>OY756367.1:0-1200000 GCA_963576895.1 Ceraclea dissimilis | reverse complement strand
GTTCATGTCAGCATTTCGTCTGCGGTATAAAAAGATAATCATACGTTTCGGTTAGACGAATTGAGACGGTTTATTTCAGTTCAACGAACAGTAAGCTGTATAGAAAGAATGTTCTGGAATGCTTTAGAATGTTCTAAGAATTTACAGACATTAGTATAATTAGTTTAGTAACATAATTACACCTTTCTCTCCTGCGGAACGTTTTCCAGCAGTTTCCACTTTAAAAGCTGCAATTTGTTTACGTCTTTTTTTCAGTTACCTGAAAGAGAAAACTACTTTAGTGTACGTTAGTTTGGTGTTTAAAGAACCATTAAAGAATTGCTAAAACATACACACAAAAAATTCTCCTAAATTTGGTGTTCTGGTGGTAGCCATGGCTTTGTTATTTGAATGTTATATGGCCTTCATGACCTATATTCACATCGCCTGAAACGCTTTACACTTTTAATGCTAAAATCGCCCGACTTCGATGGCTCGGTCACGTGCAGCGGATGGAGGACAGGGAACCTGCAAAGAGATCGACGATTATCAATCCAGTGGGAAGAAGACGAGTAGGAAGGCCAAAGCTTCGCTGGCTCAACGGGGTGACGGCCGATTGCAGAGTGCTGGGTGTGAACTGGAGAACCGCCGCTCTGGATAGGAGACGATGGCGACGGATTTTGGAGGCAGCCAAGACCCATAAAGCGTTGTAGAGCTATAGAGAAGAAGAGGAAACGCTTTACATCTTTTTTGTCTCTGGAGAAAGCTGATCCATTCTTATACATTATCGTCACCGAGTTTATGTATGTTTGCAACAATTTAGATCTCTAAGTTCTAATGAAATCAACGGATTGAAGTTGTTGATCTTGTAAAAATAATCAAACAGGCATTTTCAAAAAATATACGGTTAATTTTTCATTATGGAATGGGATGTGGCAAACTTGGATTTTTCATAGCAAACCTAATATTCTCGACAATTTTACTGGGCTATTACTTTCAAGTCTCTATTGAGATGAAAGTAAGGAAATGTATTTTTTTATAGGTTAAGTTACTGCTGTTAAAAAATGTGAAAAACATTTTTACTACCGAGTATTTTATGTGTTACATTTACAAGATTTAAACACGTGAACTTAGATTTAGCAAAAAAATAAGTGTTCACTTAGGTAGGTTTATTCACCCATAATTCATTTACAAATACCTATCAGTATGTGCGCAAAATAGTTATGTTTTCGTGTGGTGAGTGGAAGACCTAGAACAGACAAAAGGAGTGTAGTATGAAGACCTCAAGCAAGATGGTCTGACGATGTGAGGCGAATCGCAGGAAGCAAGTTGATGCGGCATGCCCAGGATAGGGATCTGTGGAAAGTCAAAGGGAGACATATGTCCAGCATTGGAATTAAAACGGCTAAGAACGAAGGAGAAGAAGGGTGGGAGTATTGAAGTTTAATGGCTGTGGTTAAAATTAGACGAGAGTGGACAAATGACGCGGAGTGAATGAGGACATTGAGAATGTGGAAAACGCTATGAGATAGAGTAAGAAAGGAGGTAATAAGGTATTAATTGTGACTAGGATGAGAGAAAACAAATCAAGATAGTTTGGGTAATAAGTATCTGGAGAAAGTGTCTGAGGATAGCATTGTATGTTTTTTTATGGAAAGCGTTCTGGAGGTTCTGCGGCACGAAGATGGCGCTTCATGAATATTAAAATTATTATTATTGGATAAAAGTGTGTAGTGTCATGACATCTCTGCCTACTCCGCAAGGGATGTGACGTGATGTTATTGATATAAAATAATGTATTGCGAGCTTGGTGACGTATTGCGTAAAATTTTCGTGAAAATGAATAGGACTCTTATTTATATTTCCACAGCCAATTTCATGGGATTAGACATAGCTACTACGTAATAAAGACAAGAAAATTGTTTTCTCTTTATTTTTATCATTATTATTTTAAAAAAGGCTCTAAATTCAAGTGTCGTATGTCCATTATTGCAAACTCGAAAAAAAAGGTTATTATAAAAGTGATCACGTCAGCGAAAAAATAATAAAAAAAATTCTCAGCGTTAACAGCGAGAACATTTCCTATCGTTTAAAAGTATAGAAGATACCTATCTACGAGTACTTTCTAGATGCTATTTTCTTCTTGTACTAAACTTTCATCCCATATTCATCTCATATTTTATATACCTACCGCTTTTTTTAAAAAAACTTTTAACCCAACTTTCCTATTAAGTATTTTATGCTTCCCCTTTTTTCCACTTTTATGGCACTTTTTGATGTTGCCTAGAATGGTTTTTACTTAAAAGTTTTGAGAGGAAAAATTGCTTACATTAATAAAGCACTTTTTGCTGTTCTTACATAATATGGTGAGAAAATATATATGAAAATATGAATAATGCCCTCTTCACATCTGTTAACCTCTGTTCCTGAACTTTCCCATAATCGATGTCACAATTGCGCATAAATTGGTCACAGTATTACCATGCATCGATTACATACGCGTATAGGTTTTATAAAGGCTTCATTCTAAAATGTAAAAATTGACATATTATGGGCCATTTTAAAAGTAATTTGCTATTTATCACAAAAATCATCTTATTCACAGAATTTTTCACTATATTATAAGAATAAACCCAAAAATTAGGATCTTTAACGAAAGTCTAAATTGTTCACTATGATTTTGGTTTAGTTTTGTCAAAATCGAGTCAGTAGTTTGAGAGATATTGGCAAAAAACCTAAACGATAAATTTTCTTACTCTTCAGTTTTCAAAAGGCCATATCTCCAAAATGATTTATTTTAGGATATGCATCCTCCTAACTTTTTTTCATAAATTTTCATCCTCTATCACCTCTCAAAATATCTGACATACGGAACCAATCATCCTTGTATATTATGATAATATGAATAATGTCCTTTTCACATCTGAATTTTCCCATAAGCGATGTCACAATTGCGCATAAATTGGTCACAGTATTACCATGCATCGATTACCTTGTACTATTGCCAGATATTTCACTAATATCATAGGTCTTGATGGACGCCAGGAAAAATTGATTTAAGGTAAAGGCAATAAAAGTTCACAGGGTCTTAATAGTTGACACTATACTATAGTAAGAAAAGTCTTGGATATACGTACTTTGTCTGAAATGGCTTTATTATATTTGTGAAACTATCTTTTGTGAAATGTGAAGAAACCAGCTTCTGATAATAACTTATTTCAAAATGTCAACTATTAGGTAATCCTCTTTTTTCAGTTGTTAACCATAGGCGCGTTTTTGGAGGTTTAAAAATGTTCAATTTACAAAATATCTAATGCATATATTTTATTCCTTATTTCTTCATCTATTAAAGGAAGGATCTGTTGTAACTTTCAGATATCATTTGTAACGTTCTATAATAAAATGTATTTTTTATTAAGAAAAAAACGATTTATTTTTTCTTAAAGTGTCAACTATTAGGTTCCTTCCCTTATATATGTACTTACAATATATTTCACCAAAAAATATTGGTTGAAAAAAAGTGTGCCTAGAACTCAACCAAAAAAAAATCTGAGAAAGAAGTGTTCCGAGTAAAACAATTAACTTATGTTGTCGATAAACAAACAATGTTTATTCTTGTTCTGTGAACTTTTGACTTGTGTGTAATTTATGATTTCCATTAACTTTTCCCCTATTGTTTTTCTTTGTTAGTGTATTTTGTATTTCGCAAATAGTTTCTATTGTATCTAACTTCACTACTTTATTTACTTATTGAATGAATGATGATAATATGTTTTGTATACCTACTACATTTGTGACTATATTCACATCATATATCATTTGTATACCCACTTTAGAAAATGCGGTTATGCCACAATATTGATGGTTAGACATAACTTTTCGCATGGACAATGGACATGTTACCGGCTAAACTCGATTTTAGAACAAACTAGTTTGTCCTAGGCCAAATCGGTTTATCCTACGCGCTTAATCTAGGCCAAACTAGTTTGTCCTAGGCCAAATCAGTTTGTCTACGGGCTTGGCCTAGGACAAACTATTTTTTCCTGAAATCGGGTTTGGCCGGTAACAGATACGAATTTGATACTGCTATGTTTGGTTTAGTAAATTTTGCAATCTAATTTCAACTAATTCCCAGACTAGCTAGAGCTCATAAACTTTCACCACTTGTGTAAACTAGATGACATTGCGATTCTGTTACACATTGGATGAGCCTTCTCCTGAGGCAAAAAATATGTTAAGCGCTTATATATTAACATAGTTGGGTCTAGAGCCAAGACGTCACGGTCATTTTTTGCGGCATAAAAATCGCATGAACGATCGCGATTAAAAATGTTAAAATAACATTTTTTGGGGTTAATTTCGCTTCAACAAAAAAGCTTTTATGGTCATTCCCTAGATTTTAATGCATATTATCAATACAAAAAAAAAATCTCTGTGACTTTCGGGAAACGCGTCTTTCGGAAAAAAGATTAGAGGGATTTATACATTTGTTTTTCGGGAAATCTATGGTCTTTTATGGTCATTCCCTAAACATAAGTTCAATGTATCCACTCTATTTTTTTCCAGGGCATGTTTAGTATGTTTGTCAAGATTAAAGGTCTCTTATTATTAGAATTTTTTAGGGATGTCAACATGCTTACTCTTAAATTATTATTTTTATAGCATATATCTCGGAGCCAGTGGCGGATTTACAGTCTTGGTCGCCCTAGGCCCCAGGCCATCAGCCACCCTTTACTCAGTGCCCATCATATAGATATAGACTACCTAATGAATATACTTAATTGACAGCCTTTATCAAAATCGATTCAGAAATTTAGTTAATTATAATAACTGCTGATTTGTAATACTTTCTTTTAGAACATTTAGGTACTCTAAGCTATTTCTTGTTATCATCAGTGACTTTTTTGTCACGATTGGCCGCCCCTAAGATCTGGCCGCTCTAGGCCCGGGCCTACTGGGCCTAAATTTGCCACTGGTCGGAGCTAGAAATTCATTCTAATGTCAACAGGGTTCCAGTCTATGGATATTTGGTAGATGATCTCTGATATTTGAAATTATCGTCCGGATATTACAATTTGTATTGATTAATAGCATCGTGGATATCAAGAATGTCGGTTACTCCATTAACCAAAATATAGCGGTTCTCCGATTTTGTTTTTTAGGAACGTGAATACCATTTCTTACTTTGTGTTAATGTAACTTGGTCTGATGGTGATGGATTATCTTTTAATGCGTTTCTCGTTTTTCCCTTTCGCGTTTTTCTCTTGTTTTTCATCTCGATGTTTTTTTTCAGTAACTCGCAGATTTTTTGGTTAAGTCGTGATCAAATCGCATACGACGATATCACAAATAGAAAAAAATAATGTGGAAGCGAAATGACGCTCAAACGAAAATCATAGAAGACACAATCGCACAATTTCGAAGAAATCATATAGAAAAGAAATCACACAGAGCCAAAATTACACAGAGACTTAATAACATAGATACAATATTATAAACTTCGAAATCACATAGGGACAAAATCATAATAATGAGGGACCAAAATATGAACATGGAGACAAAATTACACCGACGGATAGAATTATAACAATAATATGACAAAATCACATAAATAACAAATTGTATGAGACAAACTTACATAGAGACGAAATCACGTTGGGACAAAATTGCATAAGACGAAATCACACAAGTCAAAATCATAATAAAATTCGGCAAAATTATAGAGAGACAAAATTAAACACTACACATAATTTTGGTAGTAAAAGTCACAATATTGTGATTTCGACTTATGTGCATAGGTATCACTTTCCTGTATCAAGTAAATAATTATTTACTACCTCTTCACGTGAAATAATCGTATTTTCCTCACTCCATTTACATTTCACACATTCTATAGAAAAAGTACAATAGTGATTTCGTCCACAGGCGAATACGTCACAATGCGATTTCGTCCCTCCCAATACTTTTTTTTTTCTTGTATACTCTTAACAATAATTCTTTACCGTCTTTTCGAGTGAAATAATTGTATCAGAAATCGTGATGCTGAATATAAAGCATGTTCCCTCGTTCCCTGAGATGTTTAGATTGCAGGATAGTCGTGTTGGCGAGACAGTGACAAATTCGATAGTATTTTCTCTCAAACGTTTATCTCCTTTATTGTCAAAGTCGTTGTCGGCGTTGCTTTTGGAAAGAAAAACTTTTATTATAATTAAATTTCTTCACAGCGTGCAGTTCTTTTCAAAGTTAAAGTTTACTTTTGTATTTAGGTACTTATGGTGCTCTTAAACGAGCAATTTTTCAAGCAATAATTGCGTCAAATCGTACAAATCGTATTGATTAACATTAATTCGCAATTATATCGGTAATTTTTCAAGCGAGACAACGATAGGTTGAAGTGGTTGGTAGCCTGGTTGGTAACGTGCTCGTCCGTAAATCCGGTCGGTGCGGGTTCGATCCCCGATGCCGACTTACTTTACTTCACGACACAAGCTTTTTAAGCTTTCTGTGAAGTGTACAACGATGTATTTGGGTTTATTTCGACAAACCTAGATTCATTAAAAAAAATATATTGCGTGCAAATGAGAAAGATAATATTGTCAGGATCTCGGCGAAACGAAATGCTGAATACCCAAACGGTTTGGTCATTTAAGTCAATTTTCTCTCTCGTTTGCAGAATCTTAATGTTTACACGATTGGTGAAAGTTTCAGAGCGCTAGCCAGTCTGGAAATGAGTTGTATTCGATTGCAAGATTTGGAGCCAACAAAAATTAACTACAGCTACAAATACAACAACGCCAAGTGAAGTTAAATAAAAGCGTCGGAAAATACTGGAAATCGTAGAGCAATATCTGCCAAAACATTTTACACATTTTATATTTTCACTTTTAATGCTTCATCCACATGCTCGTGTAGGGTCGTGAAGGCTCGGTGTTCATGAGTAGAAAGGCGTCAACGGTCGGTTACGTACACGTTAAGACAAACATTTTCAACCACACGCCTTTTTACTCATTCACGGCGAGGTCGTCGAGGGTCGTCGAGCGTCTGGCGTCAGCATAAGAATAATTTACCGGTAAAACCGGGTGTCTTTGTGCCACCAGGGGTGAGATTCTGCCACACGTAAATGCCGTTTTCTCATTTATGTGATTTTTTTTTTTTTTTATTTTATTTCACTAAAATATTACACTCTTCGGCATTACAGCGTTCAGCCTTTGCACCGAAGAGTGTACGCAGAACAAGTTGAAAAATAACATACACGAAAAAAAAAACAACATAACAAATCAATAAGAAAAGGACAAATCATGACATAAAGACATTGCACCCGCGTAGGTACCCACCACTATTAACCATACTAGTTGACAAATACTTAAACAGACAAACAATGCACACAGCAACATCAGCGGGCAACCACACTGCGCAACATCTTAAAAAAAAAAAAAAAAATTTCACATAGCAACAAAAACAATCAATAAAACAAAAAGTCATTTGAGGTATAAGTCGAGATATGTGATGAATACTGAGTATGTCACCTCAAACATGTCGACATGCGCTGTAAGTTCATTGAGGTAGCGGACTGCTCTTGCAATAGGAGAATACTGTACTATGTTTGTTCTGCCTTGTGGAGGATAAAAAAGCATGTGAGCACGGGATCTGTTGTACGAATTTGGTACGTAGAATGAGATTTCTTGCAGTATTGTCGGATTATTAATAATACCATGTATCAGCTTAAAAAAATGACGACACAGGTAATCTTTCCGTCTTTTTTCCAATGTGGAAAAACCGAGGCATCCCATCACGAACAAAGATGGAAACATATACGGATAGTATCCGTATTCGAGTCGATAGAGGTGTCTCAAAAAACGTTTCTGGACTTTTTCCAATGTTGTGATATATGTCACCTCATGTGGGCCCCAAACAATAGATCCAGATTCCAGAATTGTTCGCACCAGTTTATTAGCTCCAAAAAATAATCATTATATAGGCAAAAAATCAATCCTTTCATTTCAGTCATAATTTTAAAAATAATATATTACGAGTATATTGCTTGATTTTTTTGTACACTGAGAAAACTACAAAAAGTGGCACAAAGACACCCCGTATTACGGTACTGAAAACATTTTAATACGTCATGTCGTCAAAATTTCATACTAAGCTTCTTTGTCATAAAAAAAATTAGGCGCATATTTTCAAAACACGGCTTATCCCATCTTCACAACGTCACAACTTAAGCCTTAAGCCCGTGTTTTAATTTTAGAGGAGTTTCTCATTTTCATGCGTGGTTTGTATAATTCCTTGCTTCGGTTTGTCAGATAATTAAATTTCTAATAACAGCTTTGACTCGTGTACCTAATTAAGTATAGAATTTCCCATTAAATATCAAGTATCTACGTGCAGCTTCTTAACTATTCTACTACTAAGGGGTGCCCGAGATACCCTGTTTTACCTATCGTCACGCGAGCATAACAATGTTTACACTAAACTTAGAAAAAAATAATTGAAAAAAATAAGAGAAACAAAGAGATCTTTATTAGGTTAGCCTCATACATAATGATATGCATAGTCTGAAATTGGATTGTTTGTGAAAAAGTTCGACTAAAAATTACGTAAAAGAAATGACTAATTGCTACCCTGATTCTGAATTCAGAGAGAGGTTTCGGTTAGAACTTTTTACAAACAACCAATTTCATGCTACGAGTTTCATAATGTATGACCCTTTGACTCGTTTATAAAACTAACCTAATTTTTGGCATTTTTTCCCTTTATCGTCATAATTCTCTTCAGCCTTCACTAGTATAGTGTTGGATATAATAAGGTCTACCTTTCTCTCATCTGTTCATTGCCACTCTGTGCCATTAGTTTCCAGGCCGTCCAGCCCTCTTTTTATGTCATCAGACCACCTTGACTGTAGTCTACCTGGATTTCTGTGTTCGGTTTTCAGCTTCATCCCAAGATTCATTTGGTCCATTGGTCTTTAGTTGTCTAAATTGAGTTACCAGCGCAATTAATTTCAGTTTAATTCATACATTTTATCGGCTAGAAACATTTTTACCCAAAAAATTGACAAAGTCGAATTTACTGGACACTAGAAATAAATCGTATAATGCAGAATATGTAAGTTAGGTTTACTGCTTTAGAATGCGCACTTGAGATTGACTTATTTCACAAAACGGAGCAATAAAAATTGTTCACATAGTATACTGGATTATACCGCAGTTTTAATATAAAAAGTCAATTAAGAATGATTTTGTGTGGGGTATTTATACAACCCTCTTAGGCATGCATGAAAATATTCTCATTAAGTCGCGGAATGGTTAATAATATAATATTGTGTTCTGTGTTAATTAGGAGAAAATTTACCAAATAACATTTACATATATTACTACGAAATTAATACCTAATATGCGTAGGTAGATCATGATAACATATTGATTATAATAATTATTATCTTAAGATAATTATTAGATTTAATAATTTCAATAATAATATTAAATTATATCTTATGATGTGAATTACCCTAGAGGTTAACGAAGTAAATTTGTGGGTGTTTAGGGGTGGTTCAATGTGAGTTTTTTTTTTGTTAACGTGGAGTCTTATATATAGTGGAATAACAGGTGTTTGAATGGTCGGAAAGACCCTGTTTTATTGTATATCGTTCTGATGACAATGATAACGAATTAGGAAATACGCGAAGAGAACATTGTTTGAGCAACACAAAGATTTGTTCACAAAATCCCATATGTGTTTTGAAGGGAAATCCCGCGGGCTTAAGGCCCTCCACATCCCCGGGTAGCTCAGAAGCATTAATAGCGACCTCTTTAGCCGCACTTCTAGCCAAATCTATATTAAGACGTTGGCCCAGGGTAATTAGCCTTAAGGGACCCTTAAACCCCACCCCTATATTACATTCCTTCAGTGTTCTTATCCAAGGAGGTTACAATTCACACTTACAGATAAGAGACTAAAATGTATTCTGCACACTAGAAATATATCATGAAGTGTAGGAAACATCGTCAACGACTGGAATCGAACCCAGAACCTGCCATTTTGAGGTCTTGTTTCGACAATATACTCTAGAGTTGATTAATTCTGTACAAAAGCCTTGAAATGTCGGCACAGTCTTGGACAAGCCGATTCAAAAAATCAGAACAATGTCGGGTATTTTATTTTCTTTTACTTATTTGATATATTAACCGCTGATGGCTTCCAGTTTTTTTTTCGATTTCACTTTGCTTCCGTCTATTGATGAAAAATAAGTCTGTCCCGGAAGTTGGAGAGTATCTTCTTGTTTCGTTTTGATGCATGAATGCTGAGGGAAATTGAAAAAAGTTTGACCCGGAGAGGGTCGTATGAAATATTGCCAAAGTGGTTCTGGGTGCGCGCGTGTGTGTGGGTGTGTGTATACAAACATATCGTCTCCCGAGAATATTAGGTTCTCACTGACAATACCAAAATGATGAGAAAAATGACAAAGTTTCAAACACCCATTTTTTACACACAGATGGGAGTGTTTTTACTTCATTGACGATATGTTGAATAATTGATTTTTATGTATGACGAAATGTCAATCAGAGCCCTTTACACTCTGATTGGCATTGATCTGATAATGATTACTGTTTTGGTTATTTGATAATATGGTATATTTGTAAAAATTGACGAGTCCAGGTGCCCGAATGGGCCTACGGATGAAAGAAAACAATAAAACAATAAATAAAACCTTAAATTAGTCTTTAGTAGTTATTTACAAAAACTACCCCAGGTGTAATGGTATATACATACATACGGGTACACACAGATGATTACTCCTTAATCCCATTTACCTCTCTCTTTCTCATCCCTACTTCTTTCCTTCCCCACTAATCTCACGTTGGTTGTATTGTATTGTTTGTGAGCAAGGAGGTGTGAAGAAGCGTGCGGGCGCCCGAGACTCAACTGGACCGATTATGTCGATCAGATCCTCAAGGATGGACGCGTTTTGAGTAAAAGAAATCGAAGAGCTTGTATGACAAATTGCTTGAATGTGACGGAAGCTAGGTGTGTGTATGTAAGGATAAGGTAGTCTGGCGCTCTGCCCTCTCCGACTACACTGCAAAGGACGTGGCGTGAGGGTATTGATAGATAGATATTTTTTCATAAATCTTTCACACGGATTTTCAGGTTTCCAAGTTAAAAGCTTGCCTAAGTTCAGAACCCTGGGGACGGCAGTGCTTATTAGACTTGAAAACTGGACTTTAGCTATAACTTAAGGCAATCCTATTCAATGTTTTTGCCCCTCCCCCAAAAACATTTTAGCCCTTTTTGTGTAAAGTTAATAAATATGCCCCTTTCAGAATACGAATATGATTTACGGAGTGACACCGTAAAAACTAATTAAGAGTCCCATAACGCTTAATTGAGGAGAGTTGGTCAATCTAAACATTTAGAAAATCAGGCGAAATTTTCACCTTAAAAAACACCTTTTGATTTTTTTTTTCAATCTTTCCATTTTAACCCATGCTTTTTATTAACTTAGTCTATCGTTATCTGCGTCAACATTTTTCTCATAACACGGTTATTAATTTTAAGATGATACCACCAATAATATGCCGGCGCCACACACTTGTCGAGCGTTGACAATTTGGTTTTCATGAGTAAAAAGGAGTGTGGATGGGGCGTTTGTCTTGACTCGTGCAGGTAACTGACCCTTAACGCCTTTTTACTTTTTTTTTTAAATAAATGAATCTGGGTTTATCGAAATAAACCCAAATACACCTTTTTACACTTCATAGTAAGCTTGAAAAGCTTGTGTCGTGA
The DNA here is from genome assembly GCA_963576895.1 of Ceraclea dissimilis. NCBI lineage: Eukaryota > Metazoa > Arthropoda > Insecta > Trichoptera > Leptoceridae > Ceraclea > Ceraclea dissimilis. The sequence continues at coordinate 1,188,234 of OY756367.1, read as the reverse complement.
AGTGGATTAGGTCGGCATCGGGGATCGAACCTGCGTCCACTGGATTAACAGTCGAGCGCGTTACCAACCAAGCTACTGACCACCTCTGTAATGGTGAATAACTTATGAACATAAAACTTGTCGACGCTCAGCAAGGGTGTGGATGAGGCATTAGTAAGTTGCGAATGCACTGATCTCCCGGTGCGTAAAAGAATAAGGGGAGGACCATACAAAAATAATACAGAGACCAGTCTCAGTAAAAATGGCCTTAAATGATATTTTAGTAGGTATAATATATGAGGCCAATAATTTAGGAGTCAAGCAACATAATAATATAGTCATAATTCTCAGTCCTGTCGTGGAGTATTTTATTATTGGGTAGTGCTAGCATCCACCGTAATTAAATAAATTTCTTCTAATGTGTTATGTCCATTGAAAATCGGTTATTGGTCTCTATAGAAGTGGCCTAAGTTAAAATCACAGATAAACATGAATATTGCCGTAGGTTTTCACAACGTGTTGAATTCATCGAAGTATATGTAGGTTTTTTCGGGTGTTCTGCTGCGTATTGATATCGATCAAATGCTATATTGAAATTCAAAGAAATGAGAACCCGGGATCCCACGGGGAATGAGAATCTAGTACCTAATAATTATTACATTCAAATTCAAATATTTTTTTTAATAACTGATTTACATTTCTAGAACATACCTATGTACATACAAAACTAATTACAATATTTACAATTTTCCATACTACCCTCCAATGCGAGGAGACCTCGTGTATTGGAGGGGAGTTCCGGGTTTTTCATCAATTCTAATATACAACATCAAGAACATAACAATGACACATTTTTTTACAAATTATAACAGAACAAAGAAACAACAAATTTATTAATAAATCGGATTCATGCTATCATATAGAATTATTTGATATCTATTTATTTAAACGTTGAGTAGACATTCTGTTAAGACATTTCTAGAGATTCGTTATTGAATGGTGACTACTCTTAATGGGGCCGCTTCACGCTCGGCGACCTTCCACGAGTTTTGTGAGAATGAGTAAAAGGACGTACGGACGAGGTGATTGTCTTGAACTGTATACGTAACCGACGGTTAACGCCTTTTTACTCATTCGCGCGGGACTCGTGGAAGGACGGACAGCATGTGGATGAGGCATAATGACCCCATATAAACCATTTTCCCTTTCTGTTGCTGCCCTGTTCTCGGTTGTTATGTAAATCTTTTCACAGGGTCGGCTGAGGAATAATGATTATAATAATTTAACACTTCTCATGTTTAATTTTTCTATAATATCTAGTCCAATCCTGTAGGTAATTATAACCTTGAATATCGTTTTTTTTAATTAATAGCTAATTCTCCCGCATTAGACAACAAGTGATCTCTGACATGGAATTTTAATACATATTAAAGATTTTTTTTAATGAAATATCTGATTTTCTACATGTTGTAGAATGGTAGTTGGATAGCAAGTAGAAATCTCAAGAGATATACAGCAAAAGATGAACTTTCAATCAGGTTTATAACCGATCGTCTGCTGGTGATTACATTACTCTTCAGTAATATTCACCAGTAATAACAGTCCACCGGATTCGAACCCAGAACCGTAAATCTGAAACACCGGTATTCTACCGCTGTTCTATGTTCTATTAATTAATACCAACTCAATATCAATAAATTTGGTAGTGGAATAATAAGTTCTCATTTTTACTTCAGGCACTTACATTTTTTTGCTCCTTTTCTATGTGACATCAGTAGGTTAAAGTCTATAAATTGAACATAACTCTGGCAGAACCCCCTGGCAACCCCTCTAGCAAAGGTTTCGAAACAGCTCCTTCACACGCCTCATTCCAGTCCAATCGTTTATATTTTGAAGCCAAGACATTTGCCTTCTGCCGGAACCACGTTGACCTTCATTCTTGTCCACTACTTCAGTTGGAATATGCTGTAATTTTCTCCTCACAAAATGAGTCCAATATATGAAATCTTACCCCTGCTAAAGCCTTTGAATTGACCATCTAGTCCTTCCATAGTACACCGAGCATTTTCATACGAAACCACAACTCAAATGCTTCAAACCGACTCCTGGAAAATACGGGAATTAACTCCTTTCCTGGATGAATTAATTTATGAATAGATTTGTATGATTCTGGAAATGTAATTCAGTACTTAGTACAGAGTGCAGAGTGGAGTGGAACTATTCGAAGTGACAGCTAACCACAAACAGTGCTTCCATACTATTATATCCAGAATAGACAGTGGAGACCATCCAGAATAAAGACAGACCTAGACTCTGTGACATTTGAATCCAAGTTACGAGTACCTACCTAATAAACGAACCTTACCTATTCCAACTTGCAGATGGGTATAAGTTTACTTTTTACACTAGATATTTTTTTTTATGATTTTAATACATTTTCTTACTAGTTTGTTGTATAAATTAAAACACGTTTTTAACGTCGCCAACTGCAGTAGGTTTATCTCCAAAAATACATATAAATTAATACAAAAGTACCAGCATTATAGAAACATACATTTTATCACTTTTTAATAATCCCTACTAATTTGTTTATTTATTTACACTTTTGGGGAACAAAATACCAACAGAAATACGTTAACATTACGAATATAAATCATTACATCTGTTCACTAGGGTGAGCTTATAGCAATGCTGCGATCTCTGCCCGCTAAACCCAATACAAATAAGTAAATTTTATTTATGGTGATTTTCAACTTCATATCTTTTAATTCAATTTATTTTTTTTCTGTTTTTTTTCCTGGGGTTAACTGGAAGAAATCGCAGTTCTGCGATAAGTTCGCCTTGAACAACGATTTATAATATGTACTATGTCCATTTTTTATATTTTTATATGTATTTGTTGTTCACTTAAAGATTAAATAAATAATTCTAATACGATCTCTGGAGGTTTTGCTGCCATATTGTTTGATGTCAGGGTCTTTATTCACGATGGTCTCCAGAGACTAGATACTATAGACTATTATAGACGGTGCATGAGTTTCCCTTTATGCAAACAATGCCATGTGCAAGCCAGTGTAAGTAAATAGTTCTGATTGGCTAGCATTGTTATGACGGCTGCTGGAAACCTTCTCCAGCATTATAATAACAATTCATCTCTCATCATTATCAATGTAGATTTCAAGACTATTGAGTACCACACCATTGTAGGGTTACTGATTCGGAAACCACTGAACAAAGACCATCGCACTCTATATAATTATGGGTCTCTCTCAAATTCCGTAAGGGTGCTCTTACACGAACAATTTTTCGAGCAATAATTGTGGCAACTCGTGCAAATCGTATTGTTTAACACTATTTCGCAATATATAGCAATTATTTATTTATTTATTCACGGCGGAAGCCTTTAACATGAATAATAATAATAACAAGTACAATATAAGCAACAACAAAAATAAGTAAGTTAAGGTACATCTGAAACATTTCGGCAATATTTCAAACGAGACAACGATATAGCGTGCAAACGAGAAAGAGAATTGTCACGATGTCGGCGACACGAATTTTCGGATATCCAATCGGTCTGTACATTTTAGTTAGTTCTTTTTCACGCAATATCGTTGTCTCGTTTTAGATTTCGCCCAAATAATTGCTATTTATTTCGAAATAATATTAATCAATGCGATTTGTACAGGAGTTGCCACAATTATTGCTTGAAAAATTACCCGTGTAAGCGCACGTTTACATCACCTGACAAAAATAAGGTTCTAGAGAGGCATCCAACAAAATTTGAAGTTTTAACATTTTGTTTAAGTATAAGGTATACCGTATAAGGAACGAGTATGTTCGGGAGGCTCTCGAGGTGGAACCCACACTCCTCTTCATAGAGAGGTCTCAGCTAAGATGGCTCGGGCACGTCATTCGGATGCCAGAGGAGCGGCTTCCGTTAAAAGCTCTGGAAGCCGAGGGTGCAGGCAGAAGACCGGTGAGCCGCCCCAGAAATAGTTGGCAGAAGCCGGTGACAAAGTTGTGGGAGGAGAGACTGTGGTTGGAGTGGCCAGAGGTCCTGCGAGTGACAGGGGCCTCTGGCGAAGATATGCAGATGCTTTGGGCCCCCGACCCAATCAAGGATAGACGGGGAAGAATATGTATGTATGTATGTAACATTTTGTTTCGGAATGTATTTAAGAAAGATATGAAAAGATGCAATATTATAGCAGGCCGAAAAAGCCGAAGAAAAATCGGTGCGGTTCATTCCCGTGATGGTATCAGAGATGCATTTGAATGCAAAATTAAGATTTTAAAATGCGGCGCGGTGCGGTTTATTTTCGTCCTATTGCCCGAATACGTCTAAAAACGCAAAATTCGAGACTATTAATTTATTCGTTTCTTTTATGACACATCAAATTTCCCGAATAAAACGCTCAGATTTTCGCTTTTCAAGTTTCATTCGAAACAATCACGTAGAATTAGTTTTGTCAACCCATTAACGCGCAACTGTCCATGAAACACAATCTTAAAAACATTCAATTTCTCTATTAAAATCCTTTCCTCTCGACGCCATTCTACGAAATAAAATAAAAACGAGTCGCAAGCCGGTATCACAGTAATATTGAATGGTACATTTACTTTTTATTCGCCCTGTAGCTCGGCGGAGTGCTGTGCAGAAGTGGGCACCGTTAATCAAAAAGTTTACTTCGTTAATCGTTAAAGCGTTACATTTTGAAAAATGTAACGGAAGTTAACGTTAATCCGTTAAAGCGTTAATGTAAAAAATCGCGGTTAAATGGCATGAAATAGAACTACGTTATTACAACTACTATCACATTTACACTGTGGCGATGTATCCCAACAAAGTGAAATTTCTTTTCTAACTCCTAATCCACACACGATACCACACATAACTCCATACAACCCTTGGATTATCTAATGCCAGCGCCGCCACTGGATGATGTCTATGCAAACAATCAATTATTAACGGACTTAATTAACGGAAGTAAAATGTAACGGAAGTTAAATAATCCGTTAACAATTTTTGGAGGTGAGAAGAGCGTTAAATCGTTAACCAAAATGTTAACTTCGTTAATTAACGATTAACGGATTAACGCTTTTCTGCCCAGCTCTGGCGAGTACTACGTTACTATGCTAATACAACCTGTACAGGGTGATCACATTTGCATATCATCATCGTCCTGAAAAGGCTTTTTCAAATGCACGATGTTTCATGTTTCGTATAATTATTGTTGTTGCTCCGCTTCATCTAGGGATGTAAATCATTCTTCGATGTTTTGAAAAATTACATCAATAATCTGTAGGAAAATAATGAACTTAGATTAGTTTTAATGTACTAAGCAGTAAATGGCTTAGGTCGTGTATGAAAAAAGTAAAAAAAACAATCAATTTGGTTTCAGAGAGCATAGAGGAACAAGTGATGCTATTTTGAAGATTATTTTCACCGTGATTGATGCCTTGGATTCTGGAAATAGGGCGATAGCACTGTTTTTGGATTTGTCAAAGGCGTTAATGATAATATCTGATTAATTGTCAACCCCGATACAGGCCATAACCTAGTGGGGTTGATAATTATATACTATACTGTGTACGTTTATGTATTGTTGCATGTATTGTTTGTGTACTTACAATGTTGAGAAATATAAAATAAATAAAAAAATAAAAAAATAAACAAGAAACAAATATTAGTGGCGATGTATTCCACACTTTGCGATACAGGCTTTCAGCCCAATGCAAGGTGTGCAGGAAAGTATTTGGGTTTGTGTATCCAGAACCTTTAAAAAAAAACACGAGGAGCGGGGGAGGGAGTGGGGTTAGGAATACTTCGAATGTAGCAATTAAATGAGAAAACTCGAATCAGGTGTGTTATATTTATTTATTTATTTACACTTACGATGAACAAAATAAAAAACAATGTTACAAATAGATATATAATAATTATTACAACATTTTTTTGTCTAAACACAGTCGCATCATTTATGCGTTTAGACGTATCATGATCATTGGATGATTTCACTTTTGGTTGGTTTTTTTTTTAAATTTTCTATCACCTTTTCATTTGCTATGTATATATAAATGCAGGATCCCTCCCCACATACGAGACTTGTCTCTATTGGGGAGGTATCTCGAAACATGTATAGTTTTAAGGAACCATATGATTGTATGTGTAAATATTGAGGAAAAATTAAAAGAATTTTTAAATTGAAATTGCTAAAAAATATTCCGTAAAAATGAACAATGTATTATTGGCTTTATTGCTCACTGTGGTTCAATACTACAAATACAAAGTTTCGACGATTCAATTCAGTTATCGACTTATTACACCCACAAAATCTATTTGACAAACGATGCTTCGAAAAATGAAACACAATTGCCCTCACTAGCGTCATGAATTTAATAATTATTGTTCTCATAAAACGCTTCCTCGACTCACTCACTATGGAACATAAAACAAGAGACGATCGCATTCTGTTCCTCTTATATTCTTCCTATTCCATTCCTATTCCCATTCCTATTCCATTACAATGTTCTTCCTTTTATTTCCTATTACTATTGTGTTCCTCTCTTGAGTTGCCGCATGGTCACACTCAATTTATTTAGCATATTGTTTTTAGAACGTACCCACTGTTCATTTTTATTGTGGTAGGTACTTGAACATTTTACAGTCAAGATTTTGACTATATTTGGAACAGAATTCTGGTTTTGACATGCCTTATACCTCGTTCCAAAACACCTCCTCCTTTACCGTGTCTTTTCTTCTTCTTCATAAGCCTTCTTCCCTCCACTGCTGGATATAGTCCTCTTCCAACTGTTTCCACCCGACTCTGCTCTGACCCTTCCACATCAAAGTTCCCCCAGCAATTTAGACGATGTCGTCGGTCCATCTCTTTGGTGGCCTTTCTTCCTTCTGTCTGTCCAAGGCCTCCACTCTGTACCTATACTCTTCAAAATAAGAGACATCTGACGAAAATTTTTGAAAGCATTAATTTGATTTTTCTTTCATTTCAGGTGAGTCCTCATCATCAACGCATTCTAACGTCTACAGTGGATGTCTGCCTCTCTTGCAATCCTGAAAGTGTTTTAACAACGTTTCAGGTGGGCATTGGAAGGTATGTATTTCAACTCTCCTAAAAAAAGTAAGAAAACACGTTGTTTTCACAAAAATAAAATTAGCACTGGGGCTTGGAAACTGGGGCATGAGAAAATCCTAAATTTTCCTGGACCACAAAATGAGCTTTGATAGACCGTAAGAAAGGTGCACGATGCATAGTCCAGCTTATGGGTCGTAGATGGCAGCAGTCACCCAAAAATTAAGAAGAGGCCCATGTATTCTAACCTTTAAAACACAAGCTTTTAGCTTACTGTGAAGGGAAAGTATTTGGGTTTTGTATTAACACAAGCCCAGATTCTTTCCTATTAGAAAAAAAAACGTCCAGCAGTGGAAAAAAGTGGGCAGCATTCAGTAGATAAGTAAGCGAATTGGTGCTTATTATTTTCAATCTTTTTTTTCGAATTGGTTCTATTTTCAAATCCCCTTCTTATTTCCTCTCAAACATCAAAAATATAATTGCGCAGGTGGGATTTTTTCATCTAAATAATGGATATCCATAAATAATCATTAAATTTAATGGCAGGTTGCCTGTTGGAGTTCCAAATTACTCTTCTGTTGCAGCGTGTATTCCACGCGGACATGTCTGAAAACCCAAACAGAAAAATTATATTATCCAACAGGAAAAAATAATAATGGTACCAACTGTAAAAACAACTTATTTAGTGCTAGACACTTTGGTTCCACGGCTGGCTGTAAGCTGGACACAGGCCACTTCTAAATTTTTCCAGTATTTTTTATCTGGGTCTAAGCTGCCTGAGGGGCAGCCATCTAAGACAAAAATGATGTCCCGTAAATCAAATTTCTTTTCGTAAAATTTGACACCTTCGATCAGTTTTTCGATCGCCACGGTCACAAAATTCAATATTCTGGGATTATAATTTTTCATTCGTAATCCGTAGGAATATTCATCCATTTTTGACCAAAAGATGATATAGATGACAACATATTTCATAGTTATACATTATTTTATTGTTACGATATTTTACAGATATGCCGTGCTTACAGTATTACGTGGGATTTTTAGTAGCATGCCGAAACCCACATTTCGTTTCAAGCCTAAAAATTCATTTTTATGATTCGGCGGTTACAAAATACTAAAGGCAGGTATGCGAGTGAAATAAACAAAACATTAGGTGGAATATAATATTACTAGGAGCCCCCCATTCTGATTTGCACTAACTGCGCATTTGCTTAAGAAATAAAGAAAGCCATAAGCAAACGTAAAAAAAATTTTTTTGAACCACGTACCACCCATCACGAATTGAAACATATATAAGTACCTACGATAAAAAAGTAGTACAATTTTAAACTGTCACGTAACGCAAATATACCTCGTATGTCCAAAATTTCAAGGTGCTGAGACATTGGGAAGTTATATATAAAATGAATAGGAAAATGTATACTCAGACAAAAACATGGGAAAATGCAGTTAAGTAAAAGCGTAGTATAAACATGTGTTAATTGGCATGAAATTATTGTACAATTTAGATTTTTAAACATAAAACAAAATGCTTAGGTACATATAGTGATGCGAAAAGAGAAAAAAGCAAAGAATCACGACAATAGTTCCTTCAGCTAAATACTTTGACAGTTTTGACACTGTTTTTTTTTTGACATTATTATTATATTCTTTGACCACGCAGATGACGACTTTGACCTTCACAAAATACGATGATCGTCACAAAACTTGCGTCAACTATGTAGGTCTTGTGTATTATGAAGTTTGGTATGATTATAATATGCACGCCCCGTTCTAACAACATAATGGAGTTCTTGAAATGCCTCTGTCACTGAGGCACAATACCTCCTAAAGTCGCTCTGATCTGCCCTGATATGCGCCGAAATAAACGTCATTTTTTTCAGTAGCTCTGCCTACTGCCAATACAAATATCTCCAACTATATCCTCACCAACTCGTCCCAATAATGTTTCCTTCGGAGAGTTCTTTATGACGTCTTTTTCATTTTCATTTATTTACATAGTGTATTAGGACAACATAACATCTAAACTGGACATGAGCCCATATCAAGGCAGACCGAAAACAATTTTTTCGTCCTGTTTACTTACTCAGCTCTATTCAGGCTACCCTCATGAGTCATGGCACATAATTAGGTTGATCCATATCCATCCTCTGATAACATATACATATTATTAAAAGAAAAAATCTTATTTGCACACAAAAATACAAAAGACGGGCTTATTGCCTAGTGGAAATTTCTGCCAGCCAACCCAATTCTCTATTCTCAACCTATTTTAAATATGTGTGTAAGAATTTCACTGCAATTTTGTACATCGGACAAACTCTGCATAGTAATTAATCGGTATTGATTTTCAAAGGATCGAAATTTCATAAAAATATTAGGTACGTATAATATTTGACGCAACTCGAGTTGTCGAAAAACGGGACGACGCAGTCATAACCTACACGTCGTATTATCATATTTTTCAGCATTTACCTCTCTTCCTACCCTGCCAAGAGCAATAATATTTCCTTATTATAAAAGGTAACGGCGTCAACGCCGTCCCCTGAAAACTCTTTTGCAGTTGTAAAATGTATACACACGCATTCCTAAAAGAATACATTAGGTATGTGAATACATTTTAATGTCATCATTCTTGTAATGTATAACAATGTATAGCAGTGGCGTATATAGGGGGGCGAGCCCCCCCCCCCCCGAAATGTAGAACAATTATTTAAAAAACGTTATTTTGAAACATGAAAGTTACTCAAGTTTATCACTTCACCCATTATCCAAAAAAAATTCGACTGCGGCGCTATTCTTCTTTGTATTTTCTGCCCACAATATTAATACCAACCTAAAACACGACTTTTTCACTTACATTCACGAAAAATTCCGCCTGCGGCGCTTTTATATTCCTTTTACTATACGCCTATGTTCAAATTTTTGTTGCCTCCGCTCCCAGCTTCAAAGCAGGCTACGCCCGTGGTTATGCCCGTTTCTGTCTTAACCGTTGACAGGAGTTTTTTCGGTTTCCTCCCCCCTCCAAAGTCAAATAGTAGATCGCCCCCCCCCCCCCCGAAATGAAATCCTATATACGCCACTGACGTATACCTATAGTATATTGTGTAATATAATGTATACTTTTGTGCGTACACCTAAAGCAGATACGTGTCTACGTATCATAGGTTCAAACAATGCTTTTTCACGAGCAAAAGTTTTTGCAAAAGCTTCAATATTTTCTTTTGAAATGATGAAAATCTTATTTCACAGTAAGGTAAAAGTTGTGTTGTGAGGTGTAGATTTCATCATCAGCACTGAGATTCGAGCCCAGCAGTTCCTGATTTGAAGTCTGAGCTGAATAATCAAACTACTCCATCTTAGCTTAAAGACCTTAAAGTAGGTAAATCAAAAGATATACAGCAAAGGATGAACATTGCATTAGGCTTGTGATCGCATTAAGAGTAAGCTTATTGACTTTCACACATACTAGTCACATACTAGAGATATGCTTTGGAAAAAATAGGGTAGATACATCGAACCTTTATATAGTGAATAACTGTTAACGATTTTTTATGGCTTGTTCGAAAAAGATTGTGAAAAACACCTCTCATCTTTTCTCCGAAAGACAGTAATTTTTTTACCGAAAGTCACAAAGCAAAAAATCTTTTTTGTATTGATAATATGCATTCAAATCAAGTGAATGACCAAATCAATGAAGCGAAATTAACCCCAAAAAATGCATTTTTTTAACAAGAGGACTGGAATTGGTGAATGTTACTTACGTAAAGTGATCATATTAAGCCAGCCGACGATCAGTCAGAAGCCTGATGGAAGGTCCATCCTTTGTTATGTATCTGTTGAGGTATAATAACTTGCCGTTTTTGACGTTTTATCGTGCGATTTTTCAATTTATACTTCATACGATTTTGAACCTCATGCGTGATATGACCGTGACGTCATAGTTGGGCCTCTTATTAATCTCAATCCACTATAATGTGTACAGATGAATTGATGTATGTATTATTTATGTAGTTACAATAGCGAGATGAATTAAATAAGTAAATAAATAAATTAGACACTTGAAAAATAAATTGTACAAAATGAAATTAAAGAATCATGAAATACCTGCTTATTTTATTTATATTTTACGTAAAAGGTAGAAAAAATGAGAGGATAAATTATGTTTTTTTGTTTGTTTTAAAAATAAAAAAAGTCTTGTGTAATGTGTATGCAAAGCTAACAAATTAGGTATTCATAAAATTTATTTATGCTCCGCAGATAACCCGGGATTTTAGTGCTTTATAAAAATATGAATGTTTACCTTCATGCCACATAAATAATTACATATGATATTATAACCACCCTGTTTGTATAACAATAATAATAATATTAAGGGGCCTATAACGGGGGAGTGTTCCCATATGTATGCCTCTCCCCCTTTTTAAGACATCAAGAGATATGCATTTTCTGAGTTGCTCCCCCTAGAATATAGAATAAGAATAATTATTGTAGAAAAACTTGAAAATATTAGTGTATCCAATAAGTTATTGCCATCATCGGTTTACTAACTGCTACAATAATCTTCTTCTTAATCTTAATGTAGGCATGCTGGCCTGTTATTTAAGAACGGTTAGCCTCCTGCGAGGTCGACTCCCAGCTCCATATCTTTGGTGGTGTGCCTGGGGGTCGCCTACTTTGGGGTTGGCCCTGGAGCACAATGTGAGGGAGCCTGGATGGATCCATTCTCCTCACATGCGCATACCAATATCTCCTCCGTTGCCTTCCCCATCTGACGACATCCTCGACCTCGCACATCTCTCTGATTCTCGCGTTTCTTATTCTGTCTCTGAGAGTTTTTCCTGCAATGTTCCTGAGGGTTCTCATCTCAGAGACTCTCAGCGCGTTCTTAGTTACTGTGGTGTCTGCCCTACACTCGATCCCGTATGTCGCAATGGGTCGTACACAAGTTTTATAAATTTTTACTTTACTGCTAGTCTTCATGTCAGGGTTCTTCCATATTGATATTTTTAAGCAACCTGAGATGGCAGCAGCTTTGTGTATTTGGCCCACCGCAATAATATCAACTATAAATTGATTATGATTCTAAACGCACATTTTCATCTTTACGCCATTGTCGACTTAAGTATAAAGAAAAACAGATTCTAAAACATTTTCACTCGCTGGTTCTCAATTCACCGTGGGTAGTAGGCACCCCCCGGTAGTTGTGTGTTTCTCGCCGAGTGCCATTAATAATAATAATAAAATGTAATTTAATCAGACAGGCTTTGGCAATAATAAAGTTGAAATTTATTTTGTTCACAAAGTTTTAATATCATTCTATTTAGTGTGCGCAAAGCGTCAAAACTCCTAGCAAATAAATATACTGCCCCCGTATCGATGCACTACATGCCAATGTCAGAGTTTAAACAAAACGTTTGAGTATTCGATTCGCAATAAAAAAAAAACTTGAGTGAAAGAAAATACGTCATCTTCTTCCTTCTTTGACTGATTTGGGGGCCTAGAAAATAAGGAGTCATAAAAATACTCTTAAAAAATAAATATGACCTCACATCATCGAATTTTTTTCGTAGTCTTTCAACTATACTAAACACGCCCTTCCTGGGCGCTTGGATTCCAAGACTTGATTGATTCAGAATTAGAAAAAAGATATGAGTTATTTGCTCGTTAAGTACTTTCGTGAGATGCCAAACACGACGGTGTATGGTGACTGAATTTCTCGATCGCTCGGTGTCTGTCGATGCTTGAACTGGACAACATCTTTGATTTCTTTTCCAACACCCTTTCATATGATATCCCACACTACCCTTAGATCCCCCTCAAACGCTTTACATATTTTTCGTCTCTGCAGGCTGATCCAATGTGATGTTCAGGATCGTTTTGTCACCGAGCTTACCTACGTTTGCAAAGTTCATGTCTCTAAGTAGCCTAGTGCGCGCTTAATGGACCTTCACTAGATAGAGGATATTGATATTTTTTCCTGATTATGAATGATTTGAAGTTTTGACATTAGCACCTAATGCGGTGAATTGAAATGTGATTATTGCGAAATAATATTATTAATTATTTATTGTTACGGAGGCTGTGAAATATCGCCTACAGCGCCGCCTGCTGGAGGAAACTGTAAGCTTCAAGTTACTTGTGTATCAGGTATCTACAACATTGTACCACTCTCTACCTATCGAGCTTTTAAAAGGCTTGTGACCCAACCATGACGTCACAGTCATTTCCAACGGCATTAAGGTTCAAAATGGCATGGTAAAATAATAAAATAGAGTTTTTTCCATTTTATGGAGGTAATTTTGCTTCAATCAAAAAACTTTTACGGTCGTTCCCTAGATTTTAATGAATATTATCAATAAAAAAAAAAACACCGCGACATTCGGGAAACGAGTTTCTGTCTTTCGGAAAAAAAATATCAGAGGTTTTTTACACATTGTTTTAGATAACTCTGTACAAGATATTAAAAATCTTTTACGGTCATTCACTAGATAAAGTCTGTGTGTGACTACTCTATTTCTTACAAAGCACATTTAGTAAGGTTGTCGAGATCTAAGGCCTTAAAAATCAATTTTTTAACGCATTACAATCAATGGCATTGCTATTAAACTTTTATTAAACTCAAAAAAAGGTAAAACTGTCCCCAAAAAACTATATACAAAATTTGAAGAGCGAGCTACCAGTACAGTCCCTACCAATACGATTCCGTGCAAGTGATTTTGAACCTTATATACGCGGAAGACATTTTCGGAATACTCTTCATCTCACCCTAAAATGTAAGTATAGGTGAAACCATATACGAGAAAGTAATATGGTAAAATAATATTCACTGCTGTAGGTAGGTCCCTACATTTCCATAACCCACAATTTCCTGCAAAGTTACAGAAAATCGTGATTTATTTCTCCCTGAGATAATTTTAGGAAATTATTCCAAATTCTGTCGGGTTATTCGATATTTAAATTAATCCTTTTCCAATCAACTACTATATCACTACACTCTATCTATACTATCACGGTATCCCAAAAATGCGGTAAGAAGTAAATACTGTGTGTGATACACCCACGATATTATCTTTTTATTGGATAAGATCTACTTGAAACTATGTATGTACTATATATATCTGTACCTTCAAACCGTGACCTTTCGAATTACCATTTTGGTTGAGGGAGAACTTTATGCTGGCCCCTCACGCTTGCCGAGCCTCCACAAGTTTTGTGTTAATGAGTAAAAAGGCGTGTGGATGGGGATTGGCTTGTGTAGGTAACTGACCGCTAACGCCTCATGACCATAAAAAATAAAGACGCTCGGCAAGCGTGTGGATGAAGCATTAGCTTTACAAGTAGTATCTCAACAAATATACAGCTAAGGATAGATTTTCCATTTGGCCCATGTAGTCCGAGAGCCCGCTGCTTAATTTATGACGTATCTGTTTTTTGATCGAAATGTGGTATAAACGATAGCTTACCAATAGGGTATTACATCGCACTAGGGTTGCCTATCAAAATCTTGCCGCAACCCCCCCTGCCCCCCCGGAAAAGGTCCCTCTTCGCGGTTTTTCGCATTTTGTAGGAATATGGTAAGAGATAGAAGAAAGTAGTCAATGACAAAAATAATCCTTGCTAAATTCTCTACAAAAAATGTTAAGTAAATTTTTTCATAGGACTAGTAGTTTACCCGTAATGGCCGGTCAAAAAAAGGAAATTTTTTGAAAAAATAAAAAAAAAAGTTTGATTTTTTTTCTTTCACATTCTTCCACCCATTATTACTAACATTTTATGAAAAAAAAATTTGGCCTGCGGCGCTATATCACTGGTTATTTTATGAAAAACTAAATTTTCAGAATTTTCGTCACTGAGTTTTATTGTAATAACTCCGAAATTATTAGATGTATGAACATAAGTTATAGGTCGTTTTGTAGCTAAGACTATGGTAATTAATTCGTTCTCTGACTATTTTCCTGTAGCTCTTATCAATTTTCAACCAATTTAGTTTAAATACATTTTTTTTGTATTTTAAATGAATTTCGGTTTTGGACCGGCTATTGCGGGTAAACTGCTAGTTCTACGAAAAAATTGACTTAATATTTTTTGTAGAGAATTTAGCAAGGATTATTTTTGTCATTGACTACTTTCTCCTATCTCTTACCATATTCCTATAAAATGCGAAAAGCCGCGAAGAGGGACCTTTTCGGGGGGGGGCAGGGGGGGTTGCGGCAAGATTTTGATAGGCAACCCTAGTGCGATGTAATACCCTATTGGTAAGCTATTGTTTATACCACATTTCGATCAAAAAACAGATACGTCATAAATTAAGCAGCGGGCTCTTGGACTAATGAGTGATCGTCGGCTGGTAGTCAAAAACCTGATGGAAAGTCTATCCTTTGCTGTATATCTGTTAAGACAACTACAACATGTAGAAAATCCGATGTTTCACAAAAAGTAATAAATTGTGGCATTAAAAAAACTACACTTCTGGATGCATCTGAGGCCATTTCCCAATTTGGTCAACTTCTGCGTTATTTCCAGCATTGTTATCTTTTTAAAGGTCCAAGGATCCTAAATTTCCATAATCACAAATATACTCGCGCGTATCCAATAATATTACGAAAATATATTTTATTTTTGTAAAAACCTACGCGTTGACATTCTACAAAATTAATGATTTCACATTTTCTGCAATAGTAATATATGAGACCTACATAACTTTACTGTACTCGTAAGTACATTAACCATTATTAATTTCAATAAATTTTCCATTTTATTCCTTCTAGCATTGAAAGCCCTACAATCTACTCCCACGTTCTACATTACTCGAATGGGGACTGAATAATTTACATTACGTTGAGCTTTCGAGAGCTTTCCCTAATGTAGGGCATGTATTAGATCTATAACTTTGAAAACAGTTCGTTAGTCAATGATTTCCTGGAAATACTACGTTATATTATAAAGCTTATTAACCTATGTCACCGAGCTTTGCAGGGTTTAATAATATAATTTAAAGGGGACATGCGAATTGAAGGGTAGTTAGAATTATTATTTTTCGCAATATTCTTCTGCTTTTTCAGCCCGTTTCCATCCATTCTTGCCCAAGTGGCCAGGTTCCTTTTTGCCCTGTTTTGTTCAGAATGAATCCAGGTCGCACCGACATGCAGGACCGGGTCATCTATCCTTCTTAGTTCTGGCTACACAGCACTTCTTTTTGTTGTTCAAGGTCTTCAAGTCAAAAGCCTTTTTTACCAGTCTGAATATTGCAAATGCAAAAGTCAATAAGATTTAGTATGTAAAACGAAGCAATAGGGAGAAAATATCTCATGGATACCAGCTTGTGCATTTTCCGAACTGTAGGGCTGTGGTCGAAAACTAGATTCATATCGCGACCTTTTTTTTGGTAGGTACGTACATGCTTATGTCTTCTGAAAATATGTCTTCTTTTTGGAAGGTGCATTTTCTATTAAAAATTTTACCCAAAGAAGAATTTAAATTTTTACTCAAAGAAAATAAACCAAACTACATTAGGACTTTATTCACTGTCTCATAAAATAATCGGCGCTATAATAACGCGTTTTTATGCTATATGTTTTTTTTGTGACCCCTCCCCTCCACTAACTCCAAAGCTGGCGAAGCTGCTAAACGCGCTCCCCAGAGAGTTAATATCACTGGATGATGCGACCTTCCGCGGAGGGGTAAAGAAGTACCTCGTTGATAATGTTTTTTACTCCATTGACGATATGTTAAATAATTGATTTTTGCCCCTATACACTCTTATTGGCATTGGTCTGATAATGATTTTTGTTTTTGTTATTGTAAAATTGTATATTATCTGTAAAAATTGACGAGTCCAGGTGCCCGAATGGGCCTACGGACGATAGAAAACAATAAAACAAAGCCCATGGTCACAATACCCGTCTTTAAACCACTCATATCTCTAATTGCCTACCTCATTTCTTACTAAATCTCCTTGAAGATTATGATAATAGTAGACCGGTGTTTTAACGTTAAAAAAGGGGGTATAGCGTAGATAATTGTCGGAAAGCTAGAAACTGTTTTAATCTCTTCATTAACAAGCAAATAAGGTTTCCTGAAGTTTGCACCAATTTTACGCTTGTGCTAAGTACAGGGTGTCCCAAAAACAAAAAAAAAGTTGAACTTTTTTCAGTTTTTCATTAATAACTCCTAAAGGAAGCATTCTAGACAAATTGTGTTCTCCTGTGAATTAAAGTAAATGAAATTCTTCGTCTATTGAGCATCAATACTACTCTCTACTTTGAAAAATAACTGAGAAACAGCGATTTAAAATTGTGATGTTTTTGTCAACAAATGACAAATCTCTTAATTTTCTTGAATCGTTGTTGAATATCTTTTAATCTATGCTACTTACAGCAAATTTTAGTACATGTAATTCAATTTTCGGTTAATTTTCTATAAACTGGCATTAAAATTTTACCTCTATATTAAATGGTTTAGGATGTAGAGGTATTTAAAGACAGACGAGTGAAATAGAGAATTTTTTTAAACGATAGATTTCGGTATGTGATAGGTAAGATAGACTTAATTTTGCGGCTCTTTCTTAATAACGTACAATTTTTTTAGTTAAAAACCGAAATTTCGCTATTGATACGCCACTGTGTAACAACTTATATCGAAAAGACTATTTTTTTACCTTCATCAGTTTTACTAATATAACTCCTGAACAGTTGATGTTAGGGAAAAGATATTTTACTCAAAATTTAACTAAAACTTATTTACTATAACTTGATTTCAAAATTAACTCCGTAACTTAAATAATAACTGAGTTACAGTGTTTGAAAAAAAGCATTACTAAAAAAATTAAATTGCCTCGGCTATTTTTGTTGAATAACTCCTGAACCGTGATATAGAGAAAAAGTTCAAGATATTTAAATATAAGGTTAATAAATTTTCAATAACACAAGCGTAATAAAATAACTTTAAAAGTTATAGTAAGAAAGTTATGGATGATCAAAGTCAATATTTTGTGTAACCATTCGACGTTTGCTTATGAATTATATTTGCCTAGTAAGTACCGGTGTAGTATGAAATATGTCTGCCTAATAAAGTACCGCGCGCCATGTAGTATGAAATATATCTAAACAAGCGTCGAATAGCTACACAAAATATTGACTTTGATCATCCATAACTTTCTTACTATAACTTTTAAAGTTATTTTATTACGCTTGTGTTATAGAAAATTTATTTACCTTATATTTAAATCTCTTGAACTTTTTCTCTATATCACGGTTCAGGAGTTATTCAACAAAAATAGCCGAGGCAATTTAATTTTTTTAGTAATGCTTTTTTTCAAACACTGTAACTCAGTTATTATTTAAGTTACGGAGTTAATTTTGAAATCAAGTTATAGTAAATAAGTTTTAGTTAAATTTTGAGTAAAATATCTTTTCCCTAACATCAACTGTTCAGGAGTTATATTAGTAAAACTGATGAAGGTAAAAAAATAGTCTTTTCGATATAAGTTGTTACACAGTGGCGTATCAATAGCGAAATTTCGGTTTTTAACTAAAAAAATTGTACGTTATTAAGAAAGAGCCGCAAAATTAAGTCTATCTTACCTATCACATACCGAAATCTATCGTTTAAAAAATTTCTCTATTTCACTCGTCTGTATTTAAATACCTCTACATCCTAAACCATTTAATATAGAGGTAAAATTTTAATGCCAGTTTATAGAAAATTAACCGAAAATTGAATTACATTTACTAAAATTTGCTGTAAGTAGCATAGATTAAAAGATATTCAACAACGATTCAAGAAAATTAAGAGATTTGTCATTTGTTGACAAAAACATCACAATTTTAAATCGCTGTTTCTCAGTTATTTTTCAAAGTAGAGAGTAGTATTGATGCTCAGTAGACGAAGAATTTCATTTACTTTAATTCACAGGAGAACACAATTTGTCTAGAATGCTTCCTTTAGGAGTTATTAATGAAAAACTGAAAAAAGTTCAACTTTTTTTTTGTTTTTGGGACACCCTGTACTTAGCACAAGCGTAAAATTGGTGCAAACTTCAGGAAACCTTCTTTGCTTGTTAATGAAGAGATTAAAACAGTTTCCAGCTTTCCGACAATTATCTACGCTACAAAGCCAAATTTCCTGGGCTATAGGTATACTTAAGGGAATTCTCCGTACTAAGAGTATTTCTCAGTAATTCGTCGGTACGAGTAAGTAGTTTTCGAATTTCATTTAATAATCCCAAACAAATTTTCATCTCCATTCAATCAATCATAAAATATTATACGAATAATCCCATGTGGTAAAACTTATTATTGTTATAATAATTATGAAACCAGCCATCATTTGTGTGGTCGGCAATATCCAAATTGAAATTCCAATACCCTACATGGTTACCATCACCCTCCCACAACAGTCATTAGGAATAATTTCTGTAATAATAATAATAATATCGAAATCATTATATTTTGAATTTTTACCCTCAAAGCTGAAACAATTCTGAAATTTCAATCAATTATTATTAGTAACTACACCTACGTAGCTTCAGAAAAATATTAAAAGCGTGAAAAATATAGGTGAAATTATTGAGATAAAATTATGAGTGAGCGAAGAGGGGTGAGGAAACGCTGCCGCCCGAGACTGACCTGGTCCGATCATGTCGATCAGATCCTCAAGGATGGACGCGTCTTGACGGGGGCTAGGAGTGTGTGTAAGGATAGGGCCGTCTGGCCCTCTGTCCTCTCTGCCTACCCTGCATGGGACGCGGCGTAATGGTATACATAGGTCATAGATAGATAGAAAATTATGAGATTAATGTGGAGAGACAGGGTAAGATAGGAAAGTTCACATGTATTCAGCATTTGTTGAAATAAATACAAAATATTCTTGAGTAATTCGATTCTTTTGAAGTACTCAAAGTGACTACATAATATCACTTTTTCTCGAAATCGAAAAAAATATTTTTTCAAGAAATGTAACCGTAGCTATGTACTTAAAGGGTACCACTATTAAAAGTATTTTTATTTATTCCTTTGATATTTTCGATATTCACAATACATTTCCCCTGAACATGTTCAAATTGAATTTCGGTAACGAATCCATTCACCATCATAAACAGGAGCCAACTTTTATTTTGTCCAAAAAAGAAAAAAAGGAAAAGCGCCCAACTTTTATTATTGTTATAGGATCCCATGGTTTGAAAGTTTTCCCTGAAAAAGCTCTCACCCTTTTAACGTCGCTTTCGTAGAAGGTTCTCTCTCTATTGTAATATTATTATAACAAACCTTAAAATTTCGCGATCGTAATAAATCGAAATGTTAATCGAATTTCGCGTTCGTACCCCGAATGTCGCAAAATCGAAAAAATTCAACCTATAAGATTTTTAGTTTACCGAGAGTGTACAAGAAAGAAATCGGTTTTGTGCACACAAGCAAAATTTTTTATATTTGAAATTGCCAAAAATATCTATCTATAAATACATTGTATACGTATTTATATAAAATAGCTCATTGTAGAACTAAGAAGTAGAACTAAAAGCACAAAAACGCGAATTTCACCTTAAATATCGAAAAAGCAGATGAATTATTTAAGTTTAATAAATCCGCTTTACAATTGTTTGTTTTACATTTTGATGAATATCTAGTCTGAACATAATGGGTAGTTAGAAAATATTTGTTCTTAAAAATCTTGACGCGAACTTCGTGCAAAATTACGCGAATTCTGCTAAATATTGTCGCGAAAATTTTCAGCCTCAGATATTTATTATTATATTTCAGCCAAATAAGTAAATGCCCCTGAAAATCGAATCTTAAATAAATGGTGTACGCTGAAAAGGGAAATTTGCTTTTTGTTGTTCACTCATAACAATATTACGGTTAGGCGTACAAACATAATGCTGCTTGATAAACACAACTTTATGAGCAAACAAAAATAATAAGATTGCAAATAAAGATGTACCAATTAGGGTTACTTGTGTGTATGCTTTGTTGTGTTTGTTCTTAAAGGGGTGTCTTTTAATCCGAAACTTTCAAAAGCTGATGTCGACTCGAGATAAAAGTTTATTATAATATTTTGAATCATGACAATAATAGGAGATCTTTGTGTTTAAAATCATTGAAAGATTTGAGAAATAATTTAATTAAAAATTAATTAATTGTGAATTGGAGAAAATAATTATTATCCGTGTACTTTTAATTATTTCAAGATTCGTGAAGTGAATTGGTAATGCCGGCGCCACACGCTAACCGAGCATTGTCAAGTTTTGTAATCATGAGTAAAAAGGCGTATAGTTGGGGCGTTTGTCTTGTCTCGTGTAGGTGACCAATAAGAAGAAATACAGCACAAAACAGATATACAGCAAAGGATGGAATTTCCATCAGGCTTATGATTGTCGGCTGGTTTAATGTGATCACTTTACACTTAAATAAATAAATAAATAAATAACCCAAATATGACGTCACGGTCATTTCCCGCGACATTAAGGTTGAAAATCGCATGATAAAATGATAAAAATAGCGTTTTCTTCGTTTTTTGGGCTTAATTTCGCTCTATTCAATTAATTTCGATCAAATAACTTTTACGGTCATTCCCTAAATTTTAATGCATATTATGAATACAAAAAAATCTTCTACGCGACTTTCGGGAAACGAGTTTCTGTCTTTCGGATAAAAGATCAGATAATGTGTTCGATATCAAATCGAAGTGTTGCAGCTTCATCGAAAATCATACGTCGACAATGGCAACACCGGATGAGTACCTGATTCCTTTATCTATTTTTCCTGTTTCCACTTGTCATTGTGTTCTCATTCCGGTACAAACTTACCTACACTACGGCGGTACATATTAAAACATCATTAAAATTACGGCGGTTCACTTTCGGTTTAAATCTATTACAACTTTTTCTTACTGTGTGTGTGTGTGTGTGTTACTATCTATCTAATCTAACTACATATAATATCTAATCATCATTATCCATTAATAAAAACGCATCGAGAACTTTATTCAACAGTTAACATCAAAAACCAGCGACATCATAACATTGGAGGATTGGGGTAAGTTCCACTGTTTCTTTCCTAATTATTCCATCTTCCAATTTTCCCGACACAGTATTCTGTTTTAGATCCGTTAATCGGAGAAACTGAATATTGTATCGTACATAATGTTTTTCACATTTTTTTTTAGAAATATATACAATATATAAAAAATATTTTACGTTTATTCCCTAGATAAAGGTTCAATGTACCTATCAACTCTATTTTTTCCAAAGCATATTTATTAACGGTTGTCGAGATCAAAGGTCTCCCATTTTTAGAAACTTGTGAATTGTCAATATGCCTACTCTTAAATATATCTGTTGAGATAACTAATTGTTATTCAACTTCGACATTTAGAAAATCCGATATTCTCATAAAAAAACAAATTGCGACATTCAGAAAAAAAAATCAGAAGAAGATTATACATAATATAATGTTTTATAACTCTCAGGCATTGTTAAAAAATTTACTTGCTTCTAAATTAAAAATGGTAAAAAATAACTAACTTTTAAATTTCGTTATACCTTATTAAAAAAACCCAATTATTTTTCGCACACTTTGTTGATAAAATTTGATTAGGTCATATAAATCAAATTTTGGATTTCATTAATTTTCTCCCCCCTAGGGTTCGTTCTAGATCCATTAAATTTCACTCAGTGATTAGCTCGACTGTTTATGGTTCTATTGCTCTCCGTTCTATCATTGGTGCGTGTTAACCAGTTGTGCGATTCAACATGTTCTATGTGCATAGTTGACACGTTCGGTTGTTGCGAATAACACCCAACTATTTGGTTCGGTGACATTTGCTCGCTATAGATAATAGAGTGGTCCGCACGTGCTGTTCACTCACTCTTATTAACACGCAATATGACTAGACTATCCCTTTCAACCAAAGAAGAGTGTTGTGATATCGCTATCTCGATGTACATGTATCTATCAACTCACTCTTATTAGTATTCTCATGTCTCTATCTCTGTTTGACAATTCCAATTGGAACAAACACCCGAATACGTTCTGCTTCGTGCGACAATCGTCCGTTGACTCGCTAAGTGAAAATTAACGGATCCAGAACGAACCCCTAGACAGTCATCCGAAGACTTTGTAATGTAAGATCGATCAATAATCATATTCCGTTTGTAAAAAAAATCTACGCGACTCTGTCATCTAAACGAGCTAATAAATTAATTTGGAATTGATCGAACGATTTTTTTTTGTGATATCATTATTTTGTTTCAAAATTTCTTCATTCATCTTCATAATACAAGTCAGCATTTTTTACAAGATTTTATTTAACTTCACTGTGGTGTTTTTTGTTTTTTTTTTGACCGTGCGCAAATCTTGTAGTCGTTTTTTCAATTACTTTCTGACGACTCAGAGACAAAAGGGCATAAGGGGGGGGGGGGGGTCAATAAATTAATCACATTAAATGTTTACTTCCCCCATTTAAAAAAAAAATCGCCTGATGCGCTATATTTCTTATTAAGTGTTACGTTATTTATACACAATCATTTTAATATCAACCTAAATATCGTCATTTTTCACTTACCTCAAAAAAAATTCTCTCCTCTCTTCCTCTTCTTCGGAAAAAAGATTAGAGGTATTTATCCCATTTTTTTGAGAATTCTATACAAAACATAAAAAATCTTTTACAGTTATTCCTTAGATAAAGGTTCAATGTATCTACTCTATAATTTTCCATAGCATATTTTGTAACGGTTATCGAGATCTAAGGTTTCTCATTTTTAGAAATTTATGAAATGTCGGTATGGGTACTCTAAAATTAAATTTCCAAGGTACACGTGCCTACAAATCTATAAGAAGTAGGTAGGTGCCTATAATACGAGTATTTCAATATAGACTCAATAATCAGAGAGAAAATGAAATCGTATTCGACTGCCCACGATGGCGCCACCGTCGACGATGGATGGATGGGGAAGGCAGAGAGAGGTGTGGAGGAGGTACAAAGTTCATCAACCTCCTGATGATAAGAGCGTCTATTGAATATAAATTATTTGATGATATTAGATCAGCTTCAGTGCCCGACGTAATCCAGGTTAATAAATACTAAAAGAACATACCTACCTACAAAGATATTGACAAATGAGCCCAATAGAGTCAAAAACAGCAGTCTGTGAATTATGTATGATATGTGTTGGAAAACGCTGAGAGATAAGATGAGGAATGAGGTTACTAGGGAAATGAGTGACTACAAGACTGGTGTTGTGACGAGAATGAAAGTGAATAAGCTAAGATGGTTTGGGCATGTTGAGAGAATGAAGGATGACAAAAAATATACATTTGATCGAGCGAAGAGGTGTGAGGAAGCGCGGCCGCCCGAGACTGGCCTGGTCCGACCATGCAAGGATGCGTTTTGAGTAAAAGGAATCGGAGAGCGTGTATGATAAACTGCATGAATGTGACGGAAGCTAGGAGGGTGTGTAAGGATAGGGCTGTCTGGCGCTCTGTCCTCTCTGTGGATACACGTGGCGTAAGGGTATAGATAGGTAGAGTTATGTATGAATGTGCAAATGTTCCTATCCTAAAACCACACAATAATATCCCCCATCTTTTTTATTTATTTATATTTTTTTAATTTATCCGAGTGATTGTCAAAGTATGGGTAACCTAATAAGATACGTGGGGAAGAGCAAGAAGCTTTTTTTATTATTCTCCATAATTGTATGTAGAAAACTCAACACGTGGCCATACTTTGGTACTTGTAATACACCATTATACATTCGATATGTTTGACCTACATTCCCCAATATTTCATGCATTGATGAGTGCTTACATCCCTTTGATAAATTTGCATATTGGCTTATGGAAAAACAATCATAATAATGCTATTACATCGAGGGAGAGGAACAGATGCCTTGTAGAAAAACTTTTTCAGAATAAAAGATGTATGTTTTATTTTTGTGTGTACTCCTATGTACCCGAGCACAGAAGATACTGGCTTTGAAATGGATTACTTTCTCAGTCTTTTTTAATGGTTCCTTTTCATGCATTTTAAGAAGGGTTATAACACCGACAAAAAAAAAACGTTGGCCCAAATTTGCCCTAAAGATTTTGCTGCCCTAATAAGATTGGCAAATCCATTATTGCTGTCACTATTACAAAACAGCATAGTTTTATGAGAGCCAGATCAACACTAACAAATCTGGTCTTATGTCACAAGTTCATATTATCGAAAAGAGGACAAGTCGAATCTGTATACACGGACTTACAGGGTTAATTAATAGTAGTGTTCTCCGATGTTTGGATGGTTATTTACTCGAAATAACCCTACAAGTCAAACTAGACGGTTTTGTTCCATGCCCTATCCGTTCAACTTCTGGAGTTCCGCAGGGATCTCATTTGAGACCCGTTCTTTTTAGTATTTTTGATAACAATGATACGAACGTATATCTTTTCGCAGACGTAAAGTATATAACGATTGTAAGATTTTTGCTGAGATTAACAACGTATAATATGTATGTGATTGTGAGCGGGTACAGAAGATCCTCAACAAATTGGATAGTTGGTGTGGACCGGGTTGACTTTAAGATATTGCTTTTTCAGTAAGTCTGCTCTTTAGCTCACTATACTGAATTGTCATGTTTTGTAACTCTACACGATTCTTCTTCTTCCTTCACCCATCTCTCCACTGCTGGATATAGGCCTCTTCCATTTGCTTCCATTTTCCTCTATCTTGAGCTTTGCGAGTCCATCTTCTACCCGCGACTGGGATAATATCGTCGGCCCATCTTTTCTGTGGCCGACCTACTCCTCTCTTTTTGTCCCACGGTCTCCATCTTAGAACTCTGGGAGTCCATCGCTCTGTCCTCTGTCAGGCAACATGACCCACCCACTGCCATTTTTGTTTATTTCATCACGATTATTGGCCAATAAAGAGGTCTGAATCCCAGTAATTATCAGGTCAAAAGATTTCATAGGTATATTCGCTACGTACAACTGAAAACGGTAAAATATACTTATAGATATTAAATTTCATAGGATGTTTATAATGGTTTTGTTAAGTTTGTATGATAAAACCCGATACATTTAAATTAGTATACTCATTTAAAAAAAATGTTGTCTTTTGTTTAGCGTCTCTTTTGTTATCACATGTTGTTTTTTGTTTCTATTTTTTTAAATAATAATAGTTCTGTTTGTTCTCTTGTTTTTATTATTTTGTTTCATTTGTCACACAATCCATTGTTTGTTTTGTACATTACTGTTATTATTATTATCATAGCTCTAATGTTTTATTATTTCTATCTAGCAGTGGCGAGGAGTCACTTCTCCTCTTAGGTTACCGGGTAAAGGATTATTAATTCTGTTCATGTAAATAGCAGTGACGAAGGGTGGATTTCTGTAGCAGGCAAACCGGGTCTAATGACTATGTTTAGAATATAAGACTATTATTTATCACACTAAATATCAAAATAACTGGATTGAAATCGTAATCGTATCGAACAAAATATAACTATACGAGTATATTAAAGTAATACATGAAATATTTGTTCACCAGGGAGAGCTTATCGCAGTGGAGCTGCGATTTCTGACAGCTAACCCCAGCTTTTTAACAATAAGATCTACAAACAATACAATCAAGCACAAAGCACTCAAAGAACCCAGCCGAATTGCCAAATTATAGCCAAAATATACCAACAATGGACGAAATACCTACTACATAGTAACCTTAACAAAGAAAAACTCATATGAAATCAATATCTTAAGAAACTCGCATAGAAACGGGGAAATATTCTTCAATTTTCTTTCTATTCTTTCACCGTATCCGCTGATCCATACTTCCACATATTATTCCTACATATCTTCCTATCTATCTACCTTCTTCTATATCATTATTTTATTCGTCTTCTCATCCCATGTCTCATATTTCTTTTCGTTCCATTGAACAAGAAATTAGCTTGTTGATGTCAGTTGTGTTGTACCTACTCAGCCACGTTCAGTTTTATGGGAGGTGGCTCCTCGAGAAATAAAAAAAGGAAGAGGAAGAAGAAGGGGAAGAGGGGGTCGCCAGATCACGGGGTTAAGTGGTATCGTCAAAATAATATTCGTATTACATATATTAGAATATTATATGAGATTTTTTCTTCACCAAACATTATAGGACTGTGTGAAAAAAACGAACTAATTATTGCAATAATGGAGAAACCAGTGAATTTTGTTTGGGTGTACAAAAACATACAGTATTTTGTGCGCAAACATATAGGTTCATGACATTCAGAATGGGGGGCGAACCTCACTGCTAAAAACGTGTGATGATAATAAAATTTTATGACTGATATGGCGTTAAAAAATGATAAATAGAATGGATTTTTTGTGAGATCGAGTAAAGAAAGTCAGTGTTTTGTCTGTAAATAAGAATACGAATAATATCATGTTATACAAAAAGCCGGTATGATTTGCGTCGCAGGCATTTTTTTTATGTAAACAAATGTGACTTTTAAATTTTTTTAAATTTGTGATGATTAAAAATGATGTGGTCTTAATGTAATTTTTATTGGGTTTTGTGATTTTTTTCTTACCTCAATGTAAATATCTCTTCTTTTCCTAATGGATTTCCGGTACCCGAATTCCTTCTTAATTACGTTAGTTGACAGATACGCCATCAATGATAGTCATCTTTGTTTGGTCGCATTATACAAAGATGATTTGTCAGATGACGGGTGATATAAACAATAAATTATTAGATATTTCCAACTCTCTCCAACCCTCCTAAATATAATGGGTAGTTTTTACAAGCTCGACATGAGATGAAAAGCCATCATAATAATATATTTTCATGATACCTACGTATTTTTTTATGAATAAAACTTGGTCGTAGATGGGTTGATACAGAGGTTCTCAATCTTTCGTGATTCGCTCTCCCTCGTTTTTTAAATTTACTTCACAAAAATTATAAAAAGTATCCCTGCGATCCTCGAGTTGTAGAGTTGGGCCCCTTTTCTATGTTTTTGTTTTTGAGTGTTGTTTTAAAAAAACATTATTTTTTTAATACAATACAAGCGACCTTAAGTTTATCTTTTAATAAAAGCACCGAAGATTTTTCTTCAGTCTCGATATAATTCGTTCAAAATTTTTATTTTATAAAAAAAATCGATACCATTTCAACGCTGATTTTTCTACTTCCGCAACTTCTGAGTAAATTCGGATTTCAGAATTGCTTCTTCCAGATATTAAATAGACTCCTACTTTTTTATATTTTTCGAATACCTGCAAAGTCTATATGTTCGTGAAAGGTCCATTTTCACATATTTTTGTGAAATGAAGTAGCCAACTCATTTTGAAAGCTTTGTGCGTTTTTAAATACATACCCCACTATATTAAAATCACTCGCAGTGCATAGCCGTAAAATATAATAAAATATTATAATACTCGTATATAGTGGTGTTGAAGCAGATTTAGATGAATTGCTTCCCCTGCCAAGCTACGCTCCCGCTCTAGGAGCATACCCCACAGTTTGAGGACCGCTGGGTTATTGAATAAATAATATTAAACCCTGAAATATAATCATTTCGGATGATGATTTATATAAAAGATCTATACAAAAACTTTTCATAATTTCTAAAGTCATTTGTACGTCAGAATCTCAAGGACTTGTTTCTTTTCTCTCTTCACAATTTCCGAGTTTACATAAGATGTTAAGTTCTCCCCAATAGCTCCGTTAGCTTTTACAGATTTACTGAAAATAAATACACAAAAGCTTCCGTTTTCAGCTTCTAACATTCTAACCTTAATCTACATATTCATACAGTTTTTTTTCCAAGGATAAAATCTTGAAAGTGTTCTGAGAAAAAGGAATCGTAGAGCGTGTATGAAGAAAATAAAGGAGTACGTGGTTGGCGCAATTGGTTGAGGCGGCAGTCTTTCAAGCGGGAAGTGCCAGGTTCAAACCCCGGCACTGGCGATGTATTCTACACTTTGCGATACAGGCAGGAAACGTGTGCGGGAAAGTATTTGGGTTTGCGTACATGCAAATCCAGATCCTTTTAAAAAATATATATAAAATCTCATGAATGTGACGGAAGCCCGAATTGTGTGTAAGGATAGGAAAGTCTTATGATGTGACCAGCCCAGCCCAATTCTTATGATGTGACCACTGTGACCAGCCCAATTCCATTTCAATGATGCCGTTCTATGTGCCACGTCCGTGACCTTTGTCGAAATATTAATATGCTATGGTTTTATCTTTGGCTTTCAAATTGTCAGAAAATATCCATGCAATGCATTCGACAATATTTTCTCATATCCCCTAAAAATACCTTTCGTATGTTATAGGAATGTTAAAATTCTGTACACGTAGTATGAAATAATATAGTCCAGTCCATTGGAATTCCATTGCCACGTTTGGTCCGGGAATTGGAACTTCCATACTTTATCAAAGTGACTGAGTACGAACCAATGAACGTACATACGTTGTCAGTTGCATTTGAAGATTCATTCTTTGTAGTCAATTCAGGCGTGATATCTTTCCACAGTTTTCAAACTGAGCTGAATTCTGCTAGTACCACTACTTCGCTCAAATTTTCTCCGAGGGAACTAACATGGCAATGTCAGCATTAGGTCTCGACGTTGGTTGTTTTCCTTAGTTTTGAACGTATTCACATTCTCTCAATCGTATCCTAATTCTGTGCAATGTGGCAAAATGCAAAAACAATAAATTAAATTTCTTTATTTATTCTTCAAGTGAACATTCATAAATTAAGTATACTTCGAGTATAAACAAAAATGACAAGGTTGGCGCAGTTGGTTGAAGCAGTTTCTCAAGCGGGAGGTGCTAGGTTCGAACCCCAGCGCTGGCGATGTATTCCACACTTTGCAATACGGGCTTTTAGCCTAGTGCAAAGTTTGCGGGAAAGCATTATTAGAGTTTTTATTATGCTTTAATGTATCTGAAAAATCCTTAAAGAAATTTATGTGAAAAATGATATATGACAGAGGCGACCTTATCGATCTGTGGACATGCTACGAGTTTATGCATTTACAATTAATTTTGCAGAGTTTTTTATAGGGTACAAAAATTTTGAAATTTGGGAGCTGCTACCACTTTTTATATGGACGACAGAATAATATATTTTTTTCTATTCTATCCCCTCACGCCGCTTTCCATGCGGGGAAGGCAGAGAGAACAGTTCGCCAGACCTTCCTATCCTAACACACACTTCAGGCTTCCGTCACATTCATGCAATTAATCATACACACTCTCCACCAACACATATACATGGGCGTCGTCAAGCTCAGCATCAGCTCCCCTCCCTGCCTCCCCTAGAGATTGGAATAGGTATTTATTTTTTCATACTAAATGGTAAAACCTCACAAAAAATCACATTACTACTACAACACATTTTCTCATCATAGCATTAATTTTCTAAAATTTGTATGAAAAAGTTCATCAGTTTCATAAAAAAATTGCATGCGGCGCTATTTTTTATCTCTTTTTTAGAAAAAATAATTTTTCATACATATTATCGTGCAAAGTATTATATACATTCTCAAATAAACAAACCACATCATGACCTTCTTAACTACGTCTGCTATATCAATTTTTAAATTCTTGTTGCACCCCCCCCTAGCTCCGAGGCTGGCCACGCCCATGCACATATATATTAGGTACTTATTATACTTTTCTTACAAGACGTAAAGCTTTCTCTGCAGATATAATACAATATATGTATATTATAATACTATACATAATGGTAGTAATATGTCTGTCTGTTCGTCTGTCACCAAATCTCGTCTTTTCATTTATTACCACTTGTCACTGTAAGGCGATGGATGGTTGCGGAGCGCAAGTACTGAATAATATCTCTAGCTAAGATAAAATATATCAGTATCATCCACTAATGTATACCTATACCTTTTCTATATCAGGGATCACCAAATAGTTCTATCGGGGGTCCATTCGTCCATGGTTGGGTCGGGGGCCCAAAGCATCTGTGTATCTTCGCCAGAGGCCTTTGTTACTTGCAGCTTCCAGGACCTCTGGCCACTCCAACCACAGTCTCTCCTCGCACAACCTTGTCACCTGCTTCTGCCAGCTATTTCTGGGGCGCCCCACCGGTCTTCTGCCTGCACCCTCGGCTTCCAGAACTTTTAATGGAAGCCGCTCCTTTGGCATCC
The DNA here is from genome assembly GCA_963576895.1 of Ceraclea dissimilis. NCBI lineage: Eukaryota > Metazoa > Arthropoda > Insecta > Trichoptera > Leptoceridae > Ceraclea > Ceraclea dissimilis. Next base: position 1,157,012 of record OY756367.1, on the reverse strand, counting down.
GAATGACGTGTCTGAGCCATCTCAGCTGAAACCTGTCTATGAAGAGGAGTGTGGGTTTCCCGAAAATACTCGTTCCATATTCGGTCTCTCAGGGTTACTCCTGCCACTCCTCTGAGGTACCTCATCTCAGTTGCCTGTTCTCTTAGGGGTCCGTTTTTTGAAAATTATAAGACGCGGTCCGTTCGCTAGTTGTTCTTTTGGACCAGAGACGATGAGTAAAAACAATTGGCGTCGCCAGCTTTGAAACTAGGTGAGAGATTGCAACTAAGATTATGATTAAAAATGCAATAAAAACGAGTACATAGCGCTGTATGCGATTTATTTTTTTGAAAAATGAGTTAAATGATGAATCTGATTGTCTGTCAATAGTATCTCACCTGGATGTATTTCCCACGCGAATTTTTCTATTGAAACAAATAAAATACTTATAAACAAATCCTCAACCATTGCACCATCATCACTATACAACTCTTTTTAATCGCTTGCTTATCATTCAGTATTTTGTCACTTTTTTTTTGTACATCGATGTAACCTAGAGCAATTATATTTTGGTTAATATTGACCCGGAACAGGCTATCGCCTATAAGTGGGACAATAAAATTCAGTATTTTTTTGTTTATGTTTTTACTTTGTTAAATGCCTTGGATAATAAATAAATGAAAAAAATATGATTTAAGGGCATGGCACCGGGAATGACGTCATAGATATTTCCCACGGCATTAAGGTTCAAAATCGCGTGACAATCGCATGATAAAATGGTAAAAATAGCGTTTTTTCCATTTTTTGGGGTTAATTTTGTGTCTATCAAAAAACTTTTACGGTTATTCCCTAGATTTCGATGCATATTATCAGTACAAAAAAAAAAATTACTACGCGACTTTCGGGAAACGAGTTTCCGTCTTTAGGAAAAAAGTACAGAGGTGTTTTAATAAATTTGTTTTGAGCAATGTATGCAAGATATAAAAAATATTTTACGGTTATTCCCTAGATAAAGGTTCAATGCATCTACCCTTTTGTGTTTCAAAGCATATTTAGTAACGGTTGTCGAGATAGAAGGTCTCCCGTTTTTAGAAATTTTTGAAATGTCGGTATGCACACTCTTAATGGATTTTCATAATAATTATTTATAATCAAAACATGATCAAAAAGCGATGATATTTTGTTTTAATTTGATATTATTAAATTCTTTCTACCATATGTAAATGAATTATGAATTTTATCTACTGTTTTATAAGGACCGCACAAAATATGCCGGCGCTGCGGTCCCCCATTTGGTGACCTGTGCTCTGTGCTGTATCCATGGAATAATCTAGAAAATGAGAAGATTTGTATGGTTTTCATTCTCCCATCATTTAACTTACATTATTTTCTTCTGTCTTTCTTTCTTGTACATAGACAAAAAGATTTTTGATTACGCGTCCTTCTTAACTTAAGACATCTTGGTGAAATCAGTCATCTACATTTTTTTTCTCGTTCGCAGAGAGTAAGTAATTACAATTTTTGTTCATGACATGAAATTTTATCTACTAGTTATACTAACTACTATATACTTAATATAAACTCAGCGAAATGATGTGTTCATTTCAATAATCTTGTGTTTTTTTTTAATCCTTATGGTTTTTGCTAACGAATTTTTCGGCTTTTGAAGTTTATTTATTTATTTATTCAATAAACGGCTTTAAAGCCTTTTAAAAGATATACAAATCAATATACTTATTGTGCTATACAATACTACTTATAATAGAATAATATCATACTGTATATAATAACTAATAACAAACTAATATAATAACTAACAAGTTGTGAAAATTCACCCTCAAAAATTAATCGAAGTGCTTACGAAGTTCTACAGAAGGAATTTGATATTCTTCTTCTTCCTTCAGCCTTCTCTCCCCTGCTGGATATAGGCCTCTTCCATTTGCTTCCATTTTCCTCTATCTTGAGCTTTGCGAATCCATCTTTTACCCGCGACTGGGGTAATATCGTCCGTCTATCTTTTCTGTGGCTGATCTACTCCTCTTTTCTATCCCACGGTCTCCATCTAAGAACTTTGGAAGTCCATCGATCTGTCCTCTGTCTGACAACATGACCCGCCCACTGCCATTTTTTTCAGCAATCTACAAAATTGACTAATTATGTAGTTACAAGAAATTAGCGAATATTCAATTTATATAGGTATTTCATACTTAGGTACATTATTAAGAAATACATAATTAATAACGCACTAATGTAAAGATTCAACCAAACCTGTATGGAAATCCTTTGAGCAACTTCATTACTTAAAGAAGATTAGCAAACATTATTACTTACATACTTACTTTAGTTTAAACAAACTTAGGGAGAATTAAGGGGTGCTTAAATATTTAAGGATTAATTTGTAGATGGATGTTTGGCGCAGTCGGCTCGTCGCGGATTTCCCAATCGAGAGGTTCCGGGTTCGCAGCTATCTAGACAGTGACGATGTCTGCGCCATCCTAGGCGATTATAAACCAAAAGTTGGAACCAAAGATACATAGGTTACCTATATCTATCTAATTTACGTCGAATACCGGGGTTGGATAATACTCGTAGGAGTTGCGTATGGAAATGAGAATGCTAAAAAAAACAGGCCTGGCGCATACGAAATGTAAGTCAAATGATAGGTATAAATGAGTGATTAAATACTGCATAGGTGGCATCATCAAAATCGACGGCTAAAGTTGTGAAATACCTGATGAAGAAGAAGAAGTAAAAACGGGCTACCTTATACTTATAATTTTATACGCTTTGTGATGGAACAACCCTACTACGCTAAAAATAAAAGAAATCTAAACTAACTTTCGGTTGTTCACATTACCTCCTAAGTAACTGCTACCTAAATTCAAAACTAAACTCTATTTCCTAGTTCTAAAAGCTACTTTCCCTAAGTTCTTTTCTACTTTCACTCTATCACTCATTCAAACACACTCTCACATTCTAATCTATCATTCAGATCGAATTTGCGTAAAACGAATCGCTGCTTGTCCGCCGTTATCCTGTTTTCGTAATTCGTAGCGAAGTTTTTCTTTTCTACAATATTGGCCTTTACGTGATTCGTCTAGGAATAAGCTATTCTTTAATTTGGACCCACGTCGTGTTTTTCTTTCGCTGAAATAAAAGTCCTACCTCAATTTGGTGTATCTACCTATTATACAATACGAAGCGTTGTCCCAGTAAGTACCTGTAGCGTCACTAAGAAACACATACTCCACGCATTTCATACATAACGCATAATACACCAGGGGCGTGTTCAGTAGATAAAAGTTACATTATAATTTTACAAACAGATAAGATATTCTTTCATTCGTAGATGTTAGTGGAATATTGAAAGTATCACCTACCTTTGTCCTTCTGAAATGTTACATAGAAAACACACACAATAACACAAAGAGAATTCAATAAATATACAATTCAAAGTACCACGAATGAAAGTTTATGGGCTGTGGATAAATTATGGTTAACATGTTATCTGCCTCTTTCTACATGCAAGGTTATTGAGATATTTTGGAAGGCGAATTGAGTACATAATCGTAAATAATTGGATACTTACTACATTCGAGGATAGAATTTAAACAAATGGACATTGTCAAAATTGTTTGTCATGCAGTTAGTTCAGGGCGCCCACCCACGCACGCGCCCTAAAGTCCTGAACAACCAGAGTCGATTTCAGGTCCAGTTAGTAATCTACCCTCTATCCGTTCGCGGAATAAATAAATTTCATTCCAAAAAACGACAAGCAACTACTATATAATAAGATATAGGGGCGACCTCGCCTTATAGGAACTCTCACCACAAGAGTTTTTAACCCAAGACATTTGAGGCTTGTTCGAGGAAAGGACTTGTCGGCTTGCGCAAGTACACCTTATCAGGTGTCAAAGGTAAAGGACTGGATCATTAGTAATATATATATTTTGTTAGTTCCATTCAAAAAATCCAGTACAGACATTTTTTGAATCCGGGACTGGATTTGGGTATATAAATTTCTATCGGGAGGGAAATAATAATAAAAGCATGCTTTATAAGGGCAAGGATAGAGTTAGGTATGTTAGTATATAAAATTATAATGTAGTGCTATAATCATATAAATAAATGTTATAAGATGAATGACACTATCCAGTTTTGTAAATTGATGAGTAAATCTTCGCATTGGCTGAAGATTCACAACAAAGAAATGGTAAATAATAAATAATTTGTCTCAATCCGCCTTAACCTAATAGTAGTGTTAATACAAGTTATCAAAGTTAAAATAAAAAAAAAAAAAAAAATCTCATCCTTAATGAGGTCCTGTTCTCGTTGCACTGAAGCTAAATCTAATATTAATATAATTAGGTCGGTTACTGCTTCCACCATATTCTAAATAAGAATATTTCACTCCAAAGCTAAATTAAACTATTTGAAAGGTGAAAAGAAATAATTAATTACATAAATAAAACACACGTTAGTATTAAAACAAAGCCCCTTTCAAAATAATGCCATATCTTATCAACGAATAAACCGCCCGAAACGCTGATAGGATATTGACTGTCACGAGAAATCTTCCCAAACCCTCACATCTCAGTTCTCACACTTTTAATCTCTGAAAAAAATATTATTAACAAAAAATCATACACCACCTACTACACACACACACACACACACATCTTATATCTCTCTCTCTTCTTATAGAAAATCATCTTAATCCTATTTCATCTCCTCTTTAGTAGATTCTGAAAGAAATATGTTAAGTGGGAGTTATCTCTCTATAAAGGGAACAAGTATACCTAACCTTTGCCCTATAATATATAGCTACTTACTACTTATGATATTGTTATAAAGATGGGCCTCCATCACAGCTTGTAAATGTTTAGTATACTCGTACCTCTTAATAATACATTCATGTGACCCCTGTACAACTTCGAATATGTCTTTCACACATTAAGCCATTGATTTTGATGATGGCACGTATGCAGTATTTAATTACTCATTTTAACCTATCTATCATTTGTGCTATGCATTTCTCTTCCATACTAAATGAGCTTTGTGCTTTGGACTTTTTATTATTTTTTTTTATTTATTTAATCTTAAAGTAAACAACAAACACTTATAAATATACAAAATGGACATAGTAGAGATTATAAAACGTTGTTCACTAGGGCGAACTTATCGCAGAACTGCGATTTCTTTCAGTTAACCCCAGGAAAAAACAAAAAAAAAAGAAATTGAACAAAAATATTGGAAAAAATAGAAAAAAGAAATTGAATAAAAGAACATACGAAGTAGAAAATATATTCATACAAACATATGTGAGAAAAAAAAACAAATAAAAACGGAATAAAAAATAATACACGAGATACAGAATGCATACAAACATAAAAACATATATAGTTGGAACTACAATAGTCCTAAGATTCGGATTCAGATATCGCATTCGACGCCAACATGCGATTTCTCACCGCTCTCTTAAAGGAGTGCACTGACTCCACTTACCTATAATACGTATCTAAGGTTAAAGAAACACCCATTTCGATAAAAAACGTATGTACATATTTTGACTTCAAGATACAGAGTTTTAGCCTTGTTTTAACTAACAGGTTTATACATCATTCATCACTCATAACCGAATGCTTTGCCCATGGAGATAAGAAGAGGAATATAGGTAACATTGTTTTCTTTATTATCATACACAGTCTTTCATATATTTTCCTCAATTTTCTTCACATTCGCTTCTCAGAGAATTAAGGAGTTGGTACCTACCAAGCAAGGCCGTAGCCAGGAATTCATTTCGGGGGGGGGGGGAGGGGTTCGAGCTCTGGAAACTTGATATTTCCTAATTGAATAAAAACGAGTAAATTTCGCCGCAGGCGGATTTCTTTCCAAGAATGGTTAAATTAATGAACCTGTTTACACATCTGGATATATTTTTAAGTTACAACAAGACGAACTCGGATAGCGCCGCAGGCGATTTTTTATTTAGGCGAATTTATCATAAAACATAAGAAGGTAGTTTTTGTTCATTTTTAATGAACAGACCACCACTTTAATTAGATTAGCGCCGCAGTCAAAATTTTTTAATAAAACAACTGATTTAATGGATTTTCATAATAATTATTGAAAATTCGTGATATGATGAAAAAACAATGTAGTAATAACATTGTTTCTTGATTTTCGGGTAAACCGTGTGAAGATAAACTTGTGCAGCGTGAGCAGGTGTGACACCTGCTCACGCTGCACAAGTTAACACTCCACAGTACACGAACACATTTCTTATACATTCATCCACAGAGGAAGACTACAGTAGAAGTGTCGAAACGTTTATCAAGTTTATCTACACACGGTTTACCCGAAAATCAAGAAACAATGTCAATCGCACACCGTGAAAACCTTCAACATTTACTAATGTAGTAATAAGATGATTAATTTCTCCTATGTATAATACGGTAGGTAAGCTGAGGAATTTCGGAGGGGGTTTGAACACCCAAAACCCCCTCCTGCCTACGGCCATGCAGTACCAAGAGAGTATCAGGTACACCATAGTTCACTCCTTCAGACACGCTGCCGGGTAGAAATTGATTGATGATGCAACCTGAACTCCCGAAATTGGAAGACTTTATTATTATTTTCGGAAGAATCAATGCGGCCTCAATTCACTGGGGTATCTTCTCAGTGTATATGTAGATAATTTAATTTCCAATAAAAAAATCCAGTTTTTCCGCCAATCAGGGTACATTTTTATACATTTGATTTTGATATCAGAATAGGTATACCAGGTTGCGCCGACACGTCTGTCGGACCAGGTCGTCTCTCCATCTGAGCAGTGACCATCCCACACTTCTGTTCCCATTTCAAGGTCTCCATCACCTCCATTCACACTATCACAACTATATACGAAATTATATGACCCGATGAGCGTTTTACACTCTGACGCAAACGAAATTTAGGTAAATCAAATGATAGGTAAAATTGAGTAATTAAATACTGTATGGGGGCATCATCGAAATCAATAGCTAAATGTGTAAAATACTCATTATTTTTTGACGAGTCTAAGTGCCTCCTTAGGGACGATCATGAACAATAAACTAATTCAGAATAGGTGGCCGGCTTCAAAGTTGCAATAAGAAAATAAAATGAATAGGCAACAGCGACGAAGGGTCCTAAGGATACGATTCCCATCGAGTTACTTTTTTGATTTTGGACGATAAACTAATAAGTCTCATTTGACTCATGCAATATAAAATGTTAGTCTCGGCTTCCCTTATACAGAAATCCACTCTTCGTCACTGATAGGTATTGACTATTTTATTCATACGACCTTGGAGGACTCTCGAAATAATATTTGAAAAAAGTGGTAGCCAATTCAACTACAACCTAGACATTATTCGTGGAATGTGATCTAAGTAAGAACAATGAAATATAATAGAAACATTTTTTGCTCGTGGCTATATATTACAAGAAATGAAGTAAGAAAATCTTGTATTATTCTCAACACGGAAAAAGTTGTCTATGAAACTGGCTGGACCATTGGTTACAACATATTCCCGGGATACGGGGGATGGGGGTTATGTTATTTAGGTCCCCCGCCCCCCTGCCACCTCCCCTCGGGTTCTATTCGCGTTTACTCCCCATTACTTTCCGAATCCCGTCATTTTTTATACCACAAGGTTTTTATTATTTTTGCAACATACTGAATTCCGCCAACGCCAATTAATAAAATTCTAGTGACTATGGATAAATTAATCGCAGCATTTAGATAAGCTCGCCCTAGTGAACAAATTTTATAAAATGTTAAAAAAAATATGGAGTCTCTCAATTAATGTACAATGTAAGATGAGTATGCTAGACTTTCGATCAGCCATTGGTTGGTTTAGGGCTGAATTAGGCGTTAAAGACTGAATGGTGAACGTTTCTAGAGAGTTAAATGATCACCTAAACCAACCGATGCGATTGAGAAATTGCAGAGATTGAGTACAAGATATGACATTTATCACACAGTCGGAATACAACAACTCAATTATTATTAAAATTACAATTATTATACCTCAAAAACTCCAGCTTTGCAGTTTTTCGTCCACTAGGTACTTTGCAATATTTAAAATATTTGTTCTGGTGAGTCAACATTGGTCGACTAGCAAACGGCGTTCTTTTATTTGTTTTGCAAAATGTTTCAATTGACCACTCCCCATCAATATTACCTATAGGCTTAGTGGGCAAGAAAAATTCTTACTTGTCACTGACCATTTCTGCCACCTTATGCGGTAAACGACCAGACGGTATCAATTGTTAGTTATTGCAAGTTTGTTGAAATGTTGATCAACAGAACTGGTCCTAGATGCCCATTTGATGTCTTTTCCGGAAGCACAAAAGTACCTGATGATTTTTCGGCTCAAATCGTATTGCCGCAAATCATTGTAGGCGTTTTGGTTCCTTAGTAACCCGGTGTTTAATCCCGGTAGATGTTAACCGATTTTAAGGGATTTGCCTTGTCCGTATTCCGGATATTTTCGAGATCATCAATTTTGTTGGAAATTCCTCAGAGATTACATTACACTGAACCTAGGTTTACCTATAGGTAACTACTATATTATTATCTTTCTCCCTATTCATTTTTTGCCCATCAATAACAGTATTTTATAACGCTTTTGTGTGCTGTACATGTATTCATACAGATATCTCGTTCGCTCCTAAGTAGAGCATATTGGGTCGTTTCCTAGTTTTTTTTTCCAGGATGTTTGTTTATTTTGATGTACACAATCGCCGGGTTGTGACGCCTGGCGACGCGGCATTGAAACCAGTCTTTAAAGCCAAGTCCTTTATTTTTGCTGCCTCTAGCTCGATCGAATAGTTTTGTAATTAGTCTTTAAGTATATAATACATAATCATGTAATGTAGCTCATTGTTTGTTAACCTCCTTGTAGCAGAGATATTGAAGGTGTCATTTCGGACGGTGTTAATGAGAGGTGCCCTTCCGGCTAACTCTGGGGCTGTCTGAGTAACTTTGGGCTGAAAGAGCGAATAAAAAGGCGGCTGTGTATTCGGCTGTGCGGAGTGACCTTCAATATAGTTTTTTCCAGGTTGTTCTGGATCTCTGTATTAACTTGAAATCAGGTAGCAATCTATATTTGAAAGATGAATTTGAGGTTATTTCCTTACGCCAAACCTATTGCTTCAGTCACATCTATGATATTTGTCATACGTTTTTCGAATCGTTTAACTCAAACCTTTCTTGTTGACCATCGAAGGTCGCGTTTCTTGACACCTCTTCATTCATCGGTGCATACTTTCTTTGTTATCTTTGATCATTTATCCTCTTTGTATGTCCTGGCCATCTCAACTTTTTCACTTTCATTTTATTTTAAACATCCGTCATAGCGCTATCACACACGTCCAGATGAAGCTCAGTTAACTGAATCGACCGTTTGGAAAAAAGCTCCAACCAAAACCTCTCTCTGAATTCAGTCTAAACCTGATTTTGAATTCAAAAAGAGGTTTTTGTCGGAACCTTTTTGCGAACGGTCAATTCAGTTAACTGAACTTTTGGACATGTGTGATTCCAAAGAGTTATTCATCTCTCTAATAATTTCATTTCTCATGCTGTCTCTCAATGTTTTTCCACTCATCCTTTCCACTCAACAAACTGACAGGAAGCCAAAAGTTTAGAGTGTGTGTTCCATCAGGGATTGTTCAGTCAATTTTCACGGGTAGCTATCGACTAAGTAATAGTGAAAATAATAATAACAGTCCTACTTTGGGAAAGTCTGTAACATTTTGTCAAAGAAATCTGCGGCTTATTGGATGCTATGAGGCGGAAGCCTAAGTGGATTACTTTATATAGCCTTTATATGTTCCGCATATGAAACATGGGATTACTCTAATCGCCTGTATATTTACTTGTATCTTATCTAGACCGATTGTCATACTACATTGGGTAGAGTCAAGGTTGAGCGAACAAATTGAGATAAATTAGTTTTTCAATGTGACAAATAGTAATTGTTACTCAAATATAATAGAAATTGTGATATAGTATTTTCCTATTCTTACTTACTAACTTATTTACTGCTAGCCACTTGCGTTCCACTGCTGGACGTAGGCCTCTTCTAAACTCTTTCACTGTCTTCTATCTTGGGCTATCTGCTGCCATCTACGACCCGTAAGCTGGACAATGTCAACTGTCCACCTGTCTTCCTACGCCTATTTTGTTCTCCCAGGGCCTCCTCTTCAGGATTTTAGGTGCCCATCTGACACTGTGTCCATCCTATCTGCGATCACCTTATGCCCAGGACAACGTTCACCCATTCCACGACATCCTGCTGTCAATTGTGTATTTTTGGAAGTTGTATGTATGCTACCTCTGGAAATTTTCTGTCTGTGCAATGCAGATAAATCCAGTTCAATAGCAAAAGTAATTTTGGTGCATATCTCAAATCAAAGGTAGGAACTTATTAACTTTTTTTAGGTTTTTTTTCTCAAAGTACTAAAAGAGTGGTACCTATTTACACAGTAAATAAAAATATATGAACAACATCTGAGAGTAAGGTATGACATTTGGAAAATGACGTAAAATTATTTTTGAAAAAAGAACAGTGTTGTTCAGCTGTTGGACGGTGGGTTAAGTCATATCACAGTAGTACCTAGTAATGTTATGATTAAAATATTGTTTTGACAAAGGTCACGACGTGGATCGTGTGTGACACTGTGTCAGATAAAGGAAAGAAAACGCGTCGTACACGAAGGGTTAACATAGGGTGTTTCAAAATAAACTTTGACTTAATTTAAAGCGTTCCGATTTAATTTTATGCCCGGCTTTGAACTAAAAATAAGCGTGTCTTAAATTTATTTTACTTTGATGTAATAATTAAAATAAGTATGCCTTATTTTAATTACCTAATATAATTAAGTAGACATATCGCAAAATGAGAGGGCCACTAAGTGTGACCACTTTGTTAAGGGGGTATTTTTATTTGACAGTCACTTGTTAAATGCTAATCGAAATGAAATAGCACTTTTTATGAAAATTCACAAAATAATGTCGTTGTTTTTCATTGATATAGAATTCTTATTTCAAAATGATACCTACTAATACAATACGTTCTTTTTTCAATTATTTCGTAGTAAAATAACTTTAAAAGTAGCCATATACATTTCAAAAAGATTCTCAAAACGAAAGACCATAGATCCGATAACGACAACCTTACTAATATGTTTTGGAAAAAATAGGGTAGATACATTGAACTTTTATCTGGGGAATGACAGTAATAGATTTTTTATATATTGTATAGATTTCTTAAAGAAAATTGTGAAATAACCTCTTATCTTTTTTACGAAAGACAGCAACTCGTTTCACGAAAGCCGCAGAGTTTTTTTTGTATTGATAATATGCATTAAAATCTGGGATATATATACGTCATGCGGTTGTTCATACGATTTTGAACCTTAACGCCGCGGGAAATTAACGTGACGTCATACTTGGGTCCCTAGTTTTAAAAACCACCTAATTTTAGTTCGAAAAATTATAGAAGTGGAACTAATATGTATTCAACATAAGTAGCTTCATTCTATTTTTAAATCTGGGAATTTTTTTAAGCCCTTGAATTTTTTATAATAATATCCTTTTAAAGCAAGGTAGCAGATTACCTCCGCAACCACTAGAAGGGTAGGTAGAGGGTCCTTATTCAAGGTAACAACTCATCTGTGATGACCTAAATAATGAAAGCCTGTTATATTATCACCATCACCCTCATAATGTACCCACAAATACTCTGTTATTGAATTTTTCATGTTAAACCACCCTAACTACCCTTAAGCAACCTATGTATACAGCTGACCGATATCAGTATAGGCAGATAGGCTACTGATAATCCGTTGGTTCGATGGATATTTCGCACAAGCATGTAAATAAAATCTATCAACCGATTGTAAATTATTGAAACTCAGTAGATATATTTTGTTTACATGCTTCGCACAAACCCCTACTCTCCTCCTTTTTTTGTTAGATGATCAGGGCTTTCATACAAAAACCCAAATACTTTCCTGCACACCTTTTAAAGCCTGTATTGTAAAGTGTGGAATACATCGCCACCGCTAGAGTTAGAACCTGGCACTTCTTGCTTGAGAACTGCGTCACTCTCAGCCGAGTTACAGGCAATTTAGAACATGGCCGCTACGATCGATGCTCACGACAAACGAACTTGATAAAAAGAAGGTTAGATGCGCAAAAAATGATTATATTCAGATACCGTAAAAAATAAATCGTTTGTAATGAAATTGTAATCTGTAATTATTATAATGTAAACCTCTCCATAACCTTAATAAATTAAATATTTATTTTTTAATCCTCATCCCTGGATACGGCCCTGCCGTAGTTCAGGAGCGGATTGACCAACATTATAGATTATTCCCAGCGGGTAAGCTTATCCAAACATTTTCCACTTTCAACACTAATAATAATGCTGTTAGATGGGACAGTTTATTTTATTATTCATGGGACACGGGAATGTCATTGTTAGTGAAACTGGGACAAACATTATCCTCAACTAAAGTGTAAAAAGTTTGTGTGGAATTAGTTAGGTAAGCATTTGGAATTATCGTTTTATTATTTATTTAATTTTAAAATACTTAAGAACCGTCGATAGAGTTTCTTCCTGATTTTTTTAAAATTAAACCAATCGCATCGCCTTATAAATTTCATAACTATAACTTTACCTAATAGCAAGTATTTTGACTGCCTAGGTATCGAAGTACCTACTTTTTTTGACAACTAGTCACCAATGACAAGACCAAAATATTGAGAAAACAGAGATCTAAATTTCAAGCACTCGAATTTTTAAAACACAGATGGAACTTTATTGACAAGTTCCATCTGTGTTATATTCACTGTTTGTGACGATCCTATATGGTGGAAAAAAATGTAAGGTGACCTTGAGGCGATTTTATCGCTAAACGGCGCCCAAAATTGACCAAGTATTATTATTATTATTATAAGTCTATCCATCTTCAAGCTGTTTAAAAGCCAAAATCTAAATGTGTAATTCTTAGATATTTCAGATGACGCGATGCTATCTCACAAAATTATACTTGAACAATGTAACTCGAGTACATGGTTGGCACAGTTGGTTGAGGCGGCAGTCTCTCGAGTGGAAGGTGTCAGGTTCAAACCCCGGAATTGGCGATGTATTCCACACTTTGCGATACAGGCTTTTAGCCTAGTGCAAGGTGTGTGCAGGAAAGTATTTGGGTTTGTGAATGCAAGCCCAGATCCTTTTTATTGAAAAAAATATTATGTATATATCTTTAATCTCTAAATATGGTAGTTTAAACCTTGTTATTCTCAGATTACGAAACATTGATACACTAGTACTTTTATAAGTAGAAATCAATAGCGTAGCATACGTATGTATTGTTGGTATATTATAATTACGTACATAAATATATCCTTTGGGATTTACGTACGTAATGTTATAAACTATTCAGGGCAAAAGACATAAGCCTTCCACACAGCATTCCGCTTAAATATTTTATTATATTTATCCAGTTGTTTGCGGCTTCCGATGGTAATAATGTTTATATCTTGAATAATTTATTTATAGGGCGCCAATGCGCACCTGCTCAGACGTAATGTTAGGATATATTTTTTCAGGTTGATTTTTTTTTTCCGAAAAAAGAATTTTTGTGAAATGTTAATTATGAATAATTTTATACCTAGTTAAGAACCGGAACGTACTCGTATCTACGAGACAGCAGTAAGTCCCATGGGGAAGTGCAGGATAGGCGTCCCGTATCGGCATTTTCCGGGTCAAGTAATCACTTTATGCCCAGAGCAACGTTCACGGATTGCGCCACATCCTGCTATCGAACAGTTTTTTTTAATTGAGGGTTCTATCTATCTATCTATCTATCTATACCCTCACGCCACATCCCTTGCAGGGTAGGCAGAGAGGACAGAGCGCCAGACAGCCCTATCCTTACACACACTCCTAGCTTCCGTCACATTCATGCAATTAGTCATACACGCTCTCCGATTCCTTTTACTCAAAACGCGTCCATCCTTGAGGATCTGGTCGACATGATCGGACCAGGTCAGTCTCGGACGGCCGCGCTTTCTCACCCCTCTTCGCTCATTCAGATATATCTTTTTTGTCATCCTGTCATCATTCATTCTCTCAACATGCCCAAACCATCTTAATTTGTTTACTTTCATTCTTGTCACTACACCAGTCTTGCAGTCACTCATTTCCCTAATAACCTCATTCCTTATCTTATCTCTCAGCGTTTTCCCGCACATTCTTCTTAATGACCTCATTTCTACTGCATTCAACCCTGATTCATCCTTCTTCATCCACGTCCACGTCTCACTAGCATACATCAGGGTCGGCACCAAGACAGCATTGTGCACTAGCACTTTTGCTTTCATAGACACATTGCTACTACTAACAATCGGACCGAGCGCACCATTCGTCCTAGTACCGGCCAGCTTCCTTCTTTCAATGTCTCCATCACAGCGTCCATCTCTAGTAAACAAACTTCCCAGATATACATACTCATCCACTTGCTCCAGACAGTCATTACCAACCTTTATCACACAATTTGTCCTTATTTCCTCTCTTTCGAACACTAATACTTTCGTTTTATTTACATTCATTTTCATACCATTCATATCGCAGCTTTCGTACACACAGGATACTATCCGTTGTAACTCACATTCATCATCAGCCATCAACACTAAATCATCTGCAAACATTAACGCACATACTTTCACTCCATTTAGGTCCACACCAACATTCAGCTCATTCAGAGGACGCATGCAGTAGTCGAAGAACAGGTTGAACAACCAAGGCGACATGACGCAACCCTGTTTAACCCCTTTTGTGAGAGTGAACCACTGCGACAACGCAGCATTCACCCTGACACAAGCAGAGCTCTCCGTATATAGAGACGCGATTGCGCCAATCAGTCGGTCGCTCACCCCATATTCCGACAGTACACGCCACAGTCTTTCTCGGTCCACACGATCGTATGCCTTCTCCAGATCCACGAACGCACAGAAGAGCCTCTGGTGTTTAGCCAGAAGCTTCTCCACGACCATCCGTAGGGAGAAGATCTGATCGGTGCACCCCCTGCCACTCATGAAAGCACCCTGCACATCCCATACTTTACTTTCAGTCACTTTTCTTACTCTTTCAATCAATACCTTTCCATACAGTTTGCCCACAGAGCTCAGCAAACTGATAGCCCGATAACTGCCGCATTCCAACCTTGAGCCTTTCCCCTTGTACAAAGGGCAGATGACTGCCCTCCTCCAATCCTCAGGAGTGCAGCCACTCTCCCAGCACAAGTTGAAGAGCCTCAGGCACCACTCGAGAATCTTCGGGCCACCTTGCTTGATGAACTCTATGGCCACACAGTCATGTCCCGCAGCTTTACCATTCTTTGCTTTTTTCAATGCAAGCACAACTTCATTCATACGTATTTCCTCGTCCTCAGCAATATTTACATTCATACTATCTGCTACATTCGTCTGGTTTGTACTAGTACCACTTTCATACAATTCTTCGAAGTATTCTTTCCATCTTTCAACAACTTCTTCTCCATTCATCACTAAATCACCATTCTTATCTTTGATGCAATTCATACTGTTTTTCTCACTTCCAGATCTCTTTCTTTTTACTTCCTTTTTACTTCCTTCCTTAATTGAGGGTTAGCTGGAAGAAATCACAGTAATACGTTTACAGTAAGTTTCACCAATTACAGTCCATCCATCTGCCGCGGCCGGGAATCTTGCCGACGCTCGGTAAACTTGTGGATAAGGCATTAAATCCAAGTGCAAGTACGCCAGGCACAAAAGCTTGTAGATAATATTGTTTGTTTGTATATTTATATTATTTTATTCTTGTTATATTTATCTTCACTACGGTGCGGTATAAAAGTTTTCATTCAATCACGATGATTGATTTCCTATAATCAGCCATCGACAACCATTTACACTCGTATTATTTATCAACCAATCATTTTATTTTTAAGAAAGGGATCTGGGCTTGTATACATGAACCAAAATATTACTTTCCTGCACGCTTCACAGTAAGCCGAAAGCTTGTGTCTTGTACAATGTACATAGTGCAGAATGCATCGTCAGCGCCGGGATTCGAACCCGGCACCTCCTGCTTGGAATACAGACGCTTCAACCAACTGGGACAATCGTGTACCCTATAATAATCCCTTGCAGGGTAGGCAGAGAGGACAGAGCGCCAGACTGTCTATCCCTACACACATTCGTGCCATTTGTCATACACGCTCTCCGGTTGCTTTTACTCAAAATGCGTTCATCCTTTCTCAAAAGTAAATTCGGACAAAATAAAATACATATTTAAACAAAGAAGACTCGAAAAAATTGCAATAAAATATTGGGGGCTATATTCTACACGTGTACTTACATATCCCAGGGATTCCAAAAATCTTCATCAAAGCTTTTATCTCATATACGAGTATAAGTAGAAATAATTGTGAATATTTTCTATTCTACTCTGTCCCCTCACGCCGCATCCCTTGTGGGGTAGGCAGAGAGAACGAATCGCTAGATTTT
This sequence comes from Ceraclea dissimilis, assembly GCA_963576895.1. NCBI lineage: Eukaryota > Metazoa > Arthropoda > Insecta > Trichoptera > Leptoceridae > Ceraclea > Ceraclea dissimilis. The sequence continues at coordinate 1,140,445 of OY756367.1, read as the reverse complement.
GCTATCCTTACAGACACTTCATGCTTCTTTTTATGTCACATCCATGAAATTCGTCATACACACACACTTCGATTCCTTTTATTCAGGTGAGTTTCCCATACTTTTTAAATCACTTTTCTTTATAAACTAGGTACTCATCTCAGGAACGAAATGTTTATGACACCTGACCTATAGATATAATATATATCATACTTCAGAAGAATGATGAACAATTTTTAAAGAAAAATATATAAATAAGTATACAAAAGCTATATCGGATAAATAAACAAAGTGAAACTTTTCAGTTAAGAAAATTTCAAAGAAAAACAACCTGGAAATAAAATTATATTTTGAATACAAAGTATTGAATATTGTTTCGCCTTTGTGTTAAAACTGTTTTTATTTTTCTTTATGTGTTTTTTTTTTGCAAACTTTTACCGTAAAGGTAAGTAAAGTATAAAAGAAAATATGAATGGTTAGAGATTTGAGTGACTGACGAATGTTGTTACTTGATATAAAGTGAACGAGTTGAGATAGTTGGTACATGTAGAGAGGACGAATGGATGACAAAGAAAATTAGGTGAAAGAAGAGGTGTAAGGATATGCGGCCGTCCATGAACCACTTGACTCGACCATGGCGACATAACTTTATCCTTAATGGTAGGTACTTACATAAAAAATAACAGTAAATTATTGTGAAAATAAAACATTGTCTAACAAGGGTTGATTGGCAGAAACTCCGAAAAGGTGATAAATCCACCTTTTTCATGTTTATTTTTATGTGTAATAAAGTTTTAAAATAAATATATAACAAGCAAATTTCAAGATTTCGCCTTTTGTAAAAAAAAATCTAAGGACTATTCTACCTGGCTTATTTTTGCCAACGAATTCCTCAATCAAAAGTGAGATCATCAAATGGTGAATCATCTAAACACTGAAGTGATGCGATCACTACACGAATTGTCGTCGAATTTAGGAATAGAGAAATTCCAGGATTTGTTATACCGGTGATCCATGCAAAAGAGACGTGTGTAATATTACCATTAACTGATTACGTTCTTTCGGTTCCTATTAAGCGAGGATAAATTCAAAACCTGCTAAGTGTAAATTATTCAATACATTGTAGGTAAATGTAAGTAAAATTTATTCTAGAAATTAGCGAATTCTGAATTAACAAGCTGTTAAACTGATAGGACTATTATCCATATTACTCCCCGAGTCTAGTATATTCAGACAGGTATTGGTAGGGCGGCGCGGCGGTGGGAATGAAGCTGTCCGTATTTAATGGGACTTAGACGTTAAATCTATCTTAAGCGAGCTTTACAGCGAAATTAAGTTTTAAGGAAATAGGAGTTCATATCTCTGTTCTATCTACGCGACGCCAGGGGAGTTATTCGGTGTCAATTAAAATCTTCGATCGACTCTTTACAAATTACTTGTGTATAGGCATGAAGTGAACAATGAAATATTTTGGGTTTAATTCGTAAAACCCAGATTAACATTTTTTTGGCTTGCTCAACAGGAGGAAATATTTTCAGTTCATTAGTAGTTCCTTTCCATAATATGGGCTTCATCTGTAGTCATATCCTAGATAGATCGATAGATAGATTTTATTGGTCATAATATAGTGTACATATAAAAACATAGGCATTTCAATTCATTTTGTGTTTACATACATTAATACGCGAACAGCTCATCTATGTTTAATAGCATTACCGTGGGTGAACTAGAGCTGATTGCTCTGTATCTCACCACACGGTATAAAATCATTATAGTAATTTCATCAGAAGAATAAGCAGTCCTCCATTCAACAATGCTATTCGAATAAATAAAACAATAAAATCAAAAACTCTAATAATAATAAGGTTGTAGAATTTGCCTTCATATAAATACTTAGAATAAACAATCTACAACAAAATAATGTCATTCAAATAAAATAATCCTACTTGTCAGTTTCAAAATTCCATAATGTTCTGGAGCGCAGCCTTGAAGCGTCTAATTTAAATCTAGGTGCTAGCGATCGACATTTCACAGACACAAAATATACCTCATATGAAGTGCCCAAGAAGTTATTTAAATTTTTGTGAACAATATTGCACACCCATAAAAAAAATCTAAAGTTAGTATCTGAATAAAACCATCGATAACAACAATACGAGATTACTCCACAGTTGGGTAGTTAACCCTTTCAAGACTATAAATTCACCTGACTACTATATTATTTTAGTACAATAATAATAATTATATTCATATAATAAGTTAACATTCCGCCAGAAGGAAGGATGGGACGGTGAACTTACTATAATAATAGAGATTCTACTAGGAGTTATGTTCTCATGGTGGGTACCTCACCATACATAACCTATAGTAGGTACGTAGGTGTCGGTGGGTTAAGGTGTATTATTGTAGTTTTACTGATACCGTGACTATGGAGGAAGTTAGAATGCTATGTTATTAATATGAATATTAATATTTTATAATGTCTGTATGTTTGTATCAGTGGCATGACTAAGGTTTTTCAGTTATGGATGGCGAACCTTATTGCTGAACAAGATGTGAAATATTTTATATTTAATTAATACCGGACTTGTATAGGACACAAAAAAAATATCAAAAAACAGTGGGAAAACAACATGATTACCATGCATAAATTTATTTCCATGTTGTTCGTTCTTCGGGTTCCACTGTGGGTCGAGTGGTTGAGTAACCGAGCTTTCGGCATCGATACTACTGCCATCATCAGGGTGAAGACACAGCCGGTTACTCAACCACTCGACCCGCAGTGAAACCCGAAGAACGAACAACATGGAAATGGATTCATCACGCTGCGAAAGCCTAGAAGATTAAACATAAATATATTTATTATTTCCTGGGCAATATCGGGTATTAAAAGCTAGTAAGAGAATAATAACTATGTATTGTATATTCTATGAGAAACTTTCCACTATAGAATGAATTAATTACTTTTTGATTTAACTTCGGGTATCGGCAACTATAAAACAATTAAATTTTGTAATTATATGTACATCCGTTCTGAAGAAGTTTTTCAGGAATTCTGTACTGAATTCATATTGCAATCCATTATATAGTTGGTTCCCTTGTTTTTTTTTTAAGTTGGCAGCAATGTTAAAGCTAGCGGCACAACTGTGTCTTAAATTTATTTTCATAAACTTTTTGGAGTTAAATTCGCTTCATTAAAAAAAATTACAGCCATTCGCTAGATTTTAATGCATATTATTATCAATATAAAAAAAACTCTGCGACTTTCGGGAAACGAGTTGCTGCCTTTCAGAAAAAAGATCAAAGGTGTTTTGCACATTTTTTTAAGATATCCAAACAAGATATATAAAATATTTTACGGTCATTCGCCAGATAAAGGTTCAATGAATCTACCCTATTTTTTCCAAAGCATATTTAATAAGGTTGTCGAGATCTAAGGTCTCCCGTTTTTTGATTTTTATTTTAAATGTCAATAGGCCTACGTTGCTTACTCTATAATATTCCAAAAAGTTGAAAGCTGTACTGTCGGTCAACGTTATACATTTTAAAAATACAAAAAAATATATACATTGACAGAAAAATTTCCACGTAATTACTCCTGCAAACAAAAATATTACCTATGTTAATAATCTCCCGAGGAAAAAGTCTCTCCTGAGAGATATAACATTATTTTTTGCTCATATTTCTGTATTTTTCTTGGAATATTTTTTTGTGAGAATTATCAAGGTAAAAGCAATGAAAGAAAACCCATATGCTAAGTACTTAGTTTCCCGTACCTACATTACTCCTTGCTTTGGGGATTAGTCGGAAATTTTGTACAAAGCACTCAAGTAATGATATTCTGAAATCTTTGCAAAAAAATTGGGAGAAAAATACTGAATACCTATAACTTTTAAGGGTGTGCATGTTGATATTTTAAAAATTTCTAAAAACGGGAGACCTTCCTGCTTATTCCCCAAGGGAGTTCACATAACTCGTGCGAATGAAGATGCCTCTCCTCTCTGTTGAAGAAAAAATGTAATAGCGATATTCCACGGTACGCGAATCCAGATTCACACGCCGTGGGAAGGGGTGAGTCTATAAATCTACAGACGCTTTCGTAACGATTTTTATGGCGGTACGTACAAATCCAAAATCACGGACGAATCTGGATTCGCGTACCGTGGGATATTGCTATAAGACTCTATAATGTTATAAAAAATCTATGGGTTCCTGTCAAGTCTGGAATAACACGTACATCCTAAAAAAACGTACTTCAGCAAAATCGTCTACGTTTTAAAATAATGAGATAAAAGAATTGAACAAAAGGCGAAAATTGAAATAATCCGTACGAGTATTCACAAATGGTGAGAAATTCAGCAGATATTAGGTAAAAATAATACAATACACCTATTCCATTGTACACATTTCCATTCCAATTATTGCAATGCATTTTATCGAACGTTTTGGTATTTCCAATTTTTAGCGCTGAATAAGCTAAAACGGAAAAGATAGAATGAATGTGTGGAGAAAATTATATACGTAACCAATTTTATAGAAAAAAGTTTTAGAGAGAACGGTATTTGTCATTTGGTACTACAAAATGCGCGGCATTGAAATAAAATTCTACATTGTATTTGACAATTAGTCTAGTCATATGGTGTTTTCGCGGAGAAATAAATACAGTAGTCTACTTCCCTTTCATACTTTACGTATTTGGGGACGCTGAATTCGAATTTCAACTTTGCCACCTCGTAAATGTGATGCGTTCTGAGATATTCGAGAAAAACTCAGAAGAAAACGTTATTTTTAGAGACTTTCGCTCATAACTCGAAAAGTATACATTTTAGAGAAAAGAATCTCGAGACAAGAATAAACTAGAGTAAATTTCCTACAAATAGCGATGATATTCATTTTTCTGAAATAAACCGCTTACGCGCTACTATGCGCTAAAAAAGGGCATAAATTCCACTCTTTTTTAAAAAATATTTTCTCTTTTAATTTATTGACTATAACTCAAAATATATAGAGTGTTTTGGAAAAAATTGTTGTACATAAATAAAGTACACTATATTTTCTACAATTAGTGCTAAGAAGGTTTCTGAGACAGACTAACCTCTATTACGTTAGAGCGCATTGAAGTTCACTATAGTACATTAGAAGCAAATTCTTCATTATTTAAAATGGATATATAACATTAAAAAAAATAAAAAAATCTACTAAACTTTCTTGATGCTATAAACACAAGGCTGAAATTTTTATATTTAAATGTTTGCTACCCCTCAATAGCGATGGGTTGGTAGAAATTTGAGAATTCCTTAGAAACAAAAGCTCATTCTCCAGTTTTTTGTCCATAATGTGAAAATTAAAAACAATAGGGACAATTATACTAAGACAAAAATAAATTACATTTTATTATCTATGAACTACCTTAATAACTTTTTTTAGTCAAATAGACGATTCAGCAGCCAGAGTCCGTTAAAAATTTTCCATATCTCGAAAATATTCTAAAATTTCTACTTATTTTGGTTTACCGCCTGCAAATAAGAATCTAAACATTTTTAAGAAACAAAATGTGAAAATTCATCAAATTTTCTACAAATTATGTCTCTTGAGTTTTCGCCCTCGCGAACTGGTTCGATGTTCAGAAGCATCGAAATTTGGTATAGCGTGTCATATTAATTAAGCGTTGATAATACGAACTACGACTACGGTACGTGTGTTACATACTATAGTCGTAGTTCGTATTATCAACGCTTAATTAATATGACACGCTATACCAAATTTCGATGCTTTTTAACAGCGAACCAGTTCGCCTGAGCGATAACGCAAGAGACATAATTTGTAGGAAATTTAAAGAATTTTCACATTTTGTTTCTTAAAAATGTTTTGTTTCTTATTTGCAGGCGGTAAACTAAAATAAGTAGAGATTTTAGAATATTTTCGAGATATGGAAAATTTTTAACGGACTCTGGCTGCTGAATCGTCTATTTGACTAAAAAAAGTTATTAAGGTAGTTCATAGATAATAAAATGTAATTTATTTTTGTCTTAGTATAATTGTCCCTATTGTTTTTAATTTTCACATTATGGACAAAAAACTGGAGAATGAGCTTTTGTTTCTAAGGAATTCTCAAATTTCTACCAACCCATCGCTATTGAGGGGTAGCAAACATTTAAATATAAAAATTTCAGCCTTGTGTTTATAGCATCAAGAAAGTTTAGTAGATTTTTTTATTTTTTTTAATGTTTAGTGTAAGGCGATACTATATAGTTATCAGAAGGTTGTTATAAGTAAAATGCGTGTTGTAGGGACCAAGGTTTATTGTAGACTAATTTATAAAATGATAAACAGAAAGATATATACAATACAAATGTCTTAGGATCTATAGAGTACCTAAATAGTTATACCTAGGTAGGGGGTGTTCATACCCCCACAATCCTCCCTGCCTAGTGATAACGTTACATAAAGTTTAGAAAAAGCATGATTATAAAATAGATTGTATGAAATATTAGTCGCTAAAGAATAAGCTAACTAACTTATCATAATACATTGTTTAGTTCAGTATTCATATTTGTATAATAAAACATCTTGTTGATATCGTATAGGTACATAAGATATTTGAGATCCTAACACATAGTACATAGGTAATAAATAATTCAAAGATAAACCATTAGAAAAATATTCAGTGTAAGAAATCACATGTTAAAGGTTCTAAAAATATAATGTAGGTAGGTATTTGTAACACATGGCAAAAAAATAACTTGAAAAGATGTACATTGAGGCAAGAATGGTCAAATTATAACATTATTTTGTAAAGACATATGACCTAAAAATATTTGTACCCAGAAGTAGGTAATAAAGATGCATCACATTTGAGAAAGATAATACATTTTGTAGATAATTATTAACAGATCAAAACATGTTGGTCCAATATAAACATATGTGTGGTCTTTGTGACCTTCCAAAAACAAATTGATTTATGTAACAAAATAGCAAAAAATCGTTGAGTGTAACATAACACATTTAAAATTATAGTTAAGATAAAATAATATAATCGATACACAAATTTTAAGAATTGCACATAAAAAAAATGGTGTATAATATATCAGTGTATAATAGTTAACATAATGCGTAGGTATAGTTATATCGTATGTTAAAGGACATATGGTTTGGTCACGTTGACAAAAATAAGGGTCAGTAATAATAATAATAATTCACATATGGTTGCACAATATCCTGAGTTAGTTACTAGGAAATAAGCATTTTAGTTAACATTATTAATATTAGGTAGACAAAATGTTGGTTAACATATTAGGTTTACAAAAAAATAGAAGTTGATACAGATTAAACTTTGCATGTATGAAGTAAAATAAAATAAAAAATAAAATGTCCTCGTTGGACGTCGTAGCTGTTGCTTCGTAATATGATTTGAGGCAGGATGAAAGTGAAGATTTTCTTGCTTAGTTAGCATCAGTAAGTCTTCGTCTTCTTCTCGAGCCTTTCTTCATTCATAAGCGTTGAACATTGTTTTCTTGAAGCGAAAATACATCTTAAGTGATGTGAGCTAGTTTGAGATGATCGATAGGTGTTGTGTGATCTGCACACGTTGTTGTATGTGATTTGCACATAATTTTGTTGTTGTCTGATTTGCAGACGTTGTTGTTTTGTTGTTGTCTGATTTGCAGACGTTGTAGTTTTGTTGTTGTCTGATTTGCAGACGTTGTTGTTTTGTTGTTGTCTGATTTGCAGACGTTGTTGTTTTGTTGTTGTCTGATTTGCAGACGTTGTAGTTTTGTTGTTGTCTGATTTGCAGACGTTGTTGTTTTGTTGTTGTCTGATTTGCAGACGTTGTTGTTTTGTTGTTGTCTGATTTGCAGACGTTGTGTTTTGTTGTTGTCTGATTTGCAGACGTTGTTGTGCGTAGTTCGCATGGTGACGAGCATGCCTTTCGCAAATGCTGTCGAGTGTGATGATGATGCATCAGTGGCTGGATAGACCGGCTAGTTGCCGACCGGCTAGTTGCCGTGGTCGTGACTGGAGTGTAGCGTGGCTGCGTAGCCTTCCGTACAAGTTCCAAATCATTCCAGTGTCCTGATGATGATCTTCGTTCGTCGTGGCGTTGACCATTGTCATGGTGTTGACCATCCTCAAAGAGTTGATGAAAATGCTGTAGATGCTGTTGTTCATCAGTCGATGTGACGAATTAAGAATGTTGAGTTGGTGAAGCACGTTGATGAGTGTGCTGATGAAGCAGGCTGATGTCATGTTGGATGTTGGTTCGTCTGCTTGTTGTGGTCCGGGAAGTTGAGAGGATGTTGGTCACATCATTCTTCAGATACCGTGGAGTCCTCCAAGATTAATTTGTCGTTAATGTTGGCACGGCGTTCCCGAATCAGTTTTACACTTGGTCGTTGGCGTTGTTCGTGATTGTCATTAGTATTAGTTTCAAGACACATTTTTGTATTATGTTGATAGATATATGAACACATTGAATACGGTCACACATCACTATTGAGTTTAGGGTCAGAGTCAGGTATAAAGTTCGTCAACACTTTTTTTGCACTATATTTTTTTTTTGTATAGATCACGTCGGAACGTCTCCACTTTAGTGTAAGGCGATACTATATAGTTATCAGAAGGTTGTTATAAGTAAAATGCGTGTTGTAGGGACCAAGGTTTATTGTAGACTAATTTCTCGGTTCGGCGGACTCAAACACATAAGTCAAAAACACCAACTTTTCAGGAGAGACAAAAAACTGAATAGAAAAATAGTTTATTCATAAACGAATGTGTTGTATTAGGATTAATATACTTTATTACATTACACATTAGGTGAAAAAGAAAATTTTTGAAAAAAATAAGTAGAACAGGTTTTTCAGTGACTTATGTTATTTGTATCACCACATAGATCTGACTTATGTCATAAGGAATAAGGGAAAATTAGAAGAACACAACAAGCATATTGCGAAAATGGACACATTTTCCATAAAATAATAACTATTTAACATCTTCATTTTCCATGATGTCAGAGTCAGTATTTTGTTTGCTTTGAGATGTTGGTAAGCATTCGTAAAAACTATGAAAAAAATTGAGAATTAATGGAAAAACTGAAATTAGGTCATTTTTTTCATTCGATATTGGCAGCGGTTGAGTTGATATTTTATTTTATTTATTTTATTAGATGGGGTGTATTATGCACTGTGACCTATAAGATCTATTGTACTCCCCCTACTTTGCCCATCTGGTAACTACCCAGTTAGAGCAGCCCCTCCAGTCCTAGGCGTCTTACGAAGTTCAGCACTCGGAGGGGGTCTAGGCTGGGAAGTGATTCCACCTCTATCTGGTGCTTGCCCAAAGTTCTCAACCTAATGTATCTTACAGCATCGCAGTTTGCCAGAAGATGGTGGGGAGTTTCCTCCTCCTCCTCACAGAATCTGCATGTGCCGTCCTCTTCAAGTCCCAGTTTACAGAGATGCTCACTAAGCCGACAATGACCCGTTAGGAAACCCGTGAATGTCTTGAGACTCGTTTTGTTCAGGCTAATACAGGCTCTAGTTCTTCTACGGTCATAGACCCCAAGAAGTTCTTTTGCCTGTCTAAGACCAGGAAGATCTAGCCAGAGTTCTTGTCTCTTTTGTCTTCCTTTCTTTTTGATTTCTTCCTGAAAGAAAGTGTCTCCCAGGCCACAAAATGGTTCCGGTTCACAAAGTCGCGTTGCCGCGTCCTTCCTGGCCAGTTCATCTGCACGCTCATTGCCCTCCACCTGATATGTCCGGGTAACCAGAGGAGACTAACCTTGTTATTCTTGCCTAACTCATATAATTTTTGCAGGCACGTCCAAACCATTTTAGAGTTGATGATATTTGAGCTCAACACTTTAATGGCTGCTTGACTATCGGATAGTAAAGCTATATTCTGCTTACTGTATCGTCTGTCGAGGTTGAACTGGATGCATCTTTCTAGGCCATATATTTCTGCCTGAAAGACGCTTGGGAATCTGCCCATCAGCTCCGAGTATTCGGTGCGTGGTCCATAGACTCCTGCTCCAGTTCCTTCTTCTGTTTTTGAGCCATCTGTAAACCACACAATGGTTTCTCTCTTAAGACAGTGTATGACATTCTCATTCCACTCTTTTCTTGTATTCAGTTCAGTGATGAAGTTTTTCTCAAAGCTGAATTTCTTGTTCATTGTGTCTGCTGGTAGAACAACCAGGTGTTCACAATCAGCTAGAATTTCATTCCGTCTAATGTGGTTTTCCCTAAATGATCCAGCCTTTTGTAATCTGAGATATGTCCGCTTTGCAACTAAATTATCGCTCTCAACCAAGCAAGTAGCCCCAGTATATTGGTTTTCGTTTTTCGTGGATATTCCAAAAATACTTATCGGTTTTGGTTCTAAATGTTTGCTTCTCTGGATCAGAAGTGCGTTTTCTCATAGGAGACATCTTCGATTTCCATAAAAGAAGCCATGTCCCCTGATCTGTTGCTGTATGAGCCCAATCGCCAATACTCTTCGAACATGGCTTGCCTTTCGACAATAGGTATTCTTCAATAACATTTCGTTCTTCAAATTTGGAGTTCTTACATGAATTTTTCAGGAATTATTTTAACTTTTAAGGTTTCATAAGGCTGGTCAGTGTTCCCTTTTAACTTCTTCTCCTTTCTGAAAATTAGTATACTTTTCACTTGCTCGCTTTCAGCGGGAACATTTCGATTGTCAGTGACTTCATCAGCAGCAACTCGATAGGAATCTGATCATTATACCTGTACAGTGTACAACTATAAGGCCGACCTTCTCCCTATACAAATATGTAGGTATGGGGAGAAGTTCGGCCTTATAGTGGTATTACTATACCTTCACCTGATGAAGAAATAGAGTCCTCATTCGCAGGTAGCTGACAGTTTGGATCTTCTAGAGAATCTTCACTAAGAAAATCCATAATCTCATAACATAAGTTAGCTAATAATAATACTTGACAATCCAAATAGCTCTGTTCTTTTCCACATAAGTCAATTTATGTACTTTAGTACAATCCAACTATCTGTGTTCCATTTCACATAAGTCAATTTATGTACTTTAGTGCACCAACAATGTGTATTAATAATTTAGGTTGAAAAAGAACACTAGTATGTTTCATACATTTATAATATTAGAATTGACTTCTGTGCTTTAGTTCAGCTGTGTATGGATACAAGATGAATATATTGCAGCAATAAAAAAAAAATCACAATTTTTGACTTATGTGCTTTAGTCCGCCGAACCGAGATTTATAAAATGATAAACAGAAAGATATATACAATACAAATGTCTTAGGATCTATAGAGTACCTAAATAGTTATACCTAGGTAGGGGGTGTTCATACCCCCACAAATGTTATATATCCATTTTAAATAATGAAGAATTTGCTTCTAATGTACTATAGTGAACTTCAATGCGCTCTAACGTAATAGAGGTTAGTCTGTCTCAGAAACCTTCTTAGCACTAATTGTAGAAAATATAGTGTACTTTATTTATGTACAACAATTTTTTCCAAAACACTCTATGTATTTTGAGTTATAGTCAATAAATTAAAAGAGAAAATATTTTTTAAAAAAGAGTGGAATTTATGCCCTTTTTTAGCGCATAGTAGCGCGTAAGCGGTTTATTTCAGAAAAATGAATATCATCGCTATTTGTAGGAAATTTACTCTAGTTTATTCTTGTCTCGAGATTCTTTTCTCTAAAATGTATACTTTTCGAGTTATGAGCGAAAGTCTCTAAAAATAACGTTTTCTTTTGAGTTTTTCTCGAATATCTCAGAACGCATCACATTTACGAGGTGGCAAAGTTGAAATTTGAATTCAGCGCCCCCAAATACGTAAAGTATGAAAGGGAAGTAGACTACTGTATTTTTTTCCTGAAAATGCCATTAAATTTGCTCTCGTTACTGCACTAAATAAGATTTTTTAGGTTTCATTTTCTGAAGCGAAACATATCTCGAGGGTCTGGCGACTTCGCCCAAGCGGACTGCTCTTGCGATAGGAGAATTGTGTATTATATTTGTCCTCCGTCGTGGAGGGTAGAATAACATGTGCGAGCGCGAGCGGGATGTATAATTTTTCATTCTTCTAGAATTGTAAGATTCATAATTATTGGGTTGTGTATTAATTTGTAGTAATAAAGGTAGTCGCGGCGTGGGGAGAAGGCAAAAGTCCTGGCTGAGAAATATTAGACAATGGACCGGAATCCAGAGCTTAGGGGAGTTGTTCCGCCTAGCACAGGACAGAGAAGCCTACGCCAGAGTGATACCCGACGTCAGGGGGACCTGACATGGCACTCGGAGAAGAATAATTAATTTGTAAAAGTGACGACATATTATGTAGTCTTTTCAAAATGTTAGATTCAGAGGGCGCATTGGTACTGATATTATTAAAAAAAGGAAGGAATTGGATATTATTTATGCACGTGCCTCCAGCTTGCGATAGAATGCCTACCCATCTTTCCAGTTTCCATACCTTTATTATTATTTGACTGGAGCTGTAATCGCTGGCGCATTGCCAAGTCTCTTGATGCAAGGACGTGAGGAGATTAAAGTACTGCATTGTACCTCTTACATAAGATTATAGTATTATAACGCTATATCTCCTTAAACATCTTTGGGTTAAGGTGTTATTTTATAAGGGCATGTAAATGGGATAAAATTTGTATGGTATAATTTTGTTACAATGTGTCTCGTGGTTTAATGCAGTGTCTTTAAAATTTGTAAGTTAGTATGCAATAATGGGTAAACAAAATTATAACACTCTTTTCAGTTCTCAATATTTCACATTGCACCTTTATTCTACGCTGTCAGCATCTATCGAAAATTTGTCAAAGTACCTACGGCAGCCAACTTTTTTTATTTATAGATCCTTAATTTTTGACATTTTTAGATAGGTACCTAGAGGTTCTCAGCGCATGTTCAGTGGGGAAATTTTCCAATGGATGTCGTTTGCCATATTTAGTTGAGTAATAAAAAAATGACATCATCATCATCATGTCAGCCCCCCTGCATCCATTGTCTAACATAGGCCTCCCCCATTAATTTCCATAGCTCCCTATCCTGGGCAGATCGCATCCAACCGCCTCCCGTAACTCGCCTTACATCGTCCGACCACCGTGCTTGAGGCCTACCAACACTTCTTCTGCCTGCTCTAGGTCCCCACTCCAGGACTTTCTTTCCACCACCACGGTCCACCTAGAGTCTGTGGTTCTGGCCACATGACCAGCCCAACTCAATTTCTGACTGGAAACTCTGTGAACGACATCGACGACCTTGGTCCTCTCTCTGATCCAAACATTAGTTTTCCTGTATTTTCTGTAAAAAAAATGTATGCCTGTTTAGAAGGGCTTTTTAAACTAAGACTCCCAAAACAAATAATTTTCCTTAGAATGTCGATATTTTTGATTAATTAATACTTCAGTCATTCCTCATGAAAAACAATTGTATCGGAATTGTTCTAATTTAGAATTTTAAGGGACGGGAAAAGGGAAAAGGGAGGGAAGGGAAGATATAGGGATGGGAAAAGAAAAAACTGAGTATTTTCGATATAAGGGGGTGGGACCGGGTGGTAAATAATAATTATTCCACGAGTTTATTAAGAGTATGCATACCGACATTTCAAAAATTTCTAAAAACGGGAGACCTTCTATCTCGACAACCGTTACTAAATGTGCTTTGGAACAAAATAGGATAGATGCATTGAACCTTTATCTAGGGAATAACCGTAAAATATTTTTTTATATCTTGTATAGATTTCTCAAAAAAAATAATTAAAAACACCTCTGACCTTTTTTTTCGAAAGACGGAAACTCGTTACAAACCCGAAAGTCGCGGAGTATTTTTTTTATGTACTGATAATATGCATTAAAACCTAGGGAATAACCGTAAAAGTTTTTTGATAGACGCAAAATTAACCTCAAAAAATGGAAAAAACGTTATTTTTACCATTTTATCTTGCGATTGTCACGCGATTTTGAACCATAATGCCGTGGGAAATGACTGTGACATCATTAGCGGTGCCAAGCCCTTAATTGGGAAAACAATATTATTACAAGTTTTTTGAAATATTTAAATATGATTCTACATTATCGCTTTATTTAATGATGTTGTTTTTTTTTCTTTATAACCTCATTATAATCTAGATAAAATTAAGCAGTGTTGTGAACCCGAGTCAAATGACTCGGACTCGAGTCCTTCTCGAGTCTAGAATGTCACTTGTCTTGAGAGTTTCATTATTTAGCCTACTAGAATTATGTTTATAAGTCATCCATTACAAATTTCATTTATTGAACATTCCCTGCGATTTCTAACAAACACAGTTGTGTACTACAGAGATCAGGTAATAACTGTGACTATTTAGCCCTTCATTTGATAGCCACTTACGAGAAAAAGAAGTCATTGATCTCTTCTCCGTTCTTCTTGAGTGTACCGTGTGTAGATTGTCGATATTGTCGAACTTTCGGCCTACTTGCTGAGGTCATCTTTATTTAATCACTTATATACGACCGTATGGCCTTTGACATATTAAAATATTACAATCCTCACCATAACAATACAATTCAAATTACGTAAAAAAAGTAGGACTAATGTGAAGATGACCTCAGTAAGTAGGCCGAAAGCTCGACAACATCGACAATCTACACAGGGTACACCCGAGAAGAATGGAGAAGAGATCAACAAGGACCATGAAAATCTACAAAACGATCAGAAGTCATTGATGTTTGTCGTTAATTAGTCAACATGGAGTCAACCTTTTCGTGTTTCACTCCATGTATATTGTGTAAGTACTAAAGCCTCAAGTCTTGACATGAGACTCGGTATAAAAAGACTTTAGACTCTACCTGAGTTTTGGCCCAAGAGAATCGAGACTCCGCTTGAGTCTTGGCCACATTGACTTGAAAATGGTGTAATTAATATTCTGTCATTAGTATTATATTTGTCATTAATAAAAATTCTTAAAATTATTATAGCTAAGGTTGAGACGTCAATTAGTATATAAATAATTATTGATAAAATAATAACGAAATAAAAATATCATCTGATAACAACGAAATAAAAAAAAAAAATCTATTGACTGAAAATGTTTCTATTTGACATAATCTATTGGAAAAATTAACAAAAAACACCCAAGGATGGACGGGTTTTGAGTAAAAGGAATCGGAGTGGCTGTATGACAGATTACATGAATGTGACGGAGGTTAGGAGTGTGTGTAAGGATTGGGCTGTCCTCTCTGCCTACCCTGCAAAGGACGTGGCGTGAGGGTATGGATAGAGAGATAGAAAAAATATTTTTTACTGTTACTTAATATTTTGACTATTACTAAGAGTGAATTGTTACCTCCTTGGATAAGGACACTGAAGGAACGTAATTTAGGGATGGGGTTTGCCGGGGGGCTCCCTTAAGTCTAACCCTGGGCCCACCTCTTAATATAGATTTACCTTGAAGTGCAGGTAAAGAGGTCGCTATTAATGCGCCTGAGCTACCCGGAGATGTGGAGGGCCTTAAGCCCGCGGGATTCCTTCAATATGACTTATTTTGCCATATTATTCGTAAGCACTTATTGCTTTTCAGCCAACCACTATCTTGTCAATATAATAATACAAGTAATTAATAATTAACAATTGACAGTCAGTAATAATAAAATTAATTGATATTCTGAGACGTGTATTGTTCTTCCTTATGACAATATTATTTATTCATTTGCGTTGTTTTATTCTTCCTTCCTTTTCCCTTTCCCTTTCCTTGGGAGAACAAGGGGACGCGTTTTCCACTGAAACGTTATCCGCCAGAACAGAATTTTACAATTACAAAATGTTTAGTTTATCGTATGGCCAACATCAATAATTAATATTCGTTATGTCAAAGTGTGAAAAGGTAAAAACTGCAGGGTGAATTTTTCTGCTTGTCAGAGACTTAAGTCTATATTTCTTATGTATTGTATTGCTTCGTCGCTAAGGGTGAGGAAGTCTGATGTATTGCCACTGTACGCTCTGAGTGCACACCCGGTAACTATGTTTTGAATGGTCTGCCTGTCGGCTCCGCAATCGCATTCAGGAGACGCCCGCCATCCACACTTGTGGGAAAAATCTACAACACTAAGTTGCGCTTACGAGAGCAATTTTTCGAGGGATAATTGCGGCAACGCTCACAAATCGTATTGATTAACATTGTTTCGCAAGATATAGCAATAATTTCGGCAATATTGGCGAAACAAATTGCTGAATATTCAATCGATTTGGACATTTCAGTCAATATAATTATAAATGTAATTCCTGCACGCTAAATCGATTTTGCTTTAAACATTGCCGAAAAATAAACACGACCAATATGGGTCCATCTATGCGTAAAACATACAAGTTTTTCCGTGTTTCTAAACATTTTGGTTTCCTTAGTTACTCGTAGAATCTTGTTGTTCTCTTCTTATCGACTTTAAATCTTTTATTTATATAATAGCCCAGGAAATTTAGCTTTGTAGCGTAGATAATTGTCGGAAAGCTGGAAACTGTTTTAATCCCTTCATTAACATGCAAAGAAGGTTTCTTGAAGTTTGCACCAATTTTCCGCTTGTGCTAAGTACAGGGTGTCCCAAAAACAAAAAAAAAAATGAACTTTTTTCAGTTTTAGATTAATAACTCCTAAAGGAAGCATTCTAGACAAATTATGTTCTTCTGTGAATTAAAGTAGATAAAATTCTTCGTCTACTGAGCACAAATACTACTCTCTACTTTGAAAAATCACTGAGAAACAGCGATTTAAAATTGTAATGTTTTTCTCAACATATGACAATTTTCTTATTTTTCTTGAATCGTTGTTGAATATCTTCTAATCCAAGCTACTTACAGCAAATTTTAGTACATATGATTCAATGGCCGGTTAATTCTCTATAAACTGGCATTAAAATTTTACCTCTATATTAAATTGTTTAGGATGTAGAGGTATTTAAAGACAGACGAGTGAAATAGAGAAATTTTTTAAATGATAGATTTCGGTATGTGAAAGGTAAGATAGACTTAATTTTGCGGCTCTCTCTTAATAACGTACAATTTTTTTAGTTAAAAACCTAAATTTCTCTATTGATACGCCACTGCGTAACAACTTATATCGTGAAGACTATTTTTTTTACCTTCATCAGTTTTACTAATATAACTCCTGAACGCTTGATGTTAGGGAAAAAATATTTTACTCATAATTTATCTAAAACCAATTTGCTACTACTTGATTTCAAAATTGACTCTGTAACTTAAATAATAACTGAGTTACAGTGTTTGAAAAACAGCATTACTAAAAAAATTAAATTGCCTCGGCTATTTTTGTTGAATAACTCCTGAACCGTGATATAGAGAAAAGGATCAAGAGATTTAAATATAAGGTGAATAAATTTTCTATAACACAAGCGTAATAAAATAACTTTAAAAGTTATAGTAAGAAAGTTATGGATGATCAAAGTCAATATTTTGTGTAACCATTCGACGTTTGCTTATGAATTATATTTGCCTAGTAAGCACATGGTAAGCACCTCCGAGCCGGTGTAGTATGAAAATAAAGTACCTGCTCGCCATATAGTATGAAATATATCTAAACAAGGGTCGAATGGCCACACAAAATATTGACTTTGATCATCCATAACTTTCTTACTATAACTTTTAAAGTTATTTTATTACGCTTGTGTTATAGAAAATTTATTCACCTTATATTTAAATCTCTTGAACCTTTTCTTTATATCACGGTTCAGGAGTTATTCAACAAAAATAGCCGAGGCAATTTAATTTTTTTAGTAATGCTTTTTTTCAAACACTGTAACTCAGTTATTATTTAAGTTACAGAGTTAATTTTGAAATCAAGTTATAGTAAATTAATTTTAGTTATATTTTGAGTAAAATATCTTTTCCCTAACATCAAGCGTTCAGGAGTTATATTAGTAAAACTGATGAAGGTAAAAAAATAGTCTTTTCGATATAAGTTGTTACACAGTGGCGTATCAATAGCGAAATTTGGGTTTTTAACTAAAAAAATTGTACGTTATTAAGAGAGAGCCGCAAAATTAAGTCTATCTTACCTTTCACATACCGAAATCTATCATTTAAAAAAAATCTCTATTTCACTCGTCTCTCTTTAAATACCTCTACATGCTAAAAAAATTAATATAGAGGTAAAATTTTAATGCCAGTTTATAGAGAATTAACCGGCCATTGAATCATATGTACTAAAATTTGCTGTAAGTAGCTTGGATTAGAAGATATTCAACAACGATTCAAGAAAAATAAGAAAATTGTCATATGTTGAGAAAAACATTACAATTTTAAATCGCTGTTTCTCAGTGATTTTTCAAAGTAGAGAGTAGTATTAATGCTCAGTAGACGAATAATTTTATCTACTTTAATTCACAGAAGAACACAATTTGTCTAGAATGCTTCCTTTAGGAGTTATTAATGAAAAACTGAAAAAAGTTCAACTTTTTTTTTGTTTTTGGGACACCCTGTACTTAGCACAAGCGGAAAATTGGTGCAAACTTCAAGAAACCTTCTTTGCATGTTAATGAAGGGATTAAAATAGTTTCCAGCTTTCCGACAATTATCTACGCTATACCCCCTTTTTTAACGTTAAAACACCGGTCTATAACTGAAAGAAGATAAAATTGTTACTTAATTGAACAATCAACTCATTCCGGCGGAAGTTAACTGTCGGAATTCTGTCACTAAAGCGGATGCGCTTAAAAACCGCCACGTCGCGCACAGTTCTTTCAAAATGAAGACAGCTGAATACTAAACAGACGAATATTATTTCATTTCATTATGAAAAATTATAACAATATTGTGATCTTTGTGAGCGTACAGTCGGGCGAAAAATCGCGGCGAATTCGTCGCGATTTTTATGTCCAATTTTTTCGTTCCGTCTTTTCAACTGCTATTATAATTCTAGTTTTAATCATAATTGCAGTAGATACTGTTTTATCTTAAACAAGTTCCAATTAGTTATCTTCTTCTTTCTCAGCCTTTTAGTTCCAATGCTGAACATAGGCCTCCCCTTTGACTTTCCACAGATCCCTATCCCGGGCATGCTGCATCCAGTTGCTTCCTGGGATTCGCCTCACATCGTCAGACCATCTTGCCTGAGGTATTCTTACCCTCCTTTTGCTCGTTCGACATAGGTCGTCACAGTAGAAGAATCAAAGCGTCTGGCAACGTGTACTGCCCAACTCAATTTTAAGGTAGCTGCTCGTTTTACCACGTCGGTGACCTTGGATTTCTCTCATATCCATTCGTTTGTCCTTCAACAAAATAGCCAGCATTCTCCTCTCCATGGCTCTCTGTGTTACCAGCAGTTTTTTCGTGATTCGCCTCGTTAGCATTATTTTAATTAATTCAATAAAAAATATAGCAGTCCATTAAGCACTTATATAGAAAATAAATGTGCAATAAAATTGTTTACATTCATTGACCGAATTAGTGTTAAGAGTATGCATACCGACATTTTTGAAAAATCTAAAAATGGGAGACCTTATATCTCGACAACCGTTACTAAATATGCTTTGGAAAAAAATAGGCTAGATGCATTGAACATTTATCTAGGGAATAACCGTAAAAGATTTTTTATATCTAGTATATATTTCTCAAAAAAAAAAATGAAAACACCTCTGACCTTTTTTTCCGAAAGGCGGAAACTCGTTTCCCGAAATCGTACCGATAATATGCATTAAAATCTAGGGAATAAGCGTAAAAGATTTTTGATAAACGCAAAATAATCCCAAAAATGGAAAAAACGCTATTTTTACCATTTTATCATGCGATTGTTCACGCGATTTTGAACTTTATTGCCGTGGGAAATGACCGTGACGTCATAGTTGGGTCGGGAGCCTAAATCAAATGAAAGAAAACACGGCAGTTAGATTCGAACCAATAATAATATATTATAGGGTAAGTACCTACGTAAAGAAATTTATTCTTATTGGGTTTTTATTTATTTCTTTATGGTTATATTATTATGAGAATAAGAAACAGTATCTAGAAGTTGTTTGTAACTCGTATAAAAAGAGAAAAACAAAGTAGTTACTGGGTCCTATTCTGTAGCTAGTCGAACTAAAATAAGTAGGTACCTAAATTTATTTTGCCCTGAAATAATTGAAAAACAAAAAAGACGTTTGTTTTTCGTTAGTACGCACTAAATTCGGGTTGACTGTAAGATATTGCGTTAGCAATAAGTCCGCCTTTTGGCACACAAGATTGTTCTATTTTTTTGTAATCATTGTAATCATTTTGGTCAATAAAGATTTATTTATTTATTTATTTATTCATTATTAAATTCTAGTTACAGAATTCGATCTAATGTCTATGACTACAAGGAATACCATAACAGTATATCCTAATAATGGGGTAACCAGCAAAATTGCTATCTATGTCTCTTTTTGCAAAAATTTATTTGACATTCAGAATGAACAGCGAACCTCACTAATTCATTTTGTGGAAATTCAACGAACACCTAACTCATACGAGACACTCGAAAAAACGTCAAAAAATGCGTTGGGGAGCTATTCTAAAACCCAAAGATTCCACGAGGAAAACAATTATTTTCTGTTACGTAAGTCGGCATATCATTGAATCGACGCTAGAAATTTTCTTTCCTCTTTGTCTACCCTATATAAAAGACATAATTAAATTGAATAGGACATTTTTATGCGGTCCAGTTTAGAATCCCGGGTCGACTTTTCGAAATATTGTTTTTTTTTTGTCTAAATTGTTTTGAGAACAAAAGCTAGCAGTTATTAGAAAATATTGTTTTTCTTTTGGTTTGTTTATTCACAATACCCATAAACCAAGATAATCGCGTCGATAACTCGTCGCAGACAGTCCGTATATTTATTCAAAATTGCAAAATAAGTGAGTATGTATGAAACAGTAGTCATTTACAGCAAATTCGACTAATCACTAAATCGACTAATAATCAATTCGACTCAAATCGTAAAAAGTTGTATTTTTGTTGTAGTGTATGTTATTTTACTGGGGTTTACTGAAAAGGTTGCAACATTGCGATAAGCTTGCCCTAGTGCACAAATCTTATTACTTGAAGTTTTTTTTTTATTTTATTCGCTTAAGTAGGTATGAATGGGTAGATGAATAAATAAAAAAAAAATAGTTACCTATTTAGAATGATGTTCGTCAAATTTATTTAGTCATCAGTCGAATTATTGTGTAGACGAAGTAGTTTTGTAAGAATGAGAAAAGAGTTATCAATAGATGGCTAAGGAAAGAATACCTGGACGACCTGTGCCAGGATATGGGTTTCGACTCATATAAAGAGTTAAAAAGAACCGCACAGGACAGGGATGAGTGGAGAAGGAGACATGAAGCTTTGCTGCAAACCAATCGTAACGATTGAAACTGGAGAAGGAGGATTGATGGAGATTCCCGCGGGCTGAAGGCCCTCCACATCCCCGGGTAGCTCAGGCGCATTAATAGCTACCTCTTTACTTACACTTCTAGGCAATTAAGAGGCGGGACCAGGGTTAGCCTTAAGGGAACTCACCGGGAAACTCCACCCCTAAGTTACGTTCCTTCAGTGTCCATATCCAAGGAGGTTACAATTCATTACTTTCAAATAAGAGACTTAAATACGAATTACATCTACATAATATATACAAGTCTTAAGTACCTACTAATGTTTACAAATGAATTCTCGGAAAAAAAGAATAAGAATAAATAAAGTGTTTGTCGAATTAGTCATAAGTCGAAGTTATCCGACGACCTTAGTACTAAAAGTAAGCAACCATCACCCGCCAGAAAAAAAAGTATAAACACAAAATGATAATTTGGTCCTAAGAGTTATGTTGTTTTTGACATTTCAAATAACTCCCTTGACATTCAAGGACAGTAATTGTTCTAAATGAGGAAGGTCAGATGGAAAATAAATTACTTTTTGAAGGGTTGTGACACAGCCTCCCCCACCCCTGCTAAAAGTAAAAGTAGCTACAGTGTTTTTTCACATTTTTTTTCGTTTCCCCTTCTAGTATTTCCCGGTAAACATTGTACAATGTTTTCATACCTTGACTCGCTGTTAACAAAAATCTGATCAGCAAATACCTATCTAGAGATCACTCGTTCCTAACGGGTTAAATAACGATTTAAAAAATCTATTTTTTTCCACTTTAGAAAACGGTTCTACGTGGAGGATAAATATAGAAGAAAAATATCCGTATACCAGTTGGTACCTGTGAATTTTCACGGAGGGCTTTTATTAGGTAATTTTTGGAGCTAAAAAGATTAAAATACTATCCACATTCTCAAAAGATGTTGCGTAACATGTACATCTGTACCATAGAGAAATGTGTACAAATATTTTATTTCTTTATTCCACACTTTGTTTTATGATAACTTACCGCCCTATGTTGTAAATCATCTAGACACATTACTTCTAAAAAATGATACAAAAATATTGCTATTCTATTTGGTATGTGAAACTTTTTTTAAATTTTGTAATTATATAGGAAACAATTGGTACCAAAGAGAACAGATGATGTAATTGGAGTATTATAAATATTTTCAGAATGCGTTGCGTATATTCATCTGTTTGTTATTCAGTAAATATGTACCTCTAAATAGGTATCTATCGATAAAAGTTAGGATACGAAATATAAGAAAGTAGCTGAGTTACCCGTGCTTCGCAACGGCACGGTATCTTCCTATAGTTTGAGCTGGACAAAATGTGAGTTAAGATCTGAACTCCATTTCCAACGTTCTTTCATAGGATACCACACATGACCCCACACAACCCTTGGATCCTCTCATCATCATGGCACCTCCTAGTGAAAACTTTTTTTTTTTCAAAAATGCCGACGTTAAAACTTAAGGTAGATCGGCACGAAAGTTTTTGTGAGTTTTCTTAGCAATTCATCGCAAATGCGAGAGTTTTGTGAACACTTACGTACAAAAAAAAGACTTATTTTTGAATACATACTCGTAGATGATGTTATTAGAGAGAGATGAGTGATTGTAAGATATGTGTTGTGTGACTAGAACGAAAGTGAATAAACTTAGATGGTTTTGAAAATTGAGTTAACTAAGTATTTCAACAAAACACTAGGAATTCATATAAAGGACTCTATGTAAAAGTTTGCAAACTCATGTATGGGGCTAATTATTTAGTTCGTACATGGTGCTGTTAGGCTCGTTTTCTTTGTTTTCATCAAAGGCATTCTTCGGTGAACAATTTTGTAAACTTGTAAACTGTTACGAATTTGTAAACTAACAACTAATATGATTACCGCGTGAGAAGTATGTTATAACTCATTATAACTCATTATAACTTATTATAACTTGGAACATTAATATTGCCTGTTAAGATCCTACACGCTGTCACTGGGATTCGGCGCCCTGAATTGTACTTAGCCAATTCTGAGGGAATCGTCTTGAAACTGAAGACAGTGATAGATGAAAGTATGGACTACAGATCGGCTGTTTTAGAATTACAGGATTTGGAAATTCCTTGAATAAATAAATATCCCTAAAGTACCCCTAAAATTTACGGGATCTGAAGATTTTCCATTCAGTTTTTCAGGTATAAAAGTATTATTTAGCTAAAACACTGCTAATTATAATCTCAACAAATCGGCTGTTTTAGATTTTTAAATTACTTCACAGGTTTCTTTTTAAAGGGTATAATTCACTTTGTCGCTTATCTTATTCTTATTTCGCGCTAACATTCTCATACAAAATTTGAAAAAGTTGAAGCAAAAATAGAACAATTTTTGCTCAGTGGATATGCCCCCTTAACGTTAGGCCTTCAGCACAAGGCCGCAAATAGTTGAGTTTGTTTCCAGTCTCTTCACTATTGTTTCATAACATAAGTCTATTAAAGTTTCGAATTGAGAATTAAGAACAATTTTCGCAAATGTGTAGGTATGGGAAAAATTCACCTATACAGATAAATCACGGAAATCAAAAGATTAGGCTCAAATATACTGCTCCAAGTGAAATACAAGCATTGTGAAACCACTATTTGGAAATCTTATCTATCTATCTATACCCTCACACCACGTCCCTTGCAGGGTAGGCAGAGAGGACGGAGCGCCAGACAACCCTATCCTTGCACACACTCCATCCTAGCCTCCGTCACATTCATGCAATTTGTCATACACGCTCTCCGATTCCTTTAACTCAAAACGCGTCCATCCTTGTGGATCTGGTCGACATGATCGGACCGCATAATATTACCGATTTTTCATTTTTGTGCAGAGATTTGCCGGCAAATATAATTTATTTAAATGACTGATTAGTGACTGTGCCCCGCAGTACTCAGTAAAAAATATTTGAAATAAATGAAGTCTGGCATTCTGATCTCTCCGCCTACCCCACAAAAGATGCGATATTATTAAAACAGAATAGAAAAGAAACTAAAATAATAATATGACCCAATAGATATAAAGTTGTTTAGGTTCCAGAGTGTAGGCTTCACAGGCGCCAAATAGGCTTTGTGGTTTGTTTATATTGGGGTAGGGTATTATTATTATTATAGGAGAGGGTAGGTTAAGAAGAAGACGATGGGGAGGTTGGAAGATTAAACAAGGCCATGTGAAGTTAAGGGATTGAATGGACGGAAGAATGGTTTGTTTACATTGAGTAATGTGTCGTTAACACTCTCAAGTGATATAATGTTTGATGTATGGAATAGTGACCGGACGAAAACCCATAAGAATATTGCTCAACATAAATAAATCCCAAAAAGATGAAAGCTCTAAAGATTTTTTTTAATGAATCAGGGTTTATCGAAATAAACTCAAATACGTCCTTTTACACTTCACAGTAAGCTTGAAAAGTTTCGTGTGAAGTGAAGTAGCTCGGCATCGGGGATCGAACCCGCGCCCACTGGATTAACAGTCGAGCATGTTACCAACCAGGCTACCGACTACCTCAAATGAGACAAAAGTTCAAATCTAGTTGGATTTTGAAAATAAAATTAATTGTATCTATTGGTACAGATTTGATTTCTTTCAGTGTGTAAACAATTTCCATAGATTAGAAAATAAACAAATGAATCGAATCTAAAATGGGATAGACAATAAAATAGTCAACATTTTATAAATAATTCATCTACTGGAATCTAAAGTAATTTATACTTTAAGCTATTTTTAAGCTAATGAGATAGATAATATGTTATTTTAAAAAAATCTCCTGAATACGTTTTCTTTAAATTTACTAGGAAAATTAGAATAAAGGTCTTGGAAAATAGGTTTTGCGTATGGAAACTCGGGTCTTTTTAATTTCTGAAATAGATGGATGAAAGTTGAAATGCTCATTTCCATAAAAAAAAAAGCTCAAAATACCTAAAAAATCCCTTATACCTATTTGATTCTTTCTCATGACGGATTATGTATGAATCATTCATATAATTCTTTATGGTTTCGATAGATAACATTTTTTCTTCTCAGCCGTTTAATTCCAATGCTGGACATAGGTCTCCCCTTTGACTTTCCATAGACTTCTGTCTTGGGCATGCTGAATCCATCTGTTTTCAGCGATTCACCTCACATCGTCAGACCATCTTGTCTGAGCCCATCCTACATAACGTAATTCAGGGGTGGGGTTTGCCGGGGGGCTCCTTTAAGGGTAACCCTGGGCCCACCTCTTAATAATATTTTGCTAGAAGTGCGGGTAAAGAGATCGCTATTAATGCGCCTGAGCTACCCGGGGATGTGAAGGGCCGTGAGCCT
This sequence comes from Ceraclea dissimilis, assembly GCA_963576895.1. NCBI lineage: Eukaryota > Metazoa > Arthropoda > Insecta > Trichoptera > Leptoceridae > Ceraclea > Ceraclea dissimilis. The sequence goes on along the minus strand of OY756367.1, from coordinate 1,114,763 downwards.
GCGGGATTTTCCATCAAAAACATAGATAGTCACAAAACATTTTTCTATTATCAATGATTTTCATAGTGATCTTCCCTACACTAACAATAATAGTAAATCAGGGTTCAATAAATTGTTAAGAGGTTAGGGAAGATCTTTGAGAGAGTGATCTGTGACCTCTACTGAGAAACTAAGAAAACATCATTAATACAAATCCCATGTTACAAGTGAGTTTTTGTCCAATGAACTTTCCCTTAATGTTCTTAGATAAACACGTGCTAATGGTTAGTTGGAGTACCTACTCGTATGTCCTATAACAATATTATACATATTTTATGCGTTAATCAACGTAAAAGGTACGTATATTGTTATTCTTCTATCAATAAATTAAGCTAACCATATAAAATCAAGAATTCTATCAACCTAACTTTAACTCTCTATCTAGGTATATTTACCCTCACGCCACGTCACTTGCAGGGTAGGCAGAGAGGACAGAGCGCCAGACAGCCCTATCCTTACACACACTGCTAGCTTCCGTCACACTCATACAGTTTGTCATACACACTCTCCGATTCCTTTTACTCAAAACGCGCCCATCCTTGAGGATCTGGTCGACATGATCGGACCAGGCCAGTCTCGGGCGGCCGCACTTCCTCACACCTCACTTTAACTACTCGTATCTCGAAAATAATGAATAAATTCGGTTTTAATAATTATACCGAGGCCGATACCCAGGTATTCATTTCAGGTGGGGGTTCGAGCTCTGGACAAGTGAAAATAAGTAACAATCATGGGCGTCACCAGAAAAACAAATAAAAGCGAAAAAAAAAATAGCGCCGCTGGCAATTTTGTTTTTCAAATATGGGTGAATTGTTGAACCATAGATATATTTCTGGGTTACAACATGGCAAACTACTAACGCTTATTATAAGTCCGAGTCTAACTCATGATTATAAGTCCGAGTTCCAACCAATAGCCCCAACCACGTCCTCAAATTAAACTCTAATCTGAGAATGGTTCTTGAGAATAATAAAATGATTATGGTAGGAAATTCTTCAAGTTTTATCACCACATAAACCTGTTAAGGGCTCGGCACCAAGAATGACGTCACAGTCTTTTCTCACGGCATTAAGGTTCAAAATCGCGTGACAATCGCATGATGAAATGATTAAAAAAAAGCGTTTTTTTTCATTTTTTTGGGTTAATTTTTGGTCTATCAAAAAACTTTAACGGCTATTACCTAGATTTTAATGCATATTATCAGAACAAAAAAAATTTTACTCCGCGACTTTCGGGAAACGAGTTTCCGTCTTTCGGAAAAAAGATTAGAGGTGTTTTTAATTTTTTTTTTTTGAGAAAACTATACAAGATATAAAAAAATCTTTTACGGTGATTCCCTAGATAAATGTTCAATGCATCTACACTATTTTGTTCCAAAGCATATTTAGTAACGGTTGTCGAGATATAAGGTCTTCCGTTTTTAGAAATTTTTGAAATGTCGGTATGCATACTCTTAGTGAATAATTACTTAAAGACAACTCAAGTAAAGTAATGTACGATATTGTAATGAGTCTCTTTGTGGTTCACTAAAGGAACTTGAATGGCTCATGATGTTATACCATAATTATACCCACCCAAACTACTACAACTAAAATAATTAAGTATATAAACATCTAAAATAAGTTATGTTATCGTGACACTTAGTACGTGATTGTAGGTGCTCTTACGCAAGCAATTTTCCGGGCAATAATTGCGGCAACTCGTACAAATCGAATTTATTACCATTATTTCGCAATATATAGCAATTATTTCGGCAATATTTAAAGCGAAACAATCATATTGCGTGCACGCATGGAAACGAGAAAAAGAATTAACGAAAATGACCGAACCGATTTGTGTCGCCAACACCATGATAATTCTCTTTCTCGTTTGGACGCAATATCGTTGTTTCGCTTTAAAATAATATAACCGAAATAATTGCTATATATTGTGAAACAATGTTGAAAAATTGTTCGTTAGCACTGAAAGTAGAGTACTTCATGGGGATACACGGAGGACGAGAGTGCGGAGACATACAGGACAACCAACACCTACTAGTATGTCCTAAAATCGGGGAGACATGCGCGCGAGAAGATCTCATAAATGACAGGGCCGTACATGTGGCCAACTATTGGAGGTTCTTGATTTGAGGCATCCGGACACGGAAAGTAAGTAAGTACTTCATTTATATATATTTTTTTATCCTCTTATAGGGATGAGAATCCCGAACAAAATTCTTCCATCCAAAATCGCCAACACCAATGACCAAATTTTACAAATAGGGTTTTTTATGGTTTTTGGTAACAATTTTTTTTTTACAGAATTTTTAATAGATTTTATTGCATATTGTTATCAATACGAGAAAGAAGTTTTCATTGAGTTTTCTCTAAGGGAGTTATTTTATAAATAAAAAATTGTCGAAGAGAGAAAACTCTAACAAATAGATACTTACTGCAATAATTCTAAGTACCCACTAAAACTGTAATACTGGCGCCAGACGCTCGCCGACCCTCGCCGTGAATGAGTAAAAAGGCGTGTGGATGAAAATGTTTCTCTTGACATGTTCGTAACGGACCGTTGACCCCTTTCTACTCATGAACACCGAGCCTTCACGACCCTACACGATCATGTGGCGGGAGCATAATGTTTGTTTGTTGTATTTTGCTACAAAACCACAGCTTTAATCTATGCATACAATGTCGCATATATTCCAAATCTCTGCTTTATCTACCGTGGCGGAGCTCTCAGTTAAGGGGGCATATGCACTGAGCAAAAATAGATCTATTTTTGCTTTAACCTTTTCAAATTATGTATGAGAATGTTAGGGCGAAATAAGAACAACGTAATAAACCTGGAAAGAAATATTAAAATCTAAAACAGCCGATTTGTTAAGATTATAATTACCAGTATTTTGGCTAAATTATACTTTTATTTCTGAAAAACTGAATGGAAAATCTTCAGATCCCGTAAATTTTAGGGGTACTTTAGGAATATTGTTTTTTTCAAGGAATTTTCAAATCCTGATGTAATTCTAAAACAGCCGATCTGTAGTCCATACTTTCATATATCACTGTCTTCAGTTTCAAGACGACTCTCTCAGTAATGGGTGAGTACAATTCAGGGCCCCTAATCCCAATGAAATCATGTATACAAGGCCCTCAACAACAAGGCGCCCTTACAATCTCGGAGCTCTGCAACTAACAGGACAATTCCTTGTGAAGGCCGTTGCGCTCAGCGGCCACAGCCACCAACAAACTTCGAGAGCGAAACACAGCAAACAAGTCCAGTTTCTTAGAGAGAGCTTTCTCTTTCGCGGGACCAATTACCTGGAATAATTACCTGGAATAGACTGTTGGACGAACTCCGAAAAGACTAGCCCATCATCAACTTTAGGAGCAAGCTGAAAACCAAGAGTTTCAAGACCAGCTTCCCCGCCCTTGAAATGGAACACATTAAACGGCGCAAAAAAGTCATCCATCATTATCATCATATGGGACCTTAATGCGAGAGTAGCATACGTACAATTTACTCTGAAACATATAATTATTTAGCAGTGTATGCAATATGCATCCAGTAATTATGTATGTACAACGTGAAGTTAGTCAAAAGTAGATTTAGCAAAGTTTGTTGTTTGTCAGTATTGTTTAATGTTTACTACTGTGACGTTGTTTAGTAATAGGATTAAATTAAACAGTAGAATACTCGTAGTGATACTATTCAAATATTCATAGTTCAATCTATGGTTTCAGAATAACCGTGACTAGACTCGATAATCGATTTGGTCGTATCAAATCGAATACTCGTTCAATTATGTTATTGAATGATCGACTATATATGTACAGGATGGGACAACTATGACTGACTGATTAAGAATGCATATTTCAAATAGCACAAAATAAAGGATTGATTAAAAAATGTGCATCTATTTTCTGACATACCTATGTAAATAAACAAATCTTTATTAGCCACAGCTGCATCCAAAAGCAATGTCTGACAATTAGCCTGAGACAAGAAAAGAAAACTTATGCATACTCATTACTCAAGTCAACCATAAAGTAAATAAATCTCTCTTCTCTACACCATATCTCATTTATTTGGGGTCGGCAGCTCGGATCCTCTCTCTCCATTTTCCCCGATCTCGGCAGTCTTCTGGAGTAAGCTACAAGTGTTCCATGTCCCCTCTGATGGTCTCCTCAAGGGACTACTATCCTCTCTTTCTTGGTCCTTCCACTGACCAGTTAGTTGCCCTCCTCAGAGCGGAATCCTCGTTTCTTATACAGAAAGTAAATAAATAAATACATAAGTACATCATAAACAATAATTTGACATATCGAATCAAAAGTTCTCTTTCTCGTTTGCACGCAATATCATTGTCTCGATTTAAATATTTCCGAAATAATTGCTACATATTGCAAAGAAATGTTAATCAATACGATTCGTACGAGTTGCCGTAATTAGTGCTCGAAAAATTTCTCGTGTAAGCGCACCTCAAAACCACTCAAACCCAAAAAAATTGCCAGTTCGAATTTTGTTATTCTCAACGTACAAGTTGAAACTGAATCTACAATTTGCATACAGACATACAGAGAAACATTCTATAAAATATTTCTATCGATGCTTATTACGTGGGCGTAAAGAAAAATGACCAAAAAAATTAGGTACTCTGTCGGTTAGCAGAAAAGGCACTTATGGTTAAGTGTCGGTTATTTATTACCGTCTAATACCTCGTGTCACATATTGACATCCACCCTTTCTTAATGGGCCATTTATATTACTTAACCTTCGCTATAATGTGCGTGCACACCTTGTGGTCAGGCAATAAAAATCTGCCAATATCGATAAAAACTAAAAAAACATACATGACCCAATATGCCTCCTACCCCAACGTCCCCTACCCGTAGTAAGTATAGACATATTTTCATGCGACATATGGCACAAGCTATTTTCCAAGCATCTTGAAAGAACAATACTCATTTTGTATGAAAAAAAAATGAGGTCCGGCGCTTATTGAAGGTCCCTCCGCACATCCGAATGACACAGGCGCCAGTTTTTATTCGCTCTTTCAGCCCAAAGTTCCTCAGACGGCCCCAGGGTTAGCCGGAAGGGCACCCCCCAGGAACACCGTCCGGTATGACACTTTCAATATCCCTGCTACAAGGAGGATAACAAATAAAAAAATAAAAAGGGGTCAAGGGTTGGTTACGTACACGAGCAAAGACAAACGTTCCATCCACACGTACTTATATACATATAAAACTTGTGGACGCTTGCCAGCGTGCGGTGGCGCATAAGAGAACCTTAAGTATTTTCATTGATTTAGAAATTGAATTTATTTATTCTTCTTCTTCTTGCTCAGCCATTCCTCCACTGCTGGATATAGGCCTCGTCTAACGTTTTCCAATTTTTTCTAGTTTGAGCATTGCTCAACCAGTTTCTTCCTGCGACTGGGACTATATCATCTACTCATCTTTTTTGGGATCGTCCTACAGGTCTTCTATTCTCCCATGGTCCACATCTCTCATTTATTTATTATCTCAATGAAATTCTCTCTCTTGAGTGAGCGAAGAGGGGTGCAGAAGCGCGGCGAGAAGCGAGACTGACCTTGTCCGATCATGTCGACCAGATCCTCAAAGATGGACGCGTTTTGAGTAAAAGGAATCGGAGAGCGTGTATGACAAATTGCATGAATGTGACGGAGGCTAGGAGTGTGTGCCAGGATAGGGCTGTCTGGCGTTCTGCCCTCTCTGCCTACCCAATACCCATGCACGGGACGTGGTGTAAGGGTATAGATAGATAGATAGAATTCTCTCTCAATCAACATGTAGTCAGCATAGGGTGAGGGAGTGGTACTTAGTAGTTGTAGTAAGCATAATATCGTTCTACTCAAGATCTCCGTACATTGTTGCTTCAACAAAGATACGCTTAGTATTTGTCTTGCAGACAACTTGAAGCGAAGCTCCCTCTAGGCAGTATAATTTGTTTCGGAGTGCCGTTGCAATTGTTAGTATAACTGCTAGGTACAACTCGACTTGTAGGACAACATAGGCATGAGATGAACCGTGACTGAAAAAGAACACACAACATTGTTACTGTGATTGAAATGTTGGGTGTCGCCAAAACGCTATTTTCCAGAACTATCTCGACAACCTTTCTAAAAATGCTTCGTAAAAAATTGAAGTAGATACACTGAACCTTTCTCTAGTAAAGTCTAGTGCATTGCCGTAATAAGAAGGGCATTTTGTATCTTCTTACTCAAGTGACATTAAACTCACTGGTACTTCAAACTCACGTGCAATCGGTACAACGGTGTGAATCGCATGTCTTCCCTCGGGTGAGTTTTTCGCTTGAGTTATCAAGCGATCGACCCCCATACGAAATATTTAAAACATAATATGAATATTCTCTGTGGTTTTAGCTCATATCTTTATACTCGTAGCTTGTAATAATTTCAAGAATTTTCTTGTAAAAAAATCAATAACTCCTCATTGAAAATAACTTCCTTCGCAAAAGTTGCAAGTATATTAGTATTTCTAGTGGTGAATTATCACCTACATAAGAACATTTAAATCTATTGAACGAAAAAAGTAATTGTCTCCAATAAATCGAAAACATCAGTTGTTAAATAAAATAAATAGCAGTGATTTTTATGCAACGTCATACCTATAAGATTTGTCAGGTACTGGTGCTTTTAGTTAAATTGCAAGGTTCTCCGCGTGTTGATTTAGTTGCAGCTTTAGAATACAACCTACTTTCTGTCTCAAGTTTACCAAGTCTATCTCACTACATCAGACAAGAGGATTGTTAGCTGCTGTTGTTGTAGTACTGCAAACTCTTTCAAAATCAGAGACGTTTAGTTATATTGAAAACAAGTACTGCATAGTAAAAGATATTTGGTTTTCAAATGCAAAAATGTTTATTTCACATAATATAATACAGATCTATAGCATGGGCATCGCTAGCTTAAGAGCGAGGGGGAGGCAGGCAAGATTTCAAATTTTGGTACAGAACGAAGAAGCGTAAGAAGCGCCGCAGGCGAAATTCTTTTTGTCGGACAGAGTGCAAAAGGTCGTTACGTAAGTAGTTTAGTTTATCTTTTTATAAAGAATGCACTAAAAATAGCACGCCAGGTATTTTTTTTGTGAAACAATTGTATTTTAATGATTTTTTTTACTTATTTTAGAAAACTTTTGATGTGGTGGGAAAGCGATTCGTAAAAATGTGTTTTTTGAAATATTTTATTATTTAGTATAAAAAATTACATACCTATTCCAATCTCTAGGGGGGGCAGCTCCCTCCCCATGCCCCCCTGACGACACCCATGATCTATAGATTCATAAACACATTAAAGATATTCTTGAGAGCTTTCTCAGCGTGACAATTAATCTATAACAGAGATTTACCACTGCGTGTAGAATGAAACGAGCTTTAACGTCAGTGCTGACACCATCTACCTATAAGTTGATTTATTTATTTACTATTTCGTCTTAGTACATCACATCAATATCTTCTTCTTCCTCACGAGCCCTGTAGCTTCTATTTCTGGATATAGGCCTCCCCCATTCGTCTCCATATCTCCCTGGATTTTACCTCGGATGTCCATTTGAGGTCACCTGTCAACTTTAGGTCGTCTATCCAAAGCATCTGTGGGTGGCCTCTAGGGCTTTTACCGAGCCACGAACGCCAGAACAGGAGCTCGTTGCTCTGGCCACATGACCTGCATAGTCCCACTTTAGCCCTGCAATGCGTTGTACAATATCCGCAACTCTAGTCTTAATCCTTATACACTCGTTTGTTTTCCTGTCTCTGAGAATGATGACAAGCAAGGGCTCAGTCTAAACTAATGCTGTCCATATAATCTTCGGGACTGGTCGAAGCCAGGCGGTTAATTTTAAGTTGAAGTAAGTAAATTTATGTCATGAAGTCCGTTTAGACCTAACTAATCGTTAAGCAACTGTACTAGCATGAACATTGAACATGTCTAAATATTGTTCTTCTGTTTATAAGAGTTTTACTGCTGCAGCGTGAGCATATCTGTGTGTCTTAATAGGACGTCCAACAACTTGGGCAAACTGATTGGTTGATGTTTTTCAACACGAAAGCTCCACAAAATTTTATCAAAATAAGGCTTCTATTAACCTTAATAATTAATTAACATAAAGCAGTTATTATTATAGATTATTGATTAAAAGTAATTATTAATTTTTCAGATAGGTAAGTAAAATTAAATTAGGTAAATAAATTGGTTAATAATTCATGTCGATGTTATTAAAATATATACACAATTTATTTATGTGTTAAGAAAACAAAAACATCGCTACATTATAAAACCCCATTTTCCATTAAATTGTCGGATCACTAGGGTTGGAAATATTCTTTACAAATACATCGATAATTTGGCAATAATTTAATTTTAATCGATGAACGATGTGAGTTTTAAGAATGTTGAATTATTTTTCTTTTTACACTTTGTTGTGATACGAATGCTGTAAGTAGGAACATTGTCGTTTTACCGAATATCAGTTTGTTCATTCATCATGACAGTTAATATTATTAATTTACGCGTTTCTTTTGTTTCAGGTATGTTTTCATCGAAGAAATACACTCAGCATTTGTTTAAGGAAATATCGATTAAGTACATCATTATTGAAAATATAATTTAAAAGTAAGTATAAGCATGAATATTTTAATGTTACAAATTTTATTGCTTTGTAAATAATTAATTTCCGAAAATTTATCACAGAAATATTATGCCTCATCCACACGCTTGCCGAGCGTATGAAAATTTTTGTGCTCACGAGTAAAGAGGCGTGATTGGTGGGTTCGGTAACCCACGAACTAATACAAACACATCCCATCCACGCGCCTTTTTTACTCATGAACACAAAACATGCAATCGTGTGGCGCTGGCATTCGATTTATCCCATACTAGGTCAATAATAATAGAGAACACTAACAAATAATTCACCTAGGTACGCTAAAACATTGAAAGTAAAAATTTCATCGATGCTTTTACGTAGGTGATGTTGTCTCAGAATTTGCACCTCTAATTGTTTTCTCATTGGAAAGGGTATCCCTTGTTTATTATTTGTATCATCTAATTAATTATTTATCAGAGTAAATGGATATTATATGTAGGAGTAGGTACTTAGAAGTATTATTTGTAACAGTAAGTACTTATAATAAGTATTACAATAGAGTACCTACCTACCTGCTTACATATTGTATATGTATTATCAATAATACAATATCTTCAACATATGTAGTATGTAATCATAATGTAGAGAAAATAACCCACCTACAATAAGGTGGAACAAAATATGTTTTATACCTTAATATTAATATGAAAACACAGAATGTAGACAATTAATTAATTAAATCGGCGACTAGAATACAGGCACTTTCGTGTCCTTCTTTTTCATCTCCTTCTTCGTCAGCCTTGGTCCATTCACTGCTGGATATAGGCCTCTTCCATTTGTTTCCAGTTTTTTTCTATCTCTCGCCTTTTTGACCCACTGCCTACCCGTTACCTAATCGTGTCCTTAGTCAACCCAATACAAAATAAATTCAAAGTCTGTGAAAGATCCTAAACATTGTTTTTTTTAACTTTAATAGTATTAAAATGAACTTCCATCAAGAACCTTGGTCGAAACCATTTTAGAGATAAAAATACTCTTTAAAATCCGTGAGATGATGTATATTTTCTAGTGACATCCCCGGATATATAAAAGGTCCCTCCGCACACCCGAATAACACAGAAGCCAGTTAGGCGCCTTTTCATTCGCTCTTTCAGTCCAAAGTTACTCAGACGGCCCCAGGGTTAGCCAGAAGGGCACCCCCCCAGCAACACCGTCCGGAATAACACCTTCCAATATCCCTGCTACAAGGAAGATTACAAATAATGAGCAATATATTAAGACTATAATATTACAAAACGATTCGACCGATCTAGAGGCAACAAAATAATATTTTTTCGGGTGTTCTGTAAAATTCATTTGTTCACAGAATTTTTTCAATTTCCTACGCTGACACAACTGTCTCATCGCACCCCAAATAATCAAGATTCAGAATGGGTGTTGAACTTCATTTCTTAAGAAATTGTATTTCATTGTATCTCATTCGAGATACGTGTTCAAAATATATATTTATTTTATCAGAGTTTGATATTGTGTTTTCAATTTCCATTTGCTTGTAAATAAAAAATAGATTGCATCGCTACTTCGTTGAAGATGTTTTTCTTTTTTAAAATAATTTTCGTAATAAACATCTTGTCAGTTTCCTCTGAGATGCTTTAATTAAAAAAAATAATAAATTTCATTATACCTACCTAACATTCTACAGTGTTCAGTTATCAGATGAAATACTTCCAAAAATATGAAGTGCGACGAATATTTATGCGCCAAGAAAAATGTAATTGAATAGGTACCTGCGTGAAGTAACAAAAAACTATTAATACTTGAACCTCTAATGATTCTTCGAGGGAAACAAATCGGTCATCAGGTCCTGTCTCTCAGAACGGTTTCTGAGATGTACTCGTATAAATAGTGAGCACATCTATGTGGTTAGAGAAGATACTGTTGTATGTGTCGGTCATTTAAATGGTCTATATTAATAATAGGCTTTCTGGGCATCTGAGGCCCTGCAGCCTGCTGAGCAATTTGTTCGTTGAGCAAGGAGCAAAGTGTAAAGTATAGAGTATGAAATTGTTTGCGTATTGATATCTATTTAATACTTCAAAAGAAAAAAATACATATATATGTTGTAAAATGCGATCAATACAGCTATACCAGATACATAATTGTTTTGATCAATTATTTGAGTGAGTGATTAAACTGCATATTTATAATACGAAGGTACTGAAAATCTGGAATTTGATGGTAAATAAGTATTTTTTTAAAGGATCTGGGCTTGCATACACAAACCCAAATACTTTCCTGCACACCCTGCACTAGACTATAAGTCTGTGTCGCAAAGTGTGGAATATATCGCTGGGGTATGAAAGTTGCACCTCCCGCTTGAGAAACTGCCGCCTTAACCAACTGCACCATCCATGTACCTACTCTCAAATTTACACAATAGGTATATCTCAAACTAGATTTTTTTTATTTTTTTTATTTCATACACAAACAACCTCATACGGTTTACAGTGTGCTCAACAGATAGCACCTAAATTAGATTGAAATAAAAAGTTGTCGTCTTTTTAGCTTGCTATCTTCAGGCTAGTTATCTGATTGTAATTCGGTTCGTTTATGTTTGTATGCATGTTGCTTCCAAGATGCCGCGTGAATATCGTAGGCGTAAATAGGTTAACGCATTTCGTGTTATATCAATATAACGTATACTATTATAGTTATATAGAAGCAATAAACCTACAGGTAATACAGTCGACTGGTATATTATTATAATATTTAATTAATGATAATTCCATTACACGGCAAAGGTGGTTCTCTCCATTCCCCGCAAAGGATGGGGAGGAAGAAACCGGCAGAGTAGAGATGGAAAGGAATTTAATGAAGAAGAATGTTGGAATGATGCTAATCAAGGTCAGTATTTAGGGAGTTTTTATAAAAAGTGTTATTTCATTTCAATCATCATTTAACGAATTGCTATCTAATGAATGTAACCTTTTAACAAAATGGGGTATTCACCTATCAAAAGACATCGATATAGAAGAGTTCGCCTATACTGATAGTGATAAGTCTATCCCTTCATGCTGCATCCCTTGCGTAGAAAGCATAGAGAAAAGATCGCCAGATTTTCCAAACCTTGCACACACTTTTTGCTTCCTCCAAATTCGTGCAATCTGCTTTTTTCATTCTACGATTATTTTACTCAAAATGCGTCCGAAATTGAGCACGTGGTCGACATGGACTAGTCAAGCAGTTCTTGGACGGCCGCGTCTTTTTCCACATTTCCTTACACTAAATCCAATAATACACGATTCAATTTTGTGATTCCAATCAAAAGTGAAATCATCCAATGGTGAACTGTCGAAACACTCAGAAGTGATGCGATCACTATACGAATAAATTGTTCTAGATTTATTTAGAATATTAATACACTGATTTATAATATCGGTAATTCATAAAAAAAAATACATATAAATAAAAAAAATTAATGCTGTATTTTTGCATTATTTCATCGATGTAAATAAAAAAATCGATGATTCAGAATAGCTTGACTATTTCCAACTCTATTATTAAGAACTGATAGGGGGAGTTGGGGGTGAATGGTGGCAAGGTTTCATTAAAATACCAAGTTTAATAGCAGCAGTATCTTGGAGCAAGAGAGAACTTTTACAATATTATCCCCCTTCCCCTCTTCCCCTGTATACCCGACTCATCTTAACAATATTATTATGTATTATCGTTATTGCTTTTCGGTTTCAGATAAATAAATAAATTACACGTCATTTTGTACATAGTTTATTTATTAATTTACCTACCATCCCATTTTACGCAAATTGAATTGAAAATTGAAAATTCCTATTATTTTCTTCGTCGGAGAATATTGGAAAGTGAAAAGCGCTCTCAATAAATGATCTGTTGATTTTGCGAACCACAAATTGTTTTATGATTTTGCTGAAATTTGCTACATTTTTGCTACACGTTTAGATAAATTGCTTATTATTCTTCTTCTTCCTTCAGCCATCTCTCCACTGCTGGATATAGGCCTCTTCCATTTGCTTCTATTTTCCTCTATCTCGAGCTTTGCGAGTCCATCTTCTACCCGCAACTGGGATAAAATCGTCGGCCCATCTTTTCTGTGGCCGACCTACTCCTCTCTTTTTAGTGCTTATTAGTAGTTTGAATTTATCTTTTGTCTAATAAGTATAAGTTATTAGTCTAATATAGTTATTAATCGAATTAGTAGGAATATTAGTCGAAGTAGAATTAGTCGAATTCGCCGGACACCAAATATGTTGCCGAGTTCCAAAAACCGTCGTAACCAATTTTACACCAAATTTAACTATGAATGTGGTTTTATCCGCGCTTTAAATAGCAAAAATATCACTTCCAGATTCTGTCATTTATAATTCGTGTTAAAAAAGACGATTTGTTCCAAAATCCTCCGTAATAGCCTCAGAAACGTAATAAAAAAAAACTGTTTTTGGATTTTTTGACGATTTGAAACTCGACGAAGTACGGTAGTTGTCCATCTTGCGCTCTACACCGGTTGACATACCTCATCTTTTAAGTTCATAAACTCACCTTGAAGTATCAGGCTGTCATAACGTAAAGGGGGTAAGTCTCTTGAATTCATTATATTATTTCCTTAGTGTTACATAATGATAACGATCGGAAAACCTCCCCTTAATACAAGCTCATTTGCATAATTACCTTAGATGAGGTGCAAAGTTTCTTCCGAGACTCTTATTAAGGGCCTGAATGATTACAAAAACTTTACAGTTTACAAGTTTTAAAGATACTCTTGGGAAAACAGGGTAGCTAGTTGTCATTCAAAATGGTTTGAGGTAGCCGTTGATAATCTATTCTACTATATCAATTTCATCACTTCGTATCGGAGAAAGTGCCTAGAGAGGACAGAGCGCCACATATTTAATGTCCTTAAATACATCTCTTGTTATCGTCACAATCATAACTTTCGTCATACACACTCCGCGATTTCTTCAACTCAACACGCGTCCATTTACTTTGAACACACCTTCTCTTTCTTTGTAATTATATGTATTCTCAGACATTGTCTCCACATGCCCAAATCATCTCAACTAGTTCGCTTTCATCCTAGTCACAATATATGTATATGTCCTACATTCATTATTCATCTCTCCAATTACTACATTTCTTACTATATCTCTCAGCGTTTTCCAACACATTCTTCTCTGTGATCTTACATGATGGAAATGGGTTTAAAAATGTATTTTTTTAAAAGCAATTAACCTGTAAAGGTTAAGAAATTAAGAAATTAGAGGGAGAACCAAAGCTGCCGATTTAGGAGCCGTTTGTCGAAACTTATGTGGCAATGGGCAGGACATAATATGGCCAGGCAGGGTGACACCAGATGGGCATCACGAATATTGAAGTGGAGGCCTTGGACAGATAGAAGGAGTGTCGGAAGGCCACCAAAAAGATGGATCGACGACATTGTCCAAATCGCTGGGGGAACCTGTTCGGAAGGGTCAGAGCAGAGAGAAGTTGGAAGAGTCCTATATTCAGCAGTGGAGGGAGGAAAGCTAAAGAAGAAAGAAGAAAAGAATGAAATCTTTAAATTTACTTTGAGGTGTGTACGAAATGTATTGTGGGTTTCAAGCCTTTCTTTATTTAAAAAAGGTTGAAGTATGTATGCGGTTACAATGATATCAATGTATTTTAAAATATATGAGGCTGTATAAATGTACAGATACCAACGACCTACGAGACAACAGTAAAATACATGGTATGAAATTGTATACCCAGTGGCAAAATGAAGAACTAAAATTTAGGATTATTTTCACCTTGCTTTTAATATAAATTTGTTTTATTTTACTTTCGATCCCTATCTTGGGCATGCTGCATCCACTTGCTTCCTGCGATTCGCCTCTCATCCTCAGACCATCTTGCCCGAGGTCTATGCTCCTTTTGTTTCTCCCGAAAGCCAAAAATCGTTATGTAAAAGCAAGCTCCACACACCACGCATTAACTTAAGAGTATGTTGGATTAGAATATTTATTTTTGAATTTAGTCCGATTACGGCGCTTGTTGTAAAAGTCATGTTTTCTTGGTGGGACTATCTAAATGATAATATATTATTATTGCATCCCAACGGAGGGTCCTGGAATTCCAGGATATTTAGGTCGGTTTGTTTGAATATCCACTTATTTACTACCAGCACTACTCCCTTCGCCCGAAACAAAACCCCAATCCGTAAACCAGTGGTCTAACAGAAGGGATATGGACGTTAAATTAGGTTACTATGTTTCAAAGCCTTCAAAAAACAATACATTGTTCACAAACAATGGTTCCCAAATCAATTTGAATAACCAACGATTTAATAATAAAATATGAGTCGTAGGGTATCAAAAATAGCAATCTGATCTTGAACTAATTTAGAGCAAATTGAAAGAATCTTCTTCTTCTTCTTTCTCCTGGGACTGCGAACTCCAACTATCTCGCCCGCCTCTTTGCTGGTCTTCCTGGTTGGCGGTTGCCTTCTGGGATGTTATTAGCCAACGCGTGTAGAAGTCTTTTATTGTCCATTAATGGACAATAAAAGACTTCTCTCCACATGGAAAGAGAGAATTCTCTCCACATGGTCGCGCTAGAATCTTCTTCTTTTCCTGCCCCATCTTACGATGTTTTTCGATTGAAAAAATGTTTTATCTAAAATGCTGTTCTTGACTCTCATATATTGCAGATTGCCGAAAGTACCTATTTGAAACCAACTCACTTTTTATATTAAAAATAAGGATTATTTCTGTTTTTGTTGCCATATCAATAACTCAACGTCATCCGAGAATAATACGGTTCTAACTAGCATATTGTGAGTAATAAACAAGATTTAAAAAAAAACACTTTAAAAGGGTTTGAATCTGTTGCCTTTTCTTAAGTTGGCTTGACTTTTGAATTCATGAGCAATTTGCGACCCGTCCTTAAATTAACTTGAATTCTGAGTCCATGAGCAAGATGAATATCTCGTAGGCTTTCGCAGCGTGATGAATCTTGAATCGTGAATCTTCGTTGTTGGTCCTTCAGGATTCGTAACGGCGTTTTAAATCCTGAAGATGGCAGTACCTAGTATCGCTGCCAAAAGCTCAGTCATTTAACCACGCAGTAAGAAAACTCGAAGAACCAACAACGAAGATAACGATGTATATCGTTAAAGTTTGAGAAGTGTTGTATCTAACCCTAGAAGCTAGTTGGGGTTTGTCTAATATATTATTTTCCTGAGTGTCAAATTTATTGCTTGATACATTTGCAGGGACTACGTATTCCGCCAGGCATTTGGTGATTTTTTAACTTACCAACGTATTTACATGCGAATATTCTGAATATTTGCATATCTATTCTTCTCTTTTGTTTGCCAGATAGCGGTTTGTACCGCATGTAACCTTAAAATCTATCTACTGAGTTCGAATCGCGTGACTCTAAATACTAGTACAGTAAAATGGTATTTTGGCCGCAATATAAAAGTTTTTTTTTTTAAATGAATCTGGGTTTATCGAAATATACCCAAATACATCTTTCTACACTTTATCGCCAGCGCCGAGGTTTGAACCTGGCACCTCCCGCTCGAGAGACTGCCGCCTCAACCAACTGCGCCAACCATGTAATGAATCTGGATTATCGAAATAAACCCAAATACAATGTCATCTTTGTACACTTCACAGAAAGCTTAAAAGCTTGTGTTATGAAGTGGAGTAGGTCGGGGATTGAACCCGCGTCCACTGGATTAACAGTCGAGCGCGTTACCAACCAGGCTACCGACCACCTCTTCTGATTATAAAGAAAACACTTGTCTATCTATAAACAGCACATCCTTTGTTTTGATCTGAGAAAATACGTTCTTTCGATCTTATTTCATAGAAAATCGACTCGCATGGCAAATTCACTGTAGATTTAATTTGAGAAGTAATATTTTTCCGTAAAATCAACCGTTTAGGAGGTATTTTCATAATAGAAATGGATAGCAGACTATAAATGTTTTTTTTTTTGCTACCAAGCAGAGCGCGGCTTTTTGAACTTACCTAGCATTGTAGGCCCGGCACGAATAGCATACCAAAAATTCAGGACTACCGGACAATTTCCATAGCGCCCATACTACGGTATTCCGCTTTTACTGGGGTAAAGTTATAGGTATCTATAAAAATATATACGATCTATGTATGCAAAATACTATTTTCTTTGATACCGACTCCCTTTCTTTTTTCATTTTTTTTTCATAGTGTATTATTTTATTTTTTCACGTTATTAATTTCAACCTCTTTGTAAAACTTGCAGGGTTTTTTGTTATTTCCTTTTAGATATTATAATAAAACCCACGCGTATTGAAATCTCTATAAAAATCCTTTCTAAATAAACTTTATATAAAAATCTGTTTGCAGTAGTGAGTACATACAAATTACATGATATAATAATATTTTATAAAAAATAGCTCTCCCATTTTTATCGGATGCTAAAAGAAATAATCGTAAATATAACAAGGGTTGGTGAAATTTTTGTGAGTGAAAAATAAAATAATCGAGAAAAATATGATTACACAATTTTTCAGAAAGGTTTTTAGTGCCTATTGGTGCCTATATTCTTCTCCAGATTCAATCGTTATGATTGGTTTGCAGCAAAGCCCCATGTCTCCTCCTCCACTCATCCCTGTCCTGTGCGATTCTTTTTAACTCTTTATATGATGAGACGAAGCCCATATCCTGGCACAGGTCGTCCAGGTACTCTTTCCTTGGTTGTCCTCTGTAGTTTATCCCCTCATTCATTCCTTTAATCAATTCAATTAGGAGACCCTCTTGATGCACTATGTCAGCCGATCCATCTAGCACGTCTTTCTGCTATTGCATAGAGCAGGTGTCTTCCTCCTTCGATTTTGTTGAGAGCTTCTACGTTCATTATGTGATCGCTCCAAGCAATTTCTCTGTAGGACCACATCATTCTAAAAAGCTCCTAATCTGACTGAAAATAATATCTCCAATCTGCAAAATACATATGTTAGTTCCGGCTTCCTTTTTGCAGAAATCCAGGCAGATAGAGGTATGTTACCGCATTTTAATTTCGCCAATTTAAAAGGTAGAAATTACACGAATATAATGAAAAATTTAAATTTTTAGTGAAACACTTTCATTCTTTCAATTAAAAGAATTGAAAAATATATATATTTCTTAATTTGATTAAAGCGACACCCGTATTTTTAATATTACGAATAGGTATTTCATACTTTCTGTATAGGTGGACGAGAAATTATTAATAAAAAAAAATGAAACTTTCACGGTCCATCTGTCGCCATTTTGATCCAAATCATAACAAGTTGTGTTTCATTTCAATTCCCGTTGGAAGTCGTTCTATTTTTAAAAACTGAGACGTAACTTTCGCGCAAGCTGTGTCTAGCAAGTTTTAAAGAATATCAGAATCTACCTTATTTTATTAAGAGTAGAGGTAGAAAAAATATATTTTTCAGATTTACCTTACTAAATATGCTTTGTAAAAAAATATGGTAAATACATTGAACCTTTGTCTAGGAAATGATCGTAAAAGATTTTTAATACCTTGCATACATTCCTCAAAAAAAAAATGTGAAAAAACCTCTGATCTTTTTTCCGAAAGACAGCAACTCGTTTCCCAAAAGTGGCAGATTTTTTTTTTGTAATGATAATATGCCTAGTGAATAATATATCTAGTTAATAACCGTACAATTTTTTTGAATGAAGCGAAATTAGCCCCAAAAAGGTGAAAATACGCTACTTTTAACATTTATTTTTTATGTTATGCGTTTCAATACCATCATCTGTAGTTATCTGCGTCTACATTTCCTTTTCAAATGTTAGTTACATCATGTCTCAAAAACCTAGAGATTTCTAACAGTTTAAAATTGTAGTTCTGTTTTAGCATAAACACGTTTCAAATGTAAATTAAATTTAATTTCATTTTTATATGAAGGAATATAAGGATGTATCTTGGAATGGATGGATGGAAAAGATTTTTCGATTATTTGATATCACTGAGGCTGGTGTATTAAAATCTGCATTAAACATAAATGTAAAGTGATCACATTAAGCCAGCCCAACATCAGTCATAAGCCGAATGAAAAGTTTGTCCTTCGCTGTTTCTCTTAAAATAACTCTACTAGTAAAAAAAAATGTAATATGAACACTGGAGATAATGAAAAAAATCTTAAAAGGCAAAAAACAAGAAAACTGCTTTTCTATCAGAAAAAATAATTTATCCTTCAATTTGTAGTCATTGATATTATCTTAATCTTAATGTTCCTGCTGAAAAAAATACTTTGTACTTGAGAGTCCTGTGACGCTTCATTGATGAGGGTTTGTCATTGGTCAATCAATTTTTTTATTATCAAATCAAGTTAATGAACGTCGCTTAGTGACACCTTCCCATGTGAAATTCAGTCAATGAGGACGAAAAGATATGTTTGTTGTTTAGTTCTAAAATTACCATTTTGGAGAAAATAAGTCGATTATGATAAAAACTAATCATGTTACATTACGAGTATATCTTGAAGTTTTGTATCTAACAAATAATCGAAACAATAAATGCTCTTTTTCAGACGTTTCAGGAGTTTCTTTGGAGTTACCTTTTCTTCTTCTTTCTCAGCCGTTTTTTATTCCAATGCTGGACATAGGCCTCTCCTTCGACTTTCCACAGATCTCTATCCTGGGCATGCTGCATCCAGTTGCTTCCTGCGATTCGCCTCACATCGTCAGACCATCTTGCCTGAGGTCTTAAATAAATAAATAAAAACTTTATTGAAGTAATGACATGCATTAAACAAATGGCGGGTTTATTGCCAAGGGCAATATCTGCCAACCAACCACTTGACAAAATAATAAAAACATAATGTGCGTACAAAAATGTACCGGTCGGTCTTCCTACGCTCTTTTTGAACAAAATTTTTAAAATCATGATTTTGGAAATTTTGGATACTAGGCAGTCAATTTCTTTCTTCTGACGATGATACAACCAATATAAGCTGAGAAAATCCAGATTTTTCAATGTCCAAAAAGAAGGCGGAGGGACGCTTCCCGGTTAAAGGCCCAGTAACATGATTTTACGATCCTTTGTAATAACTTACTGCTTAAGCTTTGAAATAGATTCAATAGATGTCGTGAATTATATGGACTCACCCCAACAAAGTTCAAACTATTAAAAAAAAGATATTTCTTTCTTTGATATGTTTTTTCTACAAATCTTTTGCCGAACTTTGTAGGTATCAACTTTCGTATTACGTTGAACATAAAGAGTTGATTTTTAAAGCGACTAAGTTAAAAAAAAAACTTATTTACTTACATGTAGATTTAATTTATCAATTTCTCAATCAATTCCTGTGGTGGTTGGCAGACATTGCCTAAGGCAATAAACCCGCCATTTGGAGATATTTTTTTTTTCAATAAAGATTGTATTTATATATGTATTAGCTTTTACGTACGTTCGTTTGCAAATTTTTAGGTCTCATAGTGATCAGGAAGTGGTTGAAAGATCAATTGCATGACTTGCGCACAGACAAAAAATTGTTTTGTTTGTCTATTTAGGTATATAGGCAACATACATACCTACTTACTTACTGCTAGTCGCTTGCGTTCCACTGCTGGACATAGGCCTCTTCTAAACTCTTCCTCTGTCTTCTATATTGAGCTATCTGCTGCCATCTACGACCCTGAACAATGTCATCTGTCCACCTTTTTTCTGTGGTCTTCCTACGCCTCTTTTGTTCTCCCAGAATATCTACGCATCGCCGCATATAAAAGCTAATAGAAAATATTTTATATCTAGAGGTATAAATGTATGTAAAATGTAATGTATTATTTTCCTGTAATAAATGAAAAGCTTTGCAAAATGCAAGACCGCACGGACGGAACAATGTTGGTAGGATTATTTATCTCTCTATGTATAATAGGGAATATATTTGTATAATATTGTCAAAATACAAAAGCATTTAGTAAACCTAGAAATATAATGGAAGTTACATAAATGCATCAAACAAACAAATAAATATGCATGCATATGATTTAGGTACAAATTTATATAAGTGTATAAAAGCTCGTTAAACATAAAAATATATATAGATTTGTTTTTTTTCGCGTTTAACAAATAATATAATTGTCAGTACATATATTGTCAGTTTGTGCAGAGTTCCTTATGTGTGAAAACGTGATTGTCCAAGATACATCAGACCATGACTACGCTTTTCGCATGCTCTCTTTTCAGACCCATATAATATTTTCCATGTCATTATATCTTCAGACCTGGCTACTTGTCAAGAAGGCTTTGAATCTATTCTATTCTTCGAATTATTCTATTCTACGAGTATTATAGCCTCTCACACCGCATCCCTTGTGGGTTAAGTAGATAAAACAGATCGTCAGACTTCCGTATCCTTCCAAACTCTTACCGCTTCGGTTATAGGAATTCGTGCAATTCTACGATTCTCTTTACCCAATACACGTTCGTCCTGAGCAACCTCGTCTCCACCACATTTATTCCATTCTCGTCCCAATTTCATCCAAGCCAACCCAACCTAACATAACCTAACCCAACCTAACCTAGCATAACCAAACCTAACCATTTTCTATGCCTGACTTGCATGCATCAGTGTTGGTATAAGTCAGATATCATGTACCAGCCTTTTGCCTCAAAAAAACATACATGTACATTGTACGGTCATAAAGTACAGGGAATAATAATACCGTTGTTTTTAACAAATGGTTTTACTGCAAATCCTAATTCATATATTAAGTATTTTGCTTTATATTATTTGATACTTGCATTGCAATTGCAACATTGAATTTCGTATACCGTTACGCCTTGCATTTAATTTATTATCATTTCAGAGGAAATCTCTCTTGCATTATACAATAACTAGAGGCCCCCAGTGTGATCCGCACTAAATGAGTATTTGCTCAACAAATAATGAAAGACGAAAAGCGAATTACTTACCTAATAAAAATCCTTAGATCATTAGATAAATACATTAGATAAGTACGTGATTATAGTGAAAATTGCTCATGTTCGTATCTTCTTCTTCCGCTTTATCTAGGACTGCGTCATGTCATTGCTCGGAGCCTGCTCCTGGGACACAGGTGTCCAACTATCTCGCCATCTTTTATGTGGTCTTCCTAGGAGTCTGGTACCTGACGGCATCTCGTTCGCTGCTACGCTCACCACTCTCTCAGAACAAGCTCTCTCCACGTGATCTCTCCAGTAGCGTCTTCTAGATCTTCCAATAGTAAAGTTAGTAAAATAAATAAATAAAAACAACACACTTCACTCTGATTAGATCCTAACACGTCAAATCGTACAACGTACTCCCACATACCCAACATAATAATATTATTAATTAGGTACGTACCCACCGAGACATTGTTTCTTCTTAGACTAGATACTATTAATACTATCGCGAAATACGTATCCCAACAACCAGCAATTGCAGTGTGCGTATAAAAATAGGTGGTATATTGTGAAAAATAGGGGAAATGATGATAATTTCTCCTTCCGACGTACATATATCAAAAATACCTATATATCATATATAAAAAAACGCGGCAAAGAAGTGGGTCTTGTGTATTATATTGTGGGATATCGTGTACCGTTTTGTAATATGTAGATATTATTACTATTATGATAATTTGTATGCAAATTTTATACAAAACAGTAAACCCTGCGGGAATAGTGAATTGCAATATTAGTTATTCAACTAACTGTACCTACCATACTACACTAATGTATTACAAATCTGAACTACAGACTTTTAATATTACCCTAGAGGGAAATGAATAGAGTACCTAAGTACTAATAGTAACTGCAATTCAATGTTGTGCATTTGTTAACTAAAATACATACATACATACATCTTCTTCCCCGTCTATCCTTGATTGGGTCGGGGGCCCAAAGCATCTGTATATCTTCGCCAGAGGCCCCTGTCACTCGCAGCTTCCAGGACCTCTGGCCACTCCAACCACAATCTCTCCTCGCACAACTTTGTCACCTGCTTCTGCCAACGGTTAACTAAAATCACTAATTTAATTGACATCGCTGTACCAAATGTATTTAGGTAACATTCTAACAACCATCGCAGTAAAAATCTAAAATACACTGTTTGAAAAAGCTGGGGGTCCTAATACTATGACGTCACGATCATTTCAAAATCGCATGACAAAATGTAAAAAAATGCGTTTTTTGTATTTTTTGGGATTTATTTTTCCTTCTTTGCGGCGCTACTTACAAAGATGACTTGATGATTCATCAGTTCACACATTTTTCTAAAAATATGTCATCTGCGGTGCTATTTTTTCTCAGGTAGATTTTCTATAAAAAAACAATTTTCAGTATGAATCGGAATTTATTAATTTTTATTTTCTTATCGGAATCATAAAGTCAATGTCGAATGTATTATTTATATTTTTGCTAAAAAAAATAAACCAGCATTAACGAAACTAGCTACATGACTTTCAGACCGTTTTCCAACACCCCTGTAGCATTTTAGCTACCTAATCTTCTTCTTCTTCTCCAGTTTCAATCGTAATGATTTATAGTTTGCAGCAATCCCCCATGTCTCCTTCTCCGTCACTCGTCCCTGTACTGTGCGGTTCTCTTTAACTCTTTATATGAGTCGAAGCCCATATCCTGGCACAGGTTGTCCAGGTATTCT
Source organism: Ceraclea dissimilis (assembly GCA_963576895.1). NCBI lineage: Eukaryota > Metazoa > Arthropoda > Insecta > Trichoptera > Leptoceridae > Ceraclea > Ceraclea dissimilis. The sequence goes on along the minus strand of OY756367.1, from coordinate 1,091,429 downwards.
TTCCTTAGTCGTTCTCTGTAGTTTGTCCCCTCGTTCATTCCTTCAATTTATTCAAATAGGTACCTAATATACGAGTTTAATACCATGTCACATTATTTCAGCCCCCGAATATGAAGCGTTTGATCTGGAGCGTTTAAAATTTCCATTTTTATTGAACTTCGACTTTCATGTTGACTGCGGGTAGGTAAATACTCATACCCACCAAATAATAAGAATATGTCATACAATCAATATAAGATGTCACTTTGAAAAGCGCCTTACAAATTGTAACAATTTATTCCTATATTCTTGCGTCTTTGTTGTTTGTCGTTACTAACTTGACACTGGCTACATTTGAGAAATAAAGAAAGAACGTTTTTTTTCTACGGGTAAAATTATACTCACTCATCGATGCAGAGCCCAAACGGCTCATCATAGAGAACTGAAATTAGAAGACAGATAGGTTTTAATTCAAAACCTTCCACTAAGAAAGGATTTTTGAAATTCTGCACCTTAAGTCATGAAAAATAGGATTGAATGTTATTTAGAGTCTGAAAATATCTCGGAAACCAGACGTGGTACGAACTTGAGATTTGGTACATAGATTCTTCTATTAAAACTAGTAATAGGTTGTTTGGGCCGTTCTTCCCAATTTTTTAATAAATTGATAAACAGGGCTAAAGGGAAGGGATGTTTTTAAGTCTCTCAGATCTGGTAGACATGATCGGATTGGTCGGTCCATACAGAATCTGACATTCGATCTGAATTTCTTTTCCAACTACATTTTAAACGATACCACATATGACCACCCACAACCCTTGGATCCCTTCAGATGCTTTAGCTATATATTTTTTGTCTCTGGAGAAAGGTGATCCAGTATGGTTCAAAATCGTAATATCATCTAGTTTACATAACTGGTAAAATTTTCAGATCTCTAGCTAGTCCGGAAATGAGTAAAAGTTTAATTTCAAGAATTAGGGCAAAACAACCAAACACGTGTAAAAGACGTGTGTAAAAAGTACCTAATGACCACTTTGCTACACAAATCTAAATGTCAAATTTCAGGGCGACCAATCACATTGTGACAAATCATCATTTTCTACAACAATGCTCGTCCGTGAATAGCAAATTGATACATATAGATAAAAGCACCTGTATTCTCTTGTTTGTGGCAGATATTTGACAGAGGCGCAAGGGGAAGGAAATTGGTGATGAGAGGGGGGAGGGGATGAGAAATAATATTCGACAATAATCATTTGCATTACAAAGGATCGACAAGCTCCGGGCAATTGTACGACACTCGATAGTACCTACTGAGGTACCTGCTGTTCTCATTTCTAACTCAGGTGAGTAGATCGATCATGTCATCGAAATGTTGCACAGTCGAGTGACAAATATCTACCCTAATATTATTCCATTATGAATTAGCAACGTAAAGGTACGCACCTGAATGTGTCACGATCCCATGGGACGAAATCACGACTTGAAAGAAAATTATTTGAAATCGTCAGTTTACATTTCAGAGTTATAACCAATGTAATAATCTATTCGTACATTTTAAAGGGAAAAAAAAGAAAAACGAAATATTCAGATTAAAATTCACAAAATACTTACTTTCTCTGTATTCTTGTTCACTTTATTTACAATCGCCTGATGATGAGGGTGAAAATCCTCAAATTCTAGTCATGAAAGCTAAAGTAATTTTTTGTGGATTTTAATTTAAATATTTAGTTTTCATTTTTTTTCGTTAACAATGGACATATACCAAGTACCAACGGTCGAAAACATCAAGATTATCTATGTATCCTTCCGTTCCTTTATTCTCTTGGGTAAGCAGAGAGGACAGAAAAGCAGACTATCCTATCATTTCAAACACTCTTTCGTTCTGTGACGCTCATGCAATTTGTCATATGATACACACGCTCATTGATTCATTTTACTCAAATCGCGTCCATTGGTTGACATGATCGGTCCAGATTTTTCTCGTCCATCTTTTTTTTCACTTATATACTGAGCTTTATTTTGTAATGATCCTGTCACCGTTCATTCTAATAAGTGTACTACAGTATTTCAATTTTAATAACAGTGTTATAATTTTAACACAAGTATGTTATATCGCCTTATGTTTATTTACCTATTTGACCGTATGGGATTTTGTCTTATGTCTTTTAACCGTACGGGATTTCATCTCATCCTATCTATTTGATCGCATGTGATTTCGTTCTACGCGACTCATGTACCTAACCTGAATTAAAGGGTAATGACGTACATGTATATACAAAGTGCGACAGTAAATTGTACTTCAATTGTTTTAGAGTTAGTGTGTAGCTATATATGAATATCAGAATAGTTGAGTAGTAATATGAAATCATTTGAATTGAAGACAGAACAACAATCCATTAATTTCGAAACAATTTTCGAATCAAATAGGATTGTCACAATTTCGCATACTTTATTGACACCCTATATCTCGACTACTTTGATACATACACAAATAGTTGTTCGTTCAAATTCGTTCTAAAGTTGTACATCTGTTATGGATACCTTAATTCTAATGTGATCGGGAATAAGTTAAGAGTTTAGGCATATTGACATTACAAAAAAAAGATACCTTAGATCTCGACAACCTTACTAAATAGTAAATTTGCTTTGGAAAAAAATAGGGTAGATGCATTGAACCTTTATCAAGTAACCTTTATAAAGAACCGTAAAAGATTTTTTTATATCTTGTATAGATTTCTCAAAAAAAAAAGTGTGAAAAACATCTCTGATTTTTTTTCGAAAGAGCAACTGTTTTCTAGAAAGTCGCAACGAAAAATATGTATTTTTGAATGACCGTTTTTTTATTGATGCGAAATTAACCCCAAAAAGTAAAAAAAAAAGGATTTTTTTACATTTTATCGTGCGATTGTTCGCGCAATAGTCCAAGTGCCTGAAAATAGGGTCTAGGGAAAATGAAGTACCTACAATAAACAGTAAATCAAAATTTTGAATATTTCTACAATACGGGTTAGTTTTTAATCCAGGAAGAATAATTCAATAGGTAATAGGTAGTTTCATGAAAATAATGGTTCAGTAATTTATACGGTTCAAGCGAACCTTCGAATTAAAATAATACTAGCTGAGTTACCCGTGCTGCGCAACGGCAAATTTGACAAAACAACCCAGCATACTTTATAGGCTTGAGCTGGACGAAACGTGACTTAAAGATCTGAACTTCTTTTCCAACGCCCTTTCATATGATACCATACATGACCCCACGCAACGCTTGGATCCACTCATCATCATGGCATCTCTTATGAAAAAATTTTCTCCAAAAACCGGCAACGTTAGAACACAGAATATCGCGAATATTATTCTAAATTTTCGCAGCAATCCGTTGGTAAATTGTTTACTGTTCATTATTGTCTCTAGGCCTTATTTCGGGTACTTGGACTCTTCAAATCTACATAGTTATAACAATTAATGCTTTTTAACAATCAAGAGGAGCAACAGTGACAATGTTCCAGAGAAGTAGAATCAATAGGTACAAACAGAGTGTAAAGGGCTCAGTTTGCATTTCGTCACCCCCCTTATACCAGTAAACATATACTGTCTGGGGCTTTAAATTTAAATTTGAAATAAAATAAAATAAAAATGTTTTAATCATGCACTACTTACTTTGTGAACTATATTCTTTAATAATAAATTGAATTGCATTGAATTGAAAAGATGATAACATGGATAACATATTACAGGAGTTATGCGAACACTTACAAGAAAACGGACTTCGTTTTATTACATAGAAGATAATTTATTTTATGTCCGATTAAAGACAGAATATCTGAGCTTAATCGTAGATTATTTTGATTTAATCCACGGGATTGGATTCCTAAAATGTGCCCCAATAAATCATAGTAGAGTCGCAAATTGTTTTTTCGTGTAATAAAATAATTTATGAGCAATACGTCCGGCGTAATCCAATCCACGTGGAACAATGTTCCAATAATAGTATTTAGGGCTATCACACATCTACGGAAAGTTACACTCTACTATCCTCTGGGCACGTGATTATTGTCAGATTGGTCTGATTGTCAGATAGATCTGTCAGAACTCGAAACATGCTGAGGATTTTTTTTAAGTGACACGCTTGGCAATCGCCTTTAGTCGATATGGGTGTAAAGTGAATGCAGCGCCCCTAGCGCTGCGGTCCAGAAATCTTTGACAGATTCATACAATTTCAATTTGTTTAATTTTTTACCAGATTCATATTAATTTATGTTCCCTTTAAAAAACATATATTGTGTGAAATTTTATAACTCTTTTACGTGAGATTACTAAGTAAAACACGCAGATGTGTGACTTTATAAATCTATCCAATGACATAATATTATTATTATTGTCTGTGACTACTACAATATCAATCTATGGTAGGCACTAGAAAATAATCTGATTTTAAGACGGCTAGTCACACACTTACGGAAGTTTGGAATCTAACATTTAGTTAACTGAATGTTAGAAAGTGTGTGATGGCCCTAAAACTGCGGGTATTGTGATTGAAACTGCAGTATTTTACTGTATCTACTAAGTACCATGGGCGAGAAAATATAGGGTTAACTACTACCATAGGCAACGAATATATTATGTACCTAGGGTTTATTGCCGTAGGCAATGTCTGATTATTAACAGAAAATCATTTTGTGACACTTATATAGTTATCTCAACGTATGTACAGCAAAGGATGGACTTTCCATCAGGCTTAGGATCACTGATCTTTAGCTGGTTTAATGAGATAACTTTACACTAAAGTCCATTATATTTTTCATTATGTCGGCAAATCCTTCCACCACCGGAGAGTCAGAGGAAGCCGGACACGGAAAGTAAGTAAGTACTAAAGTCCATCTAATGGGAAGTCTATCCTTTGCTGTATATCCGTTGAGATAACTACTTGTTTTTTCAACGTGTAGAATACCTATCGAACGTTTTTCAAAAAACTATAAATTTTGATGTTTAAAAGTCGATATTTGTTACGGTATTTTTGGGATACAGACATTATTTTACAAAATATATGTATATTGGTTGATTTTAATGGTGGATTTAACTTTTCTAAAAATAAGACATTTAAGAGTTTGCATGTCTCGATCATGTCTCTACCTTTCCGGGGATTCTGCACGGTTTTTTTCTTATAATTAGGCAGTCCTACCTAACTGGATGATTTATGAAATGCAGGGTTAGTGTAAGTTTTAAAATTTGTAGCATTTCGGGGTAAAATATTTTTGGAGGATGCGGATATGGTGACCTATAATTTAATAAAATATAATTCTACCCACCATCAGTCACTGATTTCCTGGGGGAGAACTGAAATTGAAATAGGTTTAAAATAGTAAAAAAGGACGGGCGTATCATTAAGGTGTGAGTGATATATTATATCCAAAGTGGTGACATTTGGCGTTTCGGGGACATGTAACTCGATCCCATTTCACCCCGGCCATTAATCAACTGGTGTACAATGGAGCGTGAATTTAAACTGCATTAGGATCAAATCAATACTAGACCTACCTATCTGGCCTATCTATCTACTCATTTATTATTGACGACGTTTGGTAGGAGTTATGCAAAGTCTCCCTACAAATTCTAATGAGTGACTGTAAGACGAATGTTATTACTATATGATGAAATTGAACAGGTTGAGATGATTGGAACCAATTATGAATCATAATTATTTATAATAGGGTAGCAAAGAAAATAAGGTGTGTACTTATCACATTTTTGTCAAATTATTTAACAAATGAAATTGTAATACTTACATCAATTTACGAAGTTGTCTGCGAAACAGAGAGATGATTGCTTACAGCGTAGTTAAAAATGTGGTACGCCTCATTTGCATGTGTTGGTACTTTTATCTTCGTAGTAGTGGGATTGCACGTATAGTAGTATCGCGAGGATAAAGGCCTTTTTTGTAGTGTGAGACAGTGTAACTACACGCAAGTCCGTACACGGAGTTATAGTAGTATTAGTGAGCGCACAATGAACAAGAATGCACACAGATGCGTTAGGCAGGTTTGCCCGTCCTTTCACGAACACTACAAAAAATGCCTTTATCCTCGCGATACTACTATACGTGTGAATGCGACATTATGCGTTTGAGTCGACTGCTTTTCTGGCACCTGATTGGTTAAATGGTATGTGTAGCGCCTCTATGGGAAGTTTAAGGAAACAATCGACTACTGAGGATGCACGCGACATTTAAATGTAACAATTTAGAGTTGTAACACGCGCGGCGAGAATATCCTAGTGCTTATCTACTCTAACATTCCTCGCCCTGTCTCTCTCACACCAACACCCCAAACCAACATAGTTCCGCTCTCCTCTGAGACTTGCCGTCTCATTCACACAAGCACCTTTTCAAGATGGCCGCCGCCTAAAATCGTATATAAAGGGTCAAGATTTCTAAGATCAGCGAGATCACTTCGATCTCTGCTCGAGGTAACATCTCCCATACATCCAGAGGCTGGGTTGTGGTTTGGATGCTTTCCTCAAAACAGAGATTCAATAAAGATACATCCAGAGTGCTGGGTTGTCTTCTTCTTCTTCGTTTGTATTACAACGCGTTCAGTGTGCTGAGCCGTTGCTTATAGTAGATACATCCAGAGTGCTGGGTTGTCTTCTTCTTTTATTCACCTATTGTATTACAACGCGTTCAGTGTGCTGAGCCGTTGCTTATAATTGATTTTGATGATAGTACTTGTGTAAAGGACCCGTTATTTCAATAAACAACATTTTTTTGTACAGTATATCGTGTGTTTTAAATTCAAAAGCCATATACTACGTTACAGAGTTTATTTCGGTTTAATTAATTTAACATTGTTATCTTTACTTTTTTGTGCCAGTGGGCAAGCAACGCCTAAAATGCTTCTATGGACCGCACGCCCATGCTACTCATACATACATGTGTAGTATATCAACCTTTTCACGTGCTTGGAAATCCAGGACTCGTGCAAAGAAATTTCCACAAACTCAAATATATAATTAACATGATATTAAATTTAATGTAATTTAACCATTACATTACATAGGTAAGGTTATCCACCTGTGTAAATATAATTAACCAAATTAATATTTCATTACGTCTGCCTCTCGTGGAGTTTAATTTCTGCTCAGTAAGACATGAAACATCATACTTATGTAATCTAATTACTTATTAAGTTTCAATTACAAATAATATATGTATGTATAACTTTACGTGCGTTGAGATAGGCATAATACTCGTATTAATAGATATAATGTACTCATAGATATTTGACTTATCAAAGTAATACCTAATCAAATTATGATTTAAAGGTAGATATTTAATTATGTCCACAAGCTTGGCGCTTGCCGCAAACTTAGCCTTAACAAACGCACAGACCTGTAGACGCTTGACAAGCTATCGCCACAAACTACCAACCTTTGATTTGTAAAAAAACACTCGATCGTATCGGACACAACAAGCCTACATAAGCCAAGCCAAATGCCCTATCTACACGTTTGAATTTGCGATGGCTTATCGAGCTTAGGCAAGCGTGTAGATCCGGCATCAGATTCAGGTCACCAACGTACAACATTTGGCAATTTGTTATTGATGCCGGGATTGTCGCACAATTGTTTCAAGGATTCCTGATGTAGACTTGGCTTAAATGACCTTATTAATTTAAACCACATTTAAATGAGACATTAGAATTAAAGGAACGAAGTTATTAGGGAAATTAGTGACTGCAAGACTGGTGTTGTGACAAGAATCAAAGTGAATAAACTAAGATGGTTTGGGCATGTTGGGAGAATGAAATATGACAGGATGACAAAAAAGATTTATGTTTGAGTGAGAAACCTGGTCCGATCATGTCAAACAGATCCTCAAGGATGGACGCGTTTTGAGTAAAAAGGAATCGGAGAGCATGTATGACTGCATGCATGAATGTGACGGAGTCTAGGAGTGTGTGTAAAGATAGGGCAGTCTGGTGCTCTGTCCTCTCTACCTACCCTGCAAGGGACGTGGCGTGAGGGTATGGATAGATTGAAAGAAAATTTCAATTTTATTCTTTTATGATTCGTTCTCTGTACATGTTCCAACCATCTCAACATGCTTACGTACATTCTAGTTAAAACATCTCATTATACGAAGATCGTTAAGTCAAACAAATAGCTCGAAAATTTGCACAAGTTTGTCGACTACAACGCCACCATAATTCGTACGGATTATTATGGAATTAATTATTATAAACCTGAATACCTGAAAAGAGAGGGACAAATAATCCTTTTCAATTATTTCAAAGTTCGCGAGGATAATCTGAAAATCCGAGCGGGCAGGGGTACCAACTTAATAATTATTATTAAGTTGAGGGAATTCGTTAAAAATAATGACTGGCGCCGAGAACTTTATTTTGAACTTTTGAAAATTTAATGATGTCAATCAGAATTAGCTCGAAATCACTGTTTTTCTCATCACCCTCGACCTCGGCAGATTGTTGAGATTAGAATGAGACCTACGCGAATATTTCGTATCTAGGCCTGAACAACGAAAAGCCGTAACCGTTTCATCCGTACCCTCACAACTATGACAGAGCATTTTTTGTGGTAAAGCAGAATGCTCATTTAGTATGGAAAAAAATTCAGGCCCGACGAAAACGAAATGTAACTCAAATGATAGGTAAAAATGAGTAATTAAAAATACTGCATAGGGGGCATCATCGAAATCAATAGCTTAATGTGTGAAATACCTATTATAACATATATACGTAGGTATATGCAGTGTACTGGTCGACACGGCCGAGCGATGTAGATCTCCTGCGAGTACCTTATAAAAAACAACCCACAAAAAATGTTTAAAATCACTTACCTAATTGCTTAAAATAAAAAATAAAAAAAAAACAAAATATTTCGTTTCCTCGTAATTTGAATTTGATACACAATGTTCTAAACAGCATAATTTTAAAAATAAATTATACCGCTACCTAAGAATTACAAGGTTTTATCTGACAAGACCAAAATTTTGAGAGAAATGAGATCAAAGGGTCAAACACTGGTATCTTTTCCACAAATGTCTTGTTATTAAAAAAAAACTGACTCGCTTTTGGAAATTTTTGAACCTAATTGAAAGTACTAATTTCAGTGATGTTATAAATATTAGGTAAGTATGTTATTTTGTAATAGAATAAAAAATAATAATTAAAAAATTCACGCCAAAACTCAATGTGTTGATATTTGTCAGTTAGAACCTTTTTACTCTCAGGTGACGAAATGAAGAAAATAGATCGATTTAGATAAAAAAAAAATACAAGCTATCGGTTGAAGTAAACGTCTCACCCCCGACCTCATAAATGGAGGGGGGATTATGAGTGGGGGGAGGGAGGAAAAGTAGGGTGAATTTAATTTACATATTTTGTAAAAATTCTGCGAATCGATTTACCAAAGCGTGAAAAAATATTGTATTCCTGAGTAAAAAAAATATAATATAATTTGAAAAACCTGAGACTCAACTTTTTTTTATGCATAGAGATTCGACCCTTCGGATGCTTAGTGATGGGCGAATAATCGATTCAATTCAATTATAAAAAAAAATAAGCAATCGTAATTTTGCCAAGTCGATCATAATATTACACCTAAACAACAATTATTTTATGAATGACTATATTCTCTTACAGAATTAATAAATGATTTTTGTAAAAAGACCGTTTAACGTCCAAACATCGACTCTCCTATACCACGCTATCTACTTCCAACGATTCACAAAAATAATCGACTTATAACCACAAATTATATCGATTTATTACGTTGTCCGTGCGTTGTTTGTATTGGCAATTAATTGTATTAGTATTCGATTGTGTTTTATAGATCGTAAATTGTGATCGACTCGATTATTTCGACTGTAAAATATTGCCCATCACTAGTTAGTAATACTAAATAGCGAGGAAGTAAAAATATCTGCCGAATAAAAAATATTTTCTCTGCCTCTTTGAGAAAACCCAATCGTTATACTAAAAATATTTCTACATAATTTTAGGATAATTTTCCGACGCCCTTTAGGTACATAACTTCATTTTGTATCAATATCTGACAGGAATTTTAATATAGGTTCCATTCTATATACCCCCAATAACTAGACTAGATCTTTTACACACACTTATTTGCTTTTATTTTTCCGTACAATTCGTCGTTATACACACTCGAAGATTCATTTTACTCAAAATACCTCGGTCCTTAAGCATCTGGTCGACGTGTTCGGTATCTATAAACGTATTCAATAGAGAATGCGAACGTCTTTCAGCCTTTGAGATGTAGTGCTACAGACGCATGCTCAAGATTCCCTGGACAAGCCCATACCTTGACACAGATCGTCCAGGCATTCTTTCCTTGGTCGTCCCCTCGTTCATTCCTTCAATTTAAAGTAATCGACTCTCCTTCTTGTGCTTGTGGTGCAGAGGAAGAAACAATTAACCGTGTCTTCTTCGAATGTCCACTGATGAATCGTGTTGATTTCGAGCGTGAAATAAGAAGAAAGTGTACAACATTCCCGGTGAGTATACAATTCCTTTTGTCGGCTAGAGATATCGGTATTTACGTTTGCATTCTGAAATTCCTTAACTCAAATCAAAAACTTGTTTGAGGGGCCGACCCTTTTTATATATATGTTTCGTTTCCTGATAGCTTTTAAATAGTTCACGGCAGAGATCACTCGTTCTTTATGGGAGGAATACCGAAAAAAAAAGAAAAGTATTAATATCAGTCTTGCGTAATTTTGAAAATCTATTGGTTTCATCACAAAATTACCTCGTAAAGAATAAAATAAGTAAGTGCCTAAATATTTTCCTCGAAAACAGGATTATATTTTGTTACCAAAGAAATGGAATTATGCAAAGGAGGTTGGCAATAAAATCCAGAAATATGTGAAAGTGTAGGAAGTGAAGTGGTGTAGAGAGTAGAGAGCAGTGTAGGCAGGAAGATGAAATTACAATCATAATTTACACCAATGAAAGGAGGTCCTGGAGGAGAAAAGGACGGCGCTTGGAGAGTCTTGAGGATTTTGAGGATAAGCATTTTAATACGAATTGTTAGACTGAGTCTCTTTTTCGGCGATTCGAAAAGCGCCTAAGAAAAAAAATTAGGTAGCTGGTAGCTGTTCGACACTTCGAGGAAGACACCAGTAGGAGTGTCAAAGCGTCGGTCAAGTTAATTAACACACGGTTCACCCGAAAAACCAAACAACAATGTCAATCGCATACCTTGAAAACCTTCAATATTTACTGATTAGGTAGCATTTTTTTTCTATTCTAAGATTTCTCCCTTCTCATGTCGCATCCCGTGGTCAGGAAAAACATCGCCAGACATTCCTATCCCAACCCACTTCTAGCTTCCATCACATTCATGCAATTAATCATGTTCGTTATAGCCGAGCCAGGTGGTTCTTGGACGGGCGCGTTTCTTTACACCTTTGCTTTCACTCATGGGTATTTTATTTGTTATTCTTCTATCATTCATCTCCTCTACATGACCCAAACATATTATTACCACTCGTTCTAGTGTTAACGTCTGTATTGCAGTTATAGCTAAAAATCCATTTGGATTAGGCACCACACCAATGATTTATACTTTGTTATAATAATTTGCAATAAATTTTTAAAAAAAGTTACTCGACTCTCTAATCACTTAATCTTTTAACCTATCTCTCCCCATATTCCTCTTAATGACCTCAACTCAACAGCATTCATACCTAAATTGTCCTTCTTTAGCTGTGTCCATATCTTTCTAATATACATCAGTGTCGGTACCGGTAAATAAAAATTATACGTACAACTACATGGTTGGCGCAGTTGGTTGAGGCGGCAGTCTCCAGAGCGGGAGGTGCCAGGTTCAAACCCCGGCGCTGGAGATGTATTCCACACATTGCGATACAGGCTTTTAGCCTAGTGTAAGGTGTGCAGGAAAGTATTTGGGTTTGTGTATGTAAGCCCAGATTTTAATAAAAAAAAAACTAGGCGCACAACATTTTGGCGTAAATTGACAAAATCTTAAAGGGTGAACCTTTTTAGGGAAGATGATTTAGTAGAGAATGATCCACAGTGTGACCAAAGAATATTCAAAGAATGAATGGGTGATGGGAATAAATGGTTGTTTTTCTTCTTCTTCACTAGTATCTGATGGCAGGGTAGACCCATCTACCCTTACCCTTACCCCGCACAATACATCCGTATAACACCAGAGATATTTATCCTTTACTTCATCCTTTACTACTACTTACTCATTTTCTTTAGAGAACTTGGGATCAACTGGGAAGTAAATCTCAAAATATTGACATCGAGCTACTATTGCATGGGAATTGTCTTCTCTGTTTATTTAATTTGTGTCATATAATAGTTGACGTGAATGCTGCCATTGCGGGTAAACTGATAGTTCTACTAGTTTTTGTAGAAAATTTAGCAAGGAATTTTTTTGTCATTGACTACTTTCTCCTATCTCTTACCATATTCCTATAAAATGCGAAAACCGCGAATAGGGACCTTTTCGTGGGGGGGGCAGGGGGGGTTGCGGCAGGATTTTGATAGGCAACCCTAGTGCGATGTAATACCCTATTGGTAAGCTATCATTTATACCACATTTCGATCAAAAAACAGATACGTCATAAATTAAGCAGCGGGCTCTTGGACTATGAGTACACTTAATTTTGTGGACTTATATGGCAGTGAGTGACATGGCTTCTAAGTAGTTAATTGTATTTGTCAAAACGTAAGAATTGTATTTTCTTGTCACTGAAAATAATTTAAAAAAAAATAACAAAGGAACCGACGTATCTTTGTGTAGCTCTGCTATGCTACTTAGGTACCTATTTGAATACTCTAGAATCATGTAAAGTAAGAAATTATTGACACCCTAAATTTGAAAAGAATATTTCGATGGTTTTATAATATTCTGCATTAAAAACATCGATATTGAATTGGTCCTTTACATCCCTATTCTAAAGAGCACTAAATGATAAAGGTCGGCCGAGGACGGCGGGATATGGTAGGGTATAGAATACAGTATGTACCGAGTATACCTAATGTCCTTTATAAAGTGGAGGACCCTTTTTTGTATTTTGTATTCATCCTGTGAGTACATAAATAATAACATTATATATCATACACACATTTAACCTACATTTTATCCTAAATGATCTACGGTACGTTGTGTTAAGTACTTTCAAGTTTCTATTCTATTCTATATTTACCTCAGCAACCCACTCGTGGGCGAGTGATCCATGCTATCAGTAATACTCATAGAATTATGCAACACTATATTCTTTTGTTGTTGAGCTTTATACTCTTAATGAGGATCGAGTTTATCATATTAGCACCAAGTGCCAGTAGCGACTGTACACTAACTGGGAAGGGGACCTGAGATTTTCTCAGGTCCTCAAGAAGTGCCCTGTTATCAAATAATACACAGCCAAAGAATACGTGATTCAGACTCTCCACCTCCTCTCCGCACTCACACATAGGGGAAGCAATGACACCTATCCTGTATAGGTGTTCCGCGACACAACAATGTCCTAGTCTCATGCGGGTGAGAATTGATATAGACATTTTGGAATAATTATATCCGTGAAACCATGGTTTAGGTGGAATAACAGGCTGTATTGACTTGTAGTGATTACCCGTTGAAGAATGCCTGCAATAATCCTCCTGCCATTCAGCATTAAGGGTATTTCGAATTACTGAGAGGAAATCACTGGGAGACGAGAATAATTCATGCGAGGGGCAACCCGATACCGACGCGTCCTTCGCCAGGAGGTCCACATACTCGTTACCGGTAATACCAATGTGGGATGGAATCCAAACAGTGATGATTTCTATGCTATGCAAATGGGCCGAATATAAAAGCTGTATTAAAGAGCAGAACAAATCATCTTTCCCGTAAGTATTGACGTGGGCTTGCAGCTTGGAAACCAGACTCAGAGAGTCGGTAAAAATTATTACTTTCTGAATTTGATTGAGTAAAATGACATTTAAAGCCTCCTTATATGCTACGCACTCCGCAGTGAACACTGAAGAATATGACAAAAGTTTATACTTACCCACCAAACCCAGGGAGGGTGCATAAAAAGCCGCTCCGCAGAGACCGCCGTCTGACTTTGACCCGTCAGTGAAAACCCTCACGTGGGATGGCCATCTTTCATTCACAATCTGATTAAACTTACCAATAGCAATATCCCGACCGAGGTCAGAATGTTTATTAAGACCAATTGATTCAACGATATTAGGCTTGAAGCTGAGCGCCTCGAGGGGCATTTGAAACATAGGCAAAACTGATATCGGATGGGATAAAAAGTTTTCCCTGAGATAAGTCAATGCGCAACACAGAACAGGTCTCACCCGATGTAACGACCTGCCATCGTAGATAGAATTCAGTTTATTCACACTTTCAACAACCACACTTGAAGAGTCATTTATATGTCTCAAAAGATAACCAGAAGCCAGATATCTTCTTCTCAGATTCAAAGGCATATCCACTGCCTCCACCCTAACACAATCAACTGGTGAAGATCTCATTGTTCCCAGAACAAGTCTCAAAGATTTAGACTGAATTCTCTCCAATTTCTGCAAAAGAGAATTAGGAAGGGGGTCTAGGAGGAAAGCGCCGTAGTCCAAATGACTCCGGATCAAGGCGTAGTATAAGATCCTCATGGTGGACGGATGACAACCCCACCAAACTCGGGAAACGGCTCTCAGAACATTAATGCTTTTTTCACATTTAGACACAATATAGTTAACGTGCGCAGTCCAGGACAGTTTTCGGTGAACAATCATTCCCAGAAACTTGACAGACTCTGAGGATGGAACGACAATATCATTAATCCTGATGGATACGTCAGGGACTTTATGTGTATTTGAGAATTTAATTATATGGCTCTTCGATGGGCAGAGGGATAGGCCATTCTGTAACATCCAGTCATTGACAGAGTTCAAAGTTGACTCCAGTGTCCCAGCTGCTCTCGCCACATATCGATCCGAGGTGTACACTACAAAATCATCGGCGTATTGTAGAATGGAACAGTTATCAGGGATAACTCTTTGAATATCTGCGGTATACACATTGAAGAGTAGAGGGCTAAGTACGGACCCCTGTGGTAAGCCTACATAGATGTTTCGACGTATATCCTGGGAAACTCCATCAACGACGATAGTTCGTTCACAGAATAAATTAAATATAGCCGAGGATAGATTGAGGGGAATGCCAAGGGTTAACATCTTCTCTCGCAACCGTGACAGATTGACATGATCATAAGCAGATGATAAATCAAGAAATGCCGCTGTAGTAGTTAGTTTTTCACATCGGGCGGATTGAATGTCCACAGTCAAAGCACTGATGTTGTCAATGCATGATTTATTCTTTCTAAAGCCGAATTGCCACCGCGGAAGGAGCGAAGAACTTTCTAAGAAATGCTCCAAACGGGCTTTGATCATGCGTTCTAGAATTTTTGCGAAGCAACAAGATAACGCGATTGGTCTGTAGGAGGAGCCTTCATTAGGATCTTTGCCGGGTTTTAGGATTGGAATGATTTTTTGTACCTTCCATTGTTGGGGGACCTGTGAAGTTTCCAGTATGTGATTATATATTGACAGGATAGTCAAAAGGAAAGATTCTGGGAAATGCCTGAAAAAGGTGTAAGGCACAAGGTCCACTCCAGGGGATGAATCTCCAGTTAGCTGAATGGCTGCTTTGAGTTCGTCAAGGGAGAATGGCCGTGAGAGAGAATGATCAGTAGGAGATGTACATTCTTTAAAATAAGTTGTGATGACTGTATCACACTCATTAGGGACAAAGCTTGGTGCAAGTTTGTTTACAAATTCATTAATCGATTTCTCATTTTTTGACCCATACTCTCTAGGTGAGATAGCGCCACGAAACCTACGGACGGCTGACCAAACGTCTGGTACCGGAGTTTCCGGAGATAGCGATTCACAAAAATGCCTCCAACCCATGCGTTTTTTCCTCTGGAAAGTCCTCTTAGCTTCGGCCTGGGCACTCCTGAGCGATATATAGTTTTGGAGTGTAATATCTTTTATATATTTTCGCATTGCTATTTTCCTCTTAATAGCTATCTCAGTGCATTCAGAATCCCACCATGGAGGGGAAGGTTTATACTTTTTTTGAGAAGACTTTAAAGGGATACTAGAGTTAGCAGCTCGGGTGGTCGTCTCAGTAATTAAGTCCACCATATGTTCCAATAAAGTGTTCTTCAACTCAGGAAAGTCCTCTCCCTCCAAAGTTAACTCGATAGAACTCTTGAATTTTGCCCAGTCAGCCCTTCTGATATTATATCCTCTTAATTTTGTGGGATCAGAATTAACCTCCACCTCAACCCCCAGGGATAGAATTATGGGATAATGGTCGCTAGAAAAGGTATCATCCAATACTGACCAGTGAGACATTGGGGCTAGGTTAGGAGTACAAAGGGTCAGATCAACGGCACTGGGATTCTGATTTGGACGAGGTACTCTAGTGGGGCTCCCGTCATTCAAAGTACACAAATGGTTCTCATCTAGGAAATCCACAATTCTTCTTCCTTGCACGTCTGTATGGGTAGACCCCCATGATAAAGAGTGGGCATTGAAATCCCCCAAGATAACCTTGGAAGGGTATAAATGGTTAATTATTGTATTCCAGTTAGCAGAGTCAAAGGACCTTCCTGAAGGAATATATGCAGATACGAAGCTGGTACCAGCTATGTTCGCTGCCACAATTTGGAATGCTGTAAAGTGTGGAAGTTGGCAGCGAGTGTGTGGAATATTTCTTTTAATTAATAGGGCGGCGCCAGCGCGTCCATCAGGTCTGTCGTCTCTGAGACAAGTATAACCAGGGATTGAGAATACAGAATTGGGTGGAAACCAAGTTTCGGATATAGCAGCAATGTCAACTGAGTGAGAATTTAATAGGTACAAAAGCTCTGTTTTGTTGGATACAGCACTTCTGCTGTTCCATTGCAGAACTATGAGATTTTTTGATTTATTTGTCGTCACTGCAGCCATTTTGTCGAGTAAAGTTTGAGAGTAGAGATAATGCTGAGTTTAATAGATTGGGTGGGAATTCTAGATTACTGTTAGAGCATAATTGGATAAGAATCTGGGCAATCGATTGAAGTAAGAAAGTCGTATTTGTGGAGTGGGTTGAGTCATTTTCGAAGGTAGATTCGGATGAAGATGTTGGATTTCCTAGAGCACAACCGTTTGTAGGGTTGACTGCTTGTCCGTTTGAGTATGATAGTAGTTCATTGTGTTCTTTTTCATTTGGGTTAGGAATGGGTTTTGAGAATTTGTATGTACGGAATTGAAATTTTGCGCTTTTTCTAGGGTAAATTTGTGTTTGAAAAGGAAGTGAAAGATGAATGTGTGTTTGAAAAGGTAGCGGGGGGAGAACTTGCGGTAAATACAGGGGGAGTAGCAGCTTTTTCAGCATAGCTAATCGTGGCAGGTGGATGAAATACTAGGGCTTCTTTTAAGGAAATGTTTTCCATTGCCATCGTTTTCTTGATATTCCTCTGTCTAACAAACTCCGGGCAATCCAAATTAGCAGCAGAGTGAGCTCCTTTGCAGTGAATGCATCTTTTAGTTACTGATGTGCACTGCTCTCCCGAGTGCATCTCAGCGCATTTATAACACCTTGGTGTGGATTTACAGTTCAGTTTCGAGTGACCGTATCGGCAACAGTTGTAGCATAGCACAGTTGGGGACACGTATTGCTCCACAGAGTATGAATTATGAAAGAGGTACACATTTTTAGGGATGACTTGTCCCTCAAACGTAATAATTAATGTTTGGCTAGGTTTCCATACAACCGATCCCGAGGAAGAGTCTTTGTAGTTCAATATACGGACACTAATTACCCTTCTGAATGGAGAGGCGATGTACTTTAACACCTCATCGGTGGAAATGTCTGTAGAAATCCCCCTTATTAAGCCTTGTCTGGATATCTTGTATTTTGGTATAAATGCGTTCAGGCTATTCTTTGAAACAAATTCTGATTTCAAAAAAATATTTGCAGCCGCACTGGTCGAAAATGTTAATGCGGCTGTGTATCTGTTCTCTGCTCTCACTCCTCCCTCGGTAACACCCCTGACTTTATTTTTGAAAATAAGGTTTCCCAACGAGAGTGGGTGAAGAGGTTTGTCATCTATGTATTTCACGAAAACAATAAATGGACCACAAGCATTCGTAGAGTAACCTAGTAGTTCAGCCGGATACGGCGATTTTGTGGGTACGGCGGAAGAGAGCGATGGAGAATGTGGCCTTTTCCGGTTTTGCCCGGTATCCCCCGGGTCCGGGGGCTCCATTATTTGTTACAAATGAAAGGCGTTCTGATTACTATTGATAAAATGATAATAAGAAAAACAAAAAACTATATCTCTTAAAAGAGATAGTAAAAAAAAAAGAACAAAAAATTATAAAATAATTTGAAACTGTTAAAGTTCAAAAATATAAAAGGAACGAACTCACCAAATGCGGGAGGCGGGCGAAAGCCACGCCCACTCACACCTGAACACTCGCTGTCTTATTAAATATCGCTTTATTTCAACCAGAATTTTTTTGTTGGTTGGATTAACCATGAAATTAAGATGTCTAGGACACGTGTTGTTAGTCTCTGGATAGGATATGTTTTGTACTTTCAAGTTTTTTACTGAAAAAATCAAATATAGTATATTATTGCGTATATTATGGGACGACATGAATGAAAATATTGCTTAAATGACAGGAGAGATACTCATTTTTACAAGAGTTTACGTAACTTCACTTCGTTGGTTTTTTTTTTTTTAATTATATTTTGTCCGTCCGCAAATCTTGTAATCGGTCTTTTGTCTGAGGTGGTCGGTAGCTTGGTTGGTAACGCATTCGAATGTTATTCCAGTGGGTGCGGGTTCGATCCCCGATTCCGACTTACTCTACTTCACGACACAATATTTTCAAGCTTACTGTCAAGTGTACAAAGGTGTTTTTGGGTTTATTTCGATAAACACAGATTCATTAAAAAAAATTGTTTCAACAGCCACCTGACTACTTAGAGACCTGAAACTTTGCAAACGTATGAAAACTCGGCGACAATACGTTTCTGTATAAAATTGGATCATCCTTCTCCAGAGACAAACAAGATGTAAGGGATTCAAATGTTGTGTGGAGTCATGTTTTTACGAGAGGGCCTTCAGTCTCGCTGATGGACAAACCACGTAGAACATACTGTCGGATGACCTTAGGAGCTATAGGAGCAAGCTAGAAACTGCTTACTAATGCTTGCGCCCTTGAGGTAGAAAACCATTAAACGGCGTATCATCACGTAATATTCAATTCGTAGTATGTAGCTGGAGAAAGCGCTCTTAAAATCTCTTTACATTTCATCGCCAGAGACTCTGTATATAATAATAATATTACTATAATATAAAGCCGGATAGTTAGGTAAACCAGGGGAGTGTAAATTCCAACAGGTTCTATCTCCTCCAGCATTATAAGTAAGGGGATCACAGGTGGCTGTAAGACTGTTCACACATGTTACCATGTATTACAATAAAGACTCCAAACTAATGTGGATTCAACTCGCAATGAGGAATGCCAAACCAGCGTCGATGTAACAATGTAGTCTTATCGTTCCATCGATTTTGCAAGAAGATTTTTACTTTGTAGACTCGGGGATATACCTAAATTGATTATTATAGGATGTATGGTTTAGTATCAATATTGTAGTATGTTGGTTTCTCTAATAGGTACCAGTTTATGCTGTCTGGGGACCTTTTTGATGTTTTATTTTTTCAATTTTGTTTCTGATCCTGTTGCTGTATTGTTTACGTATGTATTTATTTTTCTTTTCAATAAACTCAATTGATAAACTCATTCATATCCGTGTCCAAGCTCCTCCCCACTAGGCTACCCCATTACAGAAAATAGCAGCCGTAAGGGCATTGTCAGTGACCATCATCAGGTCTCTCGCGTCGCACCTCACTGGCATGTCTTGACAGACGTGGAGGTGCTCGTCAGTCTGGGTCTGCTAAAAATCGCATCAACAAATGGAGACAGGATCTAAAAATAGATCCATTGTGGAAAATTCTTGAAGTGGAACATTATAGAATACTTCCGAAATTGACAGCAGGATGTGTCGGAATAGGTGAACGTTGCACTGGTCATAAAGTTATGATTTTTTTGAGATTCGTCTGCATCGATCACGTAGACCAAATTCTCAAGGAAATCCTCAAACCGTCCTTGCCAAACTGCTTGATATTAACGGTGCAGCCAGCCTGACTCCAGAATTTCTGTGATGTCAGACATTAACTATGTTAAAATGCTCGACCTTGTACAGCGATAATCAAATAAATAATTTGCATTCAGATTCAAAATAAATAAGTAAAATTTATACCTACCTCTTTTTGTAATCAGAAAAACGATTATTTTATACTCACACGAAAAAATACTCGATGAAAGAATGTAATAGAGTCGATGTTTGACATCCCTATTGCATCTATCCCTACGGGATGTAATGTAGGCTTCCAATGACTCCCCGACGCCAAATAGTTTTAAATATGAAGGGATTGTAGCCGTCTCCTTGGCTAATGCACTCTTATTTAGCGTATGAGAGAATGGATAAGATATTACATGATACATACTAAATGTATAAAAACATTTCACCCATACGCCTTGAAGGAGATTAGAGTAAATTATTTTACTATACTCTACTATACCCTCACGCCACCTCCCTTGCGGGGTAGGCAGAGAGAACGGATCGCCAGACTTCGGGCTTCCGTCACGTTCATGCAATTCGTCTTACACATTCTTCGATTACTTTTACTCAAAACACGTCCGTCCTCGAGGATCTGGTCAACATGGTCCAGCCATGTGGTTCTTGGACGGCCGCGTTTCCTTACACCACTTCTTTTACCCAGGTAAATTTTCCTTGTTATCCTTTCATCGTTCATTCTCTCCACATGTCCCAACCATCTCAACTTGTTCACTTTCATTTTAGTCACAACATCCGTTTTACATTCCCTCAACTCTCTAATCACTTCGTTTCTTATTATATATCTCAACGTTTTTCCACACATTCTTCTCAACGATCTCATCTCGACAGCATTTATACTTGATTAATCCTTCAGCCATGTCCATGTCTCACTTGGATACATCAAATTATTTTAAGGTAGTTATAAAATGTTATAAGATTCTGAAAATAAACTAATTTAAAGATTAAAAGATTTTTTATATCTAGTTTAGATTTCTCCAAAAAAAATTACAGTGATTTTTTTTGTATTGATAATACGCATGAACGACCGAAAAAGTTTTTGAATGAAGCGTAATTTACCCCAAATAGTTAAAAAAAAACGCATTTTTTTACATTTATCATGCGATTTTTAAGCTTTACGCCGCGGGAAATGACCGTGATGTCATAGTTGAGGTCTCAAAAATCTCCCTTTAAAAACGTATTTTCATTGTCGCCATATTATTTTTCCAGTGCGCGGGTCTTTATGAAGAACTACATTCACGTCTATATTGTAACGTTTTTTTGGGAACCCCGGAGCTCATCGTGAATAAAACAGAAGCAAAAAATATGTTGTCAGATTCGGTAGTGCGTTGACTAAATTTCTCGTAAAAAAAAACAATGGTATCAAAAACAGTTGGGAATAAAAGGGGAATGGTGGGGAAAAGAAAAGGTAACGGAGTGCTAGGGGATGGAGGAGAGTTGGTACAATAGGAAGGTGTCCTAATCTCATTTTGATATTGTCAACTCTTGTGGAATGTATATTACATTTCCAAGCTTTGCCACTGAACATGTCACGGTTAACATTTTATTCAACTCATCTCGCTATATCCCACTCTCCCCTCACGAGGGCCGTCTCCAGTGTCAAATACAGTTTTGCGATTGCCTAAATATTTTCTGGAAAAAACAACAGGTTATACTAAAAACAATGTCTGTTTCCTTTGGTAATTTTTCTCCCACAATTTCAATGTTTCACTTAGATATAGCTCAAGTAGGACGAATTAGGGTTGAATGCAGTGGAAATGAAGTCGTTGGGAAGAATATCTGAGAAAACACTGGGAGATTGGATAAGGCATGAGGTTATTAGAGAGATAAGTGACTGTTAGACGGCTTTGTGTAGTGACTAGAATGAAAATTGTTAATTTTAGATGGTTAAGACATACTCGTATTATCGAGAGAATGAGTGAGGGCAGAATGACCAAAACGATTTAAGTCAACAAAGAGGTGTGAGGAAGTGCGACCGCCCGAGATGGTATGAATGTGACGGAAGAAAGGAGTGTGTGAAAAGTATAGATAGACAGACAAATAATTTAACTTCCAATCTCTACATAGAAGACGGTCACACACTATCTAACATTCTGATAACTGAATCGACCGTTTGCAAAAAACTCCGACCCAAACCTCTCTCTGAATTCAGTGTTACCTTGATTTGGAATTCAGAGAGAGGTCTTGGTCGTAGCTTTTTTGCAAACGGTCGATTCAGTTTACTGAATGTTAGAACGTGCATGCAAGCCCATAATAGTAGTCAACTTTTACGTGTTTAACCCGCCGTGAATTTCATACCATGTGTACCAACTTGAAAATTAAGGAAATTTTCAGTGAATGTATTCCTTGTCAAATTTCCTGAATTTACCGAATTACGAGAATGCTCAGCACAATGTAAAGTGTCTCTTTCACCTTATTAATTACCTTTGTGCAAATTCATACACTTAGGCTTCAAATAATTAAATGCTAATGAATTGGTCCTGGTCACTGAGTCAAGAGCACATGAGGTTCAAATGGTATTCATGAATAACTATTTTCAAGAGTTTATAGTCATACATAATATGCCTTTGAATTTTCATAATAAAGTAAGATAAGTATGTGAATTTAAACGATAGAGAAAATCCAGCCTATAATTGAATTACTCCGGCGGTTAAAAGATACAAGTATGTTGATTTCTAAGTATATTTTATACACGACCCATTGCAAAAAAGACGGCAGTTTTTGCCAAAAAGTAACAAATAATACCACATCATGCAAGAAATAACACTCTTTTTTTTATTTATTTTTTCTCTCTCTCTCTCTCTGTTGTTTTCTAAAGAAATTTAACAATTTCGTTTAATGGATAACGATTTTGCGCCAAAGAAGTAAAAAATAGCACCGCGTTTTGCAAAATAAACACTTTTTTTTAAATAACTCCATAATTGCAAAAGAAAAAAACGTTATTTTTAACGAAAACACCACGATTTTCAGTCTCATGGCATAAAATTAATGTACTGTAATGACCCATGTTGTGCATATTTTGATCAGGCATACTTACGTATCAGAATATCTATCGCTGATCATACTATAAACATCAAATCGCACAAATAAAAATAAAACAGAATAAAATAAGTTTAACACTGAAAAATCAGGTAGGCCTGCCTTATTACTGGGACCGTCCCATTTGGATTTCTCTTTTTGATTCCTGCAGGGACGAAAGAGTGAAATTTATGTGACAACTTATGCCATGTGACTGGATATTTCAGAGAAAACCTCACAAGGTACAGTATGTTAGTACATAGAACAATCGCAGGGGCGCAAACATCACTAGGTAGAGTACGTAGAACAACCGTATGGGCGCAAACATCACTAGGTATGGAAGTACCTAGAACAACCGTAGGGGCGCTTTTGCCTTTTGATGAAATAAAAAATATCTCAATTTACCTGCATGCCAACATACGCAAAGCTGTTAAATATTTTATTTCCGTTACTCAAGTGAAAAAATGACAGTTTTTTATTTGATTTGGGTATTCTGTAGCAATTATTAATAAATCTGACATAGAATTCGGAAATCTAGTTATGATATTAAAATTGATAGAACGTGAGAAGAAAAAGAAAAGAGCTGTGCTCCTCATTTTGGTAAGAAGATAGCGGTAAAGAGAGAGGGGGCCACTATTAATTATGAAAAAATATGTGGACTTAACTACACTGCAGCATAGTATATTATTCTACTTTTGTACAATCACAGATATATAAAAATACTAACGTATGCATTGTGGGTAAAAGAGTTCGATTTACCCTCTCTATGAATAAAATTTATAATAGGTACCTAGGTAGGTAAGTATGATGAAGAAATTTTGTGTTAAAAACTTTTAATAATTGTTTGCTTCGATTTGGAAAACGCCAATTAAAGTTGATAGGTTATGTTTATATGCTACAATGTTTTATTAAAAACCCGTAAAAATTGACGTATAAAATAATACTAAAAAAGCAATAAATCTTTATATATGAGAATACCTAGATTCTTTATGATATGACAAATATGTGGATTTTCAAAATGGGATAAAGATGTGGGGGTTTTTTCTACGTAATAGAAAATATTGTACAGGGAAATGATAGCAAGAATCGAGTAGGTTTTCATACCGCAGCGAATCTTACATACTCGTAATAAGAGTAGGAGTATTGATACTAAAAAAAAAATATTGAGACCTTAGATCTCGACAACCTTTCTAAATAATGCTCTGGAAAAAAAAAGGGCAGATACATTGAACCTTTATCTAGGGAATATTAAAAGATTTTTCATAACTTGTATAGATTTCTCAAAAAAAAAATGTGAAAAATACATCTGATTTTTTTTTACGAAAGACAGCAACTTTTTTCTTGAAGGTTGCAAAGAAAAAAATATTTTTCATTTTGATAATATGCATTAAAATCTAGGGAATGACTATAAAAGTTTTTTGAATTAAGCCAAATTAACCCCAACAAGTCAAAACACGCTATTTTTTACATTTTATCATAGGATTGTTTATGCGATTTTGAACTTTAACGCCGCGGGGAATGATTGTGACGTCATACTTGGTTCCTCAACCATATTTCAGATATTTTATCTTATATATTCATTCGATAAAATAAAATGTTGCCATTTTCCAACAAACGTATCTGTCAAGGCGTTGTGTCAAATTTTATTACCCACATACTACTTATCGGTAACAGCTCGCGCCCACGAGAAATATGTGGCTATTAATATTCCGTCTGGGAAATGTCAGTATCTCTATTTGAAACAAAATAACAAATTTTACGTGGTTTAGAGTTTTGCAGACATATTTCCCATCAATTTTGTATTGGAGTAAATTATATTAGTTAGTTAGGTATTCGTGCTGCCAATAAGTATATTTTTGGTAAATAAACATCGTAAAAAAGGAAAAGCCTTTTAAGGGACGGTTTCGATGTTTTACTTACCGCGGCGTTAAGGTTGAAAATCGCATGATAAAATTTAAAAAAATGCGTTTTTTTTTTTTCAACTTTTTGGGGTTATTTTCGCTCATTCTATATTTTTTACGGTCATTCAGTAGATTTTATTGCATATTATCAAAACGCAAAAGATTTTTTTCTTTGGTGTCTTTCGAAAAAAAAATCAAAGGTATTTATTTATACATCAACGGCTAAAGCCTTTAACGAAGTATGTTTTTCACATTTTTTTTTCGAGAAATTTATACAAGAATTGCAAGATCTTTTACGGTAATTCACTAAATAAAGGTTTAATGTATATACAGTTTTTTTTTCAAAGCATATTTAGTAAAGTTGTCGAGATCCAAGGTCTGAAAAAAAACTTTTTTTTTAAATACGATATCCTTACTCTTTCTCAATTAGGTAATTCAAATTTATCAAACGCAACTTAATAACAGTAGTACAATTTTAAACTGTCAATCAATTAAAATCAACCAATTTCTAGTTCGCGCATTGCGAAAACAAAAAAAAAACAGTTCAGAACGCCCCGACAGCTTGGGCGTTTGACAAACGTGTGACTCCTTCATACATTTGCATTAACACTCACTAAAAATGATGACGTCACTATTCTGGGAGCTGCCAGACGTTACTTACCTTAAAAAATAAATTTCTTTAAAAGTAGTTTTACGATAAGGCATATTTTATTTTATTCCATTTGATTTGGTTTATTCGGTAGTTACCTCTGATGGCATAACCGTTATCTGAGAGACTCTGAGAAATTCTGAAAAAACGTAAGTACATTTAACTTATCACAGTTTTACTCCATACCTGTCAATATTTTCTTAGACGTGGCAACATGGGCGTCGTCAAGGGGGCAGGGGGGCAGCTTCCACCCCCTAGAGATTGGAATAGGTATATATTTATTCATACTATATGAGAAAACCTCACATAAAATCACATTATTATCACACATTTTCCGATATATATAACAATTTTTTTAAAATTAGTATAAAAATCTATTAAAATTCAATTGTTTTACAAAAAAAATTGCCTGTTGCGCTATTTTTTAGTACATTTTTTACGAGAAAATAAACCAAACTACCTATATATAACGACCTTTTGCACTCTGTCTCACAACAAAAATTCGCCTGCGGCGCTATTTACATGTTTTCATGGTATACAAAAATTGATAATATTGGTTGCCCCCCACTAACTCCGAAGCTGGTGACACCCGTATGCGTGGCAACATTCCTATAATAGATTCCTAAATTCTTGTGTATACTTTCCCCAGATAATCTGCAGTGTATACTTTGGGTATTATCAGCTGTATCCCTAACCTAACACGTAAAATCGTATTCCACACAATTCAATGAATTTCTTTATAACTTCAACTTATGTATGAAGACTTTTTCGCTATAGAAATATCTCATAGGTAAATAGAGATTGGAAAATTTCGCGATCGTGATAAAACGAATTTATTCGCGAATTTTGTGCTTCTTACGCGAATTTCGTGCATCTTACGCGAACAACGCGAATTTTATATTTTTTTCATAGGAATATCGCGAATTTTCGCATATTTGACGCGAATTTTTACCTTTATTTTTGAAAACATTGTAATTGAAACATTATGAAAAATGTAACTTTGAAAGTAAGAAGAATCACTCTTAAAAAATCTTGAAAAAAAAAGTGTTTTTTTGGTTTTATTTCATTGTTTTTTGCATAAAATATGGTTCACGATATATACTATATATTTTTTTATATTGTTATATTTAAACGATGCAAAATTGACCACTTTAATGATATAAATGTTTGAAAAATAACACCGCATTTCCCGAAAAATTACACCGTATTTCCCGAAAAATAACACCGAATTTTTCCAGCCTCCACTCACACACCATCATGCCATCAACTAGATAATAATATATACGAGTATATTATATTTGAATTCATAAATGGAATATATTCTGATTCTACCGTTTTTCACTTCGTTTTATTTCCGCCAAGATTCATATCCGCTTTGCCTTTTCTCTGTTCTATTTTGAATTCAAAATATTCAATAGATTCCACAATGCTCATATTAATACATGATAGAACATGAATAACATATAAAACCAAAGAAAAGTACTGCTCCAGTCGTTTTGGTCTGAAGACAGTAACGATATAGTCCAGTTTTAAGCACAAAATCAAAAGATTTTTGACAATCCAAACAACAACAAACTAGTTGGTTACTGGTTGCTAAGGGCCTAAAACCGTTTCCATAGTAACATACATATATTAAACAATGAGACAAATTGGTGCACACTTTCAAATTGGGGCACAGTTAGGTCTCCCGTTTTTTTTAAGATTATTTTTAAATGTCGTAACAAATTTTGTACGTACAGCCAGTTACCAACACGCGTTCACGAATGTGTTATTTTTATAAGAATATATCGCATGAAGGTCAAATAATAAAGAAATATGAAAAGAATGAAAACATCTTAGATGTGTTATTTTTTCCTTAATGGTGTGATCCCTGACTGAACACAGCTCCTTCAGGAAACATTAAACATAGTCGATAGGTTTAGGCGCAGGTTTAAGTGTTGCTCAAGTACCTTCAGTGGTTATAGTCATTGGCCACTAGATCTGAACTGTGATTACAATCGCTGTTAATTTTCACTGCTAAAATCGATGCGATTCACATGCCAATGATCGTAGTGTATTAGAAGACAAGTGTAGTACATAATATAATTTAAAAAAATAGGTATAAATTCATGAAATTTTCAGGAAAAAATTTCCCTCGTTTATTTTTATGCATTTTTTTTTAAATTTCTTTTAGTGAGTTACCGCCCTTTTTGCTTTGAAACAATTTTTACCTATGATTCCGTGGATATGGCTCAATAAAACAAGGTTTATGAAATTGGCAAGTTTTTGAAGATAATTAGAAAAAAAAATTAACCTGAGATTATGTTTTGTAAAACGTCCCCAAACATTTATTAAATTTATTAAAATTGAAATATTTATTAAAATTGAATTGTGACTTATTTTTTAGATTTAACATTTTTTTATGGCATAACGGTATCAGATAGACCCATTTTTTTGTATCTACAAGTATACTATTCACTTACTCGTATTATAGAAAAAAAAAATCATGTACCTATTTCAATAATAAATTGGTATCTCTGTGACCAATAACATCTTGCAAGTCGGGGTTTGGCGAAAAAATACAAAAAAAATCATAACTATATAGTCCAAGAGCCCGCTGCTTAATTTATGACGTATCTGTTTTTTGATCGAAATGTGGTATAAATGATAGCTTACCAATAGGGTATTACATCGCACTAGGGTTGCCTATCAAAATCTTGCCGCAACCCCCCCTGCCCCCCCCCGAAAAGGTCCCTCTTCGCGGTTTTTCGCATTTTATAGGAATATGGTAAGAGATAGGAGAAAGTATTCAATGACAAAAATAATCCTTGCTAAATTCTCTACAAAAATGTTACGTCAATTTTTTCGTATAACTAGCAGTTTACCCGCAATAGCCGGTCCAAAACCGAAATTCATTTAAAAAATAAAAAAAATGAATTTAAACTAAATTGGTTGAAAATTGATAAGAGCTACAGGAAAATAGTCAAAGAACGAATTAATTACCATAGTCTTAGCTATAAAACGAGCTATAACTTATTTTCATACATCAATTAATTTAGGAGTTATTGGAATAAAACTCAGTGACGAAAATTCTTAAAATTTAGTTTTTCATAAAATAACCAGCGATATAGCGTCGCAGGCCAAATATTTTTTTCCATAAAATGTTAGTGATAATGGGTGGAAGAAAGTTAAAGAAAAAAAATCAAAAAAATTTTTTTTTTTTTTCAAAAAATATCCTGTTTTTTGACCGGCCATTACGGGTAAACTACTAGTCCTATGAAAAAATTGACTTAACATTTTTTGTAGAGAATTTAGTAAGGATTATTTTTGTCATTGACTACTTTCTTCTATCTCTTACCATATTCCTACAAAATGCGAAAAACCGCGAAGAGGGACCTTTTCGGGGGGGGCAGGGGGGGTTGCGGCAAGATTTTGATAGGCAACCCTAGTGCGATGTAAAACCCTATTGGTAAGCTATCATTTGTACCACATTTCGATCAAAAAACAGATACGTCATAAATTAAGCAGCGGGCTCTCGGACTAATATAAGGTATTGAGGTCCTCTATCATTCTGCTTCGGTTAATCCACCGGTTGTGTTACACCGTGTATATTAACATAACACTAAGATCCTTAAAAATCTCAATATTTCACAGCGACTAAATATGCTCCTATGCTAACACCGAACCCTTCATTACCTCTTTCCTTAACTGTGTTAATAGTTTCATATTTCAGCCAGGAAGTGTCTTGCCTGGACCAAACGTTAGATATTAGCTATTATTATTATCATCATAATATGTAATAATAAAGCCCATGAACAACAATGTGTTAGGCCTCACAGGCCTATACAACTATTTTATTTTACAAGGATTTTATATTTTTACCCAGTGGCTCGTTTTTGTAACTCACCTCTCTTAACTTTCATTACCTGGGGATAGGTTTATAAAATCATTCTGTTAAGTACGGTTCGCTACTTAAAATTAAGTAAACTGCGGCTACATATTCGAAAACTTTTAAATTAATAATTTTACTGATACGTAGGAACGAATTTCTCTATCAAAATTCTGAGTAATTAGTATAAAACCAGTCATAAAATTGCGCTTGCACGCGCTATTTATCGAATAATAATTGCGGCAACTCGTACAAATCGTATTGATTAACATTATTTCTCAATACTTCTATAGCAATTATTTCGGCAATATTTAAAACGAGACAACGATTTTGGGTGCAAAGGAGAAAGAAAATTATCATGATATCGGCGACACGAATTGTTGAATATTCAATCGGTTTGGACACTTTAGTCAATTCTCTTTCTTGTTTGCACTCAAAATCGTTGTCTGGCTTTAAATATTGCCGAAATAATTTATCTATATCACTGCATTAATTCTTCCCTAGTGATCATGAAGCAAGTGGTTGCATCAGCATGCCCAGGATAGGGATCTATGGAAATTCAAAGGGTGGGCCTATGTCCAGCATTGGAATTAAAATGAATGAGAAAGAAGAAGATCAACACGAATTGCCGCAATTATGTATTGCTCGAAAAGCACCTTTATTGCTTGTGTTCGTTGGTTGCCTCCCTGTTTTATTTCGGAATCTATATTTCAGGGTTGCTTTTTCCATGAATCTTTGGGTCACTGTATCTAACGCAAAGTCTATTTATTTATTTATAATAAATAATAAATAAATAAAACTTTATTGGCCAGAAAATATATGTAACAACAAAAACAAAACAAGATAATACAGTGTGCCAAAAGGCGGACTTATTGCAAAAGCAATATCTTTCAGTCAACCCGAATGTCAAAGTATTGTCACATCGTTAAAGTCTGACGTCCAGCGCCTCCAGCCACTGGAGGAACTCAGAGTATAGGCTGGCGGCACTATCAATGGTACCGGGGCGGTAAGCACGTATGGGGAAATCACGCAAGATGTGCTGCATGGTTTGCTTCGGGTGTCGGGTGACGTAAAGTCTATAATAAAAGTAGAAAACAGAAGATGTTTTCAGGACTGAGTTGATGATTCCTGGATTAATAAGAACCCCCAGTTTATTATGAAATAACGAGATATTGTGTGGGTTGTTCCCAAGTAAGAGTTGGTAAACACAAACATCCATAAAACTGTATGATATTTTGAAGACGTTGCGGAAACACATCATTAAGTATTTTTGACATTCACTTCATAAAACTATATTACTACCTTACGCTAGAATTTCGCTTTCTTATTAGTAAATATACTCCTACACCTACGCTCGACTCATGGATCCGTAGCTTAAAAATAGTAGTAAGGCTATGTAGTATGTATCTATGTAGGTTTTTAGAATTATTACGTCATAATATTCGTATTGATAACATGGCCGGTACATAGATGGCGGTAGTTGTCAAATAAACAGCCATATGAAATCTTATATAAGCTGATAGACATTGACTCGATAAGGATAATATTTTGGTTAAAATAGCAATTTTTAAGGTATCTAGTCAGGGGACGAAGGATACGGTCCGGCTTTTTTACGAATAAATTCAACAAAAATGATCCATTTTAACTATTATATTGAGGTAACGATAAACATAAAAAACATATATTTTACAAAGTTTAAGATTTTGTGAGTGCTATTGCTAGACTGCGTGTGAGATGCCCAACCCAATTTCATGCATCTATAATGATAATCTTAACTCAAAAATTACCCTTTTGTTTTATTATCATAGATCTTTACCAAAAGGTACATGGGGTCTTAAAGCGAAATCCCACGGTGCGCTAATCCGGATTCGTAAGTAGATTTACACACCGTGGGAAGGGGTGAGTCCGTAAATCTACAGACGCTTTCGTAGCGATTTGTATGGCGGTGCGTACAAATCCAAAATCACGTACGAATCCGGATTCGCGAGCCGTGGGAGGTCGGTTTTTGGATCTCAACGTGAGACATCAGACAAATAAAAGCGTGTACTAAGATAAAAAAATGTAAGTACACAAATTCTGTAAGTTAAAAAATAGATTATTCATCATTTTCTTTCATTGACCAGTCCTAAACAAACTTTATCTTGAATAATAATTTCTCTTGCAAATTCAAAAGACTTGTAATATTTTACACATTTCAGCACTTGAAGAGTGATAATATCAGTTACATGGTAAAATAACACAGGGAAAAATAACCCAGGAAAAAATAGCACGAGAGAAATATCACAAGAATACATGAGAAAAAAATGAAGGAGAAATAACACACTTTTATTTTATCGTAAAATTGTTATACAAAAGTTGTCATTTTAAAATTGATCATGATTTAAAAAAAAGTGTTTTTTCTTGTTATATGATATTTTGGCGTGTGTTATTTATATCCTGGGAAATCCTTTCAATGTGATATTTCTTCCACGTGTAAGGTATTATTCCCGTGTTATTTTTTGCCGTGTGATTCTTCCCCGACATCAACAATATCCATATTATTATCTTAAGACATTTTTTCTCCTCCCTCCTCTCTCTCACCTCCCCCAGTCTCCATTCAGCCAGTCCGGAGATGGAGTGTCCCGTATAACCCCCCATTGTACCTTTAACCCTTCCGTCTCAAACGAACCATCAGCTTAACGGTTTGTAATTTCACGACAAATGTCCCCAATAGAAGTTCCATTGTTAAATCGTTATATCTTTTAACACCCCCTCCTCCCACACCCACACCCAATCCCACGCTTCTCCTTATCCTTGCAGGATTATATTATTTTCTCCGATAACCGATTCTTTCTCAAAGTATTGCCATAATTCTGTTACGCAGGTACCCTTGGGAATTGAAAAGAATGAAATTACTCAAGAACCTGAATAATATAATAGGTACCTGATAGTACTTACATTTTTTTTTTGTAAAAGAATCTAAAATTCGAGAGATTTGCGCCGTACGATTATGAAATATTTTGTACCATTTTATACATGTACCTTCCCCGTGGTATCCCCCAAAGTTGGTTAACAGGCCCCACTCTTTTGTGAAGTATTTTCGAGCGACCTGTGGATTAGATTGGAAAGGATGCAGTAACGAGCGGGATTGGCTAGAAGAGTGGAACGACAAAAACCCTTATCGTAGACAACTTGTCCGAGATTCTACAGTGAGACAGCCAAAAAACAATAGACCACCTTAAATAGATTTGAATACATGGTTGGCGCAGTTGCTTGAGGCGGCAGTCTCTCAAGCGGGAGGTGCCAGGTTCAAACCTTGACGGTGGCGATGTATTCCACACTTTGCGATACAGACTTTAACCTAGTGCAAGGTGTGCAGAAAAGTATTTGGGTTAGTGTATGCGCAAGCCCAGAGCCTATAAAAAACTGATCACGGATGATGCGGGCATTTGCTACATGAGTGGGGCAAGATGGATCACTCATTTTTACGAATGTGGACAGATCGAGATCGTCGACCATATAGTGGAGAGGTGTCCTGACAAGAAGTTTACAGGAGTTCTTGAGGAAATCCACACGGTGACGCCAAGGGCTACTTGAAGGTTTTTGACGCGGAGCTATGACTCCTGGTTAACTTGTACAATGGTCGTACGCATACTATCTAACTATTACAATAACATTATCAATGATAATATGTCAATTATGATTACATCGTATTAAGTCTTAATCTACATATTGTGGCAACATATTGTAAATCTATACTATGCTAATTAGTGCTGTACATGTTCTATAATACTCCAATCAAAAATCGCTTGAATTACTAAACGATCGTGTTAATATCATATTCATACGATCTGTAAACTGTACACTCAGAGAAATAACCAGTTGAATTAACCGAAAAAACAGTGAAAACAACTGTTTTACTAGGTTAAACAGGAACCTACCGATCAAACGGTAAAATTACCTGAGGTCAGTCAGTAAAATACGGGAGCGTTGATTTAACTGAGTGATTAGAAAAACAAGATGGCCGCCGATGTCCAGCTGATTTCTGGTAAGGTGGATTCTACTGAATAAAACATGGCCGCCAGATATAAGTTTCAATTCTATAACTAACTAATGTGTACTAGCGAAATCAGACGTTATTTCTCATTATTTCATAGTAAAATAGCTTAAGGTAAAACACACTTATTTTAGATAATCTTGTAGGCTTTCGCAGCGCGATGAATCCATCGTCATCTCTCGCTAAAATCTCGGTCATTCAACCTTTCTATATGCATTGAAATCCGAAGAACTAATAACGAAGAGGTTGACATTTATTTTAGTTTAAAAGTTATGGAACTGGACCGACTGTCACAAATACGGTGTCCGGTAAGTTCCTCTAAAATTAATTCGTCTAAAATCAATTCGTCTGAAATCGACGTATTGTTCGTTAGGCAAATTGATTTTAGACTAATTGATTTTAGAGTAATTGATTTTAGACGAATTGATTTTACACCAATTGATTTTAGACGAGTATATTTTAGACGAACTTACCGTAAACCCACAAATATATGTGTTCAAAATTTCCAGATGATGGGTCCTTGGAGAGTTATTAAAATTTGATGTAGACGCAGACAACGACAACAATCACGACAGACGAAGTGAAATTAAAAGCTTATATAACTAAGTGTAATTAATATTTATACCTAATTCAGTGGCGAACGGTAGATTTTCGCAGAAGGAAGCCGGGGCTAACATTTCTTATGATGGGATCACGTCAGATTCGACACAATTATACCTATCATTTTTTCCAAAAGGTAACTCGATGGGAATCGTGTTCTTAGGTAGCTTCTATCCTAGTGTCCACATGTGTCCGACCGCCTAGAAAATTTTGTGAAACAATACCGGCGACATTATTGATTAGGAAGTAATACATATACATCACATTTACTATACAATGTATGGGATGTATAGTATAACCAAGATTGCTCTTCACTGAAAGCTGCCAAATGAATAACAGTCATAATTTATTAATCCTCCATATTCCATGATGACTCTTAACGAATTGACATACGGCAATGGATTATTTTGTATCAATAACTTCAATTTAGTAAAATGAACGATAAAAATTGTTCAAACTATCTTGTCTGTTTCCTTGTAAGTATATAAAAGTTACTTATTTGAAGCTTTGTTCTACTTCAATATGAATGAATTAAACCTATACCTTTGACAATCAGATCTACCTGTGCTATTGTTTCTATTCTATGTCATAATTTTAAGATGTGATGTTAAATGCCATACGATAAATAAATAAATGAATGAATTAAGTAGTGTATAATAGGTCCTATTTTTGCCTTCGACGTATTTATAAGCCAACATATTGGGCAAAAAAACTTGTGTCATAGGAAAAAACGTTAAGTATATTATCCACTCACGTATACACCTCCCCAAAGCCATAAGTGACAGTACTTTATATACAACTTACTAGTTTCCGAAGAATCACATTATTACCACATCGTTTTCTCATCATGTCATGAATTTTCTAAATAAACTACTATATAACGGGTTGACTGTAAGATATTGCGTTAGCAATAAGTCCGCCTTTTGGCACACTATCGTATTTTTGTAATTATTGTATGTATATTTTGTTTTGCCAATAAAGATTTATTTATTAATTTATATTGTTTGGTAAAAAGAAATCGCCTGCAGCGCTAATTTAATATGTTATGTGTATCTTATCACTTAACCGATTTTTCTAAAAAAAAATGCATGCGGCGCTGATTAAGCCTACTCTGTGTGTTCATATCACTTCACTCATTTGTCTAAAAAAAATAAAACAGATTGATTTTCATTGATGATATCCTGAAATATTGACGAACATTGTTCAAATTCCATACAAATAATACTACGATTTTGCCCAACTCCATGTGACTGCTCCTACAACCAGAAATGTTGATAGTTATTATTCAGTAACCATTACAATGCCGGGCATTACAGTGTGCTGGTTTCAGATTAAGCCAGACGGCAGTATTGATGTGATCAAGAGTCCCATTACGTTTAGTTGATGAGGGGAGGGCTCATCTATCAAACATTTGGCAAATCAGGTGAATTCTCACTCGACTAATGATGTTCCACCAAATATTTTTAAATAACATGGCGGAAAATTATGGATTTTCTTATGTACTCTTTTTTGTAAAAAGGGCAACCAAAGTGAAAAATCAGATCCACACACGTTTAACACTATTTCTAACAAGCATCATTCCTATTGGGTAATCTCGAGTTTTTTGAACGTCAGTACATAGTGGAAGTCCATTTTTAAGATAAAATGAAAGACTAAAAATATTAAGTTTAAAATCACAAAAACGGCGTAATCCAAAGTCTTCTTTTTTTGGGATTTTTCAGGGCATTTATACTATTTTTTATCGAGAGAAAACCCTTAAATCATTTTTTTGTCGATTTCAGATAGGAATAAAACATGTTCAATTATCACATTTTTTAATGACTTTAAGGTTGGGCTATTCATATTTGTTGAGAAAATTCACATCTTCTGATATGTGAAAGGGGGAGGATCATTCTTATAGAAACATCACCCCGTAAAAGATCTCTTAAAGTATAGATGTTGTTTATGAATTATGTGAATATGTGCATGTGTATATGAAAGATTGAACTAGAAATCATATTGCAAATACTAGATGTGTATTAAATCGCATACATAAAAGCATGCAACATGCAATATCCACAACAAAATGGGACATGTTGTCTGCCTAACTATACATAATAATATGTATGTACATTGTACAACCATAACGCCGTCGCCAGCTGCATGTATAGAGAAATGAACAGTGAACACTTATTTAAAAATTATAAAATATCGCATTATTACCACATCGTTTTTTCATCATATTATTATACCTATCATGAATCATCATTTGAATTCATAATTGTTTCATAAAAAAACGTATGAATAGTACGCATAATGATATTTCAAAAAAAATCTAAAAACGGGAGACCTTGAGCTCGACAAACTTACTAATATGCTTTAGAATAAATAGGAAAGATACGTTGAACGTTTATCTAGGGAATGACTGTGAAAGATTTTTTATGTCTTGTGTTGATTTCTCATAAAAAAATGAAAAACACCTCTGAATGTTTTTTCGAAAGGTAGCAATTCGTCGGGAATGATCGTAAAAGTTCTTTTGAGTGAAGTGAAATTAATTCTAAAAAGTAAAAAAAAAACGCTATTTAATATCATGCGATTTTGAACCTTAATGCCAAGGGAAATGGCCGTGATGTCATATTGGGGTCCCCAGCCCTAATATAGTATTTTATGGTATTATAAAATACGATGTATTTTGCTACATAATCTAAATTCTCGTCCAGTTTTGGTCGGTAGTCAAACCTTATAAAAATCAAAAGACCCTTTCATTTGAAAACGTAAAATGCACGAAATGCAGCCGAATATAAACTAATTTGAAAATGTATGTAGGTGGACGTAATGAAATGTGCCGGGAAAATGGGTTTCCCGTGTAGTTTGGGTGAAAACCATCCGAAGATTTATTCCTCCATAAAGTGTCAATAAACGAAACACAGTAAAAGCCTCTTAGTCCGGACTCTCGATACCAATAAATAATTTGATACACGAGTCAGAGTATGGATGGAACGAATTTCGAATTTAGAACATCACGAAACTGGTTGCTATTCATTTATTATTTTGTCGTGAATCCAACCTGCCAATGTCAAAAAATATTGTTTTATAAACGTGTCTATGAAACCAACAATTTCTAGTGCATAATGCTGTTTTGGTGCCGATTCTTATGAAACTTAGTGAAAACTGGACATGACTAAAGAAAGACGAATAACGTTTGAAGGCAGTGGATGTGGAATGAGATCGTTGCGAAGAATATCTGAGAAAATATTAATAGATTGGACAAAAAATGAGGCTATTGGTAATATAAGTTACTGTAAAATGGGTGTAGTGATTAGAAGGAAAGTGAATAAACTAGATGGTTTGACTTAATAATATAATATACTTGTATATGGGTGAAAACAAGGTGTGAGGAGGTGCGAACATCCAAGACTGACCTTGAGAATGGACGTGCATTGAGCAAAATGTAAAAAAAGAGTAAAAAATGGGAGATCATGTTTGACAAATTGCTTAAATGTGACGGAATGGGGCAGTCTAACGTTTAGTCCTCTCTGCTTATTTCACAAAGGATGAGGTGTGAGGAGATAAATAGATTGATAGAACTACAAAATTACCTGAATAATTTATAACATCTGCATTTTGATATGGAAACAAGTGAATTGAGTTCGGGAATCAATAGTAGGTACATTTAGGTAACATAGTGAATATAGTCGCATAACAAGCAAGCAAGCAACGTGTAGTATTTTCCGGAAAATCCCGGATCTCATGTTGTCCATTCATGTCTGTATCCGGATTCAACTTGTCTATTTGGCACAACACGAGACTGTATTCAACACACTACGTAATAATATATTTACTACATGTAGCTACCCTTTCAAAATGTATTGTCGATCTTACAGTTTAATACACCTATACTGTACCTACTCATACTTCATACATATAAGTATGAATGGTCATGTATGAAATATTACAATTGATAGAAAATGAATAATATTCAAAACTAGTAAGAAGTGAAATGTTGAGAGGAGTTACTATTTAGTTTTAAAATATGGGGACTTAACTAGTGGATTAATGAAATCATTAGGTGAGGTCGGAGCTAGAATTAACTGATGGTCTTAACTATTAAACGAAAGAAGTTACCATTAAAAGAACAAATGTAGGTTTTGTGGCTTTCTTTCCGTTCAAGAACTCGCGGTCGAGCCATAGCCTTCGCAGTCAGATTGTTATACTTGTCCATTTATATAATTTAGATAATCAAAATACTTGACAATTGCAAAATCACCGTGGGTGCCATATCAAAGTAAGCAGAAGAAGAAAAAGTCTGAATATTTAACCTATGTAGGTATGTAAGAATGAAAATCATTTTATTATAATAATAATAATAAATAAATAATAATAAAAATTGCTTTATTTCAGTTTAAGAAACATTACAATTCAATATAAACAATACAGGTCAAATCACAATTTAATACGATATACCTTCGTTCTAAAGCTATTGCTTGTGCGAAGGAAGGGCGATCGTCTCAACTTCACAAAAACAACATAAAATATATAACACAATATACTTCGTCTCTATGTAGACTATAAATCAATAATATATTCAGTCATACACCATGCTAAACAAATATATCTACAAATATACAACATGTATATCATAACTCATAAAACAACCAAGTATTGTTACAAATTATTGCAAACACAAAATCTTACAAAGTTACATAAATCTATAATAGGCACACAATATGTGTGCCCTATTATATATTTATATAATAGGGCTTATCTTAGCTTACTTATCTCTTATATTGACGAAGCTAGAAGTGTTTTTCTGAAATCTATGTAGCCTAGTCTAAAAATAAAACTAGCCCGGACGGCCCGGACCTCCCCTGCGTGGATTTTAAACTAAGCATATTTTTATCTTAGAATGGATTTTATTGAATGTTTGCATGAGAATGTTCACTAAAAAAATATAATAAATTTTGTATTATTTTTCTTAAGTTACCTACACTTATCTGTTATAAAGTATTATGAATAAACATAAATTACAATATAATACGGTAGGTATACGAAGCGACAAGCGTTTACGGTTTTGAAAATTAAATTAAATTTTCCGAACCGCGAAAAATGAATATGCAAAAATGCGCCCCCACAGTGTATTATAAAAATTACATTGTTAGGTAGGCACCAGTGGCGAAGCGTGGATTTCTACAGAATGGAAGTCGGGGCTAACATTTCATATTGGATTATGTCAAATTAGACACTATTATACCTGTGTTTTTTTTTCCAAAAAGTAACTCGATGGGATTCGTGTTCTTAGGTAGCTTCGCGCCTGGTAGGCACCCATACCTACCTATATAGAATCTGAGGAACCCTACTCCATACCCGCGACATAGAATTAGGGATGCAGCTAATATTGTCAATGAAAAATCCATCGATATACATTTATCATCGAGAAGGTGCGCTTATACGAGCAATAAATAATTAAGGCAACTCGTACAAATCGTATTGATTAACATGATTTCGCAATATATAGCAATTATTTCAGCAATATTTAAAGCGAGACAACGATGTTGCGTGCAAACGCTAAAGAGAATTGACTAAAATGACCAAACCGATCGGATATTCACTATTCAGCAATTCGTGTCACCGACATCATGCTCACGCAATATCGTTGTCTACCTTGAAATATTGGGCGCCGTTTAGCGATAAAATCGCCCCAAGGGCACCTTACATTTTTCTTTCACCATAAAGGATCGTCAAAAACAGTAAAAATGACAGATTAAATCACCACATAGGATCGTCACAAACAAAAAAATAAAAATGAATTAATCTAATCAGTTTTGGATAATCATTGTATGTTGCCATTATTTTTTTTTATTATTATTTATTGGTACGCTCATGTGAGGAGAATGGAATAATCCAGTCTCCCTCACACTGTGCTGCACGGCCAACCCCAAAGTAGCGACCCCCAGGCAGACCACCAAAGAGATGGATTAACAGCTGAGAGTCGACCTCGCAAGAGACTAATAATCCCCAAACAACAGGCCACTAGGCCTGAAGATTGAGAATAATATGAAGAAGTTTAAAACGTTTACAATGGACCAATTTTTCGATCCTATCGCCGTCTGTCGAGTAGTGTATATGGAGTCTAAAAATATTATAGAGTACATGGTTGGTTCAGTTGGTTGAGGCGGCAGTCTCTCAAGCGGGAGTTGCCAGGTTCAAACCCCGGCGCTGATGGCAATGTATTTCACACCACATACGCGATACAGGCTTTTAGCCTAGTGCAAGGTGTGCAGGAAAGTATTTGGGTTTGTGTATGCAAGCCCAGATCCTTTATGTAAAAAAAAAAATTGCTCGATGTTTAAAAAGAAACTTGTTCTTTCTCTATACATTTCCTTGATGTCATAATAGTCGCAAGTATTCCTATAGTGAGCAGTATAAGTTGGTGGGTACCTACCCCCTCGCCATAAAATTGAATAAAGAATGTCTTTATTTAATTTTGGCTGGGATTTCTAATTTATGGGCGGCTTTTCGAGCATGGAGGTGGTATAGTATGGCGTACTTACTACTATGTACTACGCTTACTCCGTTTATTCTGGTAACATGACAAAATCACACATAATATCACGGGAGAAAATCTTGCATGGAAGAAATCTCACGGGAGAAAATCTCACTGGAAAGATATATCACGAGATAAAATCTCACATGGAAGATATATCACGGGAAAAAATCTCACATGGAAGGAATCTCACGGGAGAAAATCTCACATTTTTATTTTTATCCAAGATTTGAATGCTGAAGTAGATCGACAGTATGACCCGAAACGCGTTTATCCATCTGTCAGTCGAAATAGTGAATTTAAGTGAATTTTAGTTTACTAATCTCCTCCCTTCAGAGTACAATTTATCACTTAATTTGCTTGTCATATTAATATTGATAAAATTTATAATTTTTATAGCGGTAGACTGGAAATATAATTAAATTTAACCAAAAAATATCAATCATAATCGGTATAAGTACCTACCTATATCTTCTTGTGATATTTTTACATGTGAAATTTTTCCCGTGATTTTTTTTCTCGTGATATTCTTTCCTCTCTCCGTTTATTCGACTACCCACACTACCC
The DNA here is from genome assembly GCA_963576895.1 of Ceraclea dissimilis. NCBI lineage: Eukaryota > Metazoa > Arthropoda > Insecta > Trichoptera > Leptoceridae > Ceraclea > Ceraclea dissimilis. The sequence continues at coordinate 1,050,023 of OY756367.1, read as the reverse complement.
ACAATGTTATAAGGAGAATTGTACTTATACCCACACTCTCAATCCGCGAACTTGTAAAGTTGTAGTTAGTTGTAGCGTATAAAGACTGCGACATTGTACCGTCTTCTTTTTCTTCGAATGCGAGTGATCTGGATTGAGAGAAATATTAAAGAAGGAAAAAACATGCCAAATTCGAATCTCAGTGCTGACGATGTATTTATTTATTTTTATTTGTTGGTTAACCGCGCTGAGAGTCTCTGAGATGAAGACCCCCAAGAACGTTGCAGGGAAGACTCTCAGAGACAGAATAATAAACACGAGAATCAGAGAGGTGTGCGAGGTCAAGGATGTCGTCAGATGGGGAAGGCAACGGAGGAGATATTGGTACGTACATGTGGGGAGAATGGAATCATCCAGGCTCCCTCACATTGTGCTCCATGGCCAACCCCAAAGTAGGCGACCCCCGGGCAGACTATGAAAGAGATGAATTAACAGCTGATGCTGGGAGTCGATCTCGCAGGAGGCTAACCGTTCTAAAATAACAGGCCATCAGGCCTACATTAAGATTAAGAAGAAGAAGAAGATGTTACCCGCCTATTGGTATATTGTATCGTGATATTTTGAGTACTTAGCATAGGTTAACGTTATTTCTATGAAAATATTAAGAGGGACCTAAATACCAACTTATAATGTAGATATGAAAAAGCTTTCAGTTCCAATATGGCCAAGTATAAATTTTCCTTTGCAAAGGACACGAAACAATATTTAGTTTATTTTGAAATGTTACGGAGTTTAATAATTTTACCTGCAGCAATCTGGACAACATGTAATAACTTACAATCTCCACAAAACATATTTACGACAGCTTTCATGCGTCAAGTTATATCGAGCAACGTTATTGCTAGAATTCGAAAGACGTTGAAACGAACCGAGAGAGGTGGTGTGCGAGTGAAAAAAGCCTTTGCCCAATAGTATTTTTCATCACTATTGATCAAGATGAAATTAGTTTTTAATATAATTTGTCACAATTGATCCAATTTTTTTACAGTGTAACGGAGTCGAAATTTGCCAATAAAAAGCAAAAAACTCGAGAGCCGGAAAGGATGTTCTTTTTTTTCAAAATTGTGACATAGTAGGTTTTTTTTGACATAATCTAATAGCTGGATTATTCAGGATTACGAATCAAAAATTATAATCTTAGAATATTGCATTTTGTGACTGTGGCGATCGAAAACTGAGCGAAGGTGTCGAATCTCACGAAAAATAAAAATGTGCCGATATCTCGAGAACGAGCGATTTTTTACTAAGGTCATATTTCGATTTTCTGGTTCGTTATGAGTTGGTCTATCACCCCTCCACGGGATATCGTTGACTTACGGGACATCCTGTATGACTGGGCTTGAATCTAGTGGTTCTGGACGAAATAGAGCTGGCGCATAATGTTGAAACCTCCCATATTACTGCATTCCATACAAGTAAATTAATTATAATTTACTATGTTTCTACATACTTCTAACATAATATTACTACATTTTATATGGTCCGCAATATTAAAAGTTAGTTCTGATTTATTTCAAAGGAGGTACCTTATAAACCTGCAATAGTAACAGTCAAATACAAAACTGTACATTCCGAAATGTTAAACTTTATCGGTTAACTTTAACATAGCAATATTGTATCGATAAAGTTGTAAATTGGGACGTATTTTCAGATACCTATGTCCTATATGGCATACTGTGTCGTCAAGGTAAGTTTGTAGAAATGTATAAGTAGGTACCTACAATACACGAGGTTCGCCTCAGATTGGAGGGAGATTTTAGGATTAAATTGAACTACTCATAATATTCAATTTAATTATTAGTCCAAGAACTACTTGGCTTGATCATGTAGACAAGATTCTCGTGGATGGGCGTGTTCTGAGTAAAAGGAATCGCAGAGAGCGTATGATGAATTGAATTAATGTGACGGAAGCACGAAGTGTGTATCAAGAAAGAAAAGTCTAGCGATCATTCTGTCCTCTCTGCCTACCACGCAAGTGATGTGGCGTGAGGGGATAGAATAGAATATAAAAATATGTTAAAATATTTAAAAAAATATAAAAACTCTGTTTTTGAATAGTTTAATAATACGATTGCCCCCCACTCACATTTATAGTTTTTTGAGTGTCCTGTAATATTTGAATTTTGGTTTTAGATGACGGCGTAAAATTCAGTTTTTCAAATTTCGAAGAAATGTTAGCGTGGTTCAAAACGTGTTTTATTACTTATTTTTTTAAGTTATTCACTCGCAGACGAAGAAAAAGAAGAAGAGATCTCACGATTTAATATAATAAGAATGCGATCCTCTGGATCACTTATTTATATGATTGTGAATATATAGTAGTGTTATTTTTTGTTATTTTTTCCTTTGTATCCCATTGTATCGCCCGCCTCCTGAATACGAAATGCCCCGCAGATTATCCTCGCCATATTTCTATGATAAGATACCCCCCGGAGTATCGTGGATTACGGACTGAGACACTCGGATAATGGGATTGGAAATAACACTCCAAATAAAGTAGCAGATAAAATCAATAGCAAATAACAGTAACATTTATTTATAAACGTAATGCTAAGACGACGACTTATATTAGATCTGTCTAGAATATAAAAAATATGAACACTACTATATAATTCCCATCCTACCTCACTACTAGGGACACTACTGGAGCGAACGGGAGTATCATTGTTTATCACATCCATGACAAAAAACTATGGATTCGACACTAATATCGAATTTTGCATTCCATCTGTTGACTCAATTTATGACGCTCAATTTATGTACAATAGAATAAGCACAGCCTGTAAGATTTATATATAAGTACTTATAGCTGATATAGTTTGAAATATTATAATTATATTAAGCTAAAATATGTAACCTCATTGGATAAGAACACTGAAGGAACGTAATTCAGGGGTGGGGTCTGCCGGGGGCTAACCCTGGGTCCAGATTTGACTATGAGTGCAGGTAAATGTACTCGTAAAATAAAAACAATACTCTATACTCTAAGAAATAGCTGCTATAACTTACCAAAATGTGACATTGAAATTAACAGTGATTTTGAATTTCAAGACACGTCTAATTGAAAGATATTCATTTGGTATTATTGCGGCGTGGCCGAACGGAAGAAGGTGTGAGAAGAAAATTTATTTATTTATTTATTTACCGAAAAATAAACAGATACGAATTATATAATAGTGTTTACCTAAACAAAATAATAAAGTATAATATTCAACAAACACAATAAATTTATTACACACATTTGTATGCGAGAGACAATTTCAATGCTTAGTTTTAGTCTACTATTCTTCTGAACACCATTTTTCAAACAGTTTAAAGAAATGAAGAATCCTTACAAATATTAAGACTTAATTCAATTTCTTCCTATAAAGTCACAGTTTTTTTCTTATTAGGTACATGTTATTTTTATTTTATTATGCATAAACGGCGTTAGCCTTTAAAACAATGTTCTCATTTATTATTTATTTATCGTTTGGCAACGTCGAAGTATTGTCACATCATCGTCATCATCGACATCCAGCGCCTCCAGCCACTGGAGGAACTCAGGGGACAGGCTGGCAGAACTGTCAATGGTACCGGGTTAAGCACGTATGGGGCAATCACGCAAGATGTGCTGCATGGTTTGCTTCGGGTGTCCACAGTCGCACTGTGGATCATCCCTCATTCCCCACTTGTGGAGCATGTCACCGCAGCAGCCATGACCCGTCCTAAGCCTATTGAGTGCGGTCCACTGCCTGCGAGGCAGGTGGAAACCAGGCTATTGAGATGTATGGTTTGTGACGTTCTCAAGCACTCCAAGTCCCTGGTAGGAGATGCAGAGGAAGACCAAAGCGTAGGTGGCGGGAAGTGGCCGAGCGCGATATGCGAGATTGCGGTGTCACCATACAGGACGCACAGGATAGGGCAGAGTGGCGGCGGAGGACAAGAAAGGCGGACCCCACCATCTTGTGGGATTAATAATCGCCAGGGAGAAGAAGAAGGTTTGTGACGTTCTCATATTTTTAATATACAGATCACGTGAAAAAAAGTGGTGGAAGTTAATTACATAAGTATAAGGATAGTGATAAAATTTCAATAACAACATAGTATAAGGTTGCGCTATATTCGACTACGACATGTAGAAAATTACGATAGTCTCACAAAACATAAATTGTGTTTTCCAAGATAGTTATAAAATTTCATATCATAATGCAGATCTGGTCAGAAAACTGTAAAGGGATGTCAAAATAAGATAATATATACAAGTACATACGATTTATAACCTAGTATATCTTGTTATGTTTTGTATTAATAATTTGTCATAATAAGTAATATGATATTTTGATATGTACTTTTAGGATAAAGATGTCTTCACTCTGATTAATTGTCAACCCCGATACAGGCTATAACCTAGTGGGGTTGATAATTATATACTATACTGTGTACGTTTATGTATTGTTGTATGTATTGTTTGTGTACTTACAATGTTGAGAAATATAAAATAAATAAATAAATAAATAAATAAATATGAGAAATAGACGACAATTTGCACAAGGCACACATCTTTGTGTAAACTGTCTTAGAAAGTGTGAAATCAATCAGAGAATTTAGTGTATCTGTTTGTGCTTCCAGTAATGACTGATCGCCGGCTGGCTTAATGTGATCGCTTTTTGGAACATTCACTTTATTCGTCACATCAATACAATCTAACTCATTCTCACAAATACACAAACACATGCGTGCGAAATGAATATATTATGCACAGATAGAACTTTAGCTATTTTCTCACATGCGTCTCGCGCCAGTGATATCTTGACGCTCGTTCGATCTTATTGGTTAACATCTGACCAATCACAACGCCTCAGATTTCAAGTGAAGTTTAGACGTACGCAACCTAGAAGACTTACTTTCAAGCCCTGATTGGTTCTTGTGTCCTTTTGGTGCCAGCTTAAATTAGACAGATCTGTTTCAAGTGCTTTCTTAAAAAAAAACATCCTCGTTGTAATAGCAACAGTGAAAACGCAAACATGCAGTTCACAAACAGTGGATTTCCAAAAAATTTTATCCCTTGAAATCTGAGGCGTTGTGATTGGTCAGATGTTAACCAATAGGATCTAAGGAGCGTCAAGATATCACTGGTGTGAGACACAAGTTATTTTTTATGAGAGCACTTCACGGAATTGTAAGAATTTTTATTAAATATGTAATAACGCAGCGACCTCTTTTGAAATTTACATAATATTTTTATTTCTTCCTCACTGAGATTTTTCTTTGCATAATATACAAGCCTATTGTACTGTAATATATAGGCAGGTACTTAACATTATAAGTAATATGCTTCCTTAAGAGTATGCATACCGATATTTCAAAAATTTCTAAAAACGGGAGACCTTATATCTCGACAACCGTTACTAAAAATGCTTTGGAACAAAATAGGATAGATGCATTGAACCTTTATCTAGGGAATAACCGTAAAAGATTTTTTATATCTTGTATAGATTTCTCAAAAAAAAAATTGAAAAACACCTCTGATCTTTTTTCCGAAAGATGGAAACTCGTTTCCCGAAAGTCGCGGAGAGATTTTTTTTGTACTGATAATATTATGCATTAAAATCTAAGGAATAACCGTAAAAGTTTTTTGATAGACGCAAAATTAACTCCAAAAATGGAAAAAAAACACAATTTTTGACTGTGATGTCATTCCTGGTGCCAAGCCCTTAAGGAGGTTTTTTGTTTACTTTTGAACATGGGCTGCAGAGATTTCAGGCTTTATCATCAAGTCCCCGATGAATGATGACTGGGCGGAAACTTAGGAAAAAGATCCGTAGAAAAATGTTTCATCTAAAGCTGGAGAATGACTGAATGGTCATACGAGCGCCAAAACAATTTGCGCCGATAAAATTCATAGACAGATGGTTTCTAAACTGTAATAAATGCACGTAAAATTAAATAGACATTTATTTATTTTATTTACTTAATCTTTAAGTGAACAATAAATATAAAAAATGGACATAGTACAGATTATAAATCGCTGTTCACTAGGGCGAACTTATCGCAGAACTGCGATTTCTTCCAGTTAACCCCAACACATTTCGTAAAAAAATACACGACTCTGGAATTAATTGTAAAATTAGAAGTGCCCCCTCGAACGTATTTTCGATGATTTTTACCATGCTTTTTTAACTTCATTTTCATTGTTGTCTGAGTCTATATTTTCCTCTAAAAATTTCATTAAACTTAGCATTATAAGACATATGGAACAAGTACTAGAACAAGACCTTTGATTTGCCGTAATTTTCCTCGGCGCATATCGTCCTTTCTTCCCATCACACATTGTTTGCTACAAAGTAAAGTTGATATCTGCTCTTGTATACTTTTGTGTCATTATTTGTCTTGTGTTTAACTCTGATGATTTCATCGCTCTTCCTTAACTTCCCAAACTAAGTACTGGGAAAAGACAGAGATTGGTTAAGTTTAAACATTAAGCTATAGACAAGCAAACTTTCTAGGTACTACAATATATCTAAGCAGAAAGTATACCTACCTACGATTTCTGCCCCCATTGTAAAGAATGCGGCATATCCAAAACAAAAAAAGAAAGAAAAATATTCCTGGATTATTTTAGAAAATTTATTTTGGAAAATCACAATTTATGTTTTGTGAGAACATAGACATGTCATCTTTATGGGCTGTCAGCCTGATCTGTCACAGGAACAAATTAGGGTAGAAACATCTTTTGTACTGGAAGGGTCACGTGACCGTTGGCAAATTTGAATTTTATCACTGTAACCGATAACTATCTTCCCATATATCCTCTCTTTACCAAAAATAACCCTTACTTCACATCAACTTATAATAATGCTGAGTTAAACTTGAGTTAAACATCGCCAAAAAGCTTCTGCCAACGATCAGCTGATGCGATGTTTCCACCCCTCAAATGTTGAGACTGGCAGGCAATAAATAAAATGTCTATGTGTGAGAACATCGTAATTTTCTACATGTCGTAGTTTAATATAACAAGTACATGGGCGTCGGAAGGGGGGGGGGGCAGGGGGGGAGGGCAGCTTTTAAGTATCGGTAAAGCGACGAAAATCATAACTTATAATCGCGAATGGCGCATTTTTGCATAAATACGAGTATGTAACTCATTTTGTCAAAATTGTGAGTTGCCACATTCTTGGTGTATGGAGGTAGATTTCTGTGATATTGCAAAGTTTCTTTAACAACTTTCTTTTTATCAGAAATCTTTTCTTCATTAATTTCAGCTTAGAAGGGTACATCATTTACAATCATAAAAGCTATCTCCCGAGAGCCAATTATTTAATTGAAATGTTAAAGTTTCTTATAAATGACTCTCAAAGGATTGTGTGTTGTCCATCTGGTGTTCGGTAAGTTCGTCTAAAATCAATTCGTCTAAAATCAATTCGTCTAAAATCAATTGGTCTAAAATCAATTCGTCTTAAATCGACGAACTGATCGTTAGGCAAATTGATTTTGGCCGAACTGATTTTAGACGAATTGATAATTAGACGAATTGATAATTAGACGATTTGATTTTAGACGAATTGATTTTAGACGAACTTATCGTAAACCGTCCATCTCGTGCTCATAGATTGTGTGAGTCACTCACTCACTCACAGTCAGTCACTCACACTCATCCAGAACATTTTACTTAAACGCTTCTGAACGATGCTTGAAATCAGTGACGTAACTAAGGGGAAGGTTAATGAGAGTTTGATATAGTCACTTTTTTAAAAGGATTCTCTAATATATTTTTACATCTTTCTCACGTTTGAGTTCAAATTTCACAACACTTTGTATTTTGTTTAGAAAAAACATATTTTTAAATAAAATTGATTTTTGAATAAATAAGGGTTTGAAATTCTGATATATAATGTTAACACACGCTTGTATTTTTTAAGTGTCACTTTAATTTGGTTGCTTTACTTAAACGTATTGGTGAAACTGGCTAGCGATGACTACTTACCAGAAGATGTACATAGTGCATGTATCTTTAACTCGAGTCTAATTTTTTGTTGCTTCTTTCTTTGACACACGCAACCTAATTCCTAGAATATACCAAATTATATATACCAAAAATATACCACTATAAGTACAAGTATGTAATATACCCAATATTTTCTTAGAACACTTTCACCTACGCACGCAACACACAAACATTCGAAGACTTGAATGTGTGTACCTTCTGAAAAAATGTGCTTTTTGCAAAACAACGACTCGTACTAAGAAGCCGGGTATTAAAAAGGGAGAATTTACAACTATTAAAAAAAATGCATAAATCATTCTTCGTGTTTAACAAACGAAGTATAACTTATTTTAAAAATGGAATTCAACTCTCGTTTTAAAACTACGAATTATTCAGAATGTGTACAGTAAATTTTTGTGTCTATAGATGTGAGGAGTGCCGACATATCGGAAGTTTGTTTGTCTTATTCTCACTCATGTAAATCTTTTCGTTGGACACTTTCAATTTTATTATAATTTATTCAATTAAAAAACAAAATACTGGATGCTCTTTTTGATACGCCCAATATTGGGAATGAAAGAAAGAGACAAACTTATTTGTATGCTCGACATTTGAAAAAAAAAATACAAATACAAGCACAAAACAGACAACAACTATAAATATAAGTAAGAACACCAAGATAAAACTAATCAGACTAATCGTCCATTCATAATTCAGCTGTCACCCACAAGCAATTACGGTCGCCTCACACACCCACACTCAATCTCGCTCAAACACTCACCCATCGCACGCCTCGGTATTGCCATACCTAATATTGTAATTTGAAAAAAGAATACAAACTCGATTTATTAATGTTTAAAATTATAGAATAACTTCTTTGTTCTTAGGTATAGAAGTTTGGTATAAATATGTAGATATATAATAAATTTATACGAAAATTCTATGTAGTATCCTATACGAAATGAATAGATATAAGAAATATTATACGTATTTACTTACTTTATTCTGTGATACAGAAATACTTTCATTGGTTTATCCGAGAATTCTTGAAATCTTTCACAAACATTGTGTCTACTTGAAAACAATTTTAGCAAAGTTTACTTTCAAAGTCTAAACAGCCCTTAACCTAAAAAATAATACTAGAAATGTCCGCATATGCGTCAGATATATATGCGCCCAAAAAAAACTAATTAAATGCGTATTATATTATGAAGTGGGGTATTTAAAAATCAATTATCTCCCAAGGGTTAAAAAAGGAAAAGGTGCTATTTTAACTAATGCAGTTCCAAGTTTTCTTGGTGTTAACATTACAAATTCAATATTTCAGATTTATCCTCCGAACATGCGCCAACCTTCCTTAAGTAATCCACTTTCACTAGTCAGTACACCCGTCTTACAGTCACCCACATCTCTGATAATCTCATTCGCTATCCCATCTCTCAATAATGTTTTCCCACACATTCATTTTCACTTTAATCAACATTGATTCGTCCTTCTTCAGCCATGTCCAAGGTTCACTAGTATATGTACATCTTCTTATTATTTTTCAGCCTGTAGCCGTCCATTCCTGAACCTAAACCTCCTCCATTCTTCCTATACGAAAATATCTTGGGCTACTTGTGTCTGCGCTGTTTCGGATTTTAACGCAATATTTGCAACCTTCGGGGTCGTCCGAGATTCGACGCACTGCAATCGTCGCCTCAGCACCCTTCTTCACGTGGTTAGAGCATCTTACGGGTATTCATCTTCGAATTTTGACTTAATTTCGGCCAAACACTATATTTTTTTACGGATTGTCCGGCTCCTGTCTCGAAATATGACCAAAGAAACTGAGTATTCGCTAGAGACACACTATCGACAGACGAGTTGAAAATATCACTCATTATGAGCTGGCGGAAATCATGTCACAAGATAAATGACATCTCATAGAAAAATAACATGTGAGGGAAATATTAATATAATATCTTCATAGTAAAGTACCTACCTATCCAAGACAAGTTTTCCTCCCTCCTCCCCCACCCTGTCTCTCCATACTTCAACTTACTCCTTCTATCTTCCACTCATCCTTCTCCTATACACAATATTATTACTTACAGTCCATAATGGGAATATTACACGTTCCACTTTTGCATAGATCGCCGTATTTTAAATCAGGGAATTCCTCCATCTCTTGTCCAAATAATACACGGTTCACTTTCAAAGAATAATTCCCCAATCAAAAGTGAATTCATCCAATGGTGAACTGTATAAACACAGAAATGATGCGATCACCATACGAGTTGTGGAACATGTTTTTAGTGATTGAGGAATTCCACGATTTATCGTACCGGTGCGGTGATCTATTCAAAAGTGAAGCGTCGAATCAACTTACATAATTCTATGTAGTAAAAATCAGGTACATATCAATGCAATGGAGGGCCGTGGCAAAGGAGAATGCTAAAAAAGAAACAGGCCCGGCGCAAACGAAATGTAAATCAAAAGGCAGGTAGGTAGGCTATCTTATTTTGTAATATCAAAATTGGTTGGTTGGCAGATATTGCCACTGGCAATAAACCCGCCATTTTTTTATACGCGGAGGCATGACTTTGCCAACACACTTCTCAGTATTATCAGCCAGAAGAGTCTACATATTATCATTCATGATTCACATATAAACTCATCAGCCTAATACTGGGAAAAATTCACCTATCCAGATATCACGGATATCACAGGATTAGGCTCAGATGCGCGGGGCCTAAAATACAAGCATTGTGCCTGAAATATCAGTATTTAGGAATCGTCTTACAATATTGCAAGTATTAATAATGACCGATTTTTGCATTTTTATGTATAAATTTTCCGGTAAATCTAATTTTTTTAAATTGTTTATTAGCGATTTTGGTATTATACCTGTAGCTGATAATACTAATGGGATTATATATACCGACCTAGAATGCCAAATATTTTTTATTTCACCTGCTAATTCTGTATATTTACGAATTTTTTCTGCGACGGTTGTTTGAATATTAAATGTATTTGGTACAGCGATGTCAATTAAATAAGTAATTTTAGTTTGTTTGTTATGTAAAACTACATCGGGTCTATTATGATGTATTGTTCTATCTGTTATAATTGTTTTATCATAATAGAGCCTATAATTTTGATCTTCTAAAACCGATTCCGGGTTGTATTTATAATATGGAATTATATTTCTCGAATTTATTAATTTATATTTATAGCTAAATTTTGGTGGATTATTTTTGCCACATGATTATGTCTATATGTATATTCAGTTTGCACGATTGTTGAACAACCCGAAATTATATGTTGTATCGTTTCCGGTTTAGCCAGACATTTCCTACATGAATCATCTATTATATTTGTATCTTTTATTATATATTTTTGATAATTTTTTGTTTTAATTACCTGATCCTGAATCGCTAGCATAAACCCCTCAGTCTCCCCAAACAAATCCCCAATAATCAACCATCTGTTTGACGCAAATTTGTCAACATGAGACTGGTTAAGATCATTGAGGTGTCTGGAGTGAATCTCTTTCCTACCACAAGCTACTAAAAGCTCATTTAAATAATTATTACGCGGACCTACTATTTCGTTATTTAAATTTAAAGGCGTATGATTTTTGTCGGCCTGTACTATAATTTTGTGCATAATTGAATGATTTTGTTTAGTAATGAAAAATGTTTTTAAAGAATCTATTTGATTATTATGTAAATCGGTTATGTTTACAAATCCCCTACCACCTATACTTCTAGGCAGAGACAACCTTTCTTTCGCGGAATTTGGATGATGGTATCTATTTTTGGTTAATTGGGTTCTTATTAGTCTTTCTAAATTATTTAAATCGGTTTTGCTCCATTTTATTATGCCAAAAGAGTATGTTAATAATGGGATCGCCCAAGTGTTTACCGCTTTGACTATATTTTTTGCTGATAGATCACATTTAAAAATTTTGTTTAATCTCTCTTTGAAATCTTTTTTAATATTATTTTTAATACTAGTATGGTCTAAATCTCTAGATTGCGGAAAGCCTAAATATTTGTATATCTCGTTATTAGTCATATTATTAATTTTATATTTTGTAACTATATCCTGACATTCAATAATTTTGCCTTTTTCAATGTGTATTGTTTTACATTTTTCTAGCCCAAAAGACATTTTAATATCCTGTGAAAAAGTTTTTGTTATATCAATTAATTTTTGTAGATCAGTATCCGATTTCGCGAAAATTTTAATATCGTCCATGTACATTAAATGTGATATTATTATATTAGAGCGTACATTTCCGTTAATTTTAATCCCGTATTTAGAATCTCTTAATAAGTTTGATAGAGGATTGAGAGCCAAGCAGAACCATAGTGGACTTAGCGAATCACCTTGATAGATTCCTCTTTTAATTTTAATTTCTGGAATATTTATGCTATTATTATTTAAATTTAAATATATGTTTGTATTCCAGTTATTCATGATTATTTTTAAGAAGTTTATGATAATGGGATTTATTTTGTAAATTTTCAGGATTTCAATGAGCCAGGAGTGAGGAACACTATCAAAGGCTTTTTGGTAGTCGATATAGCATATGTTTAAATTACGATTACGAGTTTGAATTTGTTTTAAAATCACGGAATCTATTATTAATTGTTCTTTACATCCCATATTTGATTTGGTGCACCCCTTTTGTTCTTCAGCCAAAATGTTATTTACTGTTACATGATTATATATTTTATTTGTTAAACATGATGTTAAAATTTTATAAATTGTCGGTAAGCAAGTTATAGGTCTATATTGTGATGGATTTTTTGTATTTTGACTTTTAGGTAACATATATGTTAGACCTGTTGTGAAAAATTTTGGGGTATTTTGAGGGTGTCTTATTAAATTTGTTATACATTTAGCCAAATTGGTTTGTAAGGATGTAAAGCGTTTATACCAAAAATTGTGAATACCGTCGCAACCCGGCGATTTCCAATTATGCGTTTTTTTAATTACATCTCTAATTAATTCTATTGATATTTCCGAAAAATCCATATCGACTACATCCGCGAAACGCTCTCTTTCCTCTGTTATCCAATTACCGTTATCGTGTGTTACGTTTTTACTCCAAATATTAGACCAAAAGTCTTTTAATTCCGTATCCGATGGTAAGCCTTCATTATTTCTAGTATAATCATTATTATTTTGTAATTTTTTATAAAATAATTTTTCATTTTTCTTAAAATTCGCGTTTTCATTTTTACGTTTTAATTCTTTGTTATACCGACGCAATCTACTAGATTTAGCGGATAATTTTTGTTTTAATGTATCTAAAATTTCATTAATTTGTGAATTTTGAATATTTATAATATTATATCCATTTTTACGCGCAATTATTTCAAAATATTTTAATATATTCCTACTCCTATTTCCATTTTTATATTGTATTGTTCTAGCTAAGTCAGTTCTTATAATTTTTATATTATTTTCTAATCTAATTTGCCAGTATGGTTTTGTTTGCCTTGTATTATAATTTTGATTTTCATTTAATATTATTAATTTGGATCCAAGTTTATTATGTATTGTAACTATACTGGCATATATTAGTAAATGTAATTCTAAAATATTTATATTATCATGCAAAAATCTACTAAATATTACGCGGTTAAAATCATTAATTAGCGATGACAATTTTTTAGACGAGTTAAGTTTCCTGAATTTTGGCCTACACATCGGATCTATATTTTTGTACAGATTAATATTATCGCGTACAGAATTAATTAATTCTGTAATATTATCATCAATAGTATTTTGGATACTTAAATCTACATCATTATTATTAATATTGTCATTATTTATATTTGAATCTACATTTATTGTCTCTGGGCTTTCGATTATTTCCTCTACTATATTATTATTTGTATGAATGTCAGAATTATTTTCGCGATGTAATCTATCAGCAACATCTTTTTTAATTTGTTCCAATGTAGTTTTAGGTAATAAATTATTTCTAATTATTACGCGACGTTGATCTGATAATCTTTGTTCGCTTACATCAACTGCCGGGTAATTTTGCCTAAATACCGTATGTAAGCGATGCCTATATTGAATTAATTCTGTTTCTAATTTAGTTACGTATAAATATTGGTATATTATGAATTTATTAACGTCGGTTGTCCATTTACGATTCCGCCTAGAAGTACCTGCTTTTGTATTTTGTGGTCTTAAATTAATATTTTGATTTGTTTGACCAATCTCTAATTCTACCTGTAATCTAATTGCATTTAATGTGTCCAAATCTATAATATTATTATTTTTGATATAGTTTATTTCATTTATAATTTTATTTTCATTAAAAAATAAATTTGGATAGGCCGACGTCATTACGTTTAAGATATCTTCCAGGCACAATGCTAAACTAATGGACTCTAATTTAGAGAGTCGATAGTATTCACGAAACAAATCTTTGTACACTTCCAAATTAAGTGACAATTGTGAATACTGATCAGTTTCAGTGGTCACAGGCATTGACAATATGGAATTGACATTATCCTGAGAAACAATCTGAAACTGATTTAGTCCACTAGTTGTAACTGGGTCTCGGGACCCGGAACCACGGGGTTCTGCTATCTCCATAATAGTTTTTTTATATATAATATACAATATATATTTAATTTTAAAATAGACCGATAAAAATAAATTTAATTTATCTGGTTGTGTACGTTAATCTATGTGTCATATTATGTTTCAAATGTCAAAATCAAATATTAAAATCAAATATCTACGAACCAAAATGTTTGTTATTTAAGTTAGTTAGTTACCTACTAGGCAACTGTTTTATATTAAAATTCAGAAAGAAACAATTTTGTAGCTATGATGAATTTTGAATAGAAAGATATGAAAATCTCAAATGTATTTTATTATATTGATAATGAATCAATTTATGATAAATTTTATTTTTTTTTAAAAGGAATATAATAATTGATTATTAGACTATAAGATTTTACCTTTATAAGCTAGTCATATCCTTATATAGTTTGACACACGTACACAACACTGTATTTAGTTATATTGATATTATTTTATGTATTTTACTTACGTTTTTAATTTTAAATTAAGGATATTATTTTTTAATACTATTTTGGAGATATATGTTATATTTTTATATTGAAATTTGTGAAATTTCATTAATTTTTGTAAGAGCAAAAGAAATCTGGGAAGTGTTATTATGTTGCTAAGCAATTAATTATTGCACTATTATTGCAATAAAGACTTTTATTATTATTATTAGGTAAAAATGAGTAATTAAATACTGCATAGGGGGCATCATCGAAATCAATGGCTTAATGTGTGAAATACCTATTCGAAGCTTACAGGGGTTACATTAATATATTAGCAAAAGGAGCATTAAACAGTTAAAATTGCGGTTTAAAAGCATAATATAATATGATAAGTATTAGGTAGTCCGTCTTCTTCTTCTTCTTCTTAATCAGCCTTGGTTCCTCCGTATGGAGATCGTACCATTTGATCATTTATGTGTTTAGACAGTTCACCATTGGATGATTAAATTTCACTTTCGATTGTGGAGTTGTTTCATAAAAGTGAACCATGTATTCTTGGCTTAAGACAACGTATTTTCTCTTCTCCCCACCTGGGCACACATTCATGTAGGTGTGTATATTGAGTTCCATACTTACTTTGAAACTTTGCAAATTCTTTCCCATCGAAAGTTCGCATGATTAGACCCAGCGCGTACTACGTACATAACTTACCTCCATACAGCTTCTTTGTCATAACATAACTTTACTTTAGTTATTGTGTATGTAGCTACAATACATTTTGTATCGAGGTGCCAGGTGAAGTTAAAAATATATTTCAGAGTGGAACATGCCTGTACCTTATGTTCTGTTTAGTTTTTTTTTATTTTTTCTTAGCAGTTTCTACCTCCACTCGTTATACTTACACATAAACCATATTATAAAAGAACGAGGGGACAAACTACAGAGGACGACCAAGGAAAAAATACCTGGACGACCTGTGCCAGGATAAGCGCTTCGACTCATAATATTAAGAGTTAAAAAGAACCGTATAGGACAGGGATGAATGGAGAAGGAGACATGGGGCTTTGCTGCAAACCAATCGTAACAATTGAAACTGGAGAAGAGTAATATTACAAATAGGGCAAAATATTACTACATGCAAAAATCACTAAATGTCATATTCTGTAGCGAGTGTGTTTTCAAAGCGTCTGTCCTAAGCAGAGCCACTTTTAGTAACATATGATTTATTTATTTATTCTTTAAGCGAACATTATTGTACCTATACAACAAAAAAATCAAGATAAATAAATAAATTCACAGCATCACCCAAAAATTGTCAACAATGCCAGAATAATAGACAAGAAGAATCGTCAGAAAACTGTCATAATATGGATCTTACATAAATATTCTGTTAAAAATAAAAATTACTTGAATTATTTTTAATTTACAAATCATTCTTATAAAGCGTTGGATTTTCTACATTCCGTAGTAATGTGCAGTACTCTTACGACAGTTCGAGTGTGAAGTGATCATTAAAGCCAGCCAAGGTCGGTTGGAAGCCCGACAATGTTCATCTTCAATTCTATACACTGTTGTAGTGTATTGGTTTCGCTACATACCTATTCTGCCATGTACCTACCTAAGTATTTTTCAAGAAAATCAAAAAACTTTATAATTTTTGTTTTGTTTGTAAGCAATGTTGAGTATGTAAATGTATTTATGTAACATGGAATCTCAAATTTAACGAGCTAATAAAACTTTTAAATTGCTCTCCTATTTAATTATCAAAATTCGGACCGAGTTTGAAATTATTCTGCTGTAAAGTGAACACAATCAGATAAAGTTGGAGATTGCTTTCTTGTGCTAAATTATTTATTAACTTAAGAAAGTATCTCTTTTTACTCATTCATATTTTACACCCACTCAATTCATTAGCTCAAAATGTCAAGGAGTCAAACTGTCTCAACTTTGGAAAAAAATAGTACATGTCAGTAGCGTAGCGTGGGAAAAAATTTCGCCTGCGGGGCTACTCTTTCTCTTTGTATACTATATCAATATCTAAATTTTATTTGTGCCACTCGAAAAAACACGAAAATAGTTCGTCTGCGGCGCTATTTTTCCTTTTTTAATGCCAAGTAAATATCACAATTTTTGCTGTTCTACTCCAACCTACAAGTTCTTTATAATTCCTGTAAATTTTCGATATTGGGTCAACTGTTTAACTCTGCAGGTGCTATGCGAGTATAAACAGTGTTAATCAATTATTTTTACTGTAATCTCAGTCGTTTTTAGTGACACCATTTTCTCAATGATACCTACATAGGCTATATTGTATGTAATGCGTGGGTAGATACTTACGTATAGTTACACAATAAGGCTTTACTCATATATAACGTTTTCAGAATAATAATTTTATTACGACCTATAAAATTTTATAGCATCGCATCATTTTAAAATTTCATCACCGTAGCGATACGAGAAGAAACATTAATTCATCCAACCAACCAGCTACCCACCCGGTATCCAGTAAATTCGACTAATAACTAATTCGACAAATAACTTTTTTTATAAATGAATCTGGGTTTATTGAATACACCTTTGTACACTTCACAGTAAGCTTGAAAAGCTTGTGTCGTGAAGTGTAGGCATCGGGGATCGAACCTGTGATCGCCCACTGTAATAGTCGAGACAATTTTGTCTTATTAGTAATGATGTTGTCGCTCTATAATTTCAATAATGTCATCTGAAAAACCCATAATTATTAATGTTTTGAATTACTACCTGCTCAATGATAGGAACAACTCTTTGTAGTAGTTTCTAGATTCCTATTGTTTTCACTAATGACATACCTACTACAGTTTAGCCCACCCTCTATCTTACTACCCCCCGCCCCCCAGATCCTTAGACAATGTAAGTTAAACCTGTCTGTCAGTTTAGTTCATAGATAACCACTGAAGATGAAGCATTAGCTTTGAAAGATCTCTGGTATATGTACTCCAAATAAATAGTGGAAGTAAAAAACAGTGTTTTATTTTTACAAATAATTTACAATGTCCTTCCATAAAGTTAATCTTCCATCAATAAATAAACGATTAAAACTAGTTCAACTAATAGCTAATTGCGGACTAAAATTAATTCTACTAAAGATAAATTCGACTAATTTCAAACATTTTACATAGAATACACGCACTTTTCATTTTACCACTAGGTCATTATAATTGAAAATTCCTTGTTAGTCGACTTAGCTATCAGTCGAATTAGCTATTAGTCGAATTTACCGTGAGTAAATCTACCCACCCTTAGACAGCATCGGCAGCGCTCCGAATAAAAATTAGTTGAATTATTCAGTAG
This sequence comes from Ceraclea dissimilis, assembly GCA_963576895.1. Taxonomy (NCBI): domain Eukaryota; kingdom Metazoa; phylum Arthropoda; class Insecta; order Trichoptera; family Leptoceridae; genus Ceraclea; species Ceraclea dissimilis. The sequence goes on along the minus strand of OY756367.1, from coordinate 1,031,654 downwards.
TTAAAAACGTTTTAATTACTCAGAGTTTTATTTTACTCACAACACTGAAAATTTTAATTAGGTTCAATAAATTTCTCGTTTTGTTCACTATAGTCGGGGTTGAGGTTTCGCCTGTGTAGGCGGTTTTGTTGTATGGGCTTATGGATATTAATTACAGGATAAATTCTATGACCCGTTCACGAGTAAAAAGGCGGGTTCATGGAATGTTTGTCTTGACGTGTACGTAACCGACCGTTGACGCCTTTTTACTCATGAACACCATTTGCTCATGACTCGACACGACCATGTGGCGGGGGCATTACATATATCTTGGAATGTCCCCCTACACGCTCGCGAGTCATGACGACCTTTTGGTGTTCATGAGTAAAAAGGCGTGAGGGTCGGCGAGCGTCTGGCGTGAGCATAAAACTTTCGACCACCGGTACAGAATGCACCCATCTTTATTGTATCCTTATGCAAGTGAATTTTCTTAACTTCATCTTTCGCTGTCTATTTCTGTTGTCTTCGTCTACATTTTCATCTTCAAATCTTATTAACTTTCCAATTATCCTAGCACACTGAAATAAGCATACCATAGTTTAAAATTGTACGACTGCTTTTTCATAAATGCTTTTCAATAATTGGTAGATTTCAATTATTATTTTTTATGGAGAATAAGCGTGATTTATAAAAAAAAAAAACATTTTTTGACGAATACTGGTTTTCATTGATATAGCTGCACTGTACTATATGAAATCGAATAAAAAAATTCATAATGAGTCCTAATAAAAACACCATAATGCTGGCGCCAGATGGTGGCCGAGCGTCCACAAGTTTTGTGTGAATGAGTAAAAAGACGTGCGGTCGGGGTGTTTGTTTTGGATTGTGTACATAACCGATGGTTAACGCCTTTTTACTCATGAGCACAAAAAATGTGGTCGATCGGCCAGCATGTGGATGAGGCATATATATATGTCAAACTTTACAAGATCCCTGCATTGAGGAGCATTAAAGGGCAAAGTTTGAAAGTTAGTGTTGGTTGAATCTATATGGTGGACATAAAAATGAGGAGGTATTTCGTTTGTCCATACTAAATCAGTTGGATGAGTGGAACTTGCATATTCTAGTACCTAGTGGTAAATAAAATGCTCTTTCATTCAATACTGTATGCTTGTGTGCGGATGGCTCTATTCATGTATGTATTTATTTTTTATTATTTTATTATTCGTATATATTGCTATTTATATTTTTTTTATCTAAGTATATATATTATATTAACGGGTACATTAAGTACATTGGTATGTTATTTTTTTAAAATTTATGTTTCATTTCTTATGTCAAAGTTGGGTTGATTGGCAGAAATCGCCAATAGGCGATAAATCCGCCCTTTGTGTGTATATTTATGTGCAATAAAGTTTTTATTTATTTATTTATTTATTTACTATTAGTAGGGTGCAGTTGAATTTCTCGGTGGAAAGTTGTGGGGTAGTCTGAATTTCTTACAAACTGCACGTTTTTTGGGGTGCTGAATCCGAATCCGCCAGCTCCGCTGCTATTTATTTTAGAGAAAAATTTGGTATGCCAAATTTGTGGGAAATTTTATGTACTATATTTCTGCTAAAAAGATAACCTACAAAAAGTTGATCGTTTTCATGTTCATATCCAGAATTCGCCAGAATATAGAAATTTTCGCCATGTTCTGTCAAGAAATTTTGTTGGCAATTCGGATTCAGCACCCCATAAAACATATAGCATGAAAGAAATGCAGACTACCCCACAACTTTCCATCGAGAAACTGCATTGAGTTTAATTTGACTGGATTATGTATACCTAGGTGTCATAGTGCTTGCTATCTGGGACATGGGGTCAGATCAAAGTTTATGGAACAGCGGCCAATATTTGGCAGCGGCCCATGTAATAAAAATGCTATGATTGTAAGTTTCAAAAGAATGGACCCGTCTAAATTTTCTGGTAGGTAGGTATTGATTTCAAAATCTCGATTTATGGGGAATTTTATAAGGATCCAGTTCACCATTCAGCAATTCGTCAGTGGCTAAAGACATATACTTACCTTCAAACTTAACTTTTAAAATAGAGTAAGAATGTTCCATTTGTATGCAAGTAAACTTTTTTTTAATTAGAGTGTCTAGACGATTTTAAGCAGATGCTCAGTAAACAGATATTTTTTTTTATTTATTCTTTAAGGCTCGGTTGCTCGACGAATAGTAACATTGCTGTCTCATTTGCCCATTCGCTTTTTGCTACGCGCGCAAACGAAATAGAAATGTTACTATTTTTCAACGGGTTCATGTTTCAAAGAAGTCAAATGTCAAATCCTCTCGAATTTTCACGGGTAAATACCAACTAGTACGGTATGCATATATGTCTAGGTATGTACCTATACATATAATAAAGTGCGAATGTTGCCATATCAATAGGATTTTATTATCAAAGGGGCCACATAATGTTGCCAAAGTGCCGGAATATAAAATTGTTTATTTGTCAGTAATTTTTACTTACAGTTTTTCAGATAAAATACGAATATTTTTACATCGCAATACAACGGTAAATATTTAATGCTTATTTATGATGTAAAGCTTGTAATATGATTGCTATATTATTACCAATACAATTGATGGAACATGTGTAACATTCAAAACCAAATAAAAATAATAATAAGACAGGTTTATGAAGATAGAGAGTCACTAATTAGTATGAAAAATATTAAGATATTGTTTTTTTTGTGTTGTTTCAGGTAAGACAACTTTAACTGAAGAAAGTACACAGGTACCTTTATCGACTGCAGTATATTAAAAGGTAAGATTTAGAGAAAAAAAATAGTAGCAGGTACATGTATGCCATTCGAATATGTGAGTTATTAGATTGTCTGTGCGTCTGCACCTTAAAGCAACGATTCAAATGGTTAACTCATGTCCTAAAAATCAAGTTCGCCAGCTCTAGAAAGAGTTTCTTGAGCTACGAAAAGTTTAAATATCTGCGAAGTGCGGGTCTCTCTCTTGTTAAGGCGGGTTTCCACCTGCTAGAAAACTTCTGCAAGAAGTGTCCGACATTCTGTCAGACAGTATCTTGGACAGACTGTCGGACACTTCTTGCAGAAGTTTTCTCGCAGGTGGGAACCAGGCCTAAAAGTAATTGGAATAGTATAACTCTAATTAGAGTGTATTAGATATAGGTGAATATTTCAGGTATAACTTAACCTGAAAATGCATTAACAGTAAGGTAATCCTACAGCACTCCTAACATAGTTGATATAATAATATGTGCTACAAACAAACACATAGAAAGCGACGTATTGACAGAATTTCCCCGTGCCATATTCGACAATTAGCCGCACTGCCAAACGATGTTTTAATTACCAATACCAACTAACGACAGCGCCTGGATCTATCTATATAGAAACATTCAGCATATTTGTCTAATTTTCTAAATACCAATGTTGCATTAGGTGTGGGTGGGTAAACGAAAATGTCTGTACTTACTTATTGAATGAATTTCACGTACATACGAGTATGTATCTAACCTATAGAGCTATAGAAATTTACGTTGCATCTAATATAGGTATATAAATAGTAAACCCTATTTAACTTGGGCTGTTGAAGCCATGATGTCGTCACAATTTTTTAAATGCGGGCCTCCGTTAATGTTATTGCGGGCCATATATTTTTTTCTATGATTTTTTTTTACATAATTCTAAGGTGTAGTCGGTAGCTCATATTTTGAATTGATAAATTCATTATAGTGTTTCAATAACTGAGGTGCGCATGTGCGATGAATGAGTGTATGGGCGAGATTGGTTGTGGTTGTGTGAGGCGATCGGAATGAACGTATATGCTTTTAATTTGACTGAGCACCTCCTGGCCTGCCCAATGGCTCCTGGGCGGTGCACATGGGAGAGTCTCGCAGATCGCTCCCCCTTGGACTATGACGCAGGAGAGTTTGTGGCTTTCTGGGAGCGGAGGGGGATCTAATGAGTGCTGAGTTGCTGACCGACACGATAAGAAGAAGAAAAAGATTTGACTGTGGCGCATGCTTGTGGGTGACAGCTGATCTATGAATGGACTATTGTTTTACTTTCATGTTTTTATTTGTATCTGTAATTGTTGTCTGTTTTGTGCTTGTGATAAAATAAAATAGATAAGCTAGTTTAGGGTAAGGCGCTCTACTGTTGATCGAGTGTGCGCGGGTTCAATACCTGATGTCGACTTACTTCACTTCACGACACAGACTTTTATAGCTTACTGTGAAGTGTACAAGGTAGTATTTGGGTTTATTTTGATAAGCCCAGATTCATTTTTTTTATTAAAAAAAAATACCTGAATCTAAAATCAAGCACAGGCGTCGACAGGGGGCAGTTTTTCCCCTAGAGGTATTATGCATAACGACAACTGAATCGTATCGTTTTAAATAGTATGTTATGACGGAACGGCCCGAACTTTGATTTTATCGGCCCGCACTTTGGAGATGTGCGGGCCGCTTAATAATTATTATGGTACAGGTACAAGTAGTAGCAGGTAAGTATGGCAATGCATTCATTAAAATGGATTTAGTTTGATGGCACAAAATGCTATTTAACCACTTTGCTCGATGCAATGCAAATCTGAGGACGTGTGAAGTAAACATTATTATTAGCTCAGTGCAACTCAACTACTTGCTACGTTCACTGTTCACGTTCACTGTTCAAGGATATTAGTTAAGAGTATGCATACCGACATTTCTAAAATTACTGAAAATGGGAGACCTAATATCTCGACAACCGTTACTAAATATGCTTTGGAACAAAATATGGTAGATACATTGAACATTTATTTAGGGAATAACCGTGAAACATTTTTTATATCATGTATAGATTTCTCAAAAAAAAAAGATCTTTTTTCCGAAAGACGGAAACTCGTTTCCTGAAAGTCGTGGAGTAAATTTTTTTTTTTTTACTGATATTATGCATTAAAATCTAGGGAACGACCGTAAAAGTTTTTTGATAGACGCAAAACTAACCCCAAAATATGGAAAAAAAACGCTATTTTTACCATTTTATCATGCGATTGTTCACGCTATTTTGAACCTTAATGCCGTAGGAAAAGACTGTGACGTCATTTTTGGTGCCAAGCCCTTAAGTATTATACGTGGAATAGAAAATCAACAGTAAGTGGAACTGTAGAACCGACTTAACTATCAAAGTATCTAATATGTAGATGGTGGTAGGTGTTATTACCTACCAGTAACCTGCATTAGTATTCACAGCCCGATAATAGATTTTAACTTGCACAGCAAAATCAGGGAACGATACTTTTACTCTAGGCAGATCTACCATCTACCATTTTGGTACATCCTAATATCTATTGATGTAAGGGATTTATCTTTTACTCTGAAAATGAAATCCACGATGTGAAAGACACACACAGCTTATGATGGGCTTAATTGTAAATATTTTTTAGAGCGAAAAGTGATAAATTAAAAGCTAACCAATAACCGGTAGTAGGTCCTGTGCCTAAATGTCCCTCTTGCGCTGTACATCGGTTGAGATACCTACTGAATTGATAATTACCTATATCTATGTAAGTTAAGAATTATGTTGAGTTTATATAGTCATTCTTATACCTATACCATGGCAACACTGGCCATTTGCAATCACACTGGTGCATGTAATTTAGTTCAGAAATAAAGGACCACAGAGCTGGTCATCAGCTAACATTATTTTTTATCCTTTTAATTTCTCACCAAGGCGCCTCCTTTGTGAAGACCCAGCCTTTTCACAAAATCAGAATTTGACACTTTTATATTGAGGTTGTTGATAGTGGAAATTGGGGTTCGGTCTCTTGCTAACTGCGAGGTGTACAAATGAGTATTTGGGTTTATTTCCATAAATTAAAATTAATTAAAGAAACTAATTAATTTGATCTTGAAATTATTGAAATTTGGTGAATAACAAAAAATAAATCCCAACATTGACATCTAGCTATTAATTAATTCGACGACAAAATCACGAGATGCAGAAATGGACCACAGAATCGCTCAATATTAACAAATCTACCACGCGAAATAATTACTCCAGAGAAATGGCAAATTCCAGGTCAAATCACTTTCTGCTATACCTACTATGTAGATTGTAGGTGATATTAGATTCGTCCATTTCATTAGTAGAACATAAACCCTGAACAGTTTACACATGCTTGATTTTCGATTTCAGCTGTAATTTAATTTACTGTAGCCACTTCTCATTCTCTCTCTAAGCCAAGCTATTTCCATTCGAATCTCGACAGGCGTGCAGAGCTATTGAAATCTATAACAGAATCGATACAACACTATTCAACAGGAACCAAATGCCAGAATGCCAAATAATTATTACACTGAAGTACCTTATAATGAAACGTTTTTATATGCTGCGTGACCTGTAGTTATTTTGAAAATCACAATTTATGGTTTGTGAGAACATCAACAGCGTTTTTATAACTTTTTGGGATTTTTTTTCGCTTCATTCAAAAAAACTTCTACCGTCATTCATATTATCAATACGAAAAATGATTTTTCTTAGCGACTTTCGGGAAAAAAGTTACTGTCCTTTGAAAAAAAAATCTGTGTTTTTCAATATATTATTTTGAGAAATCTACACAAGATGTAAAAATATTTTACAGTCATTAACTAGGTAAAGTTTTAATGTATCTGCACAATTTTTTTCAAAGCATATTTAGTAACGGTTGTCAAGATCTAAGGTCTCAAAAAAATATTTTTTTATTGAAATATCAACATGCCTACCTTAAAGTACGAGTAATATATACCTAAATATTTAATTGCTTTATGTCATTGTGACCACATCAAACTTGTGGGTCGAAATCTCAACATGATTTACAAAATTTAGTCTAGTTACTAAAGAGGTAACTTAATAATTACCGTCCATTCTATAATCTTAATTCTCCAACCTTGTGTACCTCATGGGATCAGGTAACACATATACTTCTCTGTTTGCGCGGTTTTGTGCCGTGCTCGTTCTACAGGTTTGTGGTTTTCTTGTGTCTCCCAGTTCTGTGAGAAAGTAGGTCGTTTGAAAGTAGTATTACAATGCTAGGATATTATAATGTTATGTAGGTTAGGTTAGGAGTACATAGTTGTGGCGTACGGAAATAATGATGCAAGGATTCTTTTGTGCAGGTATGGCAAAGTATAGGTATACCTAGCCTAACATACTCGCACTACAATAGGTGCAACCTGTTCAACAGGGATCGATAACATTTTAATACCTCTATCGGATAGATGTTGATGTGTGGTGATGAAAAAAAAAATGCAGGTACCTACACTACGTCCAAACAAATGGATCTATGTAAAATTAATTATAACTGTCGAACGCAGTCATAAAATTAGACCGAGACGGGACGACTACCTGTTTATTCGCACCTTATGGCTCTGTCGTAAGTGCTAATAAAGCAGGTAGCCGTTCCTTCTCGGTCACATTTTTATTACTGCGTTCGACAGTTATAATTAATTCCATTATAGAGCAAAGTCTGGTTAGCTGCCCATACTTATGTATGAAAGTTGTTAAAAAAGGACAAGATAAGCGTGAAAGAATTTGTGTCTAGGTGCCAGTACGTGATAATATCGTAGTTAATGGGTATAGAAGGGTTAACACTATTAAAACAATTAAGATCGGTTGTTGGCAGTTGGGAAGTGAGAATTTATGAAAATTTATATGGACTTGAAGAAAGAATGCTTCGTGTGTCCTGGACAGAACATAGAACCAACGAGTCCATATTATGGGAGCTCCGCGTAGATACTCGGCTCTCCACAATATGCCAACATACTTTGTCTTTTCGGTCATCTATCAAGACGCGAAGAGAGCAACCTAGATAGATAATGCTAGGCAGTATACTATACATGCAGGAGACCGAGAGGCAGATCGCCGATGCATTGGAGCGACCAAGTGAGAGCAGTCACAAATACCACTCTACACGAGGCCGCACATCTGGCCATGGACAGAGGATCATGGAGGAGGATTGTCAACTGCGGGAGTGAGAGTCGCGACTCTCAGTTATGAGGATAAACGACACCAGCAGCATGGACTTGTATCAAAACAATTGATTTTTACCTATGTCAAATGGAATTACGATATTTTTTAAATCTATGGTTATAAATCGATCGGTTCAAAAACTGGTGGAGTAAAAGTGACTCAAATTATTGGTTGGCCAAGTATCCTTTTTGTAGAGCAACCAGGCATATGGTAGTATTATGTAGGTCATCCATACATTGCTCCGGCACCACCTACCGCTAGTTCCTATCAGAATAATATCCTATGTACTCGTAATGTATTCGTATGATACTTAATATTATAAAGATGCCTGCACTGTGCACATGCATACCCCACATTCCCCGTAATGTTATAACGTGTCACTTTCATACTACAACACATATTTCATACCTGGAAAACACGGGATAATTTCGCCACCCGTTATTATACGTACCGACATACTTACTCGTAAATTATGAGATTATTGTTTGAAATGACTTTTTTAAATTTTAGTTCCGAATTCTCCCGCTTCTCAAACTATTGAAAATTTGTAAGATAGAGAGTCTCCTTAATAGATGGAATGGTTGAGGGGACAAACCACAGGGGGCGTCCCCGACGGCAGTACCTGGATTAGGTGTACGAGGACATGAACTGTACCACATATGTCGAGCCGAAGAGAGCTGCGGGAGACAGAGAGGAGTGGAGAACAAGATGTAGGAATTTGCTGCAAACTAATCCGCAGGATTGAAACTAGAGAAGAAGAGCAAGGATCGAAAACAGTCTCCGAGGAAATTTTTAATTCAAAAATTGGGATAGAAAGAGTTCGCAGAATTGCGATAATCTCGCCCTAGTGAACATATGTCATGGTGTCCTAGCTCGATCTAGTCACTACATTCGTCTTACCGTCACTCATCTCTCTAATACTCATAATCTGATTCCTTATCTCAGTATTTTTCCTCACATTCTCATCAACGATCTCCTTTCCACTGCAGTGATTCGTCCTTCCCCTAACATGTCCCAGTCTCACTACCATACATATGGGTCCAAAATCTCCTCAAAAATATTTCACAGTAATCAATAGTTTGTAAAGGATGCAGAACCTGGTGTCCATTTAACAGAACCGGATTCTTTGTTTTTATTGAGGATAGCCGTTTTTTTCGGTTATTTCCTAGGCAAAGGTTCAGTGTATCTAAAGCATATTTAGTAACGGTTGTCGAGATCTATGGTCTTCCGTTATTAGAAATTTTTGAAATGTCAATGTGTCAATGTGAGGTGGTCGGTAGCCTGGTTGGTAACGCGCTCGACTGTTAATCCAGTGGGCGTGGGTTTAATCCCCGACCTACTCCACTTCACAACACAAGCTTTTAAGCTTTCTTTGAAGTGTGCGAAGATGTATTTGGGATTATTTCGATAAACCCAGGTACATTTTTCTAAAAAAAAAAAAAAAACCCAAGCCTGGGGTTTTTCCTTCAATATAACTTTTATCAGTGCATTAAAATAGCTACTATACCAGGAGACTAAGGAATATCAGAAATTGTTCGAGGTCTGTTCTATGCAACCCAGGATCCCACGGGGAAAATACAATATACTAACAGGTATACAATTACTAATGGTGTACGGTGTCAGGTCAATTTACAGCAAAACACAGGATCGTATTAAGTAGGTTAGTGCATGTGCCTAGGTATCTAATTAAACCGGTGCAACAAAGGGTAGTTAAATTATCATAACATAACAGGTCCGTGTACAGTTACTGCGCCACCTCCACGAAGCAGACACTTGACTCCTGCCAGTAATAATACCGCCCTATAGAGAATAGTATTATATAGATAAAAATATAAGATGAACAAAACAAATGCAACGCTAAATGGTAGCAAGTTCTCTCTCTTTTTTTGTTTTTTCTTTTTCTTGAGTATAATATTACACGCTCTACTTTTCCATGGATCACCGGCATCATAAATTAGAGAATTCCTCCATCCTTCAATATTAGTATGGTGATCGCATCACTTCTGTGTTAAGACAGTTAAGCGTTGGATGATTTCACTTTTTATTCGGGAATTATTTTAATTTGGACATATGGAGAGAATGAATGATGATTGGATAACTAAAAAGATATAGGTATGAGTGAAAGAAAGTGCATGAAGGAAGTACGCGTTTTGAGCAAAAGGAATCGAAGAATGTGTATGACAATTTGCATGATTGTGACACAATCAAGTAGTGTGTGTAGGATTACCCCCCTCCCCTTCCCCGAGATGTAAAATAATTATTTAAAAACGTTATTTTAATACATTAAAGTAACCCAATACCTAGGTTCATCACTTTACCCCTTTTTCCAAAATATTTCGCCTGCGGTGCTATTCTTTTCTGTAGTTTTTGCACACTTTTTAAATACCAACCTAAAACACGACCTTTTGAACTCACCTTCATAAATATTTTTTTGGTCTGCGGCGCTATATTTTTTTTTTACTAATATACGTCTATGTATAAAATTTTGTTGCCTCTCTCCCAGCTTCGAATAGCAAGCTACGCCAATGGTTCTGCCCGTTTCTATCGCAACCGTTGACTGGAGTTTTTTCGGTTTAAAAATGGTCAGGCTTGGTTTCCTCCCTCCCCCAAAGTCAAATACTAGATCGCCCCTCCCGAAATGAAAACCTATATTCGCCACTGCACTAAGGTGGCCGATCGAGAGAAAATAGACTAATAAAAGCAAAATGTATGGACTTATTGGTGCTTAATAAGTGCATTCATTAAAAACACCGTATGCTCCATAACATAAAAAAAGTACAACACACGGATCGTCAACGGAACAATCTTTTGTATTATAATAATGTGTACCATCTATTGTGATGTTCTAACTACTAGAGTAACATCAGCTCCATTGTTATTGCGAAATAATAACGCTAGTATGCATGAATTTCCGCTGCTCTATCGTCAGTACTACAATGCCAAGAGTTTCCTACATTAATTATGACGATATAACGATGTGAACACTGTAGAAAGTACTTTTACTATTAATAATGATTATGGTGCTTGCAATGTTTTATTCAACCAACGATAGTGCACCACTAGAAGTCGAATACAATGAAATTCAACGATCGAAAAGTATCTCCAACTAAGTATTATGCTTCGTCCATATGCTCGCCGACCCTCCACGTTTTTTGTGTGAATGAGTAAAAAGACGTTAACCGTCGATTACGTATATTATCCAAGACAATCACCCCGTCCGCACGTCTTTTTACTCATTCACACGAGCGTCGGCGAGCACGTGGTAGAGGCATTAGGAATGCTCTGTTATTAGGTACAATTGATAGAACGTGAATAACATTCAAAATAAAGGGAAAGTCCAGTTTTTATACACATACTTAGAGATTTCGATAGAAGAGGATAGCGTTATGGGGAGAGAGGAGTCACTATTTGCTGTATAACTAATTTATTTATTTTTAAACATGGGTTTATTACTTCACATCCTAGTACTGTTTTTCGCGGTCTTTAAAACGATACCAAACACGCCCTTCCGAGGCGCTTATATTCATTCATTCCAATGGCGCCTCCCACCAATAATGGACAGAATCAAAATTTGTAAAAGTATATGAGTTCTACTCGTGAAGCACTTCCGTGTGATACCAAACACGGCGGTATGCGCGGTAACTGGATCCTCTCGATCGCTCGGTGTCTTCTAAGGCTTGAGCTGGACAAAATCTGACTTACGATCTGAATTTCTTTTCCAGCACCCTATCATACGATACCGCACACAAGACCACACACGACCTTTGGATCCCCATGAAACGCTTTACATCGTTTTTGACTCTGGAGAAAGCTGACACAAAACCGTATTGTCACCAACGTTACGTTCGTTTGCAAAGTTTCAGGTCTCTAAATAGTCAGGAAGTGTTGAAAAATCGATTGAAAATTCGCGCTCATACAAAAAAAAATCGTATAAAAAAATGACAAACATACAAAAGCAGAACTAAACAAACCGATAAAATCTTTCCACACAATTATGTGTGTTAATGATTCGGTACAATTTACATACGAAAAAATGTATTGAAATTTATTTTCCCAAACACACAGACAATATACGTTACACAATACAATACTAACAATCGGATACATGTACAATGGTTCACACATGAAGGACTTTCATCTGAAAGCTCACCTACGCAGGTTATGTAAGTTCACCATTGTTCGTAGGCGTCGTAGGTCTACGTATAGAACTTAGGTAGGTACCCAACAGTTGTTACGTTGACGCTGTACTAAAAGTTTCACAATTAAACCTGCTAAGTTTCAGACTTACCTTTTATCTTAAGTGAGTTACAAATCTCTTCCTGAACAGACAGGTACCTAGCAATCTAATTATGTAATCAACCGGTTCGCACGATCCGGTTGTCAAAATTTAATATATTTTTATTCCGTTTTTATTTGTTTTTTTTTTCTCACATATGTATGTATGTATATATTTTCTACTTCGTATATTTTTTTATTCAATTTCTTTTTTCTGTTTTTTCCTGGGGTTGACTGGAAGAAATCGCAGTTCTGCGATAAGTTCACTCTAGTGAACAACGTTTTATAATCTGTACTATGTCCATTTTGTATATTTATATGTGTTTGTTGTTTACTTTAAGTTTAAATAAATAAAATTTTGTTATTCTTTCATTATCAGCCTTTACCGGTCTAGTGTTGAATGTAGGCCTCCCACCATTACTTCAATAGATACTGTCCATTGCAACTCTGCGCCACTATTTATGATTTTGAGATAGGTGGGTATATCTAAATTATTTTGGTATTGGAACTGGATTACAGTTACAATTTTTTTTAAAACATTTCTCAACAGATGGCTATAGAATCGAAAAATTGGCCAATTGTTAAACTTCATCATATTGCGGCAGATAATAAACTATAAAAAAATATTTGTTTGACAGTAGGATGTGGTGGATAGAGGGAAACGTTGTCCTGGACCAAAAGTGATCACTTATGCCGATTTGTATTAAGTCGGAACACAGCAGACTTCACATAATGCTACATTTACTAAATGTACATACTTATGTATTGTAGGTACCTCTCGCTTATGTCGAGGAAAAATAATTGTATTGTTACTATTTACGCCATCAAACCATCTTACCCGTTGTCCAACTTATTGTTTTATTGTTTTATATCGTCCGTAGGCCCATTTGGGCACCTGGACTCGTCAATTTTTACAGGTAATATGATATTTTACAATTAACAGTAACAAAAATCATTATCAGATCAATGCCAATCAGAGTGTAAAGGGCTCTAATTGACATTTTGTCATACATAAAATCAATTATTTAACATATCGTCAAGGGAATAAAAAACTTTATCAATGAGGTACTTCTTCACCCCTCTGCGGAAGGCCGCATCATCCAGCGATTTTAATTCCTTGGGGAGCGCGTTTAGCATCCGCACACTGAGACACACGAAGCTCTTGGACGTCTTCGCTCGTCTTCGCTTGTATGGTGGATAAAGTAATTCGATTTGCAAACTCTAATAGTATCATAATAATGTATCGGTTCCTAATACAGTGAACCGGTTGTCTAGAAATTGCGATATCTATACAACATGACCATTATGTAAGTTCGTATGAACCTACCTATCCAGTATCCATGGCTCATAGACCAGCTAATTCTGTTTTTCAGGTAACTACCTACTTGTCAATTTCCTACTTCTTCCGGTGTTTCGGTTCAAGGTTCTCGCTGTTTTCTCGTTTTATTTTATTATTTACATCTCTGGATAAAATGTCTGCCTGTTGAAAATAACAGGGTGAATAGACTATGGAAAAACACATGAAAAAACTTGGTTTTGTTGACTGAAAGATATTAACATCCTGAAAATTGAATTTATCCTTTAAGCGAACTATCGTATGTCAGCGGTTCTCAATCTTTCGTATTTTGCGCCCCTCTTAGTGCCCCTTGTAGGTACTACGTTTCAGAAGTTTTTCGGTTTTCGGGTAGTTGTTTATTGGGATGATTTTAGCGAAGATCCCCACGAATATCATGGCAGCTGAAAAACAGCGAAATGTCAAAAATCAATCCGATAAACACGATCAAAAACTGGACATCAATTGATCATCTTTTAGAATCTTCTACAATATAAGTGTAGGTACAAGTATTTAGGTTTCAATATTTTCAGCAACGGTTAGATCTGTATGATAATGTTAATATATTGCTCTCTTTTAGCACCTCTTAAAACATATTACTGACTTTTAAGCTAAATAGGTCCCCACAAAGATCATGGTAGCTGAAAAACAGCGAAATGTCACTTGTATTTGTTTAATCCCTTAAAACAAATTTTATTGTCATGGAATCAAAAACAAGCTCTATTATATTTTAAAATTTAATGCAAATCATTAATCTCTACTTGTCATAATTAAGGAAATCAGTTAAAAACTACGTGCCAAAATTTCTGCTTTTCAGTGATTCTCGGGGGTGCAAATTTATCTACGTCCCCCACAGTTTGGGAACCGCTGCCCCAGCAAGGTGATTTTCACCTGGGAATAATACACCTAGGTATAAACACTGGCCTCCGTTGAGAAGGGCTTCAAAGAACACTTCACTAAATTGAGCAACGTTGAAGAAAATAGGCCCATTACAAAATTACTTGAAACTTTATATATTTTTCAGTACAAATTGTACTCCTTAAGCTCCTGAAGAAACTGAAAAGGCTTTTTTAGGACAAATATCACGACGACTTTACTAAATATGCTTTGTTAAAAAATAGGGTATACTCATTGAATATTTCTTTAGTGAATTACTGTAGCAGAACTTTCATATTATGTTGTAGAATCTTTTTGAAAAAAACATTGATAAAAATACCACTTAAATTCCAAAAACAACAATTAGAGATTGCAAAAAAAATCATAGCACTGCTTGCTATTCGATCACCATTGTCCATTGTACTGGAAGGTGGTAAATCAATAGCGCCGATTAGCTTAGTCGCCCACGCGTCTAGTCTGCGCATGTGCATCAAACAAAACTTACATTTATCAGTTACTATATTACGGTGAAAGAATCGCCCACCCAACATTAATGGTTCCAAATTTATGCCTTTTTAAAATAGGGTCCATCTTTTTCTATGACATATACTATTTACCGTAATGTTTATCTAGATGCATTAAAATCTAGTGATTTATTTAAAAAAACAGAAATATAATCATGCGATTGTGTATGCGATTTTGAACCTTAAATACAAGGGGAATGTTTTCGGGATACTTATCTCTTTAAGGAAAGAAGTATATTGTAATAATATCGTACTTGAAGAATTATATTATTATTTAGGATTCCGGAATACTTAGGTACGTTTCCCATGCCTTTCCTTCCTCCTTTCCCCTTCCTGTACTTGTAAAACTAGGTACCTACCTACCTGCCTACTAAATTATGTCTATATAATTTTCAACGTTTCCTATCTTAAATTATCGCCTATGTATCTCTAAAACTTAATATTCAACCGGCTTAACCCAAAGTCTCCTAAAATATTTTTAGAGATGAGCAATAATTAATTAATAACAATGGGTCCAATTCTGTAACTAAATGAGTTTCAAACTCGTACATTGTCAAATTTTCTGTACCTCTAACAAAAAAGGCTGTGCGCTCTGACCTCAACCCTTTAACTGATGCTGGTGCAAAAATGTTACTATTAATCTCATGCATACATAAAAAAACTATGGATTCGACACTAATATCGATTTTTCATGTGTCCCCCTACCACCTGTACCCCCGCTCCCTGACTCTCCCTGCGGCCGGCGTGTTTCTTTTCAAACAAAAATCCGTGAATCCATGAAAAAGTTCCTATATGAAAAACATTCGTTTGTTTAAAAAACTCCACCGATTGTAAAAAGGTTATGCTAAGTCAGAAACTTTTTCATGTGTGCGCGCAACAACTTACACAAGTTTCATCTCAATCGGATGAATGGTTCATAAAAGCATAAAGGACAGGCAGACGAACAGGCATTCATTTTTATAGTATAGGATTTAAGATTTTTTTATAAATTTTAAAAGTCTACGTTTGTGAAAAAAAAGTTATCACATATTAATATATTATTTGCAAAATTTACATAATTGTAATGACACTTTTATTAAAATTGGTATCTACTATTTTATTCATGTCACATCCTTGCCGGGGTAGGCAATGATGGACGATCGAAATACAGACATTTCAATTATGAAATTATGTAAATTGGTAAACATATTCGTATACGCACGAGAGAATTCAAGTGTAAAGGGCGCCCAAGAGTTGATAACGGCGCCCAATAAATATACCGATAATCATTTTCCTAGACGCTCGCCATTACGATTAGAAAAAACTAACGGTATTCGTACAACTGTGTTTCGAATAATTCTGTTTCGAACAATTAACGTGTGTTACCCTTACCCAATAGATACCCGTAAAAGTATCAATGCTATTAAATTATTCAAAACTAAATAAATGTCCTGTCTTCGTCGTTTCGGTAAGAAGACAGCAGTATGGAGAGAGGGGGGAGTCACTATTTAGTATGAAAAAACATGGGGTTCATATGGGGACTATTACAAACGCCATATTACATTCTAACGTACGTCATCATCATCATGTCAGCCTCCCTGCGACCATTGTTGAACATAGGACTCCCCCATTGATCTCCACAGCTCCCTATCCTGAACAGAAGACCACAATTAACTGCCTCCTGCAACTCGTCTCACACCGTCCGAGCACCGTGCGTACCATTTAATTATTATTTTAAAATATTAACGTATGAGTGGATAAAATATTTTGCTTTGTAAACTCTGTATTGTTACATAATATACCTAGGTTTCATACTTTCATTATAATGAATTGTATCAGAGTGGATACGTACGTATAGGCACTTACTTATCTGTAGGTAATATTATAAAAGGCCGGTAGGTACGTGGGAATGTACGTTCGGTGTCAGTGGCGAAGGCTAACATTTTATAGTAGTGGACCCGGAGCAGCGACAAAAAAACATAATCGGACAGAAAAACAGACTCATTTCTTTGCTCAATTCTACGGGTCTGGCCAGACATCGATATAGAATCAGAACGAACAAACTTTGTAGCACAACCGTAATTATTTAAATTTTCATTTTATGGACCAACCAGCAAAGGGTGTACATATATCAGTCTATCAGCTAGCCACCCTAGAAAGTCATTAATTTAGTCAAGCACGCTCGTACTTATAGTGAGCATATTGACATAAAAAAAATAAGACCTTAGATCTCGACAATTTTACTAAGTGTGATATGGAAAAAAAATAGGTAGATATACTGAATTTATCTAGTGAATAACTGTAAAAAAATATTTTAACTCTTGTACAGATTTCTCAAAAACAGTAATGTTAAATAAACACCTCTGAAATTTTTTACGAAGGACAGAAACTCGTTTCCCGAAAAATGCGCAGTTTTTTTTGTATTGAATTATGCATTAAATAAATAGGAAATGACGGTAAAAGTTTTTGATTGAAGCGAAATTAACCCCGAGAAATGAAAAAAAAAAAAAACGCTATTTTTACCATTTCATCATGAGATTGTTCATGCGTTTTTGAACCTTAATGCCGTGGGAAATGACCGTGACATAATAGTTGAGTTCTGAGCCTTAATATATTATACTTGGAATATTCTTCAGCAGGGTGAAAATTATCGCAATGCTGCGATATCTGTCAGATAACCCCAATTTCTAAATCAAAAAGTAACTCGATGGGAATCGGGTTATTCGCATATTTGTGCCTGGTTTGTATGTATGTAGGTACCTGGTGGGTGCTGGGCGGGGATGAGATGAATGCTGGGCAGTGAGTCGCCACTAATTTAATTACATTTTCATTTCATGAAAATTTTTACTCTTCAAACGCCAAAAAAAATAAAAACAAATTTCCCAACATCGTCCAGACAAGATACATTCAAATTCAATGTAGGTACTGATAATATTTTTAATCCATTAGCGAGCAAATAAAAATAACATCTATGGAGTAACCAGTCAATGTTAAGTGTAGGTATATCAAGCGCGAAGTAACCTAAAAATGCGATTCCCATCGAGTGTCTTTTAAAATTAGAATGACAGAACTAGTCTATTTTTTTTTTCAGAAATCTCACGGAGCAAACTCGGTTTGATAGTGGCTTGGCTTGGCTTGAAGTGATAATAAGATATGGTTACATTTTTTCGCTACTTTCAAATTTCGAGTATATTTCAGAACTGTTGGACAGAAAATTGATGTGACGTTAAGGATGGGTGGCAAATCTCATTGGCGAAAATAGTCAAGTTTTATGAACACGTGAGTCTTACAGGACACCCGAAATAATATCAAAAAATAGTGGGGGGAGGGGGTTAAAAAGATATTAAAAATTAGAGAAGGTATTTCTTATTTAATTCACTTTTCTTTTACGCAAGTTCGTTGAAATTAACTTAAGAATATTGAAACTCTGTAATTACAAAGTTTTAGATTGGTTCTGAGATAAATTATGTATATT
This sequence comes from Ceraclea dissimilis, assembly GCA_963576895.1. NCBI lineage: Eukaryota > Metazoa > Arthropoda > Insecta > Trichoptera > Leptoceridae > Ceraclea > Ceraclea dissimilis. The sequence goes on along the minus strand of OY756367.1, from coordinate 1,013,196 downwards.
GATTCGACCCTGAAACAATATTTAAAATTTTATGGAATTTCAGCCCACAGCCCAGCCTTTTCGGGCTCTTAATTGAGACATTCAGACGGGGAATGAAGAGATTATTGAGGTGGTTCAGCAATGAGGCTCGACACCCATTCTGAATATCGTATGAATATTTGCGCAAAATATTGTTTTTTTTTTTTCATTTTTATAAACCCACAGCACTTTACTGTTTATATGTACCTCATTATTGGGATATCTGTAAGATATTGCGTTTGCAATAAGTCCGCCTTTTGGCACACTACGATTGTCTTATTTTTGTAATTAGGTATGCACATTTTGCTTAAGCCAATAAAGATTTATTTATTTATCTCAAATGATTGATAAAAATACATAAGTAATTAAATACTGCATAGGTGGCATGATCGAAATCAATGGTTAAATGTGTGGAGATACAGATATTGTATAAATTCAGGAGTGCGTATGTTGCAACGAACTTTAAAAATTATAAAAATTATCATAAATTTCTTTGTTCCGTCCAGCAGCGGAGGGACCAAGACTGATGAAGAAGAAGAAGACTGGATGCTTTTAAACCGCAATTTTAACTCTTAGTGTTTAATGCTACTTTTACTAATACATTCATGTGACCCCTGTCAAACTTTGAAAATGTATTGCACACATTTAGCCATTGATTTCAATGATGCCTCCTAATCAGTATTTAATAACTCATTTTTATCTATCATTTTCCTGTACGATTTTATCATGTAACTGTAATATTTATATAGCTAGTTCCATCGCATGTTTCAGTCCTATATTATTGGACTAGATCTCGCAATTTTCATCTTTATTTAGACGAAGGGGTTGTTGCTTATTCATAATACCTAGTACTTCTAGTAGATAATAACTTTATGTAAAGCAGATATACCTAAATCTTCTTCAGAATATATATATATATATAAATTATTAATTATTTAGTATACAAACACAAACTATTGAAATTATTGGGAAACTTTGCCCATAAAGAAGCCAATGGGAAAATGATAATTTATACACGAAAGCCATAATTGTTATTATTATGTATAATATTCATGGAAAATAGTTGGGATGTTTGTATATTTATTCGGGCATCAAACTGATATAAAACAGAATAAATTAAGAACCCATTATAAGTACCTATGGAATATTTAAGTAACCACCACTGTACAGGGGCATCGAAAAAGATGGACCCTATTTTAAAAATGTATAACTTTGGAACCATTCATGATAAATGATTACTTAAGGTAGATGAGTAATATTTATTTATATTTTTCTTATTTTTCATACACTTGTATGTAATGTGTATATCAAATTAATGTCACAAGTGGTTGGATGGCAGATATTGCCTACGGCAATAAACCCGCCATTTGGAAGATATGTTTTCTTTTCAATAAAGATTTATTTATTTATTTATTATTTATTTATTTACTGTTTTTATGAAAATCACAATTTATGTTTTGTGAGACCATCGGATTTTTTCTAGATGTCGTTGTTGAATTCAACAAGTATTTATATCTCAACAGATATACAGCAAAGGATACAACTGAATGTGGCAAAATGAGTTAAGATTGCCCTGGGCATAAATTGACCACCCAGCAATGCGGACTCGTAAGAGTCGGAACGCCAATCTTGCATCCAACCTAAGGGGAATTACATAATGATCAAATCCGGTTATAGTGCCTGTGATAATTAAGCTATATTCCAACAATATTATCCCCCCCATGCCCAAGTCACTCACTTTCTAATTCCGTCGTTTCTTACTATAATATGTCTCAGCATTTTTTTTCTACTTGACCTCATCTCATTATACGTATATTATGAATTCATTTGGAAAAATGAATATTTTAATATAAAGTTATGTTGAGTATTCAGTATTACCAACATTACAATATAATATTGAATCTATTGAATATTATTTTCATTACAAGTTAAACAATAATTCAAATTAAGCCGACTCGGGGTTTGTTTTTGTTACAATACAAGATAATATATACTTTCCCAATGATAATGTTAAGGGTCGAAGGGTGCTGAGATTGTAAAGTTATGAACATCCGAAGATGGTGGGGTGGAGTCCGAAACCTCATTATATTGTGTAAATCATTATTATTTGGTTTATTTACGCTAAGGCCTTGTTCACACTAGGCTAGTAGTTAGTGAATTAGTAACAATACCAGATATAGACAAGATTCTATAGTATGAGTGTATCTTCTTCTTCTTCTTATTAAGCCATCCCTCCACTGCTGGATATAGGTCTCTTCTAACATTTTCCAAGTTTTTCTACATTAGGCTTTGCTCACCCAGTTTCTTCCTGTGACTGGGACTATATCATCTACCCATCTCTTTTGGGGTCGTCCCACAGGTCTTCTATTTTCCCATGGTCGCCATCTTAGGATTCTGGGATATTATCTGGTATTGTTACTGATTCACTACCTACTAGACTCAACTACTAGCCTAATGTGTATAGGGGGCCTTATACACATAAGGCACAATTCTAAAACTTTTTGAACAAATGTTTTTGTTTAAGTACATGTTTTTTTTCTCAAAAAATGAACATTTTCAAAAAATCTCATCTTTCTCAAAAAAAATACCTATAATGTGTGCATTTTAACATTTTAAAGTAAAACCCTAATGTGTTCTCTACAATTTTGGTTATAAAAAACCTGATATTTCTCGACAACACAACCGTCAGGTTAAGAGTTTTGTGAAAAAAGAACATATTTTCACATAAAAAACATGTTTCTTAACAGAATTTTCAGTAAATTCAAAGTAAAAGGCCACAGATTAGCTATACTAATAATGTTTATTCACAATCGCCTGATGATGAGAGTGTAAATCCCCGAATACTAGTAGTGAAAGCAAAAGTCATTTATGTGGATATTAATCTAAATAATATTTAGTATAAAATGGAATTGGGCTGGTCACTCATAAGAACTACGGATGATATATGGACCAAGCGAACCCTAGAATACCGACCGAGAACCGGCTACAGAAATCCAGGCAGACCACAGGCGAGATGGTCTGATGACATCAGAAAGGTGGCAGGACAGCAGTGGCACAGAAAGGCGATGGACAGGGAAGTGCGGAAGTCGGAAAGGGAGGCCTATGTTCAACACTGGACGAGAGAAGGCTGATGATGATGATTTAGTTTTTTCATTATTTTTTTTCGTTACAAAATTATATTGCCTACTAAAGTTAACAATTCAAATTATCTACGTACATAAATGTACCTACCCCTAATATTTAAACAGTTTGTAGGTTATTGAAATGTAAACGTTGACTTAGCAATTATTATGATAATAAAGGCAAAAATTTACTTTTGTCTTCATTAGAGAGATCGAAATTATTTGATAAAGTTTGTATAACATTCTCTGTCAGGTCCCTGCGGTAGAGGAATAATATTATTTTACAATATGGTAGCGTTACAGTACCCACAGGGTTAAACACAGAGCTGGGCAGAAAAGCGTTAATCCGTTAATCGTTAATTATTAACGAAGTTAACATTTACGTTAACGATTTAACGCTTTTCTCACCTCCAAAAATTGTTAACGGATTATTTAACTTCAGTTACATTTTACTTCCGTTAACTACTCGTAAGCGTTACTATTTGATTGTTTGCATAGACATCATCTAGTGGAGGCGCTGGCATTACGTAGATAATCCAAGGGTTGTATGGGGTTATGTGTGGAATCGTATGTGGGTTGGGAGTTGGAAGAGAAATTTCATTTTGTTGGGATACATCGTTGGGATGTGATAATAGTTGTACCTATGTAGTTCTATTTCGTTTAACGGCGAATTTTAACTTTACCGCTTTAACGGATTAACGTTACCTTCCGTTACATTTTGAAAAATGTAACGCTTTAACGATTAACTAAGTTAACTTTTTAGTTAAGGATTATCGATTAACGAAGTTAACTTTTTGATTAACGGTGCCCACCTCTGGTTAAACATGTTTTTTAATTAGGTTAACTAAACTTGTATATTGTAAAAATACGAATGTTATATTACAAATTGATTCAACATAAATAACATTCAAAACTAAAGAAAAGTAAGAAGACAACGGTGGCGGTGTAGAGAGAGGAGTCACTGTTTAGTATAGAAATACGAGTATTATTGTTATATTATAATTGATTCAACATGAATAACATTCAGAACATTAAAAAAGCAAGGAGACGGCGGTAGTTGGAAAGAGGGGGGTGACCATTTAGTTCAAAAAATATGACTTAGCTACGTTTTATAGTAATTCTACGCACGTTTTTACATACGCTAAAATACTAACGTAAGTATGTTTTTTTTAAATGGATCTGGGCTTGCATACGCAAACCCAAATACTTTCATGCACACCTTGCACTAGGCTATAAGCCTGTATCGCAAAGTGTGGAATGGCACCTCCCGCTCGAGAGACTGCCGCCTCAACCAACTGCGCCAACCATGTACTCGGTATGGTGGACAAAATAAATTGAATGGACTGGTACATATAAATTTTCAAATATTTATGTTCAAACTATGAAAAAAAATCGTATATATTGGAAATAGCCCAGTAAAACGAGATTTATAGCGTAAATAATTCTCGGAAAGCTGGAAACTGTTTTAATCTCTTCTTTAACATGCAAAGAAGGTTTCTTGAAGTTTGCACCAAATTTGCGCTTGTGCTAAGTACAGGATGACCCAAAAACCGAAACATTTTTGTATTTTTTTCAGTTTTTCACTAATAACTTCTAAACGGTGCTTTCTAGTAATATATTGTTTTCTTATAAATTGAAGTACGTAATATTCTGCGTCGTTTAAGCATAAATACTCTTTTGTACATCAAAAAATAATTATGATACAGAAACTGCCAATTACATATGAATTTTCTCAACAAATTGAAATATTCCTATTTTTCTCTTTAGATGTCGAATAACTCCTCAATTAAGGTATTTACGGCAATATTTTACTAAACATATTTAATGGTGGGTTAATTTTTGCTAACTTGAGATTAAAACTTTACACCTACAGTGCATAGTTTTAGATACACAGGTGTTTAAAGAGAGACGAGTGAAATAAAGAAATTTATTAAATGATAGATTTAGATATGTAAAAGCAAAGATAATTTGAATTTTACTCTTTTATTTTGTTAACCTATAGTTTTTCAAGTAAAATCCAAATTTTCAATACTGTTACGCCACTGCATAACATTTTATAGTGAAAAGAATATTTTTTTACCATCATTGGTTTTATTAAAATATCTCCTAAACGGGTAGTGTTAGGAAAAAAATGTTTATTGCAAAATTTATTTACAATAATTTCTCTATATTATGATTGCAAAATAATTTATTAAACTCAAATACTAAGTGAGGTAGAATTGATTAAAAATGGTATATAAAAAATAAGTTCATACATGTCGTCACTTTTTGTTATATAACTCCCTGACCAAGCGGTGTAGCACCAATTCGTAAAATTTAATTTAAAGCTAAATAAATTTCCTATAAAACAAGTATAATAAATTTTATGTGGGAGTTATAATAAAAATGTACTAGATGATGAATATCAATATTTTGTAAAATAAATCCACGCTTCCCATACAAAATGTTCCTGCGTAGCAACGTGCCTCTATACAAAATCAAATTTGAACATCTAGTACTTTTTTTATTATAAATCTCAAATTAATTTTATTATACTAATTTTATAGAAAATTTATTTACCTTTAAATGTAATTTAATGAATTTATGCTACACTGCTTGGTTTAGGAGTAATTTAACAAAAAGTGACGACATGTATGAACTTATTTTTTATATATCATTTTTAATCAATTCTGCCTCACTTAGTATTTAAGTTAAAGAAATTATTTTTCAAATATAAAATAGAAAAATTATTTTAATTTTGCAGTAAACATTTTTTTCCTAACCCTACTCGCTTAGGAGATATTTTAATAAAACCAATGAAGGTAAAAAAATTACTCTATTCGATATAAAATGTTATGCAGTAGCGTAACAGTATTGAAAATTTGGATTTTACTTGAAAAACTATAGGTTAACAAAATGAAAGAGTAAAATTTAAATTACCTTTGCTTTTACATATCTTAATCTATCATTTAATAAATTTCTTTATTTCACTCGTCTCTCTTTAAACACCTGTGTATCTAAAACTATGCACTGTAGGTGTAAAGTTTTAATCTCAAGTTAGCAAAAATTAACCCACCATTAAATATGTTTAGCAAAATATTGCCGTAAATACCTTAATTGAGGAGTTATTCGACATCAAAAGAGAAAAATAGGAATATTTCAATTTGTTGAGAAAATTCATATGTAATTGGCAGTTTCTGTATCATAATTATTTTTTGATGTACAAAAGAGTATTTATGCTTAAACGACGCAGAATATTACGTACTTCAATTTATAAGAAAACAATATATTACTAGAAAGCACCGTTTAGAAGTTATTAGTGAAAAACTGAAAAAAATACAAAAATGTTTCGGTTTTTGGGTCACCCTGTACTTAGCACAAGCGCAAATTTGGTGCAAACTTCAAGAAACCTTCTTTGCATGTTAAAGAAGAGATTAAAACAGTTTCCAGCTTTCCGAGAATTATTGACGCTATACCCCCTTTTCTGATGTTTTTACACTGGCCTAAAAATAAAATTAACAAATAATATAAAATCACGTAGGTGGATGATATATATAATAAAAATAATACGCGATGCAAATTCATATTTCTCTCATTCCTGGCGGGTTTATTACACTACCACCGACGAACGCCTCGTAAAAATTACACGACCAATTTATAAAGCTTTAAAAAACAATGGCGGCTGGCTTAGCTCGTAATAAAATGAGAAAAATGATAATAAATAACAACATTATATTATTTATACAATCTAATTAGGGTTGCCAGATGTCCGGTTTTTATGACATCTGTCCGGTTGAATAAAACTCGAAAACCGGACAAAGGGATGTCCGGTTTATTAGGTCGGACTTTAGAAAGTTCAACACGATCAAACGAGCATCAAGTTCCTACCTATTTTTTATACCGTTCTTCAAGAGAATACAATCTTGATTATTTCCATCATGCCCTCATTTTTCATACACACCTAGTATAGGTACCTATATCCTTTGTGAAAACTATAAATAAATAAATAAAACCTTTATAGAAAAAAATATTTTCTCCAAATGGCGGGTTAATTGCCATAGGAAATGTCTGCAAACCAACCACTTGTGACATAATATTATTGATATACACAATACATACATACAAGTGTATGAAAAATAATAAAATAAAAATAAATCTGAAGATAATAATAATATATACAATACTAATACATACATAAAAATATACTTATAAATGGAAGGAATCACGGGATAATCAGTTAGATGGATTATTTATGGAAAGGTAATGATGCCTCAGTTTATTTTTGAAAGTAAAAATATTATATATAACTACAGTATTTAATTACGTAGCATTTTTTCATTAAATATAATACAGTGCTAATTCATCACACTGTTTTGAGCTATCTACGTTAGTATATTTTTTATATTTTCTTTCAGAAAATACTATCGCTCTTCAGAGATCTCCACCGAGAAAATTTCGTCCATGGCGCAAAACTGCGTTCAAAAGTTTAGAATTTATGGGGGGGGGGTTAAGATTTGACCGGTTTTTTTGTCCGGCACATCTGGCAACCCTATATGCAATACTGTATTGTAAATGTTTACAGGTTTATAGGTAAATTGTTTGCATACAATATCGTACGATTTATTGTACAATATCGCTTATCGTGATAAAGTAGTTTATTTTAACACGCTTCTATTTAATTTTGTCAGTAGTTGTCTGCGTTTACATTTTCCTCTTCAAATTTTGTTTGAGTCGACAGTTTAAAATTGCGTAGTAGGTATACCTACTTAGTGGTTTTTCTAAACTTTTCAACCATATTTCTTTTAACATCATTGCTACCTATCTATTTTTATTCTTGTTTATTGGTGAAAATGAAAGGCACAAATAAATGATTTTCTTCGCATTAACAATATCTACCTACCTATTAATGTTTTTGATGCTCAAAAGTTGAAATAGTGCAACTTTTATTTAAGCCAAAAAAAGCGATCTGGGCGTTTGTACACAAACCCAAATACTTTTCTGCAAGATTTAAGCTTATGTCGTGAAGTGCAGAATACACCTTCAGCACCGTCGATCAATTTAATCAAGTGAATCCACAAACGGTTCACCCTAAACACCAAAAATCTATATCTTATTCAATTCTCCACGTAAATTTTAAGAGCTTCTAAGTGCGAAAGCATCAAAGTTTTGTCAAAGGTGTCAGTATGTGAAAATAACAATTGTAGGTGAAATGAATGCTAAACACTGGGTACAGTTTCATGTATAGTAGGGAAACACTCGGTCGTAATAATCATAAATTTCAGATTCAGCATTCCTTTCACTGAAACATTATGAAGAGGTTATTCTGGAAAATAATTCTCGCAGAAATAATGTATGGTCTTTTACCGTGCTGTAATAATTCTCATGCAATTACCTGGAGGGTGGCAGGAGGATCACCCAGTAAGCTGGAACTGAGGGGAGGAGTGGGAGATGTTATGGAACCCGTTATGACTGAAGACATATAGACCCGGTATTCAGTTAAGACGAAAATTTCCAGAGTGAAATTAATGTAATACATTTTTACCTTTTATTTTATTTCATTACACGTAAAAGTACAAAACCGAAAACAGCTACAAGCCATAGATACATTTTTTTAAAGGATCTTGGCTTGCACACACATCCCAAAATACTTTCCTGCATACCTTGCACTGGGCAAAAAGCCCGTATCGCAAAGTGTGCAGTACATCGCCAGCGCCGGGGTTTGAACCTGGCATCTCCCGCCGAGAGAGACTGCCGCCTCAACCAACTACGCCAACCATGTATTCTATTCTATCCGTATGCGTTGCGGGGTAGGCAGAGAAGACAGAACGCCATACTTTCCTCTCCTTACATGCGCTTCTTGCCTCCGTCACATTCATGCAATTCGTCATACGCACTATAGATTCCTTTTACTCAAAACGCTTCCGTCCTTGAGAACCTCGTCTACATGTTCAAACCACGTCATTCTTGGACGGTCACGTTTCATTACATAACGTCCTTCTCCCAGGTATAGTTTCTTTGTCCTTTCATCTTTCATGCTCTCTACGTGCTCCAACCATCTGAACATTTTTTATTCATGTATTTAAAAATATACTTTTTCTTTAAATAGACCTGTTGGTGTGTGCGATATAAATTATGGTCCAACCTGAAGGTGTACGATATCTGAAGTAGGATTTCATTGGTTAATCTCGTGTGTGCAACCTGTCACTGTTCATTCTGGCTATGTAGTCCCTCCAGTAACTTCTTCTAAATGGATGGGAAAGATGTGAAATGGAGAGATGGGGAAGTTGTGAAAAACCGTAAAAAATAATATAATTAATAATGTGTTTACGCCCAGCGGTAAATTATGTAATCTTGAAAAAGTGTCTATTGTCGCTTTGAAGAGATAAAATAAAATACAAAACAGTAGGTAATTTGTGTGTCCTGTTGGAAGAAGGAGACAATTAGCAAATATAATGAGTATCAATTATGGAAAAGTAAACAGAAATGTTTACAAAGAAATATTATCTGGGTGCTTAAGGGGGCACAGAAAAATTCGTAGCATCCTACTGCTACACGTGTCCCACGTATAGTTCTAAGTACAGCCACATATAGCTATGATAAGTTTGCCCTAGCATGTATAACCTATTATTAGTTTGTTTTTGAAAATCATAATTTACGTTTAGTGGAGGCCTTGGACAGACAGAAGGAGCGTCGGAAGGCCACTAAAGAGATGGACCGACGACATTGTCCAAATTGCTGGGGGAATCCGGATGCGGAGGGGTCAGAGCAGAAACGAGTGGAAACAGTTGGAAGAGGCCTATATCCGGCAGTGGAGGGAAGAAGGCTAATGAAGAAGAAGAAGAAGCTAGAGAACATCGGAATTTTCTAAATGTCGTAGTTAATATAACAAGTAGTTATCTCAACAAATATACAGCAAAGGATGGGCTTTCCATCAGGCTTGTGACTGATCGTTGGATGGTGTAATGTGATCACTTTGCAAATGTTACTTAAGTAAAAACCATCCAACAATCAATCATAGGCCTGCTGTAAAGTCCATCCTTTGATGTATATCTCTTGAGATTAGTACTTGTTAATTATCTTGTCAAATCATAGGTATATTGTGTGTAATGTGCACTTTGACAATAAATATACAATCAAGGTATATCCAGTAAATATACTGTGTATATATAAATACCTTTCATGCATTTATCTGAACAAAAAGACACCAGCAGAAAGAAAGAAAAAAAGAAAAAAGAAACTATATGATTTGAAAAAATAAAGAAACGCATAACCTACTCCACAATTTTGCAATAGGTATTCGATCGCACAAAGTTTTTCGATCGACATGATTTATCTAGTTTTCAAAATTTTTTTGGCCCTCGTCTCTGTTCCCTTAATACCAAAAAAAGAAAACAAAAAAAAAGCTCTACTGTCCTTCAGGTTGGTATTTCAGGGAGGCTTTAGAGGTTGAAGCCCGAGGGTGATGATTCAGTAGTGCCTACCTACAAAAAACAGGGAGAAAAAAATCCTTTTAAGTAGGTACCCATAAAGGTTTAGGATGTACATGGAAAGTAGGGTCATTTTATTTCGGTCCCTTCCCTGCCCGCCTCTCCCCTCGTGATGATGTTCTTATGAAAATGTTTTATAAAGAGAAATGTCGCACAAAGGGGATTCTTCGTTAACCATTTTGATTAAGTGCCCTGGCATTAATGAAAAAAATATCATTATTTTTATTAAAATGAAATGTGTTGGGTCTAATTATTTTTCTGCTTGTACTCTGCTTGCCGTTTAAGCTTATATTACGAGTAGGTATTTAATTTTTGTAACAGATTAAGTATTTTTATAGAAATAAAACACTGAGAGACTAAGGAATAAGGTGATCAGAGAGATGATCGACTGTAAGACGGGTGTTGTGACATTTCAGCATTTTGTCGACAGAGTGAAATGATTTTTGCTATCACTCAGAGACTTCATTTCTTCAGGTAACTTGTTGAACAGGCGCACACTAAATAAAATAGTAAATTTCAGAGAGCAGTGAAAACGTACTCGTACCTCGTTTAAAAATCATTTTATTCTGTCGAGGAAATGGTGGAATGAACCATTTACAATCATTTCAGCATTGAACTGACTTTATCATAAATCGTTTATTGTGCTTTCATTATATAGTTATCTTGCTTCATACTATGTCACTGTCTCTGACGAAATGCTAACAGAGCCCTTTACACTCTTTAGCATTGATATTGTGCATAATTATGAGTGATCTTTTAATGAGTGATCGACTTACAGCCGTCGATTTGCCAGCGCACTATATCGATTGCACATCGATTATTCGATGGTTTTATACATCTCAGTTTTTTTAAATTATTTGTTTATTTTACGTACTTAGTAACTACCAGTTTATTTTAGTCGATTATTACAATCTAATGTAAATTCCGTAAGCACATTCTCCAGCTTACGGGTCGTAGATGGCAGCAGAGATCCCAAGATAGAAGACAGTGGAATAGTTTAGAAGAGGCCTGTGTCCTAAATTATAAATGACTTCTACATTTTCAACTGTAAAATAAGGTATAATCCCGCATGAATACTTGGGATAGAACAGGACATTTATATCCCAAAATCTTGTGATTAAATTCACCCTTTCCATTAAGTACACCAGTAGTGCGTGTATTATTATAGGGCCGGTGAGTAGTTTGTTGGAAAGCACTAAAACTTTACACGTGCCCTTGCTAATTAAAACACTGACACCGGTTACATTCAAGAACTTTCCTGAAACGTGTTTCCTTCATTACATTACAACAGTTGGATAAAGACACCTACAGTAAGTTGGGCGTAAGCTCTGTGCCTAACTGTGAATACCTTTGCCCACATTATTATGATGTATTGTACAAAGAGTATGAATCAAAGTATAGAGGCAATACTAAGTGGAGACTTGAAGCACAAATTTGGTGTTTTTTTTTAAGCGAGACTCCACAAAATTTCATGAACAATTTGCCTCGACTGCTGCTTGAAAGACTGCCATAATATCAACCCCCACTTTCTTAGAAAACTTCATTACTTTTAAGTGAGTTTATTTAGCGCCGCAGGCTAAATAATCTCATGAGACCTATAGAGGAGGTGTTTTCATTTAAAAAGCAGTAAAAACAATACAATTCTCAATGTGGTAATTACTAATCATACCCAATATTAATAAATAAAGTACTGTTTTTTCAACTAAAACGTTTAAATGATATAATTTCCAGTTTCCACCATTTCCGTGTCATTTAATCATAAAATTGAGCTAAAAAATGGGTGGTTGATGGTAGATATAATTTTTTGACAGTATAAATTGATTAACTCCATCTCACATCACGAGTATCTTATACATTTCGTCACGCAACTTTGAACACACCTATTGATTAATAATTCATTCCAACTCTAAAATATTATATAAACTCTATGATTAGGTTCACTAAAACAAATACATATGCTTTCATAATAATAGTGTTTTTGACTACCTTATGTAATAATGCGAGTACATGATGAAAAGGAAAGCTCGCTAATGAAAATACGTTAAGCACATGTTGTTTGTGAACTACCTAGTACCTACCTAACATATTTATGTTTTACCATCAAAATACCAATACTATAAAAATGAATGTCTCTCTGTAATCTATAAGCTTGTGTCGTGAAGCGCAGAATACGAGGTCAGCACCTAGATTCGAACTTGGGACCTCCACAACGTAAGTCTACTATCCAGCCAACTATGCCAATCATGTACTCAAAATTATGTTCTTTTAATACTGCTGTTATTTAGGTATGTGCAAATAAATGAACAAATTGTCTACAAGCAGCAACCATCAGAAAGAAATGGAAGGGGCTATATACAGAAATGGAGGACAGTGGGCTGAAGAACAAGAAGAAGAAATGAACAAAATGTTATCCATTTATTTATTTATTCTTTCAGTGAAAAATCTTGTACAATTAGGTATATAAATGGGCCTTCCCACTGTCCGTGATATTACAGACGAATTTTAATACGACAAATAGGCTGGCCACACACGTCCCGAAGTTCAGATCCGGAATCGACCGTTTTGCAAAAAAGTTCCGATCAAAACCTTTCTCTGAATTCAGCGTCACCCCGATTTTAAATTCAGAAAGAGGTTTTGGTCGGAACCTTTTTGCAAAACGGTCGATTCCGGAACTGAACTTCGGGACGTTTGTGGCCAGCCATAGTATTTTTCACAAACTATATACACAGTGACGTAGGAAGCCACCTTAAGAGAAAACGTTGTAAATAAATAAATTCAGTAGAAAAATATTCACCAAGGTTTTGTTAATTGTCCCACAAAATGAATTTACATTTTCAGAAATTCGTTGTTAAAAATAATAATTCAATAATATAGGTACCTGAAAACCGAACCAAATTTTATTGTCATTTAAATTTAGGGGCTTATTTCCGACAATGGTTCGAAAACCAACTCAAAATATTAGTTTTAATATAAAATAAATTTCAGAAAGGACGGAAGGTGTGGAAAGGCGGCCGAAATGATTGACGCCTGAAATCCTTGAATTTTGCGGTCGTTTTTATGAGCAATAAAGTTAATCCTGGACGACGCGATGTGCGGGGGAGGAGGCCTACGCCGCCCCTGTCTGATGTACCACACGGCAGACAACGAGCAAGGAATTTGGGGATTAATTATTATGAAGGACCAAAAATATTTTCTGCCAACGCTTTTGTATTGTGTAGTTATGAAGATTCGTTTTGATAACTTTGAAACTATATAATTACAGGAGATCTTACGATAGCTCCATAAGCCTACGTACATTTTTGTTACTAATAGGTATTGTTTACCAGTACCCATTGCTTTCATGTGAAAACAATTGAAGTATTGTACTGACTTTTGAAGAGAGGTGAAAAAGTACCTTGTCTATAAATCTTACAATTCTATTGAAGAGATGTTGTCTGACTCATCGTAATTATTGTATTAGTATTATTTATTATTGACGAAATGCATTTTTGGACCATTTACATCCAGACCTGCATTGAATAATAATATGCCCCTGTTTTATACTGATTTCTCTCTTGAATTCTGTTATCATTGACGTAATGTAGTTCTGGACAATTTACATCCAGACCTGCATTGAACTAAGCCTACGGATGATTAGAGAACTATAAATAATTTAGGTACCTATTATATTTATTACATACGTCAAAAAGACGTTTAATTGTTATATGACGTCGTTTTGTGTTTCAAAGCAAAACAGCAGTTTATCTTATAACAATTAATTTTAACTTTGATGTACAAAAACTTAAAAAGATTAAACGGAGATCGAATGTTTCCAGCTCATTGTTTGGGTTCAAAGAATTTAAAAAAACGTTCGTATGTTTTACGGAATACTTATAAATAAAAAGGTGTGCCAATAGCCTTTACGGCTAGCATAAGGATAGGTGATAAAATTACTTATAGTACCTACCACTTCGAATATCAAAACAGTAGATATATTTCAATATTAGGGAGAGTAACTGCAAGACTGGTGTTGTGACGATAGTTAAAGTGAATAAGCTAAGAAAGTTTGGATATGTTGAGAGAATGAAGGATGACAGGATGACAAAAAAGATATATTTGAGCGAGCGAAGAGGTGTGAGGGCCACCCGAAACTGGCCTGATCCAATCATGTGGACCATCAGATCCTCAAGCATGGACGCGTTTTGAATAAAAGCGTGTAAGACAAATTGCATGAATGTGACGGAAGCATGAAGTGTGTGTATGGACAGAAAAGTCTGGCGAACTATTATCTCTGCCTACCCCGCAAGGGATGCGGCGTGAGGGGATAGAATAGAAAATAATAAAATTGAATTCACGTTTAGTCGGTGATACTGAAAACTTGTAAAAAAATACCTTGTCGGAAACCCTTGAAAATGTAAAAAAAAACTTTCTTGTAATAAATTACCAATGGTTCTCAAGATGTTTCAAAAATGCTCTAAAAGCTTGTTTCATACTAAGTAATATGACGGATGGCGGGTACTTTATATTTTATTTAAATTCTCTCCTCGTAATGAAAAAATAACCATTAAAAAATATTCTTTTGAGTCGGCAGCGGGGAAGAGTTATAAAACCGGACCGCCTCTTACTTTAAACTTCTCTCTTGAAGACGCTAATAAAATGATATATGGCCGCATTAACATACGAATCACGCAAGTCTATTCCAGTAAAACGCAAAGTTAAACCTTTTGAATTAAAATACTGTAATGAAATCACGTTTCTGTTTGATTTTATTTATTGTCATCTATAAATTATAGTATGGTTCAAATTATCTTAAGAAACATATTAATTAAAATAGGGTTCTAGCAGATTATTCTAATTAACAGTGTGTAAAATTATTTCATTTGTGTATGACATCATGTGTATTATTTTTCTGCGATGGACGGTTCTAGAACAGAAAAGAAAGAGAATTTTAAAAAATAACATATACTTACCTATGAAATGTAAAAAAAATTGATTTTACATAATTATTCCATTACATAATACTCGTATTATCCAAGTCATGTAGGTATGTAACGCTTGACCATTGGAAAATTTTGCAAGTTCGATGAAAATGTATGTAAATTTAAAGCAGCGACCCCTTCGTTGGTGTCTAGAAATTTTCGTCGAATTCTCGCTTTTATAAACTTTTATTAATGAATAATTTTAAATATCGAATGGTACCGTACCTACTAATGAAATTATGAATGAAAATAGTTTTGGAATATTTCTTTCGTGGAAATAATCAAGTAAGTACCATTTTATACAACGTGACAGAAAATGAAAATAGAATTCTCATACATACTATATGGTACGTACCTATACACGTAAAGATTGCAAATTTAACTATTTAAAGTACCCACCATCTATATGTATGTAAAGTACCTATGTATGCAGATAGACATGTAAGAGGAGTTTTTTGGCTTTTAGGGGTGGGCGCTAACTAAAAAAGTCGTCAATATGAATCTGGTCTTACGACTTTCATGACGATATTGAAGAGGCGGGGAAAAGACGGAGCCTTGTGATCTTCCTGTGTTTACTCGAGGAACTTTGAAGGGTGGAATAATAATATGTGGTAAGCCTCCGTGATTTTCACGGGTAGGTACCCTCTAGTAATAATTGTACTTTTTTATAAAAAAACAGCTTTGGTTATATAAATTGAAGATACTTAATTTAATATTCTACAACCTTTAAATTAAGAATTTTGTCTGCACGCACGGACATGGACGCATGGACAAAGAGATATTAAAAAACTAAAAGAAGACCCGAATTTCGTCGGTTTTTAGCTCGCAATGTAGGGAGATCGCAAATTTGGATTCTGAACCACGGGACCGACCTATAAAACACATATAAAAATCAGAACTACTTCTTCTTTTGTAAGGTTTACTCCCTATTCTTTTGAATATTTGCAACTTAGGTTAAAAAAAATGTGAATGTACTCGTACGCAACAATATAGGTATTACATTACAAGGTTGATATTTCATACCATAACACTTGAAGTGCTTATTTCAATTACGTATGAATACATATACCTACAATGTGATTGCTATGAGAGATTGTGGTACTGTTGTTTAGTGATAAGTATAAAAATATGACTGTATTAGATTTATAAGATAGAATAAGCCAACAAACTGATTTGCAGTTTGGCAAATATTGGTTAACTATTTTTTTATTTTTTTGTAATTTTTATATGTATAATAAACCATTAAAAAATAATAATAATAAAAAAATAATAACGTAAAAAAAGGTCTGCGACAAAATAGATAATATCTGCAAAAAAATGGGACTAGCGTCTTTTGTATCCCACGCTCACATAATACGGAGGATATCCATTAATATTTTAAGAAGTAATAATGATATGAAAATGAATTCACCACTTTCTCATATCTTTTTTAATATTCCTTGTTAATAGTTCTTAAGAAGTAAGAAGTGAGGAGAGATGGATGGAGATAATGACGTGATGAAATTTTAATTGCGCCTGATTATTAAAAGTAGTTCAGAGACTTCGTAAATCTAAAGAAAAAGTCGCATTAAGAAAAGAGTATAATGTACTATAGGAAATTTTCACTATTGTCATTGCATACTTCTATCGTAAGGAAGAAGATTCATTCAGTTAGCCTGTATGAAAATATCGGTGATATAGAGGTTGCATAAAATAAGGAGCAAAAGTGACTTTTCCGTTTGTCTATGTAGAAATACAAAGAACCTATTGACATCATAGCATATTAT
Source organism: Ceraclea dissimilis (assembly GCA_963576895.1). Taxonomy (NCBI): domain Eukaryota; kingdom Metazoa; phylum Arthropoda; class Insecta; order Trichoptera; family Leptoceridae; genus Ceraclea; species Ceraclea dissimilis. Next base: position 995,866 of record OY756367.1, on the reverse strand, counting down.
TTGAGATGGTCAGTAGCCTGGTTCGTAACGTGCTCGACTCGCACGCGATCCAGTGGGCGGGGGTTCGATCCCCGATGCCGACCTACTCCACTTCACGACACAAGCTTTTCAAGCTTACTGTGTAAAGATTTCATTTTTTATATTTAAACATACAAAAAATGCATATAAAAATTGATATTAATAAAAAAAGATTAATCATTATTTTAATACTACTATAATAGTCAGTAAAGCTCTTGAAGCACCAATAACTAAGAATTTAATTAAAACATTTTTTCAATGCACACCGTATATTATAGATTTATGAATGTAAAGGTAAAAGTGATACGCTGTGCACAAAAAAGCTCCGAATTACAAAGCCTTGTTACCGCTCTCTGTTGCCGCAAGGAAAACTAAGAGGCATTGTTAGTGTAGATTTACATTTTCTTTTTGTTTGTGAATGGAGATAATAAATGTTTGCCCCCACACACTGCGAGAGTGAGAATGTTAATAAAACTGTTGTGAGAAAGATCCAGATGAGTTCTATTGTTGTATGGAAGGTTGAGCCACGTATTATTATTCTAGATACTAGCTGTATCGCGTCAAAAATGACACGGTTAGTGATGTAAGTAAAGTGAACAGATCGCCAGAGCCTAAATCCTTGGTTTACGGTAAGTTCGACTAAAATCAATTTGCCTAACGACCAATTCGTCGATTTAAGGTGAATTTATTTTAGACGAATTGATAATTAGACGAACTATAATTAGACGAAGTGATTTTAGACCAATTGATTTTAGACCAATTGATTTTAGACGAATGGATTTTAGACCAATTGATTTTAGACTAATTGATTTTAGACGAACTTACCGGACACCAAATCCTTCGCTTACACAAGCAACTAAATTGCCCCAGTCGCGGCAATTTCCTGCCACAATGACGCAATATAGTTGATGTTGTCGTGACGTCATTGTGACGCGAAATTGCCGGTAGTGGAGCAATTTGTTGTGTCATCTAAGCGAGCTCTATTGCTAGATCTCACCAACTTTTTAGGTAAGGAATTGCGGAGATAGGAGCCACCTAGCACATTTTTTTATGGAAAATAGTGGTAGCTGGATACTATTCCTCACCTAAAAAGTTGGTGAAATCCAGCATAAGTGTTTTAAGTTACGAACATATTCAAACAACTTGCATAAGTTGCCACGGGGCCTGCGTTACATTGTTACTCGATTTCCACCAGAATTATGTATGTTGATATTTCTAGAGTGTGATTCCATCGTCTTTTGACTCCATACAATAGTTTGCCGATGGATTGATTCAATTTCTGTTAGGCACGTACTCCAAGCCTCTCCTCATACATCCCTTCTTCTCAAGAAGAGGTGAAAAAATAAAAGAGTATTGTCATCATTTAGTAATGGTCGCTATTGTTCACGGAATTTAGTTCAAGAGATTTTTACATATTACTTAGATATTTACATTAACATACTTTAATAGCAATTATTTATGTACGAGGGCTGTTTTTTTTATCAAGTTCCGTTTGTGCTTTTAAGTAAACATTAAATACAAAAGAGCAAGATCTGCACATCACGAAATTGCGCAACTCTCCGACCACAACCTCTGCCATTTTCAGACCGAATGCGTTACTTGCAGCCGAGTTACAGGCAATTAAACATGGCCGCTTCGATCGATGCTCTCGCCAAAGAGCCCTCGTATTACCTACTGAGAATTGTTTTAAATAAGCAAAGTTACTCTATCAGGATCTTTGTAGGATCCTGTTGTAGAATAAAACCCCACAATTTTTTTATTCTTCTCCCTAAGTCCTGTAAGGTAAGGCATAAACAAAACTTCATTTTCTAAAGGTCAGTTTTCACGGTCCGTGATTTTGCAGACAGGGGTAGTATTTTATTACTAAGGGGAGGCAAAATTCTGCCTCGGTCTGTAATATCACGGACCCTTGGGAACCAGCTTAATATGCTTTAATGTAGTTTAGGACAATTCAATCCAGACTTGTACTGAATTTACCACTCTTGTGTTCACAATACTGTACTTCTTTCAAAATTTGGATGTCGCTATTTACCAACTTATTTTTATTTATTGATTTATTTTTTGATTGATTATGTTACATTAATTGCACTCTCTATTAATGTAACTTGAGGATTTAAAGTGCCACAAAAGCCTACAAAGTTTGAAAAATAATAGATACTAAAGAAAACTTTTGTGAAAATATATACATATCTATCGTCTCTGTTGGGATATCTGTAAGTAAGAAATTTATTTGAAAAAAAAAATAGATTTTATGATTCGCATCAATTTACTATTTCATACTCCATTTCATGAGGATGAAAAAATCTCGTGTATTTGGAGGAAATTTAGTTATAGGGGAAGTAAATCGTTATCAGTATATTATCTCATCTTGCGATCTCCTTCTACGCCTCTACGCTGCTACAGGCTACGGGGCTACGGAAGAGACTTACTATATTATAACTCATATATTTTTTCTTCAAGCCTTTTCAATTATAACCTCCTCCCTCTACAGCTTTTCATCGATTACATTATTATCATTCGGCTAATGTCTCTCATTCATTCGCTCCACCAACAATGATGTCTACCTATTAACTTCACTGAAAGAGATAGTATCTATAACTCATAATACTGAAGGAGATCAGATCATAGCATACTTTATATGATTTCTACCATTTATTTTTATATGTAGCATGTTTAGTGTTGCCTATCATCCTTAAGGCTCCCGACCCAACTATGACGTCACGGTCATTTTCCACTATTAATTGGGTTTGTAAACACAAGCTCAGATCCCTTTTATAAAAATAAAGATAATATCAATTTTTCTAACATTGCTAGCTTAACCGAAGCTAATTTACGAAGAAGAGTGTGGATTACTAATCAAAGAATACATACATGATATATCAGGACCATGCAGTGCCTTGAAGCAAAGAGGCAGCCGCATCATGCGGCATACCTCCAGAGGGGCGGCGAAATTGGTCAAATTGAAATAAAATATTATTAAAAAAATCTTAACGAAACGCTTTTCCATACCAGATTCACCAAATAATCCATTTTTCTAAAAATAAGTTCGCCTTCGGCCCTACCTTAGATGTTTATAAGAAGGAGTTTTAGGCATTATTTTGGACAATACGTATTATTGTGGAAGGTATTCCTTACATTTTTGCTTAAAGCACCTACATCACAATCTTTTTTTTTCAGTGTCTCAAAAAAATGTCTGCGGCGGTATTTTCTTTTCTAATTGATGATATAAAAAGAGGTTTTTGGAGACAATTTTTTAAATCTTGCCTCATAACGGAAAAATCTACCGCACGGCTCTGTGATACATTCATAATTGCATATTACGCTGCCTTTTTCTTGAGAAACGTTAAAAGCTAACCTGAGTAGTAACACCTAGTTCCAGTGCTTATATTCTGATTTCTGTACGAAGCACCTACATAACGTATAGTAACGAATGTCCACTTAGGAGAAATCTCTTTAATCAATGAATTAATTGAATTATCCAGAGTCCCGTGAGGCGAGGCTGATGTGAAGTGATGGTACTTGTACCTGCCCATGTAATTATATCCACTCTGTTCAGGTAAAAGCCATTAAACCACAAGTTAGGCAAGTCCTTTATTACTTTACATCAATCTTGTAGGTCTTCCACATGTCCCGGAAAATATATATTCCTTGTAAATCTTTGCGTGTATTTTTTCAAATTGGGGCTTAAATGCGAATGACAACCAGATAGAGTGTAAGGAGACCGAAAAGGAGATATGTGCCGATGGCATTACAAGTCGGTGTGACTTGGGTGGAGGTAGAGCGCACAAAACAGAGAATTGCGGAAGAGAGAGGAAGAGGCCTATATCCAGCAGTGGAGAGAAAGGGGCTGAAAAGTAGAAGAAGAAGAAGAAGGGGTTTAAATGCAAATGACAACCAGATAAAAGGCATTATATGGCATTTTTGTTGTATAATTATATATTATTTTATACCTTATCAGTTCACTTGACTCAGGTGAACTTGTAAAGGTAGAAAGATTTAACCAACAAGATATTCACATTCTCACTAAAACTGCTATAACCCACGGTCATATTTTATTTTGCGTGTGTGCTAATTGTGAACGGATGTTATTGGTCTTGTGTATTGATATTCTCGTACTAATGTACCTGTCAATGTTTGTTTTTGTGACTGTATCTGTTCCATGTGTAACAAATAAATAAATAAATAACCCAATAATTGGCTAACCAGTAAAGGTGTAGGTGCTAAACATGAAAAAAACCTTGTCATTGCGCAAGCATTCACTTGACATTCGGAATGGGTTGAGAAAATCATTGTTGTGAAAGATGTGAAATGGAAGTTTACTTACAAAATACTTCACTTCACTAAATACTTCACAGGGCACTCAAAAAATATCTAAAAATAGTAAGAGGCCAATTCTACAACCCGGGAATTCCTACGAAAAATGAATTAATTTTATTTATTTATATTTAAGCATGCAATTTTAAAAAACATTGAAGGAAGCGATTAAAATAGAAATAGATAGAAAATAAGATAGAAAAAGTTCCAAAAGTGTGGTTTAATGCCTTTTACCCCAACCCAGTCGATAGGAAACCATTGAGTGTATATACCAAGGGGATGAAATGTTATGACGTACGGAAAAGAAAAACGATTATTTTTACCACCTTTTTTATGCGAAAAAATATAAAACTTAATTAAGATGTAATTTTCGTAGGAAATTAAAAGGAAGTAGAAACGGGGAAATGATAATTATTGCTTTTGGGAATAATAAAACAAGATTGCTTTAATCTCGCCCTAGTGAATAATTTTCTTTGGCGGGAAGTTAAAAATAAACCATAATATTGTTTAATATATAATATTCTAGCGTTTTTTTTAATGAATCTGGGTTTATCGAAATATACCCAAATACATATTTGTACACTTCACAGAAACCTTTAAAGCTTGTGTTCTGAAGTGGAGTAAGTCGGGGATCGAACCCGCGCCCACTGGATTAACATTCGAGCGCCTTACCAACCAGGCTACCGACCACCTCTTTATAAAGGTAATAAAAGGATCGCATCTAGCATGTTTCCTTTCGAAAATTTGGGATTCTGACCCCAAAAATTTTAAGATGGAGATCTTGGGAGAATACAAGAGGAGTCGGAAGACCCCAACTGAGATGGTCCGACGACATAGCCGCTGTGTGGGGAAAAAAATTGACTACAAGCAACAGAAACAACAGAAAGGAATGGAGGAGTATGGAAGAGGCCTTTATCCAGCAGTGGAGGACAGAGGGCTGAAGATGAAGAAGAACTTTTCTCTGATTTTGCTTTCCACAGATACAAATGATTCGAATTTAGGATTTATCTTGTGATTATAATAAAATTATTTGTATGTATAAATCTTAGTTTATAAAAAAAAACTGTACTTAATTATTTTTTATTTCTTTTTTTCAGATGTGTTGCCCAGGGCCGGGACATTCCACCACAGGCACATGCCAGGTAATTTTTTATTTAATTTTATTTTGGCAACGCATACAAATGGGACTATGTGTCCCGTTTCACACATCCATGTAAATTAATGCATTTTGTCCCACAGAAAGAAGATAGGACACGTTTTTAAAGGGCGCTAAACGTCTTTAACCAAATTATTTTTTATTTACAAATTTTATTCTTGTAAAGCGTTGGATTTTTTCCACATTTCGTAGTATATACAATGTAGTATTCCCACAACAATGTAGAAGAATTAAGGATAAACATTGTCGGGCTTACGACCGACTTCGGCTGGCTTAAGTGATCACTTTACACTCGAGAAACATTCGCCATTTCATTTCACCCCGGCTGGGATTCGAACCCAGACCTTCGTCTCGCATAGTATAGATCATATCCACTACACCACGAGGAGCGACGGCTGTGTCTGATGATGACATCTTGAATAGATTTCTCAAAAAACTCGTTTCCCGAAAGTCGCTGAGATAGTTTTTTTTTTGTATTGATAATATGCATTGAAATCTAGTAAATAACCGTAAAAGTTTTTCGATTGAAGCGAAATTAACCCAATAAAATGAAAAAAAACGCTATTTTTACGATTTTATCATGCGTTTGCGATTTTGAACTTTAATGCCGTGGGAAATTACTGTGACGTCATTCTTGGTGCCAAGCCCTTATAGTCACTTTTCGGGGGGGTCTCATCATTCAAGTGAGTCGCCGTTATACAAGAAAGATTGATTTCATTGATTTCAAATGATTGATTCTTTGCTAGCATTTTTTATGTTAAAAGTTATCCATACATGTCACCTATCTTTATTATACACATGTTGTTACCATACGGTTTGAAAAATTCCCCGCATGACACGCGTGTATATTCACAGATTTCATGTAAAACTATGGAAATTGTGTATTGTATAGGAAATATCACGCATAGATGATGCCAGCCAACAGCCAATAGAAATACTCATCACGCGTCGTTTGTCTTCTGTTTTTGTTGTCAGATTTTCGAAAAAAAAAAGAATATTTTGTAAAACAAGTGAGAGTCGTGACGCCGTGTCACGTGCACGCGTATATAATCATGTTGTTTCGCTGTTTTTGGCTTCATACCAAAATGTCTATATTGCTCTATAGTCTAACCTACAATACATACAGCATACGAGATTGACATGTCTATAAAAATAAGTACATTGTGTGGTCGAGTTTGTTATACCTATAAGATATCAATTTATATTAAGGCTCAGACGGACCCCAACTATGACGTCAAGGTCATTTCCCGCGGCATTAAGGTTCAAAATCGCGTAAACAATCGCATGATATAATGGTAAAATAGCGTTTTTTCCATATTTTGGGGTTAATTTCGCTTCTTTTAAAAAACATTTACGGTCGTTTACTAGATTTTAAAATTCATTTTATCAATACAAAGAAAATTATTATCTGCGACTTTCGGAAAAAACAATCAGAGGTGTTTTTCACATTTTTTTTGAGAAATCTATACAAGATTACAAAATATTTTACAGTCATTCCCTAGAGATCTAAGGTATCCCGTTTTCTGATCTTTTTTCTTCTTCTTCTTCAGCCTTCTGTCCTCCATTACAGGATATAGGCCTCTTCCATACCCTTCGATTTCTTTCTGTCGGTTGCTGCTTGCAGCCAATTTTTACCCCCCACAGCGGCTATGTCGTTAGACCATCTCTTTTGGGGTCTTCCGATACCTCTTAATTTCCCAAGGTCTCCATATTAAAATCTTTGTTTTTTTTTTTAAATGTCTATTATACTATAATACAACAATAAAAGGATAAGCTCGCCCTAGCGAACTAATATTATGATTAATATTCGTAATATTAACGTTTGTCTGTATTTTATTCAACAAAAGTGTAGACAAATAAAAACTACAAATATAGTTAAACCAAGCAATTTCTCAGAAATTGAATTTTTGTAAATAAAAAATGGGCAAACAATGTCCAGAAAAGTTCATTTTGAATTGGTTTTTGAAGCTCTAAAAATCGTTTGTAAAAGCCGTCTGTGAATTCAGTAAAATTCATGTGAAATTGTCGGAAATATCACAAAACCTACCACTTTTAATATTGACATGCTGTTGGCACAATACATACATATATGAACACACCAGTCAGCGTATATCGTGGATGTTTTTCATGTACGGAATAATTTTTATTCATATTTTTCAATCTCTATTTTCGCATCGTAAAATCAAATATTAATCCGTAGTGAAAAGCGGGAACATCTTTACATATTATGTACACACAGATAGAGCAATATACTATACAGGATGTGCTACACGACGGTGTCCGGGAGGTTCGTTTAAAATCAATTCGTCTAAAATCAGTTCGTCTAATTATCAGTTCGTCTAATTATCATTTCGTCTAAAATCAATTCTTCTAAAATCGAGGAATTGATCGTTAGGCAAATTGATTTTGGCCGAATTGATTTTAGACGAATTGATAATTAGACGAATTGATAATTAGACGAATTGATTTTAGACGAATTGATAATTAGAATAATTGATAATTAGACGAATTGATTTTAAACGAATTGATAATTAGACGAACTGATTTTAGACTAATAGATTTTAGACCAATTGATTTTAGACGAACTTTCCATAAAACCTACACGACACAGAATACTGTAACCAGAATAGGTACGACATGTTTTAGCTATATGATGGTAACACGCTTTAGCATACGATACCAGTTCCACATGAATATATTACACGTTATATTCAGTGTCGAAATTCATTTCTATAGTAATAAATAATTTTAATGTATAAAATACCTTCAATACTCTCATCAGACCTTGTTTGCATTAGGCCAGTAGTTTAGTCGAGTAAGTAGTGAATTAGTAATATCGCTGGATTAATCAGATATTGTTACTAATTCACTACCTGCCTGACTAAACTACTGGACTAATGCAAACAAACAAAAAAAAACAACATCAGACTGATAGGACAAAGTAGACTGCGAAGATGTCAAAAAGCATTCTGCGCTGCGCATGCACAACAGTTTGCCTGCCGTTTTGAGGCAGTTAGACGATGTCACCTTTCGGAGAGAGGTGAAAAATTAATCCCCGCAGAGTCCTGGACTTTGTAAGACTTCTGGGAACGGAGGGACTGCTCTAACTGTGTAGTCAGAGTTTGGGGAGTACAGTAGATCTTATATAAGTCGCAGTAGGTAAATAAAAAAATACCTTGTATTAATTTAGTTATAAAACAATATCTACTTAGTTTTAGTTTCCAGAATATAATAATTATAATGGAGAATGAAAGTGCTTACATTATGATGATAATATTATATGAAAATTTCATATTTAAATTTAATTATAATTAATTATTAAAGTCAGCGACCAGTAAACTACTCTCCCATCTGATGATACTATGGAGTTATGGCGCGTACTCCTTTGCCTGCAGAGATGTTGGACAAACAATGTTGAACAACAAGTTTTGTAGGGAATTTCATTTTAACCAAGATGCAGAATGAGTTACCATACCAGATACATACCATATTAATAAAGCTCGCGACCCAACTATGACGTCACGGTCATTTCCCACGGCATTAAGGTTCAAAATCGCGTGAAATAAAATGGTAAAAATATCTTTTTTCAATTTTTTTGGGTCAATTTCGCATCAATCAAAAAACTTTTAGGGTTATTTCCTATATTTTAATGCATATTATCAGCACATAAAAATATTTTTTCTCCGCTACTTTCGGGAAACGAGTTTCTGTCTTTCGGAAAAAAGATCAGAGGTGTTTTTCACTTTTTTTTGTAAAATCTATACAAGAGCCGCATTATCTGGCTGTTTTCAAAATTGATTCGGACCGCAGCTAAATGCCCAGATGAGCCATTTGACATGGCTGTTGTAGAACATTGTTGCGCAGCTTTCACATGGTAGTGTGAATACACACTACACAGTTTACTATTTGATGTTTGACCACGGTACGGTTGTACCTCTCCTCGCCGTATAGTTTTTAATAAAGTAATTTAATATTAAAATAGCAACATGACATGAAGGGAAATGCAATTTACATCATGTCGTAATTTAAATTCATTGTTGTTTGTTTTGAATGAGGCGTCGTTTACATTATGTATCAAAATAATAAACTTTACATTAAAACTCGTGACCAAACTATGACGTCATGTTTTTAGTAAAATTAATCGTAGAGGGTGTTAGCGGAATTACGTTAACGTGACGGAAGCAAGAATTGTGAGGAAAGGTGGCCTTCCAAGAATCACACGGAGTGAACATATTGACCAAAATACTCAAGGAGGAACTTGCACTGAATATAAGAAAGAGATGTATAACAAATATTATGAACGTGGTGGAAGCGAGAGATGTCTTTAAGGGATTGGTACTAAGAATGACGTCACAGTCATTTCTTACGGCATTAAGGTTTAAAATCGCGTGAACAATCGTATGATAAAATGGTAAAAATAGCGTTTTTTCCATTTTTGAGGTCAATTTTGCGTCTATCAAAAAACTTTTTCGGTTATTCCCTAGATTTTAATGCATATTATCAGTACAAAAAAAATCTTGCAACTTTCGGGAAACGAGTTTTTGTCTTTCGGGAAACGAGTTTCCGCCTTTCGGAAAGAAGATCAGAGGTGTTTTTGCGAAATCTATACAAGATATAAAAAATCTTTTACAGTTATTCCCTAGATAAATGTTCAATGCATCTACACTATTTTGTTCCAAAGCATATTTGGTAACGGTTGTCGAGATATAAGATTTCCCGTTTTTAGAAATTTTTGAAATGTCGGTACGCATACTCTCAAGGATAGAAGAATGTGGCGCTCAATCGTCTCTGCCTACCCCGCTAGAATATATAATGTTCTTGAAATGACACTATCGACATACAGGCAGTCAGAATTTTATTATAAAAACAATATCAAGTGGAAATACAATTCAATATTGGATTTAATCCTCGCGTATTATCTGAGGAAGCAGAAAATAACGGAAAAAGGGTATGACAACTAGTAAGTGTGAAATAATAGTACCTACCTAGTACCTAGTATGAATAAGTTGTAGAGAAATGAATTGAAAAGCGTTGGGAAATAAAAATGACAGGAGTGATATGTCTTTGTAATACTTGTGAGATTATCTGTAGGTATCTACATAATATTTCACAGTGTACCTATGTTTATAATATTTGTATGTTGTCGAATTTACTATATCCGAGCATAACTTTAATACCATGAAACATAAAGAACTCATATTTTGCGTACAGTTAGAGTATAATCCTATTTTTGACATAGGCTATAAAAAAATACATTAGTAGTTGGGTACTTAATGTTGTTGGACTTATAAAGTTCACATAATAATTTTACACCCTAACCAATGAATTTCCAACACAAACTAATATACCCCCAGTGATTAGTGTAACCGGTGATTGCTGTGTACGTCTAAAATTTACGCAATATTATATTTTTACAAACATGTGTATGATCCACCATCCATACCTAATGTTTTAACGTATGCAGATGGTGTTAAAGTTTGTCTACATAAGGCAAAACATTGCTCCGCTACCGGCTATTTCGCGTCAATATTTCAATACAATGATGTCACGACAACATCAATTATATTCCGCATTGCGTCATTGTGACGTGAAATTGCCCTAAGTGGAGCAATTTATTGCCTCGCGTAAGCGTACCTTTACGTAGAATTAGCATAAACCATAGGTTAGTCATATTTTTTCACGCTAGGTGAATAGTGACTTCCTCTCTGTGTACCACGACTGAGCTTCTTAGCCTCTCCACACACGTCCCGAAGTTCAGTTCCGGAATCGACCGTTTTGCAAAAAAGTTCCGATCAAAACCTCTCTCTGAATTCAGCGTTACCCCGATTTTAAATTCAGAAAGAGGTTTTGGTAGGAACTTTTTTGCAAAACGGTCGATTCCGTTAACTGAACTTCGGGACGTTTGTGGTGAGCCTTACAGAAACACGACGGTGTCTGGACTTTTCTTTAGTTCTGATCTATTTTCATTGCCGGGCAATGCCGGGTTACTGAAGCAAGTACCATAATAATATAATACCCAGTAGGTGAGAATAATATCTATCACAGCTATGTTCCTCTCATAATACCTTGTAATATTCCTATGTGTCACATTGTTGTATGTGTTACCTACTATACCTACCATATATTATATTCGGGAATTTCAGTAGCTAGTTTAGTGTAGATACCTCCACATAAATATGAATCCCTGATAGTTAGTTTCGATGATAGTAAAACGACAGTCAATTTTAACTATACATTACATTGTGTCCTCTAACACCGCGTTCCTTGCGGGATAAATAGAGAGAACAGAATGCCAGACTTTCCCATTCTAACACACAATTTTGCTTCCGTCACATTCATGCAGTTCGTCATACACACTCTACGATTCCGTTTACACATGACAATCTGATCTACATGACCAAACCACCTGATTCTTGGACGGTCGCGTTTCCTTATATATTTTCTTTCTCCCAGGTATACCCTTTTTGTTATCCTTTCATTATTGATCCTCTTTTTTTTCAACAAATTTTCGAAAACGTTGCCTACGAAATGTCAAAATTCTCCATACGATTTGACAGTTTACAGGCACCAGTTTACTTCACTACTAGCATTGAGTACCTACGCCATCTATGTACTCAATATAAAAGTCTATGAATAATTTTCAAAATCTATGCGAAGCCTGCGATAGTATAGTACAAGCCTACATCCTCGAATTCCATCACCACCATGATTGGTGACGTCACCTTGTATCGGTGACAAACACCTTGTCTCGGTGACAAACACTTGAACTACGGAATATTTTTTCCCATACAATTTTGATGGTGTAATCATCGTCAAATGTTAGTTGGGCATGGCGTCTATGAACAACATGGCATCGGCCTCGATCTATGGTAAACCATAGATAACTACTGTCGTATTCCGACAGTAGTTAATATAACTGTCGTAATATTTCGTATATGTGTGTCCTTCTTAACAACACTTAAAGCACATTTATCTGGAAGTATGTAGGTAGGTGCCTGCCTATACAATAAGAGAATAAAATGTCGGAGAGGAGAATAAATTCACAAAGAATAAATTGTAACATTCATCTTTATATGACAAGGAAATATGGTACTTGTGCACATGGGGAATTGAATATATATTCCTATGCATGACAATCACCATATTAATAATTTCGTATTATTCTGAAATGTAAGCATTTTTCATAGTACATTTTTCTTTATTTTTTTTTTCGTCAAATAAACAAATATTTTGCTTTCTTCTATACGTGAAGTTCGTCGACTTTGTTAATACTTAATAAACATTGCTTTTTCCTTTCCTTATCCCTTCCCCATTCCTTTGTCGTAAAAAGAATCTTGATCTCTTGCATTTAAAAAAAAGTAAGTATAAAATAGTTGGTTCGTTCTATTACAAGAAAAGAACTTCATTAATTCTAACTCATCAAGCTAGACACTTTTCAAACTAACAGACGAAGAAATCAGCTGGCTATTAACCAATCGGAGTGCGGCATTGGAGGTTATAGAGGTTATTTATATTCAGGAATAGTTTTAAATTTTAAATTATAAATAAATTAATTAAAATTTACAACAAATATCTTGTTTAATTTTCAAGATCTGGGAAATCGGGAGATCATTAAATTTGAATATGAAAATGTAGACCCAGACAACAACGACAGATGAAGTTAAATATAAGCATTCCAACAAAAGCATGACAAGCTAGATTAATCTTGAAAATCACAATTTATGTTTTTGTGAAAACATCGGAATTTTCTACAGCCTGATGGAAGGTCCATCCTTTGCTGTGTATTTGTTGAGATAACTACTTGTTATGATAAACTATTTATGTACACTTCAACTATCCCACCAGGAAATGTGCGTTAAATCACAGACAACATTCTCTCTGTGCAAACATTTCCATAACATTTAAAATGGGTGGCGAATATTCTTGCTGAAAAATTCAAATATCACAGAGAAAGTGTTGATATCCAACTGTCATAATTCGTAACATCTCTATCTAGGTCGGTACAGTCAGTCCCCATTAATCCGCATTGCGCTCAGACCGGAGTGTCAGTACCCAACTTAGTTTGTGAGTGTGTTAGGTACGTAAGTATTTTGTCTAATAATCTATGATTTATTAGACAATTTAGTTTCACGGAATGCATTCAACATTAATTCCATTATACTCATGCCAACAATAAATCTATCGCATAATAATACGCTTGTTCCTTGTATGTCTTGTGGTGAAAATTTTTGGCAGATTTCCGTAGTGTCTTTAAAATAAATTCGAAGAGTTGAAAAAATCCCTGCCTAAATATATTTTTTTAATAATTTGCAATAAACCCAAATACATCTTTGCACACTTCACAGTTGAGTACATGGTTGGCGCAGTTGGTTGAGGCGGCAGTCTCTCAAGCGAGAGGTGCCAGGTTCAAACCCCGGCGCTGGCAATATATTCCACACTTTGCGATACAGGCTTTTAGCCTAGTGCAACTAGGTGTGCAGGAAAGTACTTGGGTTTGTGTATGCAAAAAAAAAACTTAAAAAGCTTGTGTCATGAAGTGGAGTAAGTCGGCATCCGTGATTGAACCCGTGCCCGCCGGATTACCAGTCGAGCGCGTTACCAACCAGGCTACCGACCACCTGGTTTGCCTGAATTGTTGACATTGAATACACGAAATTTACAAAAAAAATCTTCAACATAGATTAAATAGAGGTATCCAGCAATGACTTTTTTACCATCGTCGAGTAAAAATATTAAATTTATTATAGATAATGAAATTAATTATTGTACACATTTTGTTTGTTGGGATCTGTTTCAACCCTTTCGGTGCGACGGTCCATCCCTGTGTAAACTAGTTAACCCTTTATGCGCGTGTGCTGTTTATAAAACTCACGTTGTAAACATAATTTGACAAAGTTGGACTCATTATGCCACCCGCGGCCCGCACTTTCAGAAACCCTGGCGGAATATTAATGTCCTTATTTTCGATAAGGCACCGACTAAAAATTACGATTCGCTGGCGATTTAATATACTTAATGCCCTTTCTCCTTTTCTCTCCTTTCGGTCCAATATTTTACACCAAGCAACCAAAAGTACAGGGTCATCGAGAAAGAATGCGCATTTTGCAATCACAATGCATATTTTTTTTTATTTCTTGCATACTTGCACGTTTTGTTCTTTGTTTCTTTTTTTGATTTTTTGTGTTTATTATATTATAGCAGATAAAATATGGAATCTTTGTTGGTCTGTTTATAAGTGATATGTTTATTTATGTTATTTGTTGTTGTGACTGTATGATTCCGATAAGAAAATAAAATAAAATTTCAAAGTAGAATAACTTTGGAACCATTTAGGTAAAATGAGTGACTCTTTCCTTGTATGGTAACTAATGAATGTGAATTATGTTTGTTTTATAATACAATGCGCTAGTTAATGCGCAGATGGGCTGCGTACTCAACAAAGTCAACCAACGCTTTTCATCTACAGCTTGGCAATGCAACATATGGTGATCGTGCAACAGTAAGCAGTGCGTTATTTGGTTCCCGAAGTCAAAGTCAGGTTGACTTTGTTGACTGCGCAGCCATTCTGCGCATGCACTAGCGCATTGTGTCATATATTAAATAAAATATACATTAATTATTTACCATACAGTGAAAGAATCACTCATTTAACTCAATTGGTTCCAAAGTTATTCCACTTTGAAATAGGGGCATTCTTTCCCGATGACCCTGTGCTATAATGATTATTCTACTAGTAATCGAAACTCTAATCTCCAGGAAATATCTTACGTTGGGTTCGACCCCTGGCACACTTTTGCTGGACGCAAAATATTTCATCTTACCAAGCATTTTTGTATATTCTTCCTGTAAGAATATGATTTTCTTTTAAAGTATGTTCAGGTTTTACCAAAACTCATCATTTCGGCGGTTTTTCCTACCTGTCGCAGAGTATGAGAAAGTAGTCAGAAGCCGTTTTAATTACAATGCTGGACATAGATTTGACTTTCCACAGATCCCTATCCTGGGCATGCTGCATTCACTTGCTTCCTGCGATTCGACATCGTCAGACCATCTCGCCTGATGAGATCTTCCTACGTTCCTTTTGCTTGTTCTAGGTTGCCACTCGAGAACCTTTTTTTTAGAACTTAGTCAGAACTCAGACACGTGAAAATAATGTTTTGTTTTTTTTTTATAAAAAGTTTTGTTATTGTCAATTACTTACTATGATTATCTAAAATAAATATGCATTTTCAAATTCACTGATTCTTCAAAATACCTGCCTATGTAGTTGTATGTAATTGTCTTTTAATGTTGTGTCCATGTTCTGTGTGTATGTTTGTGTGTGTGTGTGTTTCTGTGCGTGTGTGTCTGTGTGTGGATTGTGTGTGTGAGGGAGGGAGTATCTGTGTGCATCCCTTATTAATTTATCGTACATACATATCATTGAATATCATTTTACCTGATTTGTTCTTTTTGTCTATACATACATATAATATTTCTTTACTTATAACTAGTTTCTTAAATTTAATTTGTTTTAACTTAGAAATGTTTTTCTGGTAAAATTGACGGGCCTTCACTGGTTTGCTTTCTGTTTTTGTTTAATTGTTGATATGTGCTGTTATAACTGTTTGTGCCCATGTGATTAAATAAATAAATAAAGTAAAAAAACATGGGTAAATAGCCATCGTGGTGCTGTATGTAAACAGGTTGTTTAAAACTGTTTCAGTCTACTTTGGTAGGTATAAAATAATGATCAGTTAGGTAGATCTATTTCCGTCATAAGTAAGTTGTTCTAATAATTTGATCCTTTGATTATTGAAGTACCTAATCAAATTGTTTTAATACTCTTTGATCAAATTGAAATTTGAATTTAGAATTAGTTCGCACGAGGTGGCATTTTTTACCCATTGTCTCCAACAAGAACGGACTCGGAATCAAACCGTTCAATAAATTTAACAGATGTCCTTTCATATACCTCTGAAATGTTTTTATGATTGCGATAGGATACTCAGATAGCGATTATTGCTACCAGTTTCCTATTGTTATTGGCAAATTGGAAATAACAGTGCTATATCTAAATGTATCTGCTACATATTGTAACATATTGGACCTATAGTGATGTGAATCGCTGTTGTGTTGTTATTTTATAGCTGATCTTATCATGAAAATTCAAGGTGTAAAAATATCAGTGACTGCTATTTTTATTTTAAAAATTATAAGTATTAAATATTTTCGTAGACACCCATTGATTTGTATAGAAACTGGTCGTTCACGAACCTACACGAATCAAGACAAACGCCCCTTACATACGCCTGTTTACTCGTGAACATCTGTGATGACAGATGACAGATATGTGAACTTCCTTGAAGGGGACGCAATATAGGCATAAAATCCCAAAAATTACACATTTAACAGCAGGATGTAGCAAAATGTGTGACCGTTGCCACTGCCTTCCATAAAGTGATCACTTAAGTCAGCCAATGCCTACATACCTACTTTGGTAATAGTATTCATTAAAAAAAATAACGAAACACTAGGACATTTAAGTCTGATCATTAAAAACTGCTATTATTTTTAACTTGAATTATTTTGATTTACAAATTTATTCTTGTAAAGCGTTGGATTTTTTCTACATTCTGCAGTACGAATATATACATTTTATACAATGCAGTATTCCTAAAGCAGTGTAGAAGAATTCAAGATGAACATTGTCGGGCTTACGACCGACCCCGGCTGGCTTAAATGGTCTGATCACTTTACACTCGGGAAATATTCGCCATTTCAGTTTCTGTGTTTCTCGAGTGTAAAGTGATCACTTAAGCCAGCCGAGGTCGGTCGTAAGCCCGACAATGTTCATCTTAATTCTTTTACACTGTTGTAGGAACACTGCATTGCTATTTTAACTTAAATAACAGCATAAAAATAACACCTGTTACATTTCAACCTGTTCTTCGTAACATCATTTCGCACTAGCGCATAGTTACCCGTATGAAATGACATTGCGCACAGCGAATTGTAGGTATATTTATTCGTATATTTGAATTGCTGTTACTTATTGCATTATTATTTTAGTTTATCATGTTATTAATATCGCGTTATCGCTGTATTGCCGGGAGTAATGTTCAGTTGCCTCCCTGTGTTATTAAAGCGAATGGAAAAATTCATAAACTTTAACAAAACGGATACTTTGCCAAAATAATGTATTCTTGAATATAATAACGAATACGAATCCAATTATAACGCTGGTTCATTGTGAAATTAATTTCTAGTTGAGAAAAATATCATTTTGATAATGTCTGTATGGCTACCTCGATAATGTCTGAAGACAGGTGAAACCGATCCATTTTTTTTTACATATTCGTAAAACAAAAGACAACAGAGATAAGTATTTTTGAGTATTTTAAATTATAAATTGGAATAACACGTTTTCTGTCCGTATTCCGGGTTGCAAAAATTTCTTCCGAGATTTATTCTGGTTTCTCTATCCTCTCACGCCGCGTTCCTTGAGAATCAGACAGAAAGAACAGAATGCCAAACTAGTCATGTAGGAGACACTCGTGGCGCATGATATGGCCAATCCAGCGGGCACGTCTCTTGGAAATTGTGACTCCCTTCTTCGACTCTGCTGACCACCTCGGCGTTCGTTATGTGGTCCCTCCAGGAAATACCCAGTATTCTTCTATAGAATTGGCCTTTATTTTTTTTTTATTATTTGGAGGATGCTGTAAGAGTCAAATGTTCGTGAAACTTCCATAAGATGCTTTTACCTCTTTTGTTTTGCGTTCTAAATTTCGAAAATAAAGATATATGTGCTTTTATACACACATAATTTACTGGTTACCTCATTATTGGAACACACGGGGATGGTGCAGTAATAATTACCTACGTATTTTCGGACCTAAGAACCATTTAGCTTTCAGTTATTTCCTTAAAATTTTACTAACTAACAATTCCGTCATTTATGACGTATAATTTCTGTAGCTACTTTTGCAAACCGTGAACCCCCGAGGTAATAATATCGCGTAACTACTTTTTGATAAGAAACTGAAATATTTTAAATGTGTCACTAAATATTATGGAACCTCGTAGGTATATTTTTTTGCTTATCTTCTTTGAATATGGTTTATTCTCAAGTATAACTGCTTTTTAAGATAAATACAAACAATTCTCATAATTTATTGTAGATATTCCTTGGATTTTTTAAATTCAAATTTAACTTTTTGTTTTCCAAGAAAAAACGGTATTTTGACTATTTATTGCACGGCTTAACTGTTAGTCCTATGAAAAAATGAATGGAACATTTTTTAGACAATCTAGTAAGGATTATTTTTGTCATTCGCTACGTTCTCCTAAGAATCTTTTACCATATGTACATGTTTCTAAAAAAATGCGAAAAACACCATATTATGTATACGCCATTTTTTTAGCGGTGGGTTCATGTAGAGGCTAAAATAGCAATTCTCACCCCCATCTACTTTACAGCCTGAAATAATACACGGTTCACGTTTACAGAATAATTCCCCATGCAGAAATGAAATCATCCAATGGCGAAGCGTCTAAACACAGAATTAAACTGGTCGCCCAACGAATTGATATACGAGTAGGTATATGTATTTAGGAATTTCATCAGGAGACCAGACTGCGATGGTACAGGCATATCAGCAGAAGACCGCCAGAATATGTTGGTAACAGGGCAAAAACACTTAATGTTCCCGGTAGGAGTTCCAGAGGAATACCAAAGCACAGGTGGAGGGAAGTGGTGAGGCAGGACATGAGAGAGAGAGTGACGTTGTACCGGAGGATGCGCAAGATAGAGCAAAGTGGCAGCGAAAGATCAGAAAAGCAGACCCCACCACCATCTGGGATTAATAACTGCTGAGGAAAAGAAGAAGATTTAGGAATGGAGGAATTCACTGATTTTTTATACCAGTGATCCATGCAAAAGTAAAGCGGGCAATATTATCTTAAGTGAACAAAAATAACGATGTATGTAGCTATACAATTATTCAGAGTTTCCTTATGAAGCTGTTCTGTTTGAGATTTGTGTGGACGACATTTGTTTGTCATCAAAGTGTTCTGGATGTCTTCTCTTACATCTTCATCCCTACATAATAATAATAGGTACCTCTCTACGCCAGACCAGGTCCTGTCATCTCGCAACACAACACACAGTCTACTTTTCAAAGCAACTCCCTCAAACTATGAGAACACGAAAAAAAATATCGAGCGGTTGGGAAACTAGTGACCAAAAACTGTTTTAATTACTACTATTATACCGTCACGGCATATTCTAATAATGGGGTAACCAGTGAACATCCATGCCACCAGCCATGTAGTAGAGCAGGGACCCTCTGTATTCAACTATCTCATGGGATTTATACAATTACATTAATAATTAGCGCCGCAGCCAAATTTTTTAACGAATTCTTCGGCGTACATTTTACGACGCTTATTATGACACAGCATTTATAATAATATGACGTTTATCAGAATGGGTGGAGAACTTATTTCTAAAAAAAAATATTTTTTTTATTGAATGTGTTTATTGAAATAAACCCAAATACGCCTTTGTACACTTCACAATAAGCATGAGAAGCTTGTGTCGTGAAGTGGAGTAGGTCGGCATCGGGGATCGAACCCGAGCCCATTGGATTAACAGTCGAGCGCGTGACAAACCAGGCTACCGACCACCACCACAAAAACTTATTATGTAAGGTTTGCAAACAAGTGATTCTTTAGAAGACCCTTGAAAACTGAGTCCCTGAATAATAATGATTTAAAGTCAATTACTCATGTACTTAGGAGAAGTTTTAGAAGCACTGTATTGTGGTATATAATAAGGTATACAAACAACACAGGACCCTTTCCAATTTCCTCGGGGTGGATTCAAGCGGAACATAGCCAGATTGAAAATCACTGATGAGAAAATAAAACAAAAAATATAATATTATATTGCCCCTGTGCTGGTACAAGGCTATACCTACAATAATAATAAGTGGGCTGGATATTGCCTACAGCCGAACCTGCCCTACCCTCACACACAACCCCCGACCTTGTGAGGGTCCTGGCTTGTGAAAACAGCCTACTGAAACAGCAGATTAGTTTCAGATTACTGACTGAATAGAGACGAGATTATTATTTTAAACGGGACAATGTTACCACTTGTGGGAACTTTTATCATTAGTGGGACAATTATTAATAGGCTAAATTCAATAGCTTTTTAAACTAAAATAAGTGTGTTTTTAATTTATTTTACTATGAAATAATTGAAAAAAAGAACGCCTCATTTAAGTTAGTACACACTTAATCACTTGTCACTGTTTTATTTATTTTCTGCACATTCATGTAACCTTGAGCTAAAATATTGTGGTTAGTATTGCCCCGGGACAGGCTATCGCCTAGTGGGGCAATAAAATCCAGCACTCCTTTGTTTTGTATTTTTACTTTGTAAAGCTTTGAATAAAAAATAAATGAAAAAAAAAACAGTTACAGAATTGACCCTAATAAATGACATGAAAAATTACACTAAAAAATTTTCATAAGGAAAGAGCGGTCTGGCGATCTGTCCTCTCTGCCTACCCCGCAAGGGACGCTGTGAGATGGTATAGAATAGAATAGCATAATAGATGAAATTAGGGTCGGTCTGGTAAAGCTATATTATGTTGGGTTAGATTAAGTTAGGTTAGGTTATGTTGGGTTAAGTTAAGTTTGGTTGGGTTAAGTTAGGTTTGGTTGGGTTAAGTTAGGTTTGGTCATGGTTAAATAAACCACCCGAAAAAATATGATAGTAGCGTTTTAGTTTTCTCAGTTAGGTACTAGTACCATCATTGGTCTTTAGCCTGTTGGTAACGCGCTCGACTGCGTTAATCCAGTGGGCGCGGGTTCGATCCCCGATGCCGACTTTCTCCACTTTACGACACAAGCTTTGCAAGCTTACTGTGAAGTGTACAAAGGTGTATTTTTTTTAATATTTCGATACACCCAGATTGTATAAACAAAATATTCCCACATAAAAATAGTGTTCATGTTATGTCCCATCTATGTTATCAACATCCCATCTATGATCCTAAATGTCCCACAAGCGGTAATATTCCTCCCACGTTGTAATAATATTATTGCTGCAAGTTTTCAGATTCTAATCTGCCTTGTTTTATTGAAGTTTTATTGCGATTGTACGGATTTGATGTAATAATTTACAGGAAGTAATAAAATATTACTCGTGCGGTACAGTAAATTACCAATTAGTTGGTCCTGGCCTGTTTTGATCAATTTATCGCCCGAACAGTACCTACTTACTTTTTAATATGTTTTTACTAGGGACCCAATTATGACGTCACGGTCTTTCCCCGCGGCGCGGCGCGGCGTTGAGGTTCAAAATCGTATGATGAAATGTTACAATTAGCGTTTTTTTTTTTTTTACTTTGTGAGGTTAATTTCGCTTCATTAAAAAACTTTTACGATCATTCTCTAGATTTTAATGCATATTATCAATAAAAAAAATCGCTGCAACTTTCGGGAAACGAGTTTCTGTCTTTCGGAAAAAGTTCAGAGGTGTTTTTCAATTATCATTTTTTGAGAGACATATGCACGATATAATAAATATTTTACGCTTATTCCCAGATAAAGGTTCAATGCATCTACCATATATTGTTCCAAAGCATATTTAATAACGGTTGTCAAGATATAAAGTCTCCCGTTTTTAGAATTTTTTGAAATGTCGGTATGCATACTCTTAAGGACCCTGTTGAAAAACTCACAAAACTGCTCATATTGGACCCCGTTTAGTGGGCTTTTTGATCTCAGTACACTATAATATTATTTGTCTCGGATAAATAACTGTAATAAAAAAACAAGCAACATCTCTGTTTTCACACCGAGCGAGCTTAGAAACTAATAATCGCCTTAAGAAGAAATTATCATCCGACATACAGCAGCTGTTCCTTCTCTCCCCCCCTATCTTCCCATTCCCACTCCCATTCCTTCTCCCTTCCCATCCTCCTCGTATAATATGTCATTATTACTATTATTATTAACGCTGTCGCTGCACTACTTAATCACTAATCCTTAATCACATGAACGTGTCGGATTAGGAGGCCAAGAGGGGGGCACTGGGAAATGAGGGGTTAGAGGGGTTACTGAGAAAATTTCTGATAAATGTTTCCTACTTACTACAACTACTTTTCCGTAACGGGGTAACTAGTAAATGCTATGTCGTATCTATTACATAACGATACGAGGTTTGACGATAGAGTTACTAAAGATATAATCAATTACTCACTTATATTGTTGTTTATTGTTCATTATCGTCCCTAGGCCCTAATATCGGGCCCTTGGACTCGTCAAATTTACATCGTTATAACAATTATAGTTTTTTAACAATCAACAGTGACAATGTGCCAGAGAAGTAGAATCAATGCGGACAGAGTGTAAAGGGCTCAGTGTGCATTTCGTTATGAAGATGATAACATAGTAGGTGCTTGACGTTATGATAGTGATCCATGCTAAACTGGACTTATTGTCCTGGACATCAGTATTTCGTCAATTGTATATAATTCTTTAGCCACAAGATACTTTTTCACCTCTCTTCTAAACGCTTTAAGCTCCAGGTATTTAAATAAGTAGGTATACTCGTATGTATAAAAACACAACAATATCTTTACGCAATAAGCGCTAAAGCTCATTGCTAAAAACATAGTTTATCCTAGCACCGGCCAGCTTATTGCCAAAATAATTTATTGAGAGATTTCTCACTGACACCTCAAATACTTAATTTAAACTCCTTCCTCTTACGATGTACTATACACAGGGCCGTCCCGTCCATATAGGCAAACTAGGCAATTGCCTGGGGCGGTCGTGTCTGGGGGGGGGCATCTGCGTCATAAACGGATAGTCAGTGACACGACCACACGAATCGGTCGAATAGGAAGAACGCGCGGCGCCCTTGCGAGTTCATCTCTTTGCCCATTTTGCAAAAAAAAAAAACCGCCTGCTGTGCTAATTTTAATAGGGCAACAACCTTGTTCACTTATTCTGAATTTCACCAACTTTTTTAGGTGAGGAATTGGGAGTTAGGAGCCACCTAGCACAAATTTTGTATAAGTTGCTCCTGACTTCGCTATTCCTCACCTAAGAAGTTGGTGAAAACCAGCATCAGACTCACAAAAAAAGTTTTCGCATGCGGCACCATTTCTGCATATTCTTTTATGTCATATCCATATTAAAATTTTAGTCATTGTCATGCTTTACTCTACATGACAATTAGAAGAATACACTCCCATTTATGTAAGTAAATGACATCTGTGCTCTAATATTTGATGAAAAATTACACAATTAATACATGATTTTTTTATAATTGGCGCCGTGCTAATCTTTCGCCTAGGCCCTAAAGCGCCATGTTTACTTAGACCGACGCTGATTATAGACTATAGAGGTACAGGATCTTGTAAGAATTTTAATATACTTAAGTCTTTAATTAATGCAAGTCCCATGTGAATACCATACCGGCTTAAATAAGTATAAACTGCGCCTTTCCCGTCTTCCTAAATAGCCCATAAATTAGTTGCCAAATTGGCTAAGGTTCACATAAAGCCGCCTTAATTCTATTCGCCATCAGGATCTTCAAGATTAAAAGGACTTTTAAGGTTTTGATAATTTTATGTGTTATGTTAAGAGCTTATTAAATTAATATATTCGACCATAAAGCTCTACATAATCAAATTACCCGCAGTCGTTATGAATAGGTAGATGGAGAAAAAAAGCTTAAAAAATGTCTCTAAGATCGTTATCAAAATATTATATCTATCCCATATCTTACGGCGTATACAATGAGTACAGATCACGACACATTTTTATCCTTTTCATCCATATCCTGCTTTCGTCACGTTCATAACATTCGTCATCCACGCTCTAAGGTTTCTCTCACTCAGCACTAGTGTGTCCTTGAGTATCTGATGGTAAATTATGTTCAGTCCAGGTGACTCTTGGACACGTTTTCAAAAAACCCTCTCTTTTTTTAGACTCGTATATTTTCTTTGTTATTCTGTCCTCAGATCATCTCAACTTGTTCGCTTTCATCTTAGTCAACACGTCCAACGTCTATCTTTTGTCCTTTTTAAACACGTTATTCATAGATAACGATAATAATCTTGAATATTTTCTTTACAGGGTGGAACACGAGATCTCCCGGACGTGGCAGAGCGATGCAACGGAGGTCACTTCCTTGCAGACTCTGCCTCAAGCAGCTACAGCTCCACAGGAGAACCAGCCAAAGCACCGGCTCCTCCCGCACGAAAGACTTGGAAGCTGTGGTTGCTAGCCTGCGCCCTGCTTGCTGCCCTCGCTGCGGGACTCGTCCTTCCATTCGCTTTAGCTGGCTCTGGAAGACGAGACACTCCACAAGCTCGCCTCGACATCGTGCGACGCCTCCTGAGAGACTCTCCATTAGTGGACGGCCACAACGATCTAGCGTGGAACGTCCGAAAGTTCCTCCATAACAAAATAGGAGCTCTTAATTTAAGCGCAGATTTAGGCCGAGTAGAACCGTGGGCGAGAAGTCAATGGTCACATACGGATATACCAAGACTGCGAGCTGGGCTCGTCGGCGCTCAGTTCTGGTCAGCGTACGTGCCTTGCGGAGCCCAACACGCAGACGCGGTACAACTTACTTTAGAACAAATAGATGTAATCAAACGTCTCATAGAACTTAATCCTCGACATCTAAGTTTAGTCACTGGTTCTAGAGAATTATTGGAGGCACATCGTGCTGGACGCATCGCCTCACTTATAGGAGTAGAAGGAGGACATTCGTTAGGAAACTCATTAGGTGTATTACGATCATTATACGGCTTAGGAGCAAGATACTTAACGGTAACACACACGTGCGATACACCTTGGGCGGGAGCAGCCGGAGGGGATAAAGGTCTCACACCCTTCGGGAGGACGATCATCAAAGAAATGAACAGGTTGGGAATGTTAGTAGATCTATCACACACGGCAGCCACTACTGCGAGAGACGCTCTGAACGTCACTCACGCACCAGTTGTGTTCTCTCATTCAGGAGCAATGGCCTTATGCAATTCCTCGCGCAACGTTCCAGACGACATTTTAAAACTAGTCGCTCAAAACGGAGGAGTTGTAATGGTGAATTTCTTCTCACAACTTGTAACTTGCAATGACACGTCAACGATACAAGATGTGATAAAACATATTAATCATATCAGAGCAGTAGCCGGAGTGGATCATGTGGGTATAGGAGCTGGCTATGATGGAATAAACATGACTCCAACTGGTTTGGAAGACGTGTCGAGGTATCCACATTTACTAGCTGAATTGTTGGCGGATTCCAGTTGGAGCGAGACTGATGTTTTGAAGGTGGCTGGATTGAACGTGGTGAGAGTTTTAGGGCGTGTGGAAGAAGTGAGAGATAAGTGGAAGCTGGCGGCTGTGTTGCCAGCCGAAGAACCTCCGCCCCCTCCAGCGTCTCCCAACTCTTGCTCATATCTGCTGTCTTGACCGCTTCCCAGAGGAACACAAGCAATAGCCTAACATTAGCCTTACCCCGGATGTATTAATATAATTAATTATGTAATTATTTGTATGTCTGATACTATAGTATTGTAATAATACATACCTAGATATACTGTGTATAATATTAAGTAGGTAAATTGATGTAATTAGAATTAATTATTGCACTTAGGTTATAAGCAAATGTGTACAGTGGGAATGTTTCATCAAGTATTTGATTCAGTAGCCACCGTTTTAAAATACACCTGATTTTATTAGTCATTCTCAAATCACAAAATATAAAAAATATCGGTATGTATCTGGATCCACCACCGAGTATGTATAGCACACTAGCATATATACGCTCAATGACTAGAAAACGCTAACATACTCGTACGTTCATAAGTCGTTCAATGACTATGAAATACTAGTATGCTTGTTCATTGTAAGTTCGATGAATATAAACACTGGCATACTCCTACGTTCAATGACTATAAACACTAGCATACTAAACGTATACGCTTGCATAATCATACGTTCAATGACTATAAACACTAGATACTTATACGCTAGCATACTCCTACGCTCAATGACTATAAGACACTAGCATATTCGTACGTTCAATGACTTTTCAACATACCTACTAAATATTATATCCCCTAAAGTTTCTGGATCCACCACCGAGTATGTATACTATATAGTACTAGCATACTCGTACACCCAGTGGCTATAGAACACTATCATACTCGTACGCTCAATGACTATAGAACACTATCATATTCGTACGTTCAATGACTTTACAATAATATATACTAAATATATGCCCTAAAGTTCCTGGATCCACCACCGAGTATGTATACTATATAGTACTAGCATACTCGTACACCCAATGGCTATAGAACACTAGCATATTCGTACGTTCAATGACTATAAAACACTAACATATTCGTACGTTCAATGACTTTAAAACACTAGCATATTCGTACGCTCAATGACTATAAAACACTAGCATATTCGTACGCCTAATGACTATAAAACACTAGCATACTCGTACGCTCAATGACTAGCATACTTCCACTGTGAATACTGAGTTAAATGTTTGTTGAGCAATTTCCAATGTTTCAACATTTTCTAGGCTAATTTTGTAAATGAAACGAACTTGTGCGTAATACGTCTAATCTCATAATTGCTAAGTAAAGAGCAAGACATTTTGACAAAATGAATGATCTTGACTCGCATAATAGCTGTAGAAATGTAGAGGAATCATAGAAACTATATGCTATTTAGTAATAGACATAGAGAATATTAGCATTTATTTTTCATTTATAGTCACTGTAAAGCAACATAAATGAGTCGTATAGTGGTCGTATAGTATCAAAAACAGTAATCTGTCGATTTTACATAAGCTGAGTTAATAATGTGGAAATTTTCCTATTGTAAAACAATATATTTTAAGATGGTCCATATGTTACCATTTGACTTTGGAGTTAACTCGTTTTCTCAGCCAATACTGAGAGCATCCTCTTGAAACTGAATACAGCGATAGATGAAAGTATTGACTACAAGTTGACTGACCTAGAATTACAATATTTGGAAATTCCTTGAACAAAAAATATTTCCGAAAGTACCCCTGAAATTTACGGGAAGAATCCATTACTCGTTCAGTTTTTCAGATGTAAAAGTACCCATAATTTTGCCAGAATATTTATGTTGACAAGTTGACTGTCGTAGATTTTTAAATTAGTTTTCAGATTCCTCTTAAAAATGTATTATTCACATTATCGCTTACGTTATTCTTATTTTGGGGAAACACCCTCATACAAAATTTGAAATAGTTGAAACAATAATATAACGTTTTTTCCTCAGTGCATATGTACATAGGCCCATGGAAACAAAATTACCCAATGTAGGAAATGACTGTTTCAATTACAATAATCTGAAATTATGTATATGACAGTCAAGAACAGAAGTTTAGATAAAACAGTTTATTCAATTTACTCCGAATCAGTCCGATATCAGATTGCTGTTTTTAAAACCTATTACACGACTCATGTATCAAGATTTTTCTATAAAATTACTTCAGTATCTTCAATATACTTTGATTTAATATAGAGGTAAAACTCATTATATGCAAAAAACATGTTTTGGATATAATCGAGTTTAAAGATTTTCTGACAGTTTTTTACAAACAAATTACTTATTTTCTAACCGATTGCATTAATCTTTTCTGGAAATATGTAAAATGGTTAAGTTTACCTACTAGAAAAAATATTTATGCTTTGCTCAATATTGAACAAAAAAATGTTAATGTAAATTAAATATTCTTGAGAGGTAAAATTCATGAAGTACATTTTCTCATTTTTTTATTAATATTAAACAAAACAAAAATGTTAGTCTTGTAGTAGGTAAACATGATCATTTTACATAAATTTTCTCAGAAAAAATTAACGCAATTGGTAAAAAAGTAATTTATTTGATAATAACACCTCTATTTGAATTCCATAATATTATTTTTATTTGTATTAGTTACCAGTACTTAGGTTCTTTCGCGTACATACATATTGTTAAAGATTGATTTATTTATTGTTTTTTCTGTGATACATATTATATTATTGTATATTGTACTATATGTAGATGAGAATAGCTACCTATTTATATATTAGACAAATACCTACGTTTTGTTGTTTCCTTCTATGCAATTTACTAAATAATTATTTCGTTGAAATTGAAATGACAGAGATTATAAAATAATTTATAAAAATAAGATATTGTGTTATTTTAATTCAATGTTGCAAGATATTTCAATCCTGAATTTATACTATCTCAGCTGTCAAGTAATGTCTTTTTTTCTGTATGAAAACTTTCATGAAACCATTTGCTAACATTATAGTCCAGTTAAGAACGTATTACGTATACTGAATATATTGAAGGTCCCTTCGCACACCCGAATATTTTATTTTTATTCGCTCTTAAAGTCCAAAGTTACTCAGACGGCCCCAGGGTTAGCCGGAAGGGCACCCCCCAGCAACACCATCCAGAATGACACCTTCAATATATCCCTGCTACAAGGAGGATAACAAATAATGAGCAACAATACATAATAACTTAAAGACCTACCTATAACTTCTTTTCCCAAAACAGTTCGGATAGTTCTACATAAAAGACAAGGGGCGATTTTGTATGGAGACTGGACCAAAAGTCTCCACTGACGATTGCATAGTGAACATCATTCGATTTCCTGTTTTCGAAGTTGTATGGAAGTTCGATTAAATTAGTTGTGATCTCTTGCAGTTATTGTAACATATTTTTTATGAAACTAATGTTTTATTATTAGGTATGTTTTGTACATCATTTGAAAGAGAGTAAATCGGAGAAGTTTTTTCCAAATTTCTCAATCAGAAGGCACTTTTGTTCTTAAGGAAAATCCCCTCTAAAGTCGTGACTCGTTTTTGAAACAACTATTTATCGAAACTTTAATCCTTAGCGTTTTGGGAACCTTTCTGTGACGTACATAGAAATTTGTAAAAATGATATAGAGGTGGTATAAATTCAGGCGCAAATACATTTTCTCAACTTCTTCTTCTCTATAGCTCTACAACCCTTGGTGGGTCTTGGCTGCCTCCAAAATCCGTCGCCATCCTCTCCTATCCAGAGCAGCGGTCCTCCAGTTCACACCCAGCGCTCTGCAGTCAGCCGTCACCCCGTCGAGCCAGCGAAGCTTTGGCCTTCCTACTCGTCTTCTTCCCACTGGATTGACAATCATTGATCTCTTTGCTGGTTCCCTGTCCTCCATCCGCTGCACGTGACCGAGCCATCGAAGTCGGGCGATTTTAGCAGCTCGAACTGCGCTTATGTCACCGTACAGCTGATAGAGCTCAGCATTGTGTCTCCGTCTCCAGACACCATTCTCGCAGACCGCTCCATATATGCGTCGCAGGATACGCCTCTCAAATATATCTAATGCTTTTTCATCCTGTTTGGTTAGATTCCATGTTTCTGACGCATACAGGAGGACAGGTCTGATCAGGGTCTTGTAGAGAGTGACTTTTGTCTTCCGTGAGAGTAGCCTGGATTTAAGTTGGCTTATCAGTCCAAAGTAGCACCTGTTGGCTGCCACTATTCGTTTACTTATCTCTTCCGATGTGTTATTTTTATTATTAATTTGTGACCCGAGGTATGTGAAGCTTTCCACGACCTCGAATGTATAGGCACCAACTATCATCGGAGGGAAAGAACTCGGTGTGGTTACAACAGGCATGTATTTCGTTTTACTTTCATTGATTACAAGACCCATTTTCTTCGCGGCGGCTTCCAAGGCTATAAAGGTCTCCCTTAGGACATCTTCCGATCTTGCAATGATATCCAAGTCATCGGCATATCCCAATATTTGTACTGACTTATGGAATATTATGCCATTTGTTTCTATTTTAGCATCCCGGATGACTTTCTCTAGAGCAATGTTAAATAGTAAGCATGCCAGGGCGTCCCCCTGTCGTAGTCCATTTAGTGTTTGGAATTGTGAGGATGTGTCGTTCTGTACCTTCACACGACACTGTACACTTGCCATTGTTAGTTTCACCATTTCGACAAGTTTAGGTGGTATATTAAACTCCTGCATTGCTATGTACAATTGCTCCCTATTTATACTATCATATGCTGCTCGAAAATCAATAAAAAGATGGAAAGTGTCTATATTATATTCAATAGTTTTTTGAAGGATCTGTCGCAGAGTGAATATTTGGTCAGAGCATGATCTTCCGCGGCGAAAGCCACCCTGGTACGGTCCGAGTATTTTCTCCACATAGGGTTCCAGCCTCCTAAACAGAATCGTAGAGAGGATTTTATATGCTGTGTTCAACAGCGTGATTCCCCTATAGTTACTACAGAGTAGTTGGTCTCCCTTTTTGTGGAGTGGACATATGAGGCCTTCATTCCAGTCAGTTGGTAATGTCTGTGAGTTCCATACTTCTGCTATTAATTTATGTATACATGAGTGTAAGGGGTCTCCTCCACATTTTAGTAATTCGCTCTGTATGTTGTCACTCCCAGGGGACTTGTTGTTCTTTAGGCTCTTGATGGCTAAGCGTACCTCTGCAAGTGTGGGTGGTTCCTGTTCTTCTGGTGGGGCAGTGACCTCGGGCTCGGATAGTGTTACGTCCTGCGAGCTTGGGGTATTATCGTGGTTTAGCAGTTCGTCGAAATGTTCCATCCAGCGGTTGAGAATGCTCGGCTTATCGGTTAGCACTATTCCCGATTTGTCTTTGCACATAGTAAGGCGCGGTTTAAACTCCTTTCTCATGTCATTGGCTTTCCTGTAGAATTGCCGACTCTCATTTTTCTCATAGCTTTCCTGAAGTTGGATGGTTTCGTGCTTCATATATTCCCGCTTCTTACTTCTGTGGAGTTTCTTTTCCTCCCGTCGCAGCTTCTTATATTCCTCCTCCGAACCTCTGGTCCTGCTCCTTTGGATCATTTTTCTGTAAGCGTCGTTCTTCTTGTTGGTTGCTTGTTGGCAATCTTCATCAAACCATTGGGCTCTAGGTGTTGGTATTTTATATCCGATGGTTTCAGCTGCCCCAGTAGTTATTGCAGCTTTACAGGATTCCCAGTAGGTGTTGATGTCTGGTGGGGTTTCCGCCTCCATGTTGGGCAGATGGTTGCTGACTTTTTCCTGATACTGTTCTGTTATGGTGTTCAGCTTTAGTTTTTCTGTGTCAAACTTTTTTATCTTTGTGCCTCGTGTTCTTTCTGCATTTGAAACTCTTGCTCTAACCTGTGCGCATACCAAAAAGTGGTCCGAGTCGATGTTTGCTCCCCTGTATGTCCGTACGTTCATAATATCTGATCTGTGCCGTCCGTCGATAAGGATATGGTCTATTTGGTTCCTTGTGTGGCCATCTGGTGCTTTCCAGGTGTGTTTATGGATATCTTTTCGTTGAAAGTAAGTGCTTCCTATGATCATGTTGAGTGAGGCTGCGAAGTTCACCAGGCGTACCCCGTTATCATTGCTGTTGTCGTGGAGGCTGTATTTACCTATTGTTGGCCTGTAGATGGCCTCCTTCCCGATCTTTGCATTGAGGTCTCCCAGGATAATTTTGATATCGTGCTTTGGACAGCGGTTGTATGTGGTTTCTAGTATATCGTAGAATTCTTCTTTCTCATCATCCGATTTGTCTTCGGTTGGGGCGTGTACGCTTATGAGGCTATAGTTGAAGAGTTTGCCCCTAATTCGTAGCCTCATGATTCTGGGGCTTACTGCCTCATACCCCATGATGAGATGTTTTGCATGTTTTCCAACTATGAATCCAGTTCCCAGGTGATGTTCTCTTTGGTGGCAGCTATATAGAATTGTGTGGTCCCGTCTCTCCATTACTCCATCTCCTGTCCATCTGATCTCCTGTATGGCTGTGATGTCACATTTGTACTTCTTAAGCTGTTCCAGAAGTAATCTTAGCGCTCCTGGGCGGTAAAGTGAGAGTGTGTTCCAAGTTCCTAATCGTATTTCCTTCAATCGTTTGCTGGGTCTAGTATTGGGTATCAGTCCGGCTTCTTTTCTTGTAGGTTTCGTAACGTTGAAGTTTTCTAGGTGAGGTTGTTGGCCTCACGCCAACCCCCTACCAGGAGGACCAGGGTTTTCTGTCGGGGTTTCCATCCCTTAGCTGGGGGGTTCCGGTTTTGTGACGCCGGAGACTCGCCATTCATCCTCTCCTATCTGCTATGGCACTGATGTTAATATGCAAGTGACCACATTGCCCAGGGCTCGCGGGGCTTAAGAGGCCACTCGTGGACGCTAGGAGTAGGACTATTGGTAGTGTTGCTGGTGAAATGCAACTGTGGCGTTACACGGTATTTTAGGGACACATTTTTTCCAGCAAAAAATGTGTCTCCGTGACCCTACCAAACTTTGAGCCCCAATTGAGCCGACATTTTCTCAACAGTTCTACAATTACCTAACGGGTATAGAAGTCTCGCGAGTTTAAGACCCTTTTTTGCAGTGTTCCCAAAGGACGGATATACCTGCCTAACGCATCTGTGTGCATTCTTGTCCATTGTGCGTTCACTAATACTACTATAACTGCGTGTACGGACTTGCGTGTAGTTATGCTGTCTCACACTACAAAAAAGGCTCTTAACCTCCCGCGACTAGTATACTTTATGTTATTCCTAAGTTATTGAATAAAATATAATTTAAATATAATATTTAAAAATTTTACTATAATATACTCTGTCTGGTTCAATAAGGTTAATAAATAATGTCTATATAAATAAAGAACCTTACTGTGATCTATAATAGAAGTTATTATAGTAAAGAAAAAGGTTAAAAATATAACAACTTATAACTTACCTATAATATAACATTATACTTACAGTAGGTCCAATATGTGACTATTCGAACTAAAATAAGGGAGTTCAATTAAGTATTTTTTTTAAATATTCAAATTATTATTATTACTATCTTTTGGCATATCAGCCACTGAAAGATGGCGTCGTCAGAAGATAAGAGAGTCAAAGAATTTTCGCTGTTTCATCCAGGAGACACTAGAGAGCAACATCCAAATCATCAAGCCATTGCAAGGCGCTTAAAGTGGCGTTATGTATGTATGTCGGCATATGTGCCAGAGAACGCTCTCAGAGGGCACGTCTCCACGATGTACCGGATAGTCTGTATTGGTTTTATTAATTTAATTATTAATTATTCAAATAAGTTTAATAAAATTATAAATTGTAATTTTAAACATTAATTTGGCACTGTTTAAGCCCTCCAAACGACTCTCCAATGTGAGGAGACGTCCCATTTTCCTATACCAAATAATTATTTTAGTTAATTCGCACATAAATAGTCGCAGAACTGTACCTAGCTTCTATCTAAATTTTAATACAAGGTACATTTAGGTCCAATTCTGTTCCCAATAAATTATGTATAAAAATAAAATGTACGTTTTTCAATTATTTGACAGTAAAATAAATTTAAAACATTCTCATTTATGTAGATTCGTTTTTCGGTTTATCTTGTAGTGAACAGATGCTCCAACGTTTCGGCGAACCTTCTGACGCTTTGATCACGGATTGTGTCACACACTCATTTTGTTCGAAAAGTCTTCGAATTGGACCTATTCTATTATAAAATAAGTCGTCTAAAATGTACTTATTCAATAAGATTTATGTCTCAAGTGTATTTTTCTTGTTTTAGTTGACACTATGACTAGTAGACATAATAATGAAGAAAAATTAACCCTTAATAATTATTAACTATTTATTTTTTAAGATTATTTAATATTTTTTTATTTTTAAAGTAGTTAGCAGTAAGTACTTTTTTATTTAATTTATTAATAATACCTACCAATTTATATATTTTATTTCAATGTCTCTATAATTTAAGCCTATGGTTGTGAATAAAATTGATTTATAAAATCATTTAATTACAGTTAAGGTTCTTTATATTCTTATTATATTAATTAATATCAAAATATCGCACAAATATTAAACAATTACCTATTATCTACATTTACATTAACAATAATAGATACCTATTAATAATTTCTTACAATACCTATTTAATAAATTAACTTAATAATTTATTTAAAAAAATATTTATTAATTTGTGTCACTGAAAAAAACATTAGCAAGAAATTGCTCACACTGAGAAAAACCCGCAATTTTGGAAAATTTGTAAAACAACAATATGACAAAAAAAATACTTTATACTTTTTTGAAAAACACACAAAGTAAAATCCCTGCAGTTTCTACTTTTAAATTTTAATTGTAAGTATTTCCTTATACTTAGGCCTCCAGTAATTGCCTTCATCCTCAGTAGAATTATTTAAAAACCAAATATTAGGTATTTACTTTAAAAATTGTGTTAAAAAAAATCATTGCAATTTTTTTTTTTTTGAAAAAACACACAAATTGCAGTGTTTTATTTTGTGTTTTTTCAAAAAATACACAATATATTTTCACAGAATTTCTACCTTCACAATTGAACAATGAATTTTACCTCAGTTTTCTCAACCCAATTGGAATTTCAATAGTAAAATGTGGTACGGTGTATATGGAAATTGCAGATGAAAATATAATAGGTATATCTAGAGATCAATGGTTCTTTGTTTTACATTTTAATTAATTTTTGTAAAAATATAGCACCTTGTATGTTACGCAATGTTTTCAAATAATATATGTAAATAGTAAATTACTGTATAATTTTAAACAATTGATAGTCCTATATGATTTGGAAAATTGGAAATTTATCTCCAAGTGAAATATTACATAATTTTATTGTTGGTAGCGCTCATGGGCGTCGCCAGCCTCGGAGCTAGGAGGGAGAAACAAAATTTTTAAAATTTGATATAGCGCAAATAGTGCCGCAGGCGATTTTTTTTGTGAGACATAGTGAGGAAAGTCGTGATGTGGTCTGGTTATTCGAAAATGTATAAGTAAAATACTTTGCACGATAATATGTAGGAAAAATGTCTTTTTAAAAAAAAGTAAGAAAAGTGGATTTTAATATACTTAAATATTTAGTTTTTCTTTTTTTCTTTAAAAGGACTTCCACCAAGTACCGACGGTCAAAACCATGGAGATTATTAATCTTAATTAAACTTTGTAAATTATTTCCTGGAAATCTGGACGTAGCAAACAAATATAAGGATTTTTCATTATTACGTAACCGACACCAAACACAATTTTCTTATCTATGCGAAAAGTTATATGGGACATCAGTAACAATGGTGGAAATTTGTATGTTTTATTCTATAGTAGGTATAAAAAATACTTAATAAAAATAAATTTAATTTATATTAAATAGTGAAATAAATATTTATAAAAATATTTGTAAAAAAATATTAAAATGTTTTTATAAAGAAATGTATAACATTATACAATCATAAATATAGGTGTTACCATTAAAAAAAAAATATTCAGAGTTTTAGGCAAACTGTTTTTTGTTATATAAAAAATATAGTTACTAGGTTAATACATAGAAAATGTGTAAGAATTTTAATTAAGTATAAATAAAACTTATAGTTAATTATTGTGTCATTGTAAATAATATCTATGTTTAAGAAGTCGAAGATTTTTTTAATAAATTAATATACTTCGTAATTTATTAAATTTTGATGTGTTTAGGTGCGTAAAAATAAATTTATTTAACACATAGTTATGTAGGAATCATATATTTTTTAGAAATTATTTCATTTAAATTGGAAATGGCTCACAAAGGGTTGAAAATTATAGAAAATTAGTGAAAAGTAGTCAGAAAATTACCTAATGAAATTGCATTATTTTTTATGTTATTTATTTATGCTCACACCGTTGATATGAATAAATAAATGAATAAATGACTTTACAATTAATTTATGATTGATACAAAATGAGAATTTCGCGTGAAGATGGAGTGAGAGTTAATTCGAAGTCACGTGAATAATATATAGAAAGTACCATTCCTGTTATGTTTTCATATTCTTTGTGTTGATTCTATCAATTTTTAAACACTTGGTTGGCACACAAGGTTTGTGTATACTCAAAACCAAATAATTAGGTACTTTCCTGTTCCCTTCACACTAGGCAAAGCCTGAAGTGAAAATAGTGCATCCGAGAGCCAGTATTCGAACCGGACACCTTATGGCTTATCCAGTAGGTACCTGATAAATAATTATTTATGATTCTGTCCCTAGTGTGTTACAAAAATTAGTAAATTTCTATAACATAGTTATGCTATTACTATCAATACTATCCCATGAGAACATGAAAAATACCCATGTTCATCACTTCACCCATTTAAAAAAATCCTGCGGCGCTATTCTTTCTTCGTATTTTTTGCACACAATATTAATACCAACCTAAAACACGAATTTTTTCACTCCCCTTCACGAAAAAGTTTCGCCTGCGGAGCTATTGTTACTTCGAATCCCTGGGTTCTGCCATTTTCTGTCGCAACCGTTGACAGGAGTTTTTTCGGTTTAACAATGGTCAGACTTAGTCCCCCCCCCAAGAAACCATTTCGGTCGCAATTTGGTCGCCGTTCGCACACGTTCGCACACTACTGTGTGCACACTAATCGGAAATTCGGTCGCTGTTCGGACACAGTTCCGGAACCGCAACCAAAAGTGGGGAACATTTGTGACTAAATCTGGTCGCATTCGGTCACATTCTGGTTACAAATGCGACCAAATCCGGTCGCATTCGGTCGCATTTGTAACCAAAATGTGACCACTTGAATGGCCCGCCGGTGCTGGCGCGTACGTATTTGCGGTTTCCCGCAAAAATAAATATATATAGTTATAATTTTAACATGGATGCGCAACAAAATTCTTAACACCAAAATACTTTACAGCCATGATATAATATTAATGAAAATAAAAACGGACGGGTATAGCTAAATAATATCCGAATTTCATTGCGAAACAAAATTTATCGTGTAATTTAGTAAAGTAGGTGGCTTATTTTTAACGCGCCTTTTTAATTATTAATTTTAACAACAAATAATAAATTAATGTGATAGTCATATTTATTTATATTAAATTCTATACATCTTCCAATAAGTCCATTGTTTCGCAGAAACCTTAATTTTGACCTATTACGCTATAATCCAAAGAAATTTCATCCTGTAAAACGATTAAACATGCATGTTAATGAACATAATTATCAAAATTTCGTAGAATATGGAGTAGTCGCAAATGTGACCACTTATGACCACTTGTAACCAGTTGTGACCGCTTTGTGACCGAATGTAACCAAAAGCGGTCACAATGCTTTTCATTAGCTAGCCGCCATAGTTCTTGATCTACTATTCTCAAACAGTTTCCGCTCCTCATGTCAGAACGTCTTCAGTCTTTGTACAAAATGCAGTATACGCTCGTCGCAACAAAGGAAAATTCGGCAGTTGTGATCTGCTGTTCCTAGTGGTTGGGTGAAGGAGGGTCTTTTGTATTGGCCAAAATTTATACGGAAAACTATATTGTAAGAGGCCAGGAGAAACGAGGACAGTGTGCCTGAAAGTGGTTGGATGCGCATAAAATGCCGAATAAAAGTTATAGATATTCCAACATATGAAAAAGCCATGGATTCTATTCGCTTCAACACTACAAACACGACTGAACAAGAAACAGATTGAGAACTACTTATAGCGTGGACTAATATATTTTGAACAATTTGAACCAACTTTGTTCGGACACATTCACCACACAGTGTGCACACTCCGCGACCAAATCTGGTCGCAAAGCGTACACAATGTGTGCGCTTTGTGACCAAGTTATGTTCGGACACATTCACCACACAGTGTGTACACTCCGCGACCAAATCTGGTCGCAAAGCGTACACAATGTGTGCGCTTTGTGACCAAGTTCTGTTCGGGCACATTCACCACACAGTGTGTACACTCCGCGACCAAATCTGGTCGCAAAGCGTACACAATGTGTGCGCTTTGTGACCAAGTTATGTTCGGACACATTCACCACACAGTGTGTACACTCCGCGACCAAATCTGGTCGCAAAGCGTACACAATGTGTGTATTTTGTGACCGGGTTTTTGTGTGCACACAGTGTCGACACGGCAACCACTTGTGACCACTTGTGACCGAATTGCAAATTTCGCGACCGAATTTGGTTTCTTGGGCCCTTCCAAATCAAATACTAGACCCCCCAAATGAAAGCCTATATACGCCACTGTTAGATACTACCTATGTATTTATAATTGAATTTATTAGGTGTATTATAAAATAGAAATTATTGCACTCACTATAAACAAATAAGTAAAATACAGTTAAAATACGATAAGAAAATATTTTATAAATTGCTGGATATTTATTTATTTGGGTGATAAATTAATATCCAAATAAATAAATGAATAAATAAATATAATTTTTATTAAATTGTTTATTAATGACTAAGAGAGCACTTTTAGAATAATAATTAAGTAGGTAATTAATACATAGTACTGTCACGAAATAAATATATAAATTAAAGTAACATTTGTATTTGCTTATTATTGAATGTAGACGTTTTAGAAAATGGACAAAATATTAAAATAAATAATAATTAATTTATTATTTATTATTAGATAATTATTTAAGAAATTATGTTAATGTTTCATTAAGTATTAAATTCTAGGAACTTTGAAATGAAGTTATTAAATGAATGTAAGAATGAAATAAAAAATGCGTATTTATTTTTTTACCTGACCTTTTTTGCTAGACTTTAAAAAAATCGTAGAGGCGGGTCTTGCCAACACATTTCTTAGTATTATCAGCCAGAAAAGGCTACATTATTACTTATCATTCATGATAATTGGTACCTAGATATCTTCTTTCTCAGCCATTTTTATTCCAATGCTGGACATAGGCCTCCCCTTTGACTTTCCACAGATCCTTATCCTGGGCACGCTGCATCCACTTGCTTCCTGCAAATCGCCTCACATCGTCAGACCATCTTGCCTGAGGTCTTCCTACGCTCCATTTGCTTGTTCTAGGTTGCCACTCGAGAATCTTTTTGGTCCATCTAGAATCTGAGCGTCTGACATGGTTGGTATATTAAATTA
Source organism: Ceraclea dissimilis (assembly GCA_963576895.1). Lineage (NCBI taxonomy): Eukaryota > Metazoa > Arthropoda > Insecta > Trichoptera > Leptoceridae > Ceraclea > Ceraclea dissimilis. The sequence goes on along the minus strand of OY756367.1, from coordinate 956,366 downwards.
TAAACTCATCGGCCTAACACTGGGAAACATTCACCTATCCAGTTATCACAGATATCATCAAAGATTAGGCTCATATGCACATAGCCAAAAACACAAACATTGTGCCTGAAATACCTATCATATTTAGAAATCTTCTTACGATATCGCATGATAATAGTTTGTAATTACCTACAAAATTACAATAATTCATTATTTTCCAACTATCGCCATCTTCAGATATTTTAAATAAATGTTTTGTTAATTTAGCAAAGAACTGAACCATTATTATCTGGAAATGGCCGGTAACAAAATAAATAATATTTTCATAAAATATCAGTAGATGGTACAACACAGAATTATTAGCTGTAGGATTATTTTATTTTGCGCGCCACTTTATCTATGGTGCGCGCGAATTTAAATGTATCACAGAACAGACATGAGACATCACTTTTGAAATTTTCCAGCGGCCATACCGACGGCTAGGATGTATTTTTTTAAGTGGTAAAAATGGTTTTCGTTTAAATCATTTGCGGTTGCCTTTAGGAGATTAAAAAAACTTTTTTAGCGCTTAAAAAAACAAAACAACAACCGGCCAGCATTGTTTGTCTATGCGTATATCGATGACCCATGTCTGCTAGGTGATTCAATGTGAATGAATTGCCGGCCCGGCTGTCACGTTTTTTCTTAAGTTTTTTTACCGTTTCTTTTTGCCGTTTGCTTTCGTTTCGTCATGGCGTTTTTTGCATGTTGTCGCCGATCGCAACTGGATTGCGTTTTCATTTCAAGTGTAAATCATTAATATTCAACAATATAAGTGTAATGGCTCCAAAGCGCAATGGAAACGGTGTTTCTAAAACTAAATCGCCCGTGCAGAAGTCCAAAACTCCGATGCACCATTGGGCGAAAGGATTGGTGGCAAGCATGGAAGATTCCGAGAAAGTTATTGAACAGGACGCTTTGGTAACTGTGATTAAAGACGCATATCCTAAAGCGAGACATCATTATCTCGTGCTTCCTAATGAAGATATATCGGGAATAACAAAATTGGACAAAACGCATCTTTCTCTGTTGAAGCACATGGAACAAGTTGGAAAGCGGGTTGTTGGAGATATCAAGCAGTCTTCGTTCAGATTAGGCTACCACAGCGTCCCCAGTATGCAGAGATTACATCTCCACGTGATTAGCGACGATATGGTGTCGGATTGCTTGAAGACGAAAATCCATTGGAATAGTTTTACAACCGATTTTTTCATACCATCTCAAGGTAGGCACCATCTTGTTTTTACAACAAAAACTTTTTTCAAATTTTGTTTTGCTTTAAAAAAAGCACTAAAACGGTATTTTTTCGCTTGAATAGGTCGTGGACGTGTGCCCGGCACCACCCGCAGCCGAGCCCAGCGAAAATAAATCATTTTTAGTGGTTTTTGAAAACAAAATAAACTTGACTAAAATTTCAAGGCCAAAACACCTCAGTTTACTACTAAATTGTTTGCTAGAGACACATTTCATGACTTTCCGTTCGTGAGCCGGCCCCATCCACAGTCGAGCCGAGTGAAATAAGACCGTTTTAGCATTTTTTTGGAAAAAAAAAAATCTTTTTGACAAAAAGTGGGGCTGCAACTCCCCTTTTCTGAAACAAAATAAACTTGACAGGACCGCAAGAGTGTAATAATGATTTACTAACAACATTTTATCTTTTCAGATTTGATCAGGATGATTGAGAAGAATGGGCGAGTGTTGAAGATATCTGAGGAGAAACACAAATCACTATTAGCAACACCACTGCAGTGCCACAAGTGCAAACTACCGGCCAAGAATATGCCGACCCTTAAATCTCACATACTAACACACTCGTGATAGTCATTTAGAAGTCCAAGTGAGATTGGACAAATCAATGTGATATTATGGTATGGAAATTTAATACATATTAAATTTTTGATTTTCTTAACACTAATTTCTTGAATTCTTAACACGCAAAATAACAATTTAAGTACATATAAAAATTACAAAGTTTTTAGTAGGTAACAAACAATACTTCAAAGCATGGTACTATTGGAGTGCTGCGGCCCCATTCAAGGTCAAGCTTATTTTGTTTTAATAAAGCACCTTTTTAAAACACGATAAACTTTTGACAGGAGTGTCATTTCAAGTCCAAAACATCCTAAAGTTGCTAAATTTGTTTTAAGAAAACATTCGGTCTTTCTGTGCCATCGTCCGGCCCCACCCGCAGTCGAGCCGAGTGAAATAGTACCATTTTGTGCGCTTTTTTATATTAAAAAAAGTTTTTCACAAAAAATGGGGCCACAACACTCCCATAGTACCCAGGTATTCATAACAATACATTGCTGTAGTATCTATTTATCACCTCACACTGTGTCTGTTGCGGGGTAGACAGAGAGATCAGAAATCATGACCACCCTAACCTTACACACACTTCAATCTTCCATCACATTCATGCAATTTGTCATGCACTCTGATTCCTTTTACTCAAAACGCATCTGTCCTCGAGTATCTCAATGGTCAAGCCAATGGTTCTTGGACTACAGCATTTCTTTACACCTCTTCTTTCATTCACGTGTATTACTACTTCGTTATGCTTTCACCATTCATCCTCTCTACATGTCCCATCCATCTCAACTCAAATATTAGTAAATTTCACTATGTACCTAAAGCTATTTCTTGCATCATTTGTAACTGATCTCTCCATTACAGGAACGGGAGCGATATACAGTGCAAGAAGCTCATTCTGCTCATCGGAGACATGCAGGCTTACAAAAGACAAAGCTCTTTGTGGCCGACTATCGTCTGACATCCTCAAAACATCCTCCGGCCAGGACCAACATTCATCATCATCATAGTCAATATGTTAGGTATCTATATAAAATTCTCCGAACTGACTTTTGTAAAACAGATTTACGTACGTCTCTCTTTGTCATACATCTAGATGCAATGATTGGTTGAAAAAATATGTTTGCATTTTGTCTTGCGTCAAATTACCGAGATCCTTTACGCACAAAATTCAGACACAATAAGACAAACATTTTCGGGATTGGATGATGTTTTGGCAAACTTGTCTTGTCAAATTCGTGGTGTTGTATGCAGCATAAGATTTCAAAAAAATTTTACACTATTTTTTTTTGTTATTTCGGTTCGAAAGATGTCCCCGCTATAATTATTATTTCGTATGGCTTCTGCCACCGATGGGCGGCAACGTCAGAAGATAAAGAGAATTATGCTATCTGCTACATACAGGAGACATGCACCCTACAGAGCAACATCCAGGCTTCCAAGCCATTCAAGGGCATTGGGTGTGGCGTTGTGGATATCTGCATACGTTCCAGGGAATGCTCTTAGAGGACAGTCTTCGACAATGTGCTTGATGGATTGCACTGGCTCTCCGCAGTCACAGGCAGGAGAATCTCGCATGTGCCATCTGTGGAGCATTTGAGCACATCGTCCATGCTCCGTGCGGATTCGGTTTAAGGTTACCCATTGACGCCTCGGGAGGTCAAAGCCGGGTATCGGTACCCCCACCCCCTGCACCAGGCCCCGGGAGTCTGGATTGGAAGCTTCCCAGTCCTCTCTCCATCGGGCACGGCCATTGAAGCCACTCCCCATTAAATGAGTAGCGGCCGCGTGGACCGGCCTTCTGGATGAGAGTCGGGGGATGAAAGGTGTTGGTACATCCTGGTGCAGGGGCAGAGATTGGTTTTTCCTATATTTAGTCCACTCCTTATGGGTTGCTTCGAGGCGACGGATGGGCGGTGGTGGTATATTGCTAAGTACGGGGAGCCATTCAGTCGGGGTAGACTTCACAGCCCCCGCAATCAGTCTCATGGTGTTGTTGAGTTCCGCATCCAGTTTATGGGTGTGAGCGCTGTTTACCCACACAGGTGCAGCATACTCCGCGGCAGAATATACTAGAGCCAGTGCTGACGTTCGAAGCGTAGATGCTGATGCTCCCCATGTTGATCCGGCTAATTTGTGAATTATGTTATTTCTAGTTTTGACTTTGGCCTTTGTGTTCTCTATGTGTTTCTTGTATGTCAGTTGTGTGTCCAGGGTCACCCCAAGGTACTTGGGGGTCTGGTCATTCTCCAAAAACTGGCCGTCAAATTCGACACTTGGCTGGTGGTTAGCCAATCTATTGCTCAAATGAAAACATGTCACAACCGTCTTCTGTGCGTTTGGTTTGAGTCTCCACTGCCGAAAGTAGATGGTTAGGGCTCTCAAATCCTCAGTCAGTGTGTTCTCCGCGGTAACAAAATTGGCGTGCTGGGCTGCCAATGCTATGTCATCGGCGTAGGTGAATTTGCGACACACGGTTTCCGGGAGATCACTGGTATAGAGGTTGAAGAGAAGGGGTGCCAGGACTGAACCCTGGGGCAGTCCATTGTTCAGCCGCCTTTGTGAGCTGCACGCATCGCCCAGATGGACTGTAAAGAGGCGATCGCTCAGCATTGAATTCAGTAGGTGAGTCAGGGTTCTGCAAGGCACGACTTGTATGAACTTCGACAGTAGACCCTCTCGCCAGACGGTGTCGTATGCAGCAGAAAGATCAACAAAAGCTGCAACCGTTTTTTGTTTCTTTTGGAAGCCGTTCTCAATGTAAGTGGTTAGGGCTGTGACCTGGTCCACACAACTCCTCTCAGGACGAAAGCCAGCCTGCTCCACGGGAGTCACACTCTCTATGAGTGGGGCAATTCTGTTATAGATGAGCCTCTCCAGTAGTTTGTGGCATACACATAGAAGGGATATCGGTCGGTAACTATCAGGCCTCTCCTTTGGTTTTCCAGGTTTCAGGATGGCAATAACTCTGGATTTCCGGAATTGGTTTGGGATCCTGCCAGTCTCTAGGATGTTGTTATACATTAACCGAAGCCATTCCCTCGTATGCTCACCACTTTGTCTTATAAACTCTGGGAAGACTTCATCCACACCGGCTGCTTTCCCTGGTTTTATTTTTGATATGGCTATGTCCATTTCTGCCTTTGTGAAGGGGGCAGCATATGTGCTTCGGGTGGTTGTGTCCCTCTTTGTTTGACGGAATTTACTCTTGATGGATCTGCTGAATTCTTTGTCTGCAGGGGCTCTAGATGTCTCAACTATGCGGTTTGCTATCAGGTTGGGATTGATGTTATATTTCTGGCTGGTGGGTTCTCCATTGTTTCCTAGGCGACGGAGGAGTCTCCAGGCTTTCCGACTGGAGTGTTGAAAGTTTGTATTCTCCACCAGGTGTGCCCACTTTTCCCTACGACTCTGATCGAGTAAGATTATCAAAGCGTCCGCATCATGGGGGTTTCGAGATCGCTGATAGCTTTGATAGAGCTCTTCACATTCAGCAGTCCATCCTGGTACGTAGCTCTTGCGATGTCCTCTGGGGATGTGCCTCTTGGCCGCCCCTATTAACATCCCCACAAAGCGCTCATAGTTGTTTGGTGTGGGTGGAATCCATCGAACAGTATCATCCACGGCTTTAGTGAAACCAGCCCAATCTGCTTTTGTAAAGTTCCATCTGTCTTTTGGTATGGATTTTATTTTATGGATCTGAAGTCCAATGGTAAAGAGCACAGGGCGGTGTTGGCTGTGGGGGAAATTTCCCAGTACTTTTCGAGCAGCTGTTATAGGTTTTCCTTCCCTGTCCCTCGTAGCGAAGCACAGGTCAGGATTGTATTCTCTATTCCAGCGTGCCGAGTGGAAAGTCCCTTTTTGTTTGGCGTCATGTACCAGATGGAGGTCATTCAATTCAGCCCACTGTGTTAAGTCTTCTCCATTTTTGTCAGATTCATTGTAGCCCCAGGATGTGTGATGGCTGTTGAAATCGCCGATTAGGAGTGCCGGGTGGTATGGTGTTGGTAGTAGAGGAGTAGGCCAGCTAGCATTTGGTGGTTTATAGACATTAGTTATTGTTATGTCCTCCACTACTGTTTGGACAGTATACACGTCACCTTCGTCAGTCACAGAGTGGGGTGCCCATTGGATGTCGTCCTTAACGTAAGTGGCGAGTCCATATTTGTTATGAAAGGTTGCTCCTGCTAGTGTGTATCCAGGTAAGCGGCACCGGCCATTTAGTTGCTCTGCGTTTCCGGTGTGTGTCTCCTGCAGTAACAGAACGTCGATATTTTCATCATTCAGTACTCGAGAGAGTACCTCGGCTTTGGCTAAACTAATTCCTTCTACATTTAATTGTAAGAATCGGGTGTTTTCCCTCGTCGATGAGTCCTTATAAGGACTGTTTTTCTCACTGTTACTTTGCATTTTTCTCTTTGTTATTCTTCTGATAGCGTGAGATGCCGCTATAATGGGCTAGCATGAAAATCTCTAACGAACCTTTGTTCACTTCGATTATACTGAGTACCTACTTATGGAGAAATTAATTTTTCACAACGACCGATACTATGCGAGTTATTTGGTGAGTTAGCGGATATGTCTTTCCATGTTTTTTCTAGTGCTAGCTTTTGACATTTTATTTTACATATAAGGGACACTGACAGAGAGTTAACAACACATACACAATAACAAACATAAAATGAGAAACGCGTCAACCCTCCAATTAGAAGTGTCTACAACTTACATAAATTATTATCATTCTATATCTGATATTTATTTATTCACATACACACAACATAGGCTACTAAAACTTATACAACAAAAGATTTAGTAATTTTGGGCAATGCTTTCGAGCAACATGTTTTTATCCGACTGTTTTTTTTTTCTCGTCGTCTCTAATTGAGGCACTTGGACTGGTCAGATTAATATATCGTTTATATGGTATACAAATATTGTTGGGGACTTGATTCTGAAAAAACGCATCAGCGAACATTTTCTACTATTTAATTGCAATTTGTTTTGGGTACACCACTGACCAAACTTTTCCAAATTATTTTGCAGTACTTCGCAGTCAGATAGACTCGCAATTTTTTTAAAGATCTTTATATCATCGGCGAACATCAGAACCTCTACATTCCTAAATACATTAATTACATCATTCATGAACACCACAAACAGCAATGGGCCCAAATGCGAACCCTGTGGTACACTGCTAGTCGCCTGAAAGACAAAAGATGTTTCATTTTCGATTCTGACAGCCAACATTATATCTAAAAGATAGCTCGCAAGCCACGTGAGCATAGGGCCTGTTATTCCATAAGCTGATAGTTTGGCAAGCAGAATCTCATGGTGCACCTTGTCGAACGCTTTACTGTAATCAGTATATATCGAGTCAGTATATACATATATAGAATTTACGTTGTACTAATCTTCAGAACATAGTGCTGGCATTCCAGGACGAACTGAACAACCGTAACAGATATTTGTTTGCTGTTTGAGCTTGTGCGTACGCCACAGTCCCTCGTCGAATGTATATCATGTTTTCTGTTGCAGGGATCGATTGCAACTAGTGAAGTTTTTCACTAGTAGGCACCTATATAGAATTCATTGAATTTTTTTCCGTACGTATCGTACGCAATTATTTTTTTTGAAAATTCTAGTAGGCTCAACTTTTTGTTAGTGTGCACCTTGTTGCAAATCTTGCTAACATTCAGCCGCTTTAAGGTACTTACCTCCTACACCGTCGACAGCGCCCTTGCCGTGCGAGGCAGCGAAAAAATTCCATTCTGCTTCCATGCCGAATTTTTTTTGGAAAAAACATAAATTTGACATAATATATTATTTGCTCTTAGTCTGAGCGGCACAGTTTTCAGTAAAGATGTGTGCCATTGTGATACATATTTGGATACATCCTTTTTATGTCCGACAATGTGACACTAAGGAATTTCCTTACTGCAAATTGACTGTGTGACAAGTCATCATTTACAATTCCATATGATAAGACTTGGGAACCAATCACAACAAGTAAATATTGTCACTTGTTTGTGTCTCCAGTGCGCACTTTGGGTTTCATTTTGTGTTACCGGAGCATAGTTTTCGGGATATCGTGTTTGGTGGGTCTAAATGTAAAATTAAGTTAGTAATCAAAATAATCTAAATACACGGAGACGGAAATAATGTCACGAAGGCAAAATTTGATCTGATTTGAATGACTGAAAATATAATATATACGATTTGGGGATTTTCCATAACATTTGGCTCGCTAAAGATATATTAAACTCAATATCCAAATGCACGATTCGTCCGAAAAACTGATTACAAAACTTTTTCGGGATATCGTGTTTGGTGGGGAGTTTTAAGCGATGTCTTGTGAATTTATACCTTGTTTTACGGGGCATTGAATCTGTCAACCTCTTTGGATCGTCGTCGTCTAGTCTCTGTTCTGTCCAGTATAGGGAGCGGCGGTTAGTTGCTTTTTTGCTTTGAGACCAATTTATCCTGGATCACAGGTTTTCTACAGATTAAGGACTGGACTGTTTCCAGGCCACTGCAGTAGTACCTTAATCTTGTTGTCCTGGAACCACCTTGTCACACTTTTGGCTTGTGACAGGGGGCGGGGTCTTGCAGAAATATGCAACTCTCTATTTTCATCTGTAATATCCATTATATTTTTTGATGTCAAACATCCCATCAATGATATGAAGACAACCTATGCTAAATGTCTCTTTATGTCTGTGATCCTATGTCCCTATCTTATACTACAAGTGCATAGTAAGTAAAGGATTCTTACAGACTACTGTATGTAGAAGTAGGAGATTGGCAGACAAAAGAAAACACTACGGTTGGTAAATTTTTTAGAACAATTTCTGAACATAATAATAAGTCAGCACTAGTTCCTTTTCTCTCTGGTATCTGGAAAATGTCTAGCTGATAATTTTAAACATTTTCGTCCAGGGATGTTAATCAACTTCTTTTTGAGGCATAAATTAAAAATACTCACGACAAAGTATAGAAAATATAGGGTGGCCAAAGGCGGATACGGTTCTGTTCGAAGTAACTGAAGGACTGAGTCTTGGCCTGGCCACCGTGCCTGGTAGCCCAGCCTGGTCCCGGCATAAACCTAACCTGGAATGATATGACATACAATTGATACATGCCGAGTAGCCATTTATCAATTTCTTTACAGTGGCATTTGCAGTTTCTCTAGCTTTTGAAGTGGCAGCGGCAAATATCCGTGGGCAGCTTTGTGGGAATGTCATCCTGGAGGTGGTCTCGTGTTCTGGATATATTTTGTTGAAATCGGCAATTAACCTGCATCCGGTGGGTGCCCTCAGTATAGGGAACCTGTCAAAATATCCCTTTAGAGATTCCTCTCATGATACAAATAGTATCTTAGTCGGGATTTCATTGTGCTTCCCCACAAAACTTCAACTCTGCTAGGGAGAGCTCTCTACCAAGGTTTGTTAATTTCAAATCTTTTCCTTACAACCTAAATTTGGATTAGCAGCCAAATATCATAGGATTCTGGGGGATGTTCAGCTGCTGTGGCGTGGATGATTTTAAACGCCCCGTCAACGGCGTCAAGGAGTGTAGGAAATTCGTAGAGGATATCCTCATAGTTTATTGATGTATCCCAGACGAATCTGATGTAAGGCGCAGACGCAAGATGTATAATTGTCTCTCTAGAGAATGTCTCCCAACAGCTGACGAGAATCACCGGTATAAAAGTACTGATGTATGCAAGACAGACACCGAATTCGTTCGCATTTATAGGCGGCTTGGCGAATAGATCTCCCAAGAGCGCTGTTACTTCCCCAGTTTCCAGACTTACTGAGATATATGAAGTGCCAGTGCTTGTTTTTTGTTCCCCAATGGAACATCGTACATTTCCAAGGTCTTCATAGAATGTTTGCATTATTTTTTGTACCGTACCTGTATTCTGTGTACGGTACATCCGCCGTACAAAGACAACGATGATGGTAGTAGGATAGGTGCTGATCACAACTATGAAGCGCCAATCCTAGTCACTACTTCTAACGGGGAATTCGTCTTCTAATCGCTGGTAAGACAGCGGCCGTCACGCGCCGACTGGTTATAAATCCGGGTCGCGTCGCGTACTGTCTTTGAACAACTTCTCTTTCATCTGCTGACCTAATAGCTGCTGTTTTTCCTCCTGCTTCATATTGTCTAACCACTCCGTTTCTGAAAGTTGCAGAGTATCTTCCGTCTGATAGTAATTTATTGATTGTTTGAAGATTAGCCTTATGGAAGCACATTGTAAAATTATTTGTGAAATAAAAACACTGTTTTTTACTTCCACTATTTATTTTGAGTATATACACCAGAGATCATTCATAGATAACCACTGAAGATAAAGCATTAGCTTTGAAAGATCTCTGGTGTATGTACTCAAAATAGTGGAAGTAAAAAACAGTGTTTTTATTTTACAAATAATCTTCTGTCTGATTCGTACCTGAGGGATTGGATTCCCAGCCCAGCGCAGAAGATTTCATGTTGTAAGCATTTTCGTCCAGGAGCGTTATCCAACTTCTTTTTGAGACATAAATTAATAATACTCACGACAAAGTATAGAAAATATAGGGTGGCCAAAGGCAGATACGGTTCTGTTGGACTGAACGGATGGTGTGGGCCGTGCCTGGTTGCCCAGCCTGGTCCCGGCATAGACCTAACCTGGGATGATGCGACATACAATTGATGCATAACGAGTAGCCATTTATCAATTTCTTTACAGTGGCATCTGCAGTTTTACTTTTGAAGTGGCAGTGGCAATTGACTGTTTGTAGCTTATGTTGAATGATACACAAATATGAGTATTATGAAGCTTGATGTTTATTTTAACGGAAATAATATGGACAACACAGAGAATGATTTCACAGTTAATGATTACACATACATAATTACACAGTTAATAATTAATTCACAATTGAACTATTGTTAGTGAAGATTTAGCACGGCGTGCGATGATTTAATTTAAATCAATTATTATTTTAGTAACAGGTGGATATTGGCATCACAAGCCAAATTGATTAGCGTTAAAATTTTATAATTTGCAAAGTTAATCTATGACTAAATTTAATAAGTACACAAAGTTGCAGAGGTAATCAAAAAATAGGTAATCTAAATGTAAAATTAAGCAAGTAATCTAAATACACGGAGACGAAAATAATGTCACGAAGGTAAAATTTGAATGACCTGTAGTATGTAATACTATATACGATTTGGGGATTTTTCATAACATTTGGCTCGCTAAAGATACATAAGTATAATAAGGGTTTTATTTGAATTTACTTGACGTGTAATTAAGACTTTAACTAATTAATTAGTACACATTATAACATGCCAATTCTCCAATATTCATGGGATTAATGTTAAACAGTTATCTCAAATCCTAAAATTAATTCGTTAAGTTCTTAGCACAATTTTGGATGGTGAAACCCTGATTAATTGTTATACATAGCTATACATTATACATGTGTATGATTTTTCATAGCTTCCAAACATTTGGCTCGCTAAAGATATATTAAACTCAATATCGGAATGCACGATTCGTCCGAAAAACTGATTACAAAACTTTTTCGGGATATCGTGTTTGGTGGGAAGTTTTAGGCAATGTCTTGTGAATTTATACCTTGTTTTACGGGGCATTGAATCCGTCAACCTCTTTGGATCGTCGTCGTCTAGTCTCTGTTGTGTCCAGTATAGGGAGCGGCGGTTAGTTGCTTTTTTGCTTTGAGACCAATCCATCCTGGATGACAAATTTTCTACAGATTAAGGACTGGACTGTTTCCAGCCCACTGCAGTAGTACCCTAATCTTGTTGTCCCGGAACCACCTTGTCACACTTTTGGCTTGTGACAGGGGGCGGGGTCTTGCAGAAATATGCAACTCTATTTTCATCTGTAATATCCATTATATTTTTTGATGTCAAACATCACATCAATGATATGAAGACAACCTATGCTAAATGTCTCTTTATGTCTGTGATCCTATGTCCCTATCTTATACTACAAGTGCATAGTAAGTTAAGGATTCTTACAGACTACTGTATGTAGAAGTAGGAGATTGGCAGACAAAAGAAAACACTACAGTTTGTAAAAAAAATCAAAACAATTTCTCAACATAATAATAAGTCGGCATGTGTTCCTTTTCTCTCTGGTATCTGGAAAATGTCTAGCTGATAATTTTAAACATTTTCGTCCAGGGATGTTATTCAACTTCTTTTTGAGGCATACATTAAAAATACTCGCGACAAAGTATAGAAAATATAGGGTGGCCAAAGGCGGATACGGTTCTGTTCGAAGTAACCGAAGGACTGAGTCTTGGCCAGGCCACCGTGCCTGGTAGCCCGGCCTGGTCCCGACATAAACCTAACCTGGAATGATGCGACATACAATTGATACATGCCGAGTAGCCATTTATCAATTTCTTTACAGTGGCATCTGCAGTTTTACTAGCTTTTGAAGTGGCAGCGGCAAATATCCGTGGGCAGCTTTGTGGGAATGTCATCCTGAAGGTGGTCTCGTGTTCTGGATATATTTTGTTGAAATCGGCAATTAACAACCTGCATCCGGTGGGTGCCCTCAGTATAGGGAACCTGTCAAAATATCCCTTTAGAGACCCCTCTCATGATACAAATAGTATCTTAGTCGGGATTTCATTGTGCTTCCCCACAAAACTTCAACTCTGCTAGGGAGAGCTCTCTACCATAGATTGTAAATTTCAAATCTTTTCCTTATATCCTAAATTTACAACGGTGTCCCTCAACACCGTCGTCGGAAGATCATATTTGGTTGTGATGCCGAAAAAAACTTTTTGGATTAGCAGCCAAATATCGTATGATTCTGGGGAATATTCAGCTGCTGTGGCGTGGATGATTTTAAACGCCCCGTCAACGGCGTCAAGGAGTGTAGGAAATTCAAACAGGATATCCTCGCATGAAACAAAGACATTATCGACTGATTGTATCGACTCCCCACAGTGTACAATCAGCGGTTGCAGAGTTCCTCCAACGGCAGCTATCTTCTTTCGAATAGAGTTACGGCTATGTCGCTTCCCACAAAACTTCAACTCTCTGCCAGGGAGTTTATGGAGCCTGTACCCTCCAATAGTACGAGGTCGTCACTCGATGTCTCTACTACGAGAAAGAGATACTACGAATTAGTTGCTTTAAATACGCTTTAGTATTTTTTATATAAAGGATGGTACTATCCGACCCATAATTTTTCCCCAAAATCTTCTAATTTACTTTCGTTCAGTGGAGTTTGGTAGATGGGCCACCACCAGTACGGTTCAGTGACTCTCTTCACGAGCAGCTTGTAGTCTTTTCATTAATGTTAACCCTGTGTCATTGATGTCAAGGCGAAAACTATCGTTGATTGCGTATCTTCACCCATTTTTTGCCTACCTTAAAAATTCCAACTCGCAGTCAAACTGATGGTCGAACATGAGCTTTTGCTTTTTTTGTTCATGATGAAAAGCTCTGTCAGTGGACGTGTCTACATTTCGCAATAATACAAAGTAACAAGGAATCCCAATGTTCAGTGAGCCTTTCCAAATCCTGTAGTGCTGCGAGACATTGCTGTATTTGTCCGGCATTACTCCATTTTGGTAAACTCCCCCGGGAAGTTTTTTTACAATTTGTTCCCGGTTGCTATCAGAGTAATGTTGCGATGCAGTTGTCGCCGATATACAGACAGATGTTGATGTCAGAACTGTGAATGAAACATTCATTCTTAATCTCTACTGTGCAAAAGATAAAAATGACTCCGTATTTCTTTACAAGTTTCTTCACATCCTTGAAATTTTGACATTCCCTAACGTAATCCCAAATTGTATATGCCATCATTTCACAAAACTCAGTTTAATTATTTTATTGTTAAATTTTTAGAATTCCTTGTTGCAAATGAATATCCAAATTTTTTCAAACTGTTTATAAAATCGTTGAATGGATCCTCCCCTTTAATGTGGCCTTTGATTGCATTATTCACTTCAAAGTTGGACAAATAGCGTTCGCAGCAAGCCTCCATTTCCAAAGAGGCACTAAAAAGATAACAGGAACCTATTTCATCGCTTATATATGGGATCCGGATGTGTTCTTGCCAATATGAATGCACCTGAGGCAGCCTGACAATCCCCATCATAATATGGAGATCGATAAACTTTTCCATTTCATCCCCAGAGGTGTTCACACTCGTGCCGTTTTTCTCAACCGAGTAGATATTCGTCTACTCCACCATATTCAAAATTATCTTATCATCAAAAAATAATTTAAAATATGATAAAGCAAACAAGTCTAACGGCTCAGAAAAACGATGTGTCTTCTACTTCAAGATCCCTACGACGCCAATGTAATTCTTCACTGGCTGGAACCCTCGACGATACAGCCTCCTCGTCTCTGGGAGCTGAAGTTTCCACGTCGTCTTCTGGGGGCTAGAATATAAAATAACGTACATAAATAATCTAATCAATTATTTCTAAAGGTTTCAAATCGTCAAAAAATCTTTCGGCGAATATATTGAGTATGCAAGATATTGAATGCTGTGATAAGACAATCACTGCCTGCACATCCTGTGGAGTGATCTTCTCGTTTTGAGGAGTGTGGACATACTCCTCCTCTTCATTAGAATTTTCGTTCTCCACTTCCACATCCGAAACATCCCCCATCAACTCCAAATATATATCGTACTCATTGAGTCTTTCGTTTGTACTCATCTGTAATGAAATCATAAAAATTACTGTGCCAATATTGAAAATCTTTCAACTCCCATTCTTCACTGTAAGGCCGGTAGAAGAAATTGTATTTAGACTAATTTTTCTCCCACTTCGGATCAGTTTAGCAGAAGTTTCACCATGCTTATATCGTCCTTTTCTTCTTAAGAATTGGACCATAGTCTTAATATGCCTGCAGTATAATTTGTTTTCTCGTCCTCATGTGGGAAACCCTTATGATACCCATACCAGGGATAACAACTTTTGTCCAGTAAATCTATTAAGCAACGCACGACATCCTCCAGAGGTTGAAGTGCAATTTCCAGGATTGATTCCCTTGCAAAGTACCAGTCAATGCGTCTGTAATATCCCGACCATGGAGAACATATTATAGCCTAGTTCTTTTAGTCGTTTTCACCTATTCCGGCTATCCCTTCCATGGGATGCCTCAAAAAAAATACAATGCGTCTGTAATATCCCTACTGTGGAGAACATTTTATACCCTAGTTCTTTCAGTCGTTTTCACCTATTCCGGCTACCCCTTTTCCACGGGATGCTTAAAAAAATATCGCTCCCAGACCGTGATTATAGAACGTGGATATTGAGCAAAAAGATTTTTTTTTGTCCTCGTCCATCACACCTTGATAATTATTCCTATCAACCCTGTCCGAACTGCATTTGAAATAGTAAAGTGTAATATTACATCTAAAATGACACGAAAAACATACCAGTGTTGTCCCTGTATTATGTTCGCTGGCTGGTAGCCGAAAAGATGGAAATAAGGAGTGACTTAAACAAATCCATGAAATTGGAACGTGTTGTATTAATATTGCGCACACCCTGACTTTTAATTTTTGGGAAATCGTAAGTAATTAAGATACACGGAGACAAAATCTGACGCGAAGGAGTCTCAATGGGAATTTTGTCAGCTGGTGAACTTATCCAGTTGCACAATACCTGAATTCAAAGTTTTCTACTTTTGTTGAAGAGATATCTTAAGTACCCAAAAAAAAAATGCTTTGCAAACCTGAACACTATCACCATTTTTCTTTAAATAGTAAAGTGGCATTTAGCTTCTCCTACTTACATTTTCTAGAAGGTGCCTTCTTTTTGTATCTCGTACTTACATTTTCCACAAGGTGCCTTCTTTTTGGGACAGTTCACCCACTGTGACATGTCCAATGCTTCTTCCACAACCATCGGTAGTTTCATCTACTCGAACATAAATAAATTTATCTCAAAGTTTATTTCTATTGTCGTTCATTTTCTTCTCATACAAAATGGGTAAGTAAATTTTTCGAATACATTTGTTTCAGAAGGCACTATTACATCGTTTGAATATTTTCCATGAAGACATTCTTGAATAAATGTCTGAAAGGTACTATTCTGTAATTGATACCATGGAATATTGCAGCGAACCGTCATTTCAGCTAAATTTGTATTAAATTCGTTTTGCGACATTTTACCGGGGTATTTTGCTAGCTGGTGAACTTATCCAGTTGCACGATACCTGAATTTAAAATTTTCTTTAAAGGATTATCTACTTTTGTTGAAGAGAAAAAAAAAATGCTTTGCAAACCTGAACACTATCACCATTTTTCTTTAAATATTACAGCAAGGTTGCCTGTCTCCTACTTATATTGTAGTGGATGTGGTAAGGATTGTAGGGAGATTAATCAGATATAAGAGTATGTATGGGCTAAGCTATGTAGAATCTGCTACCTACTTACCCACTACATATAGCAACGTGTGTATGTGAAATTAATTATCCTTAAATACCTTGTGAAGACTGTAGTGGAATATTAGAGTTAGTCCCAATCAAAAACCAGTATGGTATGATTCCTCAACGTATCGGTCCGATACGGAGTTTAAGGGTCCAGTCAACCAGAAGAGATCTTTGAGATATAGAATGTTAAATATCGGAAATATATCTGGAAGGTACTTACAGCTTATAAATGATAAAGTCTTGCGAATATTTAAGTAGCGTTTAATGTTATATAAAAAGACACAATGATACAAGAAAAGTTAGAAGTTAAGAACGCGTGCTGAACCAACCAGAGACTCGATAAGAATGATTGATTTGTGCTGGTTGATCCGCGTGCGTAATGATATGCAATAATTAAGTTGACAATACTATAAAGGCGTCGCTAGACGGTCTGTTCTAAAGGCGACCGCCACAATATTACTCTCTGCGAGATACCTCCTTTTTTGTAAACCTCGTTTTACTAATCCACTAATAAATGACCACTTTGACCTTTCCTCGGCCAATGACAGGAAGTCATTAAAAATTACCTCCCTGTCTTTCATAAGAAGACAGTTCGATTTATTTTAACAGATTTTTTCTATAAGAAAAAACAGATCAAATCGAAACTCGCGAAAGAAACACGTGCGGCCTTCCGAGATGAGCCTATAATACAACAAGTTGTATTATATAGTTCTATTTTGCAATAAAAAGAATCGCGAGAAACAAAACTAAACAAAAAAGAGTCTCAAACTAACGTGTGTGGAAATTATAATTACTTAGTTAACTGCTGCGCTGCTACGAGATAACATCACAGCAACTGTGCTGTTTCCTACCTTCGTCAGATGTGCCTCCTGAATTCTCAGCTTCAGCAGACAGGGATCCTCTGGGAGGTCGGGAACTTCTCGCTGGCCTGTAGATATGTGCAGTTTTTTCTCGGCGGGCACTCCGATAGTAACTGCTTCAAGGGATGTGGGTTGTTCTTTCTCAGTCCAGGTGGACTACTTGGTGGTTCCTGCTCTTGTAGAATGGTCCTCCAATCTCCTGGGTGTTGAGTGTCGCGCCTCCGGTCTTTAGAACTCACAGACGTAACTCAACTTTACGGCGACAATGATGTTAATGTCTATTCACTTTATTATCCTTTGTTTTTATAATTAAATATTTGAACTATTCGATTAATATTAAGACACGTTTTTTTCCCGAAATACATCCTCCAATTCTGGCACCAATTTAATGATAATTAGATCAAGATTTTTATTGGAAGCGAGTGATCAAAATGAAAGAGATGAAATTTCAAAAGATTACTCCGATTATTAGCAGTTATTTCGCTTATTTCTAATTTGGTGATGATAAAATTTTGCAGATCCGATCTTTTCATAAAATATTCCTGGAGTTGTTGACATGTTTTGTAAGATGATTCCTGGTTCAGGTGTTGTTACTGCCATGCAGAATGTGGGTAATATTAATCTGAAAGAAATTGTTTCAACCTTACTATCTCTTTGTTGACGATTTTTACAGTAAAACTTATGTCTGAATTAGTTTTTGTAATTTGTTTATGGACCATTATAATTCCGTTCTTTATTATTTCTATGGCGTTCATTTTCTTCTCATACAAAATGGGTAAGTAAGTTTTTCGAATACATTTATTTCAGAAGGCACTATTACATCGTTTGAATATTTTCCATGAAGACATTCTTGAATAAATGTCTGAAAGGTACTTTGTATTCTGTAATTGATACCACGGAATATTGCAACGAACCATCGTTTCAGCTAAATTTGTATTAAATTCGTTTTGCGACATTTTACCGGGGTATTTCTGTAGCTGGTGAACTTATCCAGTTGCACGATACCTGAATTTAAAATTTGTTGAAATATCTAATGTACCCAAAAAAAATGCTTTGCAAACCTGAACACTATCACCATTCTTCTTTAAATAGTACAGCAAGGTCGCCTGTCTCCTACTTATATTATTCTCTATGAGATACCTCCTTTTTGGTATACCTTGTTTTATGTGCCCACTGGTGAAGGTCCACTTTGACCTTTCTTCGGCCAATGACAGGAAGTCATTGAAAATTACCTCCCTGTCTTTCATGGAAAATTTCTCATTGCAACTATAGTGACATTTACATGCCACTATTTTGACAGCTTAATCTCGTGCTTTATTCCCTGCCTGGGAAGTATGCTCTTTTCCTGCATTTCTTGAGATTTTTTCTACCTGTTAACATTTTTTTCTTCTGCGAGTCAGTGTTTCGCCACTACTCCATTTGAATTTTTGAATTCTGATCCATTACTGTACTTATAATTATACCAAGGCTTCCTCTTGCTTCCTCCACATAATAATGCGGAGAGCGTTCCGCCATCACTATTCTGGTCTCTCGAGAGTTAATGTTTTTTTTACGCGAGTAACACAAAGCAACAGGCAGAATCAGCTTTATTGTTTGATTACTTTGAGTCAAAGGGTGGTGTGAATCTTTGTAGTAGGTAGAAGCACCTTTGAATAATTAATCCTAGAGGATGGGTCTTTTTCTCAAGGCGAGGGTAGCCCTGTTGTGGAGATCAGCCTATAATTTTTTGACAATGTCCAATGTCATTCTCATCAGCTGTTCCGAATAAAAGCTTAAATCCACTACTTACTATGTTCGTTAATCAGGATTCCTTTGACGATTGGGTTTTTCGTGATTAATTACGCTTAAGTGTTTCAAATCTAGTTTCTAGATCTGATATTGATGCTTCTGTTACAGGGACATTCTGACTAAATTTACTCATATTTTTAGGTTGACAAATGAGTCTAACCTGTTATAATTGATTAGTTGCTAATTTTAAGTTACACTCTTTCCTTCACATGTTCGAGAGTAAAAAACCAACGTGCAAATATTGTATTTTTACTATCAAAACAGGTGAAAAGTCTTTGGAGTGTGATATTTGCATGAAGAGATTTAGTTTTTGTGAAGTGTGTAATTTAAGTTTTAATTCGTCTAAATAATCATTATAGGTATACTTAAAAGAAGGGTTTTTAATAAGTGAAGAAGGTAATTCTGGTTTAATTCCATAAACTAATTCATAATGATAATATTTTGTGGACGTATGTGGTGTAGTATTATATGAAAACATAGCAAAATCAATCCACTCATCCCAATCGGTTTGAGTTGGGGTGATATAATGTATGAGATAGTCTGCAATTGTAGCATGACTTCTTTCTAAGCCACCGTTTGACTGAGGATGATACGCAGTCGTTTGAATTTTTTGTTTTATAAACAGTTTACATAATTCGCTCATTAATTTTGGAGTAAAATCAGAACCTTGATCTGTTAAAATATTTTCTGGAAGTCAAAGGGTGGTGTGAATCTTTGTAGTAGGTAGAAGCACATCTCCTAGAGCACGGGTCTTTTTCTCAAGGCGGGGGTAGCTTGTGGTGGAGATCAGCCTGTAATTTATTGACAATGTTCAATGTCATTCTCATCAGCTGTTCCGAATAAAAACTTAAATCCACTACTTACTATGTTCGTTAATCAGTATTTCTTTGACGATTCGGTTTTTCGTGATTAATTACGGGTCATTCTGACAAAATTTACTCATATTTTTAGGTTGACAAATGAGTCTTACTTGTTGCAACTTTTATTTGCTAATTTTATGAGGCTCTATTTGTTCGATGTCCGTGTATATCATAATCTTCCATGTATTGTGATAAAATTTAGCGGATCGATGTTTTCATAAAATATTCCTGGAGTTGTTGACATGTTTTGTAAGATGATTCCTGGTTCAGGTGTCGTTACTGCCATGCAGAGAATGTGGGTAATATTAACATGAAACAAGTGGTTTCAACCTTATTATCTCTTTGTAGCCAATTTTTACAGTAAAATTTACGTAAACAGGATGCCTCTGCTAAAGGCACAGTTGAAAAGAAAAAAATTACATGCTCCAACCATTCTTTCCACTCCCGGCTTTTCTCGGCCGCCGAGGGTGGCGTTATTTGGAAAGAACGGTTAAGTTGTTTCAGAAGGCACTATTACATCGTTTGAATATTTTCCATCGAGACATTCTTGAATAAATGTCTGAAAGGTACTATTCTCTAATTGATACCACGGAATATTGCAGCGAACCATCATTTCGCATTATACTTGCGCATCCATCATTTCTCTCTTCTGCGCATGCGTCATTACGAAATCACGTCACAGCACATAACCTAAAGCAATCATTGACTAATGTATGTTTAAAACTAGTATTTACTTTGTTGAAACTGTGATTATTTTCTATTATATGATTAGCAAATTCGGAGTAGTTGTTATTGTTCAAGCAAAGTTCATGTTCGCGAATGTGAGTCTTAAAGTTCCTTTTTGTCATACCAATATAACTAGCGCCATACACAATACCTGAATCCAAAATTGTAAACGATACAGAGACCGGTTTCAATAGCGTATATGCTGCAAAATGCTTTCTTGCATACACGGATCTTTGTTTCATTATCTTTGACAAAAAACTCATAACTTGAAGTTTTTTGTTTTTGTTTCTCCTGTATATCTGTCCTTCGGCGTTTTTGTTTTATATTCTTGCAATGTATCAAACCATATAGGAACAAATCCTGCTTGTTCTTTGAAATTTTCATAAGAGGATGAGTTTTTTATCAACTCTGTGTTTGTAGTTGTTTTGGTTATGTTTTTAAGAGACGATTTAGGCAACAGTATTAAAACACTCGTTAGTAAACAATGAAAATGATATATTTACATGTATGAATGTAATTTTACATATAATTATATACTGTAGTGCTTTTTTATAACATCCATAATATGTATTATTGGAACATGTAATATCATAACACAATGTGTGACAATAATATTATTGTAATGTACAGAGACCGGATTATAAATGCATTTGCATATTTTGGAAATTTATTCAGGATTTTGCGTATATCGACCAAAATTTACCGATCATGCATATTATTTAGGTGCTATTTCTAAAATTTTAACGTTTCCAAAAACAAAAATGTTGGTGTCTAGTTGAAAATGTAGTAGGTAAATGTTTATTTAATTTAATAAAAAAATAAGTAACTAATCATATTTAAAAAAAAAATTATATGACTTCACATCCTAGAACTGTTTTTCGCGGTCTTCCAAACAATACCAAACATAAATTAAATAAAAATAAAGTTTAATAAAGTCTTGTAATAGTGGTAATTTGTTGTATTTATTTAAATTTATGTGGCATATTTTGGAACTTTTTGGTGATTTTGATGGATATTTCGAGCATTTATGATGCATATTTACATGCATATTTTAACCATTTTATGTTGCATATAATCCAGTCTCTAGTAATGTGTAACAAAACACAAAGTGTGACACAGTATGACATTCTATTAAACCACTGTGATTGCAGATAATAAGTTTGTGATTAATTATTTATTGTATTTAATGTACTAACTATATAACAAAGTCTGCTTGTAAATAATAAATTGTACTATTTTATTACAAATTATAATATGCTTGTAAATAAATAAATATACTATTTTACAAATTTATGTACTCGTTTTATTTGAGAATGTATTTGAGTATTTCCAATTTTAGGATAAATTACAAAAAATATAGTCTGTTGGAAAAAGTTCTATGGATCCACATACATTTTTTTTTTGTACAGAAATGTCTAGAAGTGGATTTGAGCGATTTTTCTCCCAAACCGACAGTACAAATGCTATTTGCTATTGCTGTATACACAGTAGGGTGGTTCGTTTTCCATTTTTTGGGATATTCATTTCGGGCTAGTGCGGAAAAGATGCCTCTGAGGAACGGAAAGAAAAGAGTATTTTTAATTTTTCAAAAAAAAAAAATTTTGTACTGCCCCGACGGCCTTGAAATTTTTGATAATGTCAATTATTGGCTTCTTTTGTAGGGGGCTTGAGTATGATAAAAAAACAATAAAATCGTTTCATTTAATTTTATTCTTGTTTATAAGTACTGGAAGTATTGAATATGATAAAAAAATATAACACACAAACTCTAAAAATATGTAAAAAATAATATACAAGTTTAGTAAAATTATAGAAAATTCAGATTACATGAGGCGAAAATTTTTTTTGCTGTTCAAAGTTGACATGCATTTCCGGGACTCTAGCCTTGTTTTTTTATAAATCCGTTTCGTCTTGTAGGGCCACAAATAGCAACCGAAGCCTCTGTGAACATTTTTACACACCTCTCTGTTGCTTGCGTATGACACAGAAAACTGTTAATTTTTGATAAAATTAGATCGTCTAGCATCTTCGGATTTTCGATACAATGTAAAATTACATCTTCGCTCAAGTGTTTTGTTAAACGTGGCTCGGACAATGTCACCTCACTCCAGGTTATAATATATAAATAGCCAACTGCATCAAAATTATATTTTGGAAGCACATAATTTCGTATACGGCTAGAAGTATTGGTCTGCCGTGCTTTCAATATTTTTTGCAGAGGCAATCCTCTTAATGTCTCTCTTTCATTGCCCAACATGGTTATCAAAATGTATTCCGGATGGCCGAAGAACCCATTTCTTTGAATTATGGGATCAATAATTATTTTCAAGTTATCTGGCATAAAGCTCATGCTTTTATGTAAGTGCTTCACACCGTAAATGCACGATGGTTTGGTTTTTATCGCAAACCACATAAGTACACTTTAATTATGAAGTTGACCAATATTAATAATTTTTCAGACGGCTCACAAGATGAAACGTATGTATAATCTGAGAATTCGTACAATCGCTGCCCCAGCTCTGTCAGACACACAAAATCTGTCCAAAGTTTTGGCAACGGCAGTTAAATGGGTAACTTTGTTATTCATTGTCACATCCACCTCTCGAGGGACATCAGAAATCATTGATGAATTACATTTAGAAAGAATATCCTGAGTTTTCGACCTTTTTGTCACCAGAAATTTGGTATTATGTTTTTCTCGTAATACCTCCGATTTGTATTCTTCGAGTATGTTATAATTGAGTTTCTTTGTTACATTCAAGTCAACATTACCAATTGCCATATTTCGTTTAGTTCGTTGACCAATTAGAAACTGCCTTTCTCTGTTAGGTACCCTTGCTGTTTTTTTACACTTACAAAAAACTAAATCTGCACACTTACGAGTACATGCTGCTATGTCGAAAAGAGACTTCGCTTCTTTCTTGAATAAATTAATCCTGTCTTTGTATGTTTCAATATTTTTTCTTGTTGTGTAGGATTTTAATAGGTTTTGGGTTATCATGATAAGCTTTAAGTTTTTTTACCACGGTACGATGAGTTATAGTTGGTATTGACGACAGCTCCCATAGTTTAATCACTTTTGTAGCAACTTCGTTACATGTGTCTGTAACTAAATTTTGATATTGTTTTTTTTTTGTTTCGACTGATCCGCAAATAACACAACAATACATCCTCGTAAGTTGGTAAAAGGGTATGTGACACATCCCGTCCATGACCGAATATAGGGCATATTAAAGAACTTCGCAATGTTCAACTGAGTTACCTCGGCACTAAGGAGTAAGAACTAAGAACGCTGCACTCTACACTACTCTCCAGCCCTCAACAAATCGCCGAAAAAGCGCGGATCGTTATAAATTTATTGAAAAAAAAAAGTTCAGGATGAAGATATTATAATAGTATTGATTTGCTTTGAATATGATCTTATGATGTCTTCATATGTATTGTAATTAACTGCACATAGCTATTTTTTCGTTCTAAGTGAAACTTCAAGTAACTCGGGGCAGTACAAAATAGTACTTTTTTTTAGAATTTTTTATATATTTAGAACACGAATTTGATGTAGCATCTTTCCCGCACTAGCCCATTTCGATTTG
Organism: Ceraclea dissimilis; assembly: GCA_963576895.1. Lineage (NCBI taxonomy): Eukaryota > Metazoa > Arthropoda > Insecta > Trichoptera > Leptoceridae > Ceraclea > Ceraclea dissimilis. The sequence goes on along the minus strand of OY756367.1, from coordinate 932,276 downwards.
AAGAAGTTTTATTTTTTTCATACATTGACCGAACCAGCCTAATACACAGGTGCCTCAAAATTAATTGATACAAAGGCATTCCAGCCTAAAATCTAAATGAGATTATTTCTTTGTATTCGTTAGAGAGGACTGACTAAGATGGTCGCAGTGACTAGAATGAAAGTGAATAAGCTTAAGATTGTTTGTTGAGAGAATGAATGTGGCCTAAAAAACGGCCTCACTAAAATGGAATTGAGCTGGACATATAAAAATGAACAGAATCTTCGAATGGCAACTGAGAACAGGACACAGAAACCCAGCCACTACAGTCAAGAGTGGCTGAATACCAGTGACACAGAGTGGTAACGGAACGCAAGGCCTGTATTCAGCACTGGACTGGAGAGGGCTGATGAAGTTATTAAAGTTGCAGAAAGAATTAACATGAATTTGGTAGGTACTCATGAATTGTGTGCACCTGTGCAGAATTCGTCACGATTTATCCACTTTATGTGTAGGTACATTTATCATAAGTGAACACTGTACACTTGTATGAAACTTTTTCTGCCAATGGATGGTTATTATGGAAATATCAAATTACCTACATATGTTTCTACAAAATACCATTTTCAAATAACAAATCGACTTCACAAATTCTAACTCAAATATCAATAAACAATGTAATTTACTTTAGCTACAGTGAACGCCATAATATGTGCACTGTTTTGGAACCAGCAATTTTAGAAACAATACATGGCTGATAACATCTTTGGTTACATTGAGAGACCACTGCATTTTAGAATGTTTTCTTTGGGTAGAAATTCAGAAAGAAATAGTGGAGAAATCTACAGACATTTGGTTTATTTCAAAACAAATTAGAAAAATGATTGTTTTTTAAATGACTTTATTCTTATTAAACTACACATCGTTTTTCCCAGCCACGGTAAAATCATCACGACAATAATACGTAATGATTAAAAGCAAAGTGTAGTGTAATGCAGAGTCATTTAAAAGGAAAGAAATTCAAAATGGATTTTCCTACGAATCTATTAAAAAATAGCATAGGTACTTTTGAAAGTTTTTTTATAGCAGCTTTATAAAAATGAAAAGTGTTTTACATTAGCTTGTAAAAAACAATGTAAAATTACAATTCAAATAACATTTTCTTAAATTTTTATTTGATTGAACTTAAAGCAGAAACTTTTAGGAGTTAAAAGACTGATGCTGGATTTGACCAACTTCTTAGGTTAGGAATAGCAGAGAAAGGAATAATTTTACATACAAAATTAGTGCTAGGTAGCTAATATCTCCGTTATTCCTTACCAAAAAAGTTTGTGAAATCCAACATAAGTGTAGCGATTAAATTTCATAAAAAAACTATGGTATTGGTAAAGGCTGCCAGTCTAAAAATCATGATGAAAAATTAAAGTAAATTTTGCTGAAGAAATATACTGGAAATGCTGTTTGCAGTGCTAAATGCTAATTTACAGTTGATAGAACATTGTATAACATTCAAAACTAAGAAAATGTTTATTTTATTATACCACTTTTTACCTGCAATCATCAGTAATAAAAACACATGAATCGGAAAATCTTAAAAACATAAATATAAAATTTGAATAATAATAGGTGGGGTTTGTATTTCATACCATGATAACAACTTTATAATTATAACAACAATTACTTTAGTAATAATTAATACCATATTAATATTATATAACAATATTGTGCTAGAAATATAATCCTAGTGGCAATAAATATAATCCATTGTGACTAGAAATATAATCCTAGCGGTAATCAATTAAAATTCACTGTTACTAGAAATATAATCCCATTAGCAATAAATTAGAATTCATGTTTACCAGAAATATAATCCTAGCAATAAATTAGAATCCACTGTTACTAGAAATATAATCCTAGCAATAAATTGGAATTCACTGTTACTGTAAATTAGAAATACAATCCCAGCAACTGTAAATCAGAATCCACTGTTGCTAGGAATATAGTCCTAGCGGCAATGAATTAGAATTTATTCTTACTAGGAATATAATCCTAGTTGAAATAAATAAGAATTCTCTGTCACTGGAAACCTAATCCTAGCGGCATTAAATCATGATTCATAGTTACTAGAAATGCAATCCTAGCGGCAATAAACAATAATTCACTTTCACCAGAAATATAATCCTAGCGGTACTGTTACTAGAAATATAATCCTAATAGCAGTAAATTAGAATTCACTCTTAATAGAAATATAATCCCAGTGACTAAATCAGAATCCACTGTTACTAGAAATATAATCCCAGTAGCAATAAATTATAATTGAAGATTCATATATAGCTACATTCATAATTTGTTTTTAACGCACGCACAACACACATCATGCCTCTAATAATTTTATTATTTTTATTATCCATATATTCTTTTTTAAATATTAATTTTCATTAATATACTTAAGTTAATTACTATCATTAATTATTAGAATTGAAAATATATTTAATAATGATTTAAAAATATAATTTAAATAAATTTTTCGAGATATTTATACAATTCTGAATTCAGTGAGAAATAAAAACTCGAAAGTTCATTTTTAAAAATAAATGAGATAAAAATTTCCACCCAAACATAAAACATTTATAAAAAACATTTATTTCTCTGTTCTAGGAACATATTTTACAATTTTTTATTTATTTATCTACACACAACAGTCATTCGGTATTATAAATATCTGGAATTTTAACAAACATAAAAAATATATATTCGTTATTTTATTTGTAGAATTATTTTATCTGACATACTGTAAAATTACCACAATAATCCACGCCATAATGGGTGGATTTTTGTGGCAAAAACAGTAAGTAGTTCAATAAATCAAGATATGGTGGTGATGTGGCAATATGTGCCATGGAGAGCGAAAAGTGATAATATTTTTATACATGACCGAATGGAAAATTCATAGTGCGACTGCTTTTGTTTTGGAATGTCACTATTTGGATCATACATATTTACAAAAAAAAAAAAAAAAAACAGAATACATAGTTTTTTCCACATAGCACATATTGCCATATTACCGACGATTATCTGTTTTTGGATTTAGCCCATTTTGCATTTAGGATATTTTAATTGTTGCACAAAAATAATAAATCAGTTTATGCCTATTACATATTTTAAAATATTTTATTACACCTGTTTTTTTTCTAATTTTATATCTTATTATTTTTTATTCATTGTATGTTATTTATTTTAAAACCTATGTTTTTCTATTTATTAATTAATTATCAAATAAAATCACATTGATAATATATATAGTTTACATATAATATATGCAGTAATATTATAATTTATCATAAGGTTTTCCTTTTGGACGCATTAATTTAATTAAATTTACAATTTGTTGATAATTGTTGAAACATTTTGAGAACCATAGAATTAGGAAAGCTTTATATTATTACTATTATTGATAGACATCTGATCACACACAGTACGACTGACAGAACGTGAATGACATTCAAAATTAAAGAAAAGTCCCGATGCCATCATTTATCAAAAATACAGCCGTAGGTATGAAGAGAAATCTCGGAGAGCGTGTATGACAAATTGCATGAATGTGACGGAGGCTAGGAGTGTGTGCAGGGATAGGGCTGTCTGGCGCTCTGTCCTCTCAGCCTACCCTGCAAGAGACGTGGCTTGAGGGTAGGTATATCTATACCCTCAAGCCTCATCTAGATAGAGAGGTATGAAGAGAGTTAGTATATAAAAAAAATCGGTGACCACTCCCAGACTAATTGCATGAAAGTGCAATTCAGATACGTTATAATCTTAATGTACACGTGGCAGACAAAATCATTCAATGTGCAGTTTCTACAATGTAGTAATAATACATAGATTCCCAACATTACTTATGGTTTGACGTTTTTCTCAAAATGTATTTCTACTGGATATTAAAAATTTTTGATTCAATATGTTTTGTAAAGGTATTTTATTTTAAATATTTCATTCTCGTCTTAAAGTAATTAAGTTTAATTTCTCTACCTTGTGATACAGTCGAAGTACAATTATTTATTTATAATATGAATAATAATGCATTTATTTCATATTTCTATTAAAATCCATCAAATTATAATTAAATCCTTATTATATTTTTAGTTTTTCTTAATTTAATTGGTGTACAATTTCTCTATAACTAAGAGAAATAAAATAATATAGTTTTTAATGTTTTTGACAATGTGTGAAAAACAGATAACAGGTATTCATTATTCATGTTGTCTTATTTGCAATCTACTCGAAAACACATGTAAAATTGAAGTGATAGTTTTTGTTCTGTCAAAGCAGCTAAGTGACAATGTTTACTGCAGTAAAATGAGCCAAGGGGCAATGTTTACTGTAGAAAGGGACCTAAGTGACCATATTTACCGCAGTAAAATGAGCTATGTGATTATATTTATTGCAAAGAAAAGAGATAAGTAGCAATATTTACTGCAGTAGAAAGTGCTATGTGACAATATTTACTGCAGCAAAATGAGCTATGTGACAATATTTACTGCCGCAAAAGGGGCTAAGTGACACATTTATTACATTAAAAGGAGCTAAGTGACAATCTGTAAAAGAGCTAAGTCACAATATTTACCTACTGCCGAAAAAGGACACAAGTGACAATTTACTGGAGTAAAAGGAGCTAAGTGACAATATTTACTGTAGTGAAGGGAACTAAATGAAAATATATATTTCATATGAAAGTGTCAGTTCTCTTTGTGACCAACATGATTCGGATAAAACATGTTAACTGTATTTTGTACATTGTCTTAAACATTAAATATATTATTATCATGTATACTAATTTATTTAACAATATTTTCATTTTGAGTTATTTAGGTGTGTGCAAAATTATAATGGGCATTCATAAAACACAAAAAGTAATTGGGTTTAAAAAAAACATTGACGTGCCTCTTTAGACTTACACACTCCTAACATGGTGTCCATCAAATGACTAATAGCCGATTCGTCTAATACTAATTCAATGCGACTAATTTCACGACAGCAGGTTTATTATTAGTCGAATTTGCTGTAAATTCATGAGTGACAAACATCCTATTACTTATTTGCAAATTTCCGGCACACACCGTTTTTTCTATCCTCGAACAAGCACACCGACCTACAATAATAATTTTTAGCTCCAAATTGATTATCCATCATAACTTTACAATACTATACCCTATATCCACAATCAGCCATACCATAATATACTTACATCTTTCAAAGATTTATCCACAACAATTTTTTTCTCGCTACGATCGCTAACTTAACATAATTTTTCACAGTAATTCAAATTGGCACTGTCGAGCACATAATGTATAATAAATATTTGGCATCCATTTTATATACTTAATTAGAAAATATTTAACTTTGGCAACTAAAATACACTTTAGAAACAGTTTTAATTTGAAATTATCACGATATAATTACATTCGTCATTCGGGCTATCATTCACGTGAATATTTGAGGCTGCAAGAGCTAAATGATGTAACCCACAAAAATAAATAAACGGAGTTAACTTTTGAAAAACGCTCTCGATACTGTGTTTCATTAAATAGAAATGATGTGTCCCACCTATCAAGAGACAACCTATAACTATCTTAGCTTTGGAAAAAAATAGGGTAGATACATTGAACCTTTACCTAGGGAATGACCGTAAAAGATTTTTTATATCCTCTGTATAGATTTCTCAAAAAAAAAATGTGAAGAACACCTCTGATTTTTTTTACATAGCTACTTTTTCCCGAAAGTCGTAAAGGTAAAAATATTTTTTGTATTGATAATGTGCATTATAATCTAGGGAATGACTGTAAAAGTTTTTTGAATGAAGTGAAATTAACCCCAAGAAGTACAAAAACGCTATTTTTAACATATTTTTATCATGCGATTTTGAACCTTAATGCTGGAAACGACCGTGACGTCATAGTTAGGTTCCTAGCTTTAAATCTCTATTTCACCTGCATTTGGCTAACATCATTTTGGCTCTCACGACCTCAATTTTCTAAAAATTATAATTGTCATTTTTCACAATTTGAGCAAACATTGGCACAACGATAAAAAATAACATTTTAAAGCCAGCATTATTACATCATAAACATTCTTAATTTCCTTTACCTAAACAAGCCTAGTAATTTACAACCTCAATTCAATTTTTTAGCTATTCTTACATAAGTCTACATCCCCACATAATGCTACATAGCTCATATTATAGTAAAATAGCTATATATAGCTAATACAATTTAAATAGTAATTTGTTCGATCGAATTCAACAACCAACTCAACAATTTTCTCGTATTCGTGCGCTACTCATATTCTATTTCAAAATCTTTATTTTTTTAATGATTTTAAAAATAAATAATTTCAATTATTTTTGAGCATTTTTTAAAAGGGGGCCCACATCTCAAAGTATTTTCAATAAAATTAGAGAAAATACTTTAAACCTCTATCTAGTGCATGTACTGTGAAAACCGGTACCTACCACAAAGTTAGGCACGCTCGAACCAAATTTATAGACAATAAGACAAAATAAGTTGCCAAAGTCTAGTTTCGAGATGTAGGGCCCTTAACACAAATAAATATAATATGTAATTAACAACAATAAATAAATTAATAAAAACTTTATTTACACATATAAATAAACAAGTAAAGGGCGGATTTATCGCCTGTTAGCGATTTCTGCCAATCAACCCAATATAATATGTAACAAAAATAAGTATTATAATTATGTATCAACAATACAGGATCATCGAAAAAGATGGACCCTATTTTATAAAGGTATAACTTTGGAACCATTCATGTTAAATGAGTGATTATTTCACTGTATGGTAACTGATGAATATAAGTTTTGCTAGATGCACAACATAATTTAATAACGCATACGCAGACTTTCAATCTTCCATCTTTTGGAAGAACCTGTACAATAGTTAAAATGAAATAAAAAATCTTTTGGTATAGGTAATTATACTAAACATAATTTTTATAACAATAATCTACAAAAAAATGAGCATATGTTTTTTTTTATTTATGGCACACACATTGGCATTAAAATCTATCTAAAATTATTATTATTACACTTATATTTACTTAAGTATCCAATTAGGGGAGGTATGTTAATATAAATTCGCCCAATTAACATCAACCACAGCAAGTTTCAATAACCTAAACTACATAAATAAATAAATAATAAAAAACAAAAAATATTTTCGGTTAAATTCACATAATTTAGTCAAAGTTTTTTGTGTTATTATTTTTAAAAAATTCTATGTAATTAATTTTAGTCACTCTAATTGTTTTATTTATTTATTTATTTTTATAATATTCGTATGATTATTATATTTTATATTTTAGAACATTCAACATCTGTCATCTTCATCATCATCAGAACACCAATATAATATTATTTACAATAAATTTACAAATTTTTAACAGTAATTAAGTATTTAAAACTTCTAATTTCATTTCAACACTGTAAAAAAATTACTCAACATTTTTATCTAAAAAAAATAACGTTAAAAAAATTGCAACAAACGAAAAAAGCTTCCAAAATTAAATTGTCTATATTCTTTTTTTTTATAAACAAAACAATAACGTGTTATTTTATATTTTAGTAATAAAAAAATGTTATATATTTTCTTAATGTTTAGTTAATTTTTGTTAATGCTATTTAGTGAATATTTTAGTGTTTTGTTTAATATATAATTAGTATTGTCCATTGTGTAGAGTTATAAATTGAATAATAGTTAATTGTAGAACTCGACGTTGAGTTGTTGGCAGTGGGGGTGATGTGAACATCACAGGACCGTTTCCATTTCTGCTATTTCAGTCCTATCGGGTCTGAAACAATTCAAACAATTAACATTACAAATCTGTTTAATTAAACTTAGATAAAAATAAACTTGGAATATGGAACTAAGCTTGGCTAAGCTAGGGCTGCCATAATTGTTCGACTACCGACTGGGACACCGACCGATACGGACCTGGAAGTGACCATGGAAGAAATTTTGTCATAAGACATGAGCGTATACCTATGTCTACATAAAAAGGAGTAATGTCAATCTTGTTCGGTTTTATCGAAATAAAAAATAAGTAGGTACTGATGATTTGAATGCAGATTATGTAAAAGAAGTGTAATTGGCGCTCATAATCTATATTCTGTCTGTATTTATTTATGATACCCACATTCGAAATGTAACCATTTCGATTAGTAACAACAATGTTTCTGTGTTTTACCTGTAGATGTCTCTAGCACTCCCTCCAATGAAGTCGGGAGACAGGAGTTGACTTCTCGTCATGTCTCTTGTCCCGGCTCGGAGAAGGTCTGATGCACTCGCCAGTCTGGAATAAAACAAATCAGATATATATATATGTAAATTATTATGCATAACTACATACAGACCACATTGAATCCATTAAGTCTGTCTCATCTCTACTAAGCTGAAGCTTTAAGATATATACGCAAAAGCTGAGAACATTATTGTTTTTATATCAATCAATATAAAGGCGCTCTTACATGAGAAATTTTTCGAGCAATATCGAGCAACTATCTCGGCAATATTTAAAGAAAGAGAACGATATTGAGTGCAAAGCAGAAAAAGAATTTACGTCGCCGACATGAAGAAATGTGATGGCGATTATTTCGGCAATACTTATATTGCCGAAATAATTGCCCCAACCGAAGCAATTAATTGCGCAATTATTTTGGCAATAGTTGCTCGTGTAGGCGAACCTTAATGTAACAAAAGCAATGTACGTTGAAATATGGACTTTTTCAGCTGATGAAAACCCTATTGGTTGTCTGGCGAAGAATGGATTACTGTAGCTGAAGTTAACCCAAAATGGTTAACATATTTTATTGTATGACGTCAGATTAGACCGATTATTTTATCCTAAATCAAAAAGTAACTCGATGGAAATCGTATTCTTTGGTATCGCCTGATAGGTTGATAATCTTTTTTTCCTTTTTCTTGCAATGTAACTTTTTTTTTATTAAAACATCAAGTGTAATGTAAAATGATCACATTAAACCAGCCGACTGACGATCAGTCATAAGCCTGAAAGAGAATTGGAAAAGGGAAAGCCCACCCTTTGCTGTATATCTGTTGAGACTTTTATAATCAATTATCTATCATTTTCAAGACATGACAACAACCACCTTTTCCCAGCCCAAAATCAGAAAACCACAGACTTTTTTAACCATTTTGAAGAAAGACCTTTCATACATGTTGTAACTCCATTTTTTACCTACAATTCCGTAGCAAATGAATGATAGACAATGCATATTATGCAATACATAGGTGAGAAGCAACATGCATAGATATGTGATTGCGACATTAAAAAATTGTGATTGTAGAATATGACATCAAATGGCACCAATATCACACAAAATGGCCGACATGAATATAGTTCGTACAGGCCTCTACACATTGCCATAAGAAAATTAAGGAACCTATATAAAGGTGGGAAGAACCATTGAACATTGAGCTCCTTCTATTATCTATGACAAATCTATGGTGGATGCCATTTTCGCTGCTAACATATGATTGTGTGTCATGTTGGTTGTCTACAATAGGGTACTTGCATTTTTTTTTATCGTTCAAAAAATATATTAAATCGATAGTTCTACTTACTAGAATTACAAATAAAATTAAATTATGTAATTTTAATTTACCGTTAATTTATAATAATTAATTGAAAATGTTAATTTGACGAGTTTTTCTATGGTGCTCTGAAACGAGCGGCCATTGTTTAACGTGATTGTGACGTCACGACTCGATGAAATTCATAGAAAGAAATTTGATTGTTTGTGGGTTATGTATGGAGGAATTGGGGAAAGTGACGTCACAATATGGCGGCCAGTCAAAAACCTGCTTTTGCGCTAGAATCGAATATGAGACTTTATTTTATAAATATATCCACAAAGACAGAGAATTAAAATCTCAAATTTTCGGAAAACCTTAATTTATAGTTAATGTACCGAAAACCAAAATAAAAAAAAAAACATGCAAGGACCCTATTGCATGAAACCTGGTTATTTCAGTGATTTTTGCGACTCATTATGTATAGTCGGTGTGGAAATTACCTTTGAAATATAACCTATGTAATTAAATGATAAATTAGCGTACTTTACATCGAGAAAAAATGGCATATATCAACCTAGCAGAAATGCTCAAAGCGAAAATGGCGGCGGTCAGTTTTTGTCTATGGCTTTATCCGTTAAGTCTTCCTACATTTATATAGGTTCCCTAAAGAAAATGGTAATGTCACAACTTATGGAATAGGCAGGTCTATCATTATTTTAATTCATGAAGGATTAAGTACATTGTTTATTTTTTGTTCTAAAAATAATGTTTTTTGTATGATTTTAATAAATTTGTGTGATTTTGCTGTTAAAAAAATATTTTGTATATGGCGATGATTGATTATCATAGACACCGAACAGCTGGTTATGGAATAGACAAGAGATTTTAGAAAACAAAACAGACACAGCTCTTTATGATCCCACAAACACTTTGGTTCTGCTAAGTTTGGTACTTTATCCTAATAATAAAAAATGTTCACAATTGTTTGCTGTAATTGTGAACCATTTATAAAAAAAAGAATTTGTAAAATGTATTACAAAAATTTTAGGTGGTCGGTAGCCTGGTTGGTAATGCGCTCGACTGTTAATCCAGTGGGCGCGGGTTAGATCCCCGATGCCGACCTACTCCACTTCACGACACATGCGTTTTCAAACATACTGTGAAGTGTACAAAGGTATATTTGGGTTTATTACAATAAACCCAGATTAATTTATAAAAAAAAGGTTGTCATAACCGAACCCCCAGCCCCCCATAAAAGTGAATCCTGGATCCGCCACTGCAAACTACCGATGATAAAATTGCCAGTATTTATTTTCACTTGAACAATACAACATCTAAATTCAAATTATGTGTGGGACCATAATTAATTTCGTATGTCACAGTCTGTGCGTTTTGTACAAAATCTCTGTCTCCGTCGCCGACTTACTCTGCTATCCGGGACTCACTGGCCGATATTCCTCGGAAGTTGAGAAGCACTTCCGGGGAAGGGTCTTCAGCAGGTCTCCCACACGGCCAGCACGATACCGGAGCAGCTCCTCCTCTAACCCTAGCACCCATTACCCAACATCTTATCAAACGTGACCTCAACAAATAATATTACTTCATAATGTGAAATTAGCAAGACAATTGGTGGTACTACGTAAGTATTCTCACATAAAACATTGCAAGATGGACATATAACCTCGATGTAACTCTCGAAGCTTAGTGGTGGAAATGAGGTAGTCGTAAATATTAATATACAGGCCCGGTATAAGCGACATAAAAAGCTGATAATGTCACATATTATTACAGTAGAAAATGTACGGGGAAAAATATTCTATAGACAACGACAGTAGGACAGGTGACATCACGATAGTGGGTGGTTGCCATGGTGGTGTTATTCTTGCTGGCTTCGGTAAAAACTACAAACTTCATTGTCTAGGGTACAGGGTTCAATTCCCATTCACACAAAGGTTTCTCAGAGTGTATTAACACTCTGAAAATGAAATAAATAGATGGTGATCGTTTCTCGAGTGTGAAATGATCACTAATTAAGCCAGTTGGTTTATGCGATCACTGTCAGGTAAACGTCCATCTTGCGCTGTACAGCGATTGAAATACTTACATAATAGAAAATAATTTGACTCTGACGAAATAATATTTTATATTGAGGATTTTTTACTTAAAACTAAAATAATAAAATAATTTAAATACACGATTATGTATTTAAAAAATTCAGTCTACCACAAAGACAATAGAGGAAGGAAAAGATGGTGAGTTTGTGAGGAAGAAAACAGTTGAAAAAATGTACATTGTGCATTGAAAGAAATTCCATAATGGTGTACAACTTTGGACAAACACACACAATTAGAAATGTCATAAAGTTGACAGCCAATAAAACATTACTTAATAACAATAATAGTTAATTAAGAAAATCTACTAAAAAATGTTACAATCTAAAGGGAACACTATGTATTAATAAAACTCTGTAAAATTTAGAATTCATTTCAAATTTTCAAACATTTGGAACAAAAATGATAATAGTGAAGATAATTGGTCGATAAGTTTGATGCATTTTTTCTAGACCAATAGAAACGCAGCGTTTAAAATGAAAATTTTGAAATTGTTCTATATCGTCACTCAAGGTTTTTAATGACAAGATCAAAATGTTGAGAAAAGAGAAGAAAAGAGAGCTCTTTTTTTACACACAGATGAAACCTTTGTTTATTGTTAATTTGTACTCTTAGATTATGACGCTTTAAAACATCTTTTATGCAATAAGTCGAATTCTCAAAGTTTGCTAGTATTTAGAACCTTATCATTCTTTTAAACAGGGAATAACGTCAATTTCCTTATTTTTGTTTTTTGAAAAGTAAATGAATGATTTATCAATTTTGTTGTCGACACTCAGCAGTGGCGAAATAAGATATTTTAAACCTTGAAAAAGCTATTCCAAAACCAATTAAATTGGACATAGTTTTTTTATAGAAATGCCTTTACAGAAGATGTTTTTTACCTTCTTTGAGGTGGTCTAACTCCATGTGCTTCCATTTCCTTGAGTAATTGTCTAATTCTGAGTCTGGCCAACTCCAGTTCGTGTCTCGTCTTCCATAATCTGGTGTCGCACAGCGGATCATGGCATCTGTGTTGTCTCATTATGTCTGTAGCTTCAAATACTGCACCTCTAAATGTCAACGATTTACCTGAAAAATAACATATTGCTTAGGGACCGGAAGTTGGGATAAAAGTAAGATTACTCAGCTAATACTGGACATATCATACTAAAACTATGCGAATATGTTTTAATGATTCTAGATTTTTGCAAATTTTCTTGATAAAAAATAATTTGAAATTTACTGAAACTGGAAACATAAGTTCTTGAATTCTCGTAATTTGTTAGATATAATCCTGTAATTTGGTTGACTAGTGGATATATTTTTAATATTCGGTCCCCTTTTATACAATAAGCCAAAATCGATTTGGTCACATATGTTATTCTTATTTTGTGCTTACACTCTCATAATTGAAGCTCTCAAAAGTAGAAGCGATAAAATATAACATTTTTTACTCAAAGCATAATTTTGCCTCCTACCAATTTTATAAAGGTCCACTTATTGCAATAATTGCGACAACTCGCACAAATCATGCAGATTAAAATTATTTTGCAATATATATAAAGCAATTATTTTGTCAATATTTTGCTAAATAATTTTAATCTATATAATCTGTACGAGTTGCCGCAATTGTTGCTCATGTGAGAGCACCTTTCCACTTTAGATAATCTTTGAAAGACAACAAATTTGAAGTAAAACAAATTTCAGTGGGAATCTTATGGGGACCTACCCATTGATAAAGAAATGAGAGCACAGCATCCCCCTTGATCCGTCTTGGCCAGATGTTTCCTGAGATACTTGAAGTACATGTGTTCCATGAGGAGTAGCAGGGCAGCCAGGAGGATGCCAGCCATCAGCAGGAGGAATGCGGAGAGGAACTGCTCCAGGGCGAGGGGGTCTGAGGACTTGTGCTCCTGCTTGCCAGGCTTGCACGTGCCAGTCATCCAGTACCTGGAAAATACAAAACAGTTTCAATTCAAATATCAGAAAAGATTTAACTCTATCGAAGAATCTGAGGAAAAATGTTGAGAGATAGGATAAAAAATGAAGTGATTAGAGAGTTGAGAGAATGTAAAATGGATGTTGCGACTAAAATGTAAGTGAATTAGATGGTTAAGACTCGTGGAGAGAATGAATGATGAAAGCATAACATAGAAAATATACATGGGAGAAAGAAGAGGTGTAAGGAAACGCAGCCGTCCAAGAACCACATGGCTTGACCATGTAAAACAAATTCTCAAAGACGGATGTTTTTCTAGTAAAATGTGTGTGACAAATTGCATGAATGTGATGGAGGCTAGGAGTGTATGTAAGGGTAGAGCAGTCTGGCGATCTATCCTCTCTGCCTACCCTGCAAGGGACACAACGTGAGTCAATAGAATAGAATTACCTTCTAAGTCTTTCCAAATCACCATTGGCTCTGAGGTCTAGCAGTCTCTTATTGAACATTTGAACATATTTAGAATTTCTGCTGAATGCCAGTCCATACCCAGTCATGGCGTACCAGGAACCAACTGTCAGAAGTCTGCAGTCTTCATCCTGGAAAATGTTGCATAATTATTTATTCTTTCGAAAAGTCGCAATGTAAATTTCCACCATCAACATTTAACTTATTGAAGAGTTTACTCAGGAAAGAGTAAAATAATATTCAAATTTAGAATTTCAAAATCAGAATCATTGTACATAAATTCAATAGTAGAATCGAGGCCGTCGCCATATTGTTCATGGAGGCCGGGCCCAACTGACATTTGACGATGATTACGCCATCTAAATTGTATGGGAAAAAATATTCCGTAGTTCAATTGTTTGTCACCGAGACAAGATGTTTGTCACCGATACAAGGTGACGTCACCACTCGTGGCGGTGATGGAATTCGAGGATGTAGGCTTGTACTCTACTATCGCAGGCTTCGGTAGAATTTAAGCATTTTGTTTATATATTGTTCAAGAGTATTTGAAAATTAGAATCTTTATAACATCCAATAGAATTGAAGCATTTTTCTAATGTTCAAAAGTATTTGAAAATTAGAATCTTTGTAACATCCAATAGAATTTGTCCAATGTTTAACCGTGTTTGAAAGTTAGAATCTTTGTAACATACAATAGAATATTCAAAACTATTATCTAATATTCAAAACTATTTGAAAGTTAGAATCTTTGTAACATCTAATGAATTTAAGCATTCGTCTAAAATTCAAAAGTATTTTGAAGTTAGAATCTTAGCAACATCCAATAGAATTGAAGCATATTTTGTTTAATGTTCAAGAGTACATATTTGAAAGTTAGAATCTTTATAACAGCCAATAGAATTTAAGCATTTTGTCTATGTATTGTTCAACAGTATTTGAAAATTAGAATCTTTACTAGAAACAGAACGCTAAGCATTTCGAAATCAAGAATATCAAAATCTCCAAGCACTACGAAGTTGAAAATTGAGTGGTATCACCGCCGCCTCGACGTCTTTCTCTAGCCATGCTGTAGGATTGGCAATATCGCATAGGACCGACACTCCTGTCAAATCTCACAACAGAATATATTACGTGGTCTGTCATACTCGTTGTTAAGGAACTGTTATTCCATACGGAGCCTGGATCTCTTTGCTCTGAGCAAGGCTCAGTTCAAGAGGGGTGTATCTGGGTCACTGTGGTCCTCGGTTGTATTGTGAACTGCCTTGGTATTCTCCGGTTCTGAGACTGGAGCTGCGCGTGTTTGTCTGCACGCTTGTTTTCTGTGTTTTATGCTCTGTTGATCGTATTCAATTGACTTTGTATTTAACATTGTTTGATTTTTAATGTTGTCATTATTTTTTGCAATTTTATTCTTTGTTCCGGCTTGTGATTGGACTGTGTGTGTGAGGGTGTGTGTGTGTGTGTGTGTGTGTGTGAGGGTGTGTGTGTATGTGTGTGTGTGTGTGTGTGTGTGTTTTTGTGCGTAATAGAGTTATATAATTAATTTTGATTATTTTGTGAATTCTTTGTGCATAATTTTCTCTTTACCTGTTTGATTTTTTGATATTAATTTTTTATATGATTTTTAAATGTTGTGTGTTGCCCAGGAGTTGTAATTAAGTAATATTTGAGTCTTTACTGGTTTATTTGCAGGTGATATTGTGATTGTTTATATTGTATGTAATAACTGTATGCACTCTATAAGATTAATAAAATAAAAAAAAATAAAAAAATACATTTCCTTAGGGACGGTGATAGCAACCTCGCCTATAATGTTGAATGTATTAGGTAATCCTACATCATGGCTAGAGAAAAAGAGAAATGTCAAGGTGCAGTGGTGGTTTGGTAAAATGAGAATATCTCGAGTGTTACTTACTTGTGAAACTAAATAATCTAAGACAGTTCCATCATAGATGAAGGCATCCAAGTCACCAGTCAGTACAGCTCCCACTCCGTCAGATACACTAGTCTTATTGAATCTGCAACAGAGGACAAAATGTAAGGAAACTTAGCCCTTCATTGGTCACGCTGAGAAATCATACAACAAAAAATTGACAATAAAAGTTTAATTAAGTACCAATTGGTATTTTTTTTTTATGAAAATTATTAAAATTACGTCAAGTTAATCTAAGAATAGTTTTTTTTGTGATCTAACAGAAAATAAAACCTATTTTAAAATATCAAATGTGCAAATTTCATACAAAGGAGCTCGACATCTATCGATGACTCCTCAAAACATTCTTTGGGTTCGCATAA
Source organism: Ceraclea dissimilis (assembly GCA_963576895.1). Classification (NCBI taxonomy): domain Eukaryota; kingdom Metazoa; phylum Arthropoda; class Insecta; order Trichoptera; family Leptoceridae; genus Ceraclea; species Ceraclea dissimilis. The sequence continues at coordinate 915,897 of OY756367.1, read as the reverse complement.
TGTCAATGAATACCAAAGGTAAATTCGATAAAAAGTAGTATTATTATCCAAACACATTTCGACCGTAGCTGAAGGCATCGCGATCAAAAAGTGTTTTAAATTCTGTACAAAGGCCACGGTCTTGCATTTCATTGTTACCCGATTGTCACCAGAATATGTAAGTGGATACTAAATTATATATAAGGTCTTACTTGCTCATGTATGTGTGCATTTCTCTGAAATATCTAGCGAGCGTAGAGTCTGTGTGACTCCACGGTATTGTACCAAACTTGAACATGGGCTTATGAGAGAATGGACGGGATAGACGATAGTCATCCAAGCCTGAGAACTCGTGGAACTCTTCTCTGAAATCATAAACAATAAAAATATATTAGTATGTATTGTAGTAATTCGGGTAAACAGCAATCTGAACCCGGACTGATTCAGAGTAAACTGAATAACATGTTTTATCTAAAATGCTGTGCTTGACTCTCATATTGCAGATTGCTGTATTTGAAATTAAGTCACTTTTTATATGAAATATTTATATGGGTTATGGCTGCTTTTCTTGCCATTAAAAAGTGTATGTTTTAAGAATAGCATACGCTCTTTTGACTCAATTCATCCAAAATGGAGAGATTGTTCTTTTCAATGCTATAATATGACTCATTTATTTACTTAGGTGGAGTGTAATATGCCGTGACCCATAAGATCTATTCTGCTGTGCTATGAAAAAACACAGTAATTATACAAAATAAAAAATGAAAGAGTAAGAAATTTGAAACTTTTTTCATAAGAAAAAATAGAGTAAGTATTTCTAAAGTTTTGCGTACAAAAATGCCTATACCGTGTCCACTTATTTCTTTAATTTGTGACGAATATACATACAAAAAGATATATTGAAACATGGATTCTGAGATATTTGTGATTTGGTAATTACTGTATTTTTACTTAGCAGGGCAGTATTGTACTCTCCAGAGTTTTCCTAACTATAGTGAGCACCCAGCTATGAGCAGGTCCAGTCCTAGGTGGAAGTCCAGGACTCGGAGGGGTCAAGGGTGGGAAATGACTCCACTAATTGAGGAGATAGATTAACATAATAATTTTTTTTTTTAATGTTGAGGCAATTTAGCAATATTGTGTGATTTATACATGCTTAAAAATTGTGAGGTTACCTTGTTATCATGAAGGCGGCCAAGTTGGCAGTGTAGATGGCAAGGAAGACCACAGCAAACATGGCCCACACGTTGGTCATAAAGCGAGCTGTGAAACCTCGGGGAGAGTCGACATGTACGGCAGCCTGAAACAGGAGTAGGTATGTTATTCAAATGTACATTTAAAATACCTATTGTTTACCTGATCAAGAATGTCATAAAAACTAGTTAGTGGCAGTGAGGAACATTTCGTTATTTGCTGAGATGAAGAAAAACTAGAAAATAAGTCTGTGATATTTAACAAAAATTTTGTTAAAAACATTAATTTTTTGGTGATTTATTTGGTAATAAATTACAACTAGGTATCTTTTGTAAACCCATATAATTATGAGGGTGTAAACCCTCCTGACACACTCCTTTGTAAGTTTTATATTTTTTTTATATTTTTAGTTTTTTATTTTTAAAATCGTTGAAAACACTTCACCTCAAACTTATACTATACCAATAATAGGAGTAATAATTTACACATTGAGACATAATTCATAAAAATATATAAGTACACAAGAAATGTCTTTTTGATGCATAGATTAAAGTAGGTACTTTTTCGTGATTTCGATTTGGAAAGAAATTGTAAAATCAAAGCGATTTTATTTACCTAGTGAAGGTACAAACCACAGGAAGAACTTCCCTAGTGGAAGCACAAACCAGGAAAACTTGGAAATTAAAACGTAGTGGTAGTGTCGACTCGAACCAAAATAAAACAGAATAATATAGCGAAGGTACAAACCTGAAACAGCACAGCCCATACAAGCCAGTATGTGCGGAAAAGTGAGAAGCGATGGGGAGTGTTTGGCTGGTCTGTCCTGAGGGCGAGCTTCATGTCGAATCCGCTAGGGGAGAGCCACTCGAAGAGAAAGATCATGAAGGTTGCTGCTTGGATGGCGACCACGCCCACCTGTAAGAGAAAACAAGATTTATACAGGATGTTTCCTTCTGTATTTAAAATCTCTTGAGGGGTGATCGAGGATGAAAAAAAATTACCAAAAATAAACCGTTTTGGATTTATGTGTTTTGAAAATTAGAATGTAGGAAAATTTCTCATTTAGGTTTTTTGACAATATTTCGATTTTGACAAAAAGTACCTGACAAAAATCATAGAAAATTTTTTGGTTTTCGATAAATCTTTTAACTTCTGTCTTTTGCCTTAGAATTATAGTGCAATTTTTAGTTATCAAATATTTTTATGTGAAAAAAATAGCATTTTTTTCAATAAACATCAAATTTTTAACATTTTACAATTATTTTGGGGTTAGCTGGCAGAGATCGCAGCACTGCGATAAGCACGCCCTAGTGAACAAATATTATGATTTTATATTTGTAATCTTAACATAATATCTCTGTTCACCAAAAGTGTAAATAAATAAATAAAGCCCTCAATGTCAGTTAGAAAAACACCATGTTTTCAAACATAGTAGCTACATTTTGGTTACATGGTAACATGCTTATAAATAGGCATCTACCTCTAGATTCCTTGAATTTTACAAATTGTAAGTAGGTATCTAATTTTACCGTAGAATATCGAGCGACTATTCGGTTCGCCTTATCGCTTGAGGGTGAACGGATAATATAAGGGAAAGATTACGTTCGGTCTGGGAAGCTAATACGTAATCTCATTATATATACGAAATTTCTGACGGGTAAAAAACTTTTACGTATTAACAGGCTCTCAATATTTAGGCAGGTTTATTTTTGTGTTACCTTGGAAGAACCTGACATTTGGGCTAATAATATTATAATATTCTAATTGAAAGGGTTAGGGAATGTAAAAATATTTACCATAATAATAAGTAGTTATGTAGGACGTAGGTATCTAGTAGGTAACGTTTCTTATGGGATTACGTCAGATTAGACACTTTTATACCTATCATTTTTTCCAAAAGGTAACTCTATGGGAATCGTGTTCTTGGGTAGCTTCGCGCCTGGTAGCTACATTGATAATGGGTGTTTAATAAATGCATATACATATTATATCTTCAGGAGGGATAGTAGAGGTCATTTGGGATCTTATGAGCCAAACTTAGCTTAGTCTAAAGTCTCACGGTTCTCGAGTTATTCGAGATTTTCACTTTTTATCGAAAAACCCCGAATTCCACAAGTAAAATCCTAAAAAAATTAAATGTAATTAAAACGTAAAGTTGTTTCACAGACGGGTAATAAATTAAATATTAGAGTTGTTAAAAAATGAATTAAAAAGCTACCTTCAGGACTAAAAAATAGGTCAGACAACGTATACGTAGTGCCTAGCGAAGCATAACAGGAAAACAGATTTCGTATTTGTTGTTATTTTATTGAAACAAATTTTAATAATTAAACACCTAACGCGATTTGGGGAGCAAAAAGAGAAAATAATTTCATTTATTTTTCCTAAGGTCTTTGTTGTCTCGACGATATTTTACGAGAATCAAATACTTAGTTAAACTGTGACAAAAGAATACCCTGTATTAAAATAAAAACCAAACTAGACGTTTTCACTATTTCTCACAAAAAATCGCATGCGGCGCTATTTCTTATTACTTTTTTTATATAAAACATTTTTCATGCATATTATTGTGCAAAGTTTTATATACATTTTCAAATAAAGAAACCACATCACGACCTCCTTCACTGTGTCTCACAAAAGAAATTCGTCTGCGGTGCTATTTACGCGTTTTTTATGCTAAATCTATTTTTTTGTCCCCCCCCCAGCTCCGAGGCTGGCGACGCCCATGATGTATATCTACTATTGTATTAATAATATAATTTCATTTGAAATATGTACTTACCTATAATTTGTGGTATACAAGGATTGAGTTCAGAGAGTAAAGTCTAGGTAAATAAAGTACCTAAGTATTTTTTCTTCCGGTCATAATTTCTCGTTACTTATCACAGACGTGCTTTTAATTAATCGAATTATATACTCTCTCTTTATGTCGCAACGTCTAAGTGGCAAAGCAAGACGTGCCAGACAAATTGCCAATAAAAATAAGGGACTATACAATATGGCTACCTGTTTTTTTTTTAAATAAAAAAACCTTAAATCAACGTTTATGTCAAGATGCGGATTGGTTGTGGGCACAGAACACACAATATACTCTCTAGGGGTGCGTTTTTTGCCATTATTTTTCACTCAGCGAGTCAACGAGCGATTATCGCACGAAAACAGAACGCATTTGGGTGATTGTTCCGATTGAAATGGTCAAATAGAGATAGAGATATGAGAATACTAATAAAAGTAAGTTGATACATCGAGATAGCAATATCACAACACTCTTCTTTGGTAGAAAGGGATAGACATATTGCGTGTTAATAAGAGTGAGTGAACAACACGTGCGGACCACTCTATTATCTATGGCGAGCGAATGTCACCCAAACAAATAGTTGGGTGTTATTCGCAATAACTGACCGTGTCAACTGTGCCAAAGAACATGTTGAATCGCACAAACGGTTGACTCGCACCGTTGAAAGAACGAAGAATAATAGAACCATAAACATTAAGTTTTTCCTCAACAGAGACGAGAGGCATCTTCATTCACATAATGCAGCATTGATGCCTCTCGTCTCTGTTGAGGAAAAACTTAATGTAATTCCGTCTGTGCTATAGGTAAGTACAGATAAATCCGGTTCCATACCTAAATAGTTTAGGTATACCTCCAATCAGAACCATAAACCATCGAGCGAATCACTGAATGAGTGAATTTTAACGGATCCAGAATGAACCCCTAGGGTTACGTTGTGGGTAAGTATTTGGGCTTAAAAGGAGTGAAAAAGAAATCAATATTGTTGCTGTTTCACACTTCGAGCCCAGGTGTTCGTTTGAATCAACATGAATGTAGTTACATATTATTCTACGGAAAGAAACATCAGGTAACGCAACATAACGAAACGTTAATAATAAATAAATAGTATTATTAATATTACGTGATCGAAGTGAGAGATGAATGTAGGGATACATGTGCGGGTATATATTATACAGAGTGATATATATTTATAGCTGAAACCTTTTACACATCTAGGAAATTGCCACTCATTCTGACACAACAAAACAATACAAAAGACAGAATAAAAAACGCACGTACTACATATACTTGACAGTAGAAACAACCACAAAGCATTGTATTGATATGATGAATGTGGTGGTACCACTGTGAGTACGCGCGCGTATGATAAGCCGGAAACAAGCTAATCCATAAGTGCGAGACTAGCGCCATCCGGTGGTAACAACACACACACCCGAGTTGCAAGTTTAAATCTCCATTATCACGGCTACTAAATTACAAACATTGATTCATAGTGATTGGCACTACCGAAATGGGACTAGTAGAATCATTGATGAAATGAAAGCGGACAAGTTGAGATGGTTGGGTCCTATGGAGAGAATGAACTATGAAAGGATAACGAAGAATAATAACCAAGAACGGCCGTCCAAGAAACACATGGCACATAGAATGACCAATGACCATGTAATTCTCACAGACAGACGTGTTCTGAGTAAAAGGAATCGTATAGTGTGTATGATGAATTTCACGAATGTGACGGAAGCCCTTAGTCTGTGCAAGGATAGGAAGGTCCAGCGAACTGTTCTCTATGCCTACCCCGCAAGGGATGCGGCGTGAGGGGATAGAATAGACTAGTAGAATTAATCACATCACTAGAATAATTGTTGTTACATAAGGAGATCCTAGTTGAAGTTCTATTCTATCCCCTCACGCCGCATCCCTTTCGGGGTAGGCAGAGAGAACTGACTGCCAGACTTTCCTATCCTTAGACACACTTTGTGCTTCCCTCACATTCATGCAATTATTGCAATTCGTCATACACAAGTCTTTTTTAAGATACCATTATTTTACTGAAATTATTTATTATCAAGCATTTTACAAGTACATTTCATTTCATTTTCTCACGTTGTAATATTAAATTGTTTTTTAAAAAAATAGTACAATGGAGAAAATAGTAAACTAAAGCGTAGATAGTAAATTTCCCACCAGATGTCGCTAATGTAGTTGTAACGAACGAATATCTACGTACAACATTGTTGCCGAAGATGGCGCGCCAGTCGTAATTTTAGAACGTGCTCTAAATTTCAAATGGGTTTTATACGGAAAGACTGAACATAGAACATGGAATTGTAGATGTGTGACGCTCATGCAGTTCACTGTGGTTTCTCTTACTTACTCTTGTTACCTTTTCTAGGTTATTTCCATAGACGTTTATAAATTAAGTACCCTAGACGTCTAAATCCATGCATTTTCAATACGAGAGAAGTGACGCAATATCACGCTCGACATTTTTTGGTATTTACTGCTCCCGCCACACGACCGTCCGAGTTCTGAGCAAACGGTGTTCATGACTAAAAATGCGTCAACCGTCGGCTACGTCCACGTCAAAACAAACATTCAATCCAGCCTTTTTACTCACGAACACCACTCGGACGCGACCTATGACGAGCATGTAGCGGGAGCATTAGAGTCGCAAAACTCACACTATTAACAAGATATCAATAGTAAAAACTAAAACATCTTTGAAACCAACGCTTAATTCATAAATAACGTTATAACTAGTACAGTTTTTAACTATGAGAACAAAATTTCGAAAACGTTGCCAACAAAATGTCAAAATTCTTCATACGATTTGACAGTTTGAAGGCACCAGTTTTCTTCATCTAGGTACTTAATATTACAAAAGTCCATGGTTATTCCGAACGAACGAACGTACGTACATTGTCATGGAATCGTATATTATTCATAGGACGAACCCAGGGGCGCGAGGCTAACCCTTGTGGGACCCCGCACTCACCAAAAAACCCCTATATACCCCCCTAACCCTACCCCCTATGAATTAGCGATGAATAAAAATAAAATAAAAAATGTAAAAAAAAACCGCTCACGTATAAGTCGACCCCTCCCCCCTCAAACCGTACCCCCCTATGATTTTGAAATGAAAAAATAAGTAAAAAGAAAATACCTATAATAAAAAAAACGTTCATGGATTTGTCGGATCCCCCCTTTAACCCTGTCCCCCCTTACCCCACCCTCCTATGAGCTGGAGAATTACAATAATAATTTATTTAAGAAAACATGCATACACATCACACATACCCAAATTTGGGTACTTACCTGATGTGTGTGAAAAAAAGTCGATTCGCCCATGGCCCCTTGCGACCTGGGGCCGTCTCTGGACGCACGTATTAAATAGAACTTTCCTTAACCGAAATGTCTATCCGCAAGTTCTTTTATTAAGTTCCATCAAACCCTTTTTTTCCGCAAGTCTATGCAACTTTTCTGGGAACAACTTTTCGTACGTTCGTTTGCATAGCATTAAGGCGCAAATAGTTTCTGAGTTTTCAGTTGTGGTACATGCATAATATTCAAAACTAAGGGAAAATCTTCACCCCGTTATTCACATGAAAATATACTGGTATGAAGAGGGGAGTTAATGTTTTTTTTTAAAGAAATTGTTTTTTAGAAATAAACCCAAATACACCTTTGTACTCTTCACAGTAAAGTTGAAAAGCTTGTGTCGTGAAGTGGAGTAGGTCGGCATCGGGGATCGAACATGCGCCCACTGGATTAACAGTCGAGCGAGTTACCAAAAACGAGGCTACCGACCACCTTAAAAGTCGGTAGCCTGGTATAGCACTTATGTTACAGTTAAAGCTTAAAACAGCCGTTATTGTATGCATTAACTAGTCAATGCATACATTTACTGATGATTTTAGTCAAAGTATTAAATCCGTATAAAAATTAACGCTATAACTAGTGAGTGTATACATTCCCTAGCCAATGCATGCATTAACTACTACTATTGACAAAACTACTACAAAAACACCTCTGATCTTTTTTCCGAAAGACAGAAACTCGTTTCCCGAAAGTCGCGGAGTACTCATATTTTTGTATTCATAATAATGATAATATGGCTCAAAATCAAATCAACGGAATGACTGTAAAAGTTTTTTGATTGAAGCGAAATAAACCCCAAAAAAAATTAAAAAAACGCTATTTTTGCCATTTTATTATGCGATTGTTCACGCGATTTTGAGCCTTAATGCCGTGGGAAATAACCGTGACGTCAGAGCTTTAATCGCATTAATTACACGTTTGACAGTAGGATGTGGAGAAATGGGAGAACCTTGTTTGGGCAAAAAGTGTCCACTTGAGCCAGCCATCCTCCGTCATCCCCAACAAACTGAAATAAAACGTTCTTTTTTCCGTGAAGTTTCTTAATTAGTAAAATCAATTTATAAAAACACACTTACCAGTATTTTAGTTGAAAAAGACCCATTAACAATTTAAAACTATTTTTAGACAAAAATATGACATTGATGGAGCGATCTCAACAAATCATGACGCAATCTTTCCCCAGACAGATTGTCCTTGTCCCTGAATTAATATTTTTTAATTTCTCCTGGGAGAGATCCTCTCCTAATCCTGGAAAGGTAGAAATCTGGTAACAGCGGTTGTAAATATTCACAGCGTCTCCTTGAAAAAAATTAATGAAATTACTGAACATGAGAATTGAGAAGGTTTTATTAGTTCTCGCAGTTCTTCTTACCCACCAACTACGTTATCCTACCATGGGCGTCGACAGGGGGGGCGCGGTGGAGGGAGGCCATTCTCCCCCTCCCAGAGATATTTGTTGATTGGGGTGATCTATACGTACCAGATTCATACACGAGATCTAGAGGCCACCTACTTTTTTACCCTCCATCCGGCAGGACTAATTTGGCCATTAACTCCCCGGTCAGCAAGGCTGTTCGACTGTTCAATGCTCTGGCGGGCGACATTGACGTTTTTAACATTACATACAGAGAGTTCGTCAGAGTCATTGAAAATTTGATAAATTAAGTTTTTAATTTTGTAGATATAGTGTAAGTAGCATATATTAGCATAATGTATTTTGTAATACACAGGAACGCAAAGGCTTAACTGCTGTAATGTGCCGTGTAATATTTTTGTAAGCTTAAATAATAATAAATAATAATATTGATATTTATTTATATTTGCCTACGTAATCTTCCTTTAGGAGAGTGAATAACCTACATAGGTATTTTCATTTATCTGCAAAATTACAAAAAAAACCACATAAATATCGCCTGCGGCGCTATTTTTTACGTTAGTTGCAATATTTGACAAAATATTCACTTGCGGCGATAAAATTGCTTACTGCGTTCCTATTCGAAGAATACCGGGTTCATCAAATAACACACTTTTTCTAAAAAAATAATAGTCGTTTTTTATTCCATAAGTATTATAATTTTGATTTACTCAAATCATAACGCTGGTGTCGATCCCCGGATATGAGTAATAAAATCGTGTTTCTGGGAGGATCACAACAACAATGACACCACAATAAAACACTATATGATAAAAAAACAAAACAACAATGAAATGATACTCGTAAAACATCTTACAATAATCTTTATTTCTTAAGTTCTTTTTTTTTAGGTTATCTGGCAGAGATCGCAACACTGCGATAAGCTCGCCCTAGTGAACAAATGTTGTGATTTATAAATGAAATGTGGACATGTATTTGCATCTTGTTCACCAAAAGTATAAATAAACAAATGAATAAAAATAATCAATACCTATATCAAAATTTCAGTTGCCTTCCCCCCTAGTTTCAATATTCGCAACGTCCCTGTTCCTCTCAACTTGTGTGGAGAGTTCTCTTGTTACTAACAATATTACCAACATTCCTTTCTCCAATCCTTATCACAATGAAACCTTATTCCTTCTCGTCATCTTATTATCTTTCTCAGCCCTATAGGTGAAAAAATATATCGCGCGAACCGAAGTGGGGTATGGCTGGACCCCTATAGAAATTTCACACAACATTTACATAATTGCTGTTAAAACTCGAATTTATTCATATTTTAGTATTTTTTCAATTCCTTTTCCTTTCCTCTTATCTTTTTTTCTATTCACATCCTAGTTTTATCTTCTTTTCAATTATTTTTAATAAAAATCTTAATGAACAGATAAGAATACTGATTTAAATAGAATCATTGTTGTACCTCTTCAGAATTAGAAAAAATCTTGTATAAACATATTGTTCTTCTGAAAGAATTATTGGCGTAATACACTCTGCGTTTCAGTTTTCAGGACTGCAGGTTATTTCACTTTTTCATTCGAAAATTTGAGCTTTATCTACTGACAAAGTTATTCAAGAGTGTTCTTAAGGAAAAATATAACTAGTTAATTAAGTAGATAGGTAAATAATATAAAACATAGGATACCGACTTTTAAAGTGGCGAATTTTAAAATGGCAATGGGCAGGCGTCGTTGCGAGACAGGGAAATGAGAGATGGGCACCCAGAACCCTAGCATGGCGACCATGGGAGAACAGAAGACCTTAGGACGACCCCAAAAAAGATGGGTAGATGATGTAGTCCCAGTCGCAGTAAGAAACTGTATAAGCAAGGCTCATTGGAAAACGTTAGAAGAGGCCTATATCCAGTAGTGGAAGAATGGCTGAACAAGAAGAAGAAGAAGAAAGAAAATTGTCTATAGAATTTATGTAAAAATTATTTAAGTATATAATTTCCTACAAAATTATTCGGGGGTGCTTACTGCTTAGGGTACCCCTTGGGCCCGCAAAAGTTATCCAAACAACTCACACACGGCTCTCCCTTTTTGGAATAATAAATTACCTATCTTTACAAGACTCAACCATCAATTCTAATAATCCCTAACCATATCCCAACAATCATACACATTATACACAAATATTTTGAGTTTGAGTTTGTCTAAATTTCTTTGGAGGAATCCTTGATTTTCAAGCACGTAGCATCAAAACGAATTATAAGAGAGTACTGCCAACAAACTGTTTTGCAGTTTGGCAAATGTTGATATAAGTTATTTTTGTTAATTTAAATATAGGTATTACTTACCTAAATAAATAAAACAAAACATTATAGACTGTTTGAGCAGACAACAGACGAAAATCATTTAGGTAGACAAGACCCATACATTGTGTAAACTCTCTTAGAGTGGATGAAATTAAGTGGCGAAACTAGATTGACCGTCGATTCGGGGTCGCAGGTTCAAATTCCATGTTCAATCCAAGTACTTCTTAGACGACCACGTGTCCTCACACCCCGTCTTTCAGATTTATACATTTTCTTTATCATTTTACAACGACTATAGATATAAGTAAGAACACGAAGATAAAACGATTAGTCTATTCATAATTCAGCTGTCACCCACAACCATACGCCACTGTAGTTATGTAAATTAAAACATATAAGTTCATTCCGGTCGCCTCACACACCCACACTCAATCTCGGTCACACAGTTACCCATCTCTTTCTCTTTAATCAGCATTTTCCACCCATGCAGTAATTCCTACAACAGTGTAGAAGAATTAAAGATGAACATTGTCGGGCTTATGACCGAACTCGGCTGGCTTATGTGAACTCGAGAGACATTCGCCATTTTCCACCCATAATCTTATCAATGACGGCGTTTATTCCACTCTAGTCCTTTTTCATCCAAAATGTCATTTCCATTGCAATGATCGTTTTCCATTCGTGAGACCACAGAGATTAAGATCGTGAGAACTCAGGTATTAAAGTGCCTCAGGAGACAAGTTGTGATCGTCTTCTATTATGCCGTTGAGCCGTGTGAGCCGGTATTTCTCGACATTGTGGTTAACGGATAAAGGGGATAAGGGTTCAATGATATGAATAAAAGAAAATAGGCGAAGAATAAAACTATTTAGAAATAATATTGACGAATAATAAAAGTAAGCAATGACAGATTCCTCTCTGTGTCTTAGAAATGGATCTCAAGGGGCCCCGTAACATCTTTTGAGAATCCTTTTATTTTCAACCATACTTCAGCACAGAAATATTACATTACTAGCTGAGTTACCCGTGCTTCGCAACGGAGGGTTCGAGCTAGACAAAATGTGACTTACGATCTGATTTTCTTTTTCAACGCCCGTTAATATTACACCACACACGACCCTACACAACCCTTGGATCCTCTCATCGCCATGGCATCTCTAAGGAATAGCTTTTACTCCAAAAACCGACGACGTTCGGACATAGCTTAATATACTCGTATTAATTAGGTACCAATTACAACTTATGGTCTGTCACATCGGACATCATCTGTCTACGAACAATAATCTATGGTTAGAAAATGAAATATAATATGGATCCCATGGTGGCCGCCTTGTTTTAGTTTTCTTCATATTTAGATTTTACAACATTACATCTCATTAAATAAATGTTTTTTTTTTATCAAAAATGAATACGTTATAACCTAGAGCAGATGGGTAGGAAATTTTTTGTGAATTTTCGCAGCAATCTATCATAAAATGCGCGAGTTTTACGAACACTTACAAAAAACGGACGTTGTTTTATTATATAGGTTATAATATACGTAGGTAGTACAACTATTTTGCTGAACGAATGTGTGTGAAAAAATAAAAGTTTTTGATATTATTAAACTTCACGGAATCTAGTCTCCCGAGGGTAGGAAATATAGGATTGTCTTTCTTTATAGAATCTCCCACAGGACTCATATGATATTGGAACAGACACCAGATTTCAGGACATTTCTACCTCCCTGTGGATGTCTGACATTGATAGAACTAAGTACGTCTTCGAATTCTATTTTAAATCCATTTATTTCTACTAGGCACAGTGCTTGTATTTTAGGCCCCGCTTTGAGCCTAATCCTGTGATTTTTTTTAATGAATCTGGGTTTTTATTTTAATACATATTTGTACACTTCACAGAAAGCTTAAAAGCTCGTGTTGTGAAGTGGAGTAAGTCGGGGATTGAACCTGTGATATCTGGATAGGTGTATTTTTCCCAGTATTAGGCTGATGAGTTTATATTATTTCAATCATGAATGATAATATGTAGACTCTTCTGGCTGATAATATTAAGAAGTGTGTTGGAAATGTCATGACTCATGTTTTTATTCTAATAATGGGGTAACCAGTGAATGCTGTGTGCCTGACTATAAAAACACACATTCTCATTACGTAATGCATTAAAAATGGGTGGCGTAATATAATTTAAAGCGTTTCCTTCTCATTTCGATCATCAGCCTTCATAACACAGAGGGTAGAGTTCCCGCGTGTTAGGCTGGAAGTCTGAATTCGATTCCCGGCCGCGGCAGATGGATGAACTAGAATTGGTCAATGTTACTTAAGTGTAAAGTGGTCACATCAAGCCGCGCAATAATAATTCATAAGCCTGATGGAAAGTCCATCCTTTGCTGTATATCTGCTGAGATAACTACTTGTTATTTCAACTACGATATGTAGAAAATCCGATGTTTCTCACGAAACATGAATTATTAAAATTGGAAAATTGAAAAAAAAAAGTTAAAGGTCCTATGTAATTTTTACAAACACCTGACTTTTACAGGGCACTCACAAAAGTGTCAATAAAGTGTGGAAAAAAAGGGTAATTTTTTCTTCTTAATGATTAGGTTTTTTTTGTCTAGGAAGGAAATTATAATAATAATGAAATTAGTTATGAAGTCAGCAAGTAGACGCTCTCAAATGGCCTCTGAAAATGGATTGACGCTTTTGAAATTAAAGAGACGTTTTGGATAAATTGTAAAATGTTCCCCCTAATAAATGTCAAATAATCGTATCGTTGGTGGGGCGACGCGACGCGACGCCGACGCGGTGGTGACATTACAGCCTCACATCACAACACGCACCAACACGCACCCAAAAGCTACTGGCGTACTCTCAACCTTGACCTCTGAGGGAAACTCTAAAAGAAAAATCTCGATGAAATGAGAAATAAGGTAGGTAAGTATACTTAAATCTACGACAGGTTATGACGTCATATCTTGGTGCAATGTTTCAAATTACGGTGGTTTTCTGAAGATTTCTTATTTTTGAAGATCCTGAAATTTGTTTTAAAAGATTCTGAAGATTTATGATATCAAATGAATGTCACAAGTGGTTGGTTGGCAGACATTGCCTACGGCAATAAACCCGTCATTTGGAAGATATGTTTTCTTTTCAATAAAGATTTTTTTATTTTATTTATTTATTATTATTTTTGGATATTCTAAAGATTAATGATTTTTGAATATTTTGAAGACTTCTTATTTTTGAGGATTCTGAAGATTTCTTAGTTTTGTAGAATCTGAAATTTGTTTTATAAGATTCTGAATATTCATGTTTTTTGACGATACTAAAGATTTATGATTTTTGAAGATTATTAAGATTTTTTGTTTTGAAGATTTTTAAATTTTATTATTTTTGAAGATGAAGTAATTGTAATTGTGTACAGGGGGGGTACTTTGTAAGCTTTCTCACCCAAAACACGCAGATAAAATGTTAATGGAAAATGACCCTTACGGCGATATACATAAGGGCGTTTTTCGTGTGCATTTTATCTGCGTGTTTCGGGTGAGAAACCTTTATAAAGTTTCACCCCAGGAATTCATTATTGCGCGAGTTGGTTTATAGCTGGATAGGTAAAGCGCTCGGCTATCAAGTGTCAATCGAACGAGGGCGGGTTCGATCCCGATGCTGACTTATGTACTCCGCTTCATGATACGAGTTTTTCTAGCTTACTGTACGTAAAGTGTAGGTACAAAGATGTATTAAATTTGTATTTATTTCGATTAAATCAGATTCGTTATATAAAAACGCAATTGAGGTTTTGAGTGAAAGGCTAAACAAAAAAGAGTTTTGAATAGGCATTTCGATAAATTATTCAACAAGTGGTCGACGAAATGAGAACTAAAAAAACTAGTTATTTTTTCTCAGCCTTGTGGTTTGAGAATTTTGGGGATGAAATTCTTTAGGAAGGTCGACAAAACGACGTTGCATGTAAACAAAATATGTCAATTGATTTAAAATTATTCATTAATTAAGATTCATGAAGTCAATTGTACGAGTATGGGTGTCACCCTGCCTGGCCAATCTCCATAAGTCCTGCCAATTGATAATTTGGGTTCATAACATCAGAAATTTTGGTTCTCTGTCTAATTTTATCATTACTTACTTCTATCCACTATCGTTATATACGTGTGCCAAAAATGCAGTTAGCAAGTGTTTAAATAGATATGTATGTCAAACTCAATAGATAGAGATGGTGCCCAATATAAGGATTAGAAAAAAATGCATACATATTTGGGACACATTCTGCGCAACTTAAAGTACAAATTACTGCACCTCATCATGGAATGAAAAATTGAGGGTAGTCGCGGTGTAAGAAGACGGTAAATGTTCTGGCGCAGACACATTAGAGCGGCAGTCGTCACACTTTTTTGGTCAAGGGCACATAGGGCACTGAGAGGTACCTATCACAGCGGGCCGCAGATTTATGAATGAAGAGTTTTTATGTATCAAAAAGTAGCAAATTTTTTAAATACATAATGGGCAAAATGATGATCCCAGCTATCTTTCTACAGTAGGTAATACATACGTTTTTGTTGTTAGAACCCAGCGACCGTGTAAGTAGCGCCGCAGGCGAATTTTTTTTTCAAGACAAGCAAGCAACCTACCTACAAAGAAAAAGGTCCTGAAATAAATCTAATCTATTTTTCGTGAAATAAGAAACATACCTACTTAGGTATCAACTTACGTGAGCGGGGCAGGTGTTGTGACTAGGGCGGGACAAAGAATTGCTTACATCGGGGTAATGGACGACGTCAGGGGACCTGATGATATATGGCACTTTAAGAAAAAAATGGTTTTTGTTTACTTGCAACTACGTTCCTCATTATTCTGTTTTTATCTTTTTTATTAATTCCAACGTTTTCTCTCTCGTTTTGTTTATTTCTGGAATATTAAACATTTTTCGAGTACGGTCAAGGAATTTTTATATCGTGGAAGAAACGTAATGAATAATAGGACGGTAAGTATTTAGAAATATGTAAATTTGTTTTTGAATACTTTTTCAACGTCTTTTTTGGCTTTTATTCGATAAATATTGCGAATGATTGATTAAGGTGTACGTACAATACAATTTCTTTTGAAATTAAAATAATTTTAATGGTCTTAATTATATTTTTATATAATGACTTGAAGGCGGGGTGACCTAATATTATTCCTGAGTTTAAGTTGCGTCGCATTCATTCAAGAAGGAGGGTCGATAACACCTCCCCTATTAGGAAAAAAGTCACTGTTGCAAATATGTCCAAATTAAGATGGTTGATGAAATTGTGGGAGACTAGGTGGAATTATGTAACTAATTAAGTGCGTATTAACTAAAATAAAATTTAAAAAACTAAATATATTAAAAACGCTCTCATTTTAGTTCAGAAAGTTACCGAATTTGATCTACTGTCTCAAGCAGTACAATTTCTTTGAAATATTTGCCGAAATATTATCGGGAAGAAATCGCAGAATCGCGATAAGTTCGCCCTAGTGTATAAATATACGTATTTTATTTGATTATTTGCTTTTTTATTGTAATTTCTAATAATAATTCGCTAAAAGAATGAATAAGTAAAGAAATATTGACATGAACCTTTGTATTTTCATACCTAATTGAATGCTCAAAACCTACATTCTTGTGTCCCATTCACAAGACAGTTTTAAGATCTATAAAACTTGGGAAAATGTGCGAGTGATGATTGGAGAGGATTGATCTGAGTGATTAATGTAATACATATGTACCTATTGGAGAAAAAATCATTAAGGGCTTGTACTAAGAATCACGTCACAGTAATTTCCCACGGCATTAAGGTTCAAAATCGCGTGAAAAATCGCATGATAAAATGGTAAAAAAGCGTTTATTCCATTTTTTGGGGTTAATTTTGCGTCTATCAAAAAACTTTTACCGTTATTCCTTAGATTTTAATGCATATTATCAGTACAAAAAAATACTTCGCCACTTTCAGGAAAACGAGTTTCCGTCTTTCGGAAAAAAGATCAGAGGTGTTTTTCATATATTTTTTTTGAGAAATCTATACTAGATATAAAAAACTTTTACGGTTATTCCCTAGATAAATGTTCAATGCATCTACCCTATTTTGTTCCAAAGCATATTCAGTAACGGTTGTCGAGATATAAGGTCTCCCGTTTTTAGAAATTTTTGAATGCATGTCGGTATGCATACTCTCAATTTTGAAAACAAACTTTTCCCTCAATTTTATTAAATTCCAAATCACGGGTTTGAAGTAAATAAATACAGCTAATCGACTTCCCTAATTATGTTGCTGGTACAATGAAGCCAAATTAAATCCTGTTTCCAAATGTTTGGAGCGACACCTCGCATACAAATGGATAATCAGTGAGGATGGGAGTTCCCAATGAAGGTAATTTGAATGTTTTTGTGTAGATATTTCACTATTAATTCTAATTTCTGTTCTTAAAACCACGACACAAAAGATATCTGTATTTTATATCGATTAGTAAAAGGTGTTACGAAAGATTTTTAAAATAATCTACTACTATGCAGACGGGCATATACAATTATACATATATTGTTCATTGTTTATTGTATTGTATCGTCCTTAGGCCCTATGGATACAAAGCATAATGATAAGTGTCATAACACATACAATATCTAACGATATTACAAATAAAAAGTTAATTACTAATGCTGTTACCATGTTATCAATATTGAGGTAACCAATGATGCTACGTATCAGTGATGCTACGTATTTACAAAAAACACAGTCAACATTTTCTTTTGGCAAACATTTTTATATGAATGGATGGTCGTTGTGAAATACCCATCATATTATGAATGTATTAAAAACATCCGATTTTTACAGGACGTTTGAAGAAAATATCAGCAAAGAGTGGAAGCCAATACTGCAACCTAGAGATTACACGGAGGTATAAATAATTGAAATAATAGCGACTGCTATGTCGCCGACATACGCTTGCGAGCGTCCACAAGTTTTTGTGTATATGAGTAAAAACGCGTGTGGATGGAAGGTTTGTGGCTCGTGTACGTAGCCGACCATTGACGCCTTTATACTCATGAACATTAAAAAACTTGTGGACACTTGCAAGCGCGTGGCGGGGACATTATTGAAGTTTCTAATATTGTTCAAAAATTTCAGCAAGGTCAAAGAGTGTTGCGTTGAAATCTCTCTCCTGTTTCAAAGTCGTTCTGAAGTCTTTTCCCAGCCTATTGACATATAATCTTTTCCAATGTATGATAAGAATGAAATTCGAACCGTTATTAATCTCTTGTGTATTTTTATGGGTGAAATTCCGAATTATAAACTCAACTCATGTGTGTGAGATCTCTAATAACTTTGCTATCCTATTTCGCTCATAGATATTAAAGATTTTTCCAATAATACTGTGTAATTGAATACCTCCTTTTGGGCTTTCCACTATCCTTTGATAAATAATAATATATTAGTCTCTAAGCAACAAAGCCGAAATACCTATTTGGTCTAAAAATACTGCTGAATACGTTTACTCCGTCCAAGAGACTAAAAATGGTACCTTACCTTGCAGAACGAAAAGTACCTAGTTTTGATTTTTGGATGTGTTATAATATACTATTAGGTCGGTTTTGTGGTTCTGATTCTAAGTTTGTAACCTTTTCACCGTTGTGCGTTCACTAGGGCGGGCCAAAAACTGACGAAATTTCGAAAATTTTTACTAAAAAGTTGTAGAATATTAAATTCTCTGCAATTAAGTATACGAAGTTTTTTTGTAAAACAGTTTTTTAGAGAGTGATGTGACATTCAAATTAACATTTTTTTTCAGAAATAGGCATTTTTTTTAGAGTAAAAGAAACAGAATGCATACATGCGTACACTATTAAGTATGTGAAAAAATAAACCAAAAACATACATAAAGGAAAAGAGGAAAATAGAGGGAAAGAGAGAAAAAAAAGAAAAAGAAATCATAACAAAAACATTTTTCATATTCATTGTCTGTGTGTGTGCCTTTTGTAAATAAATAATATATTTTGCTTCACTCACCAGCATCCAAGAAGCAGTGTCGAACGGTTCTAAGAAAGCAGTCGGAGATATGATGCCAGTTCTCTTGGCCACTACGATGGCTATTCCAGTCTCCATGAAGGGGACGCTAAAGTCCACCACAGCCTCGCGCTCAGAATTTATCATCAGAGATGTCATCACCTGGAAAATAATGAAGGAGCAAATATATTTCTGACACAAAAGAAGTTGTTAGTTAATAAGGAACAAGATATTCACGACATTTTCAGGTCCTTCAATAATTAGCTTTGCAATCAGAATTTGCGATGCCAAACCCTTATTATACATTCTACGACGTCGCATATAAACAATATCTGTTAACTGAGTTTAAATAATGTCTTTTCAATTGAAGAAAATATTTATTTCCTAAGCATTTTTCAATAAGGCCCGATATGCACTGAATAAAAATCGTTTTATGTATTATCGCTTCAATTTTTTATGAGACTGTTAGCGCGAAATATAAACAAACCTTTCAAAAATGGCTCAAATTAAAAAAAATCCAGACTGAAAATTCTTCATCTCATATTTACCAACACTACACTTTTATCTATGTATTTTTGTACAAGTTTATCAAAAAATCCAGTTAGTAAGTATTTATAGCCATTAAATTCAAATTCAGTAGATAGATTTTGGATACTTGCTACGACTTCGTTATAGAAAAACGTTACAATACCTAGTAAAATTTTATGACGTACTCACGTAGTACAGAATGTTAATCTACATAATGGCATTCGGTTATATCCTATTCGTCCTTTACAAAAAGTCAAAGGACAAAAAAATATCCTCTCGGATAAAGTTACCCACTTCGCATGTCAATGGAGAAAACTTTATTATATATACGTGAATACTTGATTAAATTGTAATATTTTTATCATATTTCATACAACTAATGGACTAAATCAGGTTCAGGGTGAGTACTTGTAAGTATTCTCACTCGAAACACTGCGAAAGTGTTCATGTGAAGCACATAAGAACCCTTACGTAGTACCGTCCCGGTTTGTTTTTCAGGATAATGATAATTCCATATTGGCAGTGCCTGTGACCACTGAATCTGATTAGTAGGTACCTGGTACCTACATATGTACACTTGTCACTCAATTTTAGTGTACAAGTATTATTTTGTTATTTTTGTGAACTTAAAAAAACACCGAGCAACATTACAGGTTTAACCTTGCGTTGACATAGTAATATATCACAAACAAATTCAACAATAAACTTAAACTACGCTTACAAATAACAATGAAACTATACTATATCAGATGCTGTTCCAAATGTCTGGTGAACTCATTATATGTTACCCCAAAGATGTCGACCCATTGTGCCAGTTCATTCAAATAACGGACCGCCCTGCTGACCGGTGCATAAACCATAACGTAAGTTCCGCCCCAAGGAGTGTAAAACAACATGTGCGAACGTGAACGAGCATATGAGTTCGGTACGTAAAAATTGATTTCGGCCAATACTGTTGGGTTTTGTATGCTCCCGTGAATATGTATGAAGAAAAGAGATAAATTCTTCACTTCACGTAATAATTCAAACCTGGTTTAAGCATTATATCTAGCTAGGTACAACGTAATTATGTTGGATTATCGTACTCCATCATTACGTCATGAGCTCAGGGGAGAACGAAATGCGAATGAACATTTAACAAATACTAAGATACGGACTATGAGATCTTACAGAAAAATAAATCGCCCAACTTGGATAATTGCTACACTGTATCATTGCCAAGCAAATCGTCGGTTGCCTAACAAATCACAGGTGCTCAAACTTTGAAATCCATTAAGCGTCCACGCTAATACTAAACAGTCAATGCCAATAAACTAGGTGTGCGTGTATACCTACTCCCGATTATCCACTGCCATTTGTCAAAATATGTACAAGAGTACATGGTTAGCGCAGTTGGTTGAGGCGGTAGTCTCTAGTTCTAACTTCTAGTTCTACGAAAAAATTGATTTAATATTTTTTGTAGAGAATTTAGCAAGGATTATTTTTGTCATTGACTACTTTCTCCTATCTCTTACCATATTCCTATAAAATGCGAAAAACCGCGAAGAGGGACCTTTTCGGGGGGGGGGGGCAGGGTTGTTTACTAGGGCGAACTTATCGCAGAACTGCGATCTCTTCCAGTTAACCCCAAGCAGCGGGTTTTTGGACTATTACGGAGTATTTATTTGTATTGATGAAATGCATAAAAATCTCGTAAATGACCGTGAATGTTTTTTGAATGTAGCGAAATTAACCCCAAATAGTAAAAAAAAAAAGTATATTTTTACATTTTTGGTGTGATTGTTTCGTGACCGTGACGTTGAGACGAAACAACATTTGCCAATAGCTGATAGCTTAACCATAACTAGTTGTGTACATCCATGTAATTGGCTGGATGAACTCAGTCAGGGGAGTTGATAAGCTCTTTAATTGTGGTGAGACGGAGACCTACATCAATGTCTCAAGTGTGAAAGAAGGAGGAAAGGGGTAAGATTAAAAAAAGGAGAAAGTACTGTACGAAATAGTATTAGAAATTTAATTCTCTGCTGCGTAAAATTCTACCCGAGAAAAAGTAAGAATTTCTAAAATTTGTCTATCTATTCATTGTCTTGTTTTGTAACTACGAGTACGTATATTTTTCTTTGGCCAACAAATATTTATTTACTTATTTGTTATGCCCTCTAATAACCGTAGAAGATTTTTTTATATTGTATAGATTTCTCAAAAAAAAAATTAAAACACCTCTGACCTTTTTTCCGAAAGACGGAAACTCGTTTCCCGAAAGTCGCGGAGTATTTTTTTCTTGTACTGATAATATGCATTAAAATCTAGGGAATAACCGTAAAAAGTTTTTTGATAGACGCAAAATTAATCCCGAAAAATGAAAAAAACGCTATTTTTACCATTTTATCATGCGATTGTCACGCGATTTTGAACTTTAATGCCGTGGGAAATAACTGTGACGTCATTCCTGGTGCCATGCCCTTAAATGTGGATCATAATTTGAGTGTCTTACATTACGATGTCCTATTTTCTGAAGGACAAAAAAAAGGTAGTTTAAATGTACGTAGGCACAACTTTTCTCCGTAAATTGCGGGGACATGGGGGTCAGAAACACCCTGCCTACCCTTCAAAGGTATTTATCCAAACATCCCCTTATTTACTCAACATTCCAGGAAATTGAATTTTTATTCAGTTAGAATGATATTTCATAAAAAAATATTCTCATTTCTGAATTACTCGTCACGGACGTTCCAGATTGTTGACATCCTCAAAAAAAAATATATAACAAGTAATAATCTCAACAGATATACAGCAAAGGATGGACATTCTATCAGACGTATGACTGATCGTCAGCTAGTTTAATGTGATGACTTTACACTTAAGTAACATTATTGTGCACCGACCATTGAGATTATTTTGGTATTTATGGTCATTCTTTGCTGTGTATCTGTTGGGATAACTACTTGTTATATTCAACTACGACGTACAGAAAATCCGATGTTCTCACAAAAAATAAATATGTAGTGATTTTCAATTAATTTTGCAAATTACTGAAATAAAAATGTAATTATTTTTACCATGTCTGTTTTCCTGTTCACCAAGTCTGCAATAAGTCCGTTCCATTTCCCATTCACTAAAGTACCCCATCGTCCATCTTCGACTCTCACCAGTTCGTAGGTGAAGCCCAGTTCTTCGGCAAATTTCTCCAGAAGGTCGATGCAGAATCCCGAGCAGCAGTTGAAGAAAGATCCGTTTTTATGCGCAGCATGAACGTCAACCCTAAAAATAAAGAAACGAACTAAGTTAGAAAAGTGTTGCGTCATTTTTAGTAGCTGCTAACAGCTGATGTAGAACTGTCATAAGGGACAAAGAATGGACAATAACTGAGTTCTTAGGAATATCAAATGTTTACTGAGACATACTACATGGTTGAGGTGGGTTCAAACTAGAGCTGTGTTAAAAATGGTCAACTGTTAATCTTTAACAGTTGCTCCTATTTAACACGTCAATACTGTTGACATAAAAGTATATTGTCTGCTAACGTTAATCCACACCAATACCTGGAATGAGTATGTTAATATTCCAACATTTCCAACCAAACCCACGAGAAGAAAACTAAGCAAAACTCCACTTATTAGCCCGTCAACAATAATATTAATATCAACAGAAAAATTAACGACTAGGTGCTGCTATTAATCTCGCGATGTCGTTGGTCACCGGTCAACAGTAGCGCCTGTTGACCGGTAACCAATGACATCGTGAGATTCACTAGCATCACGTACGGGACATTAACAGGGAATCTTCCGAAATTGATCAACAACGAGACGACCATTTTAACATCAGCAGTTAACGATAACTATTAATCGAGGTTAACGTTAGCATCCGTTAAAGTTATCTTTAGTTAGCGTAAACGCCCACCACTGGTTCAAACCCCGACAGCGATTTATTCCACACTTTGCGATACAGGCTTCTAGCCAAGTGTAAAGAGTGCAGGAAAGTTCAGGTTTGTGTATGCAAGCCGAGATCAACTCCGCAAAGGCAAATTAAAAAATATTCCAATTAATGAGGAGAGTGGGTTGTTTATATACGCAGGTAGACGACAGCATTTAATTTCGCCATTAATTATTTAGGCAGGTACGCAATACCTACTTTTATACCTTTAAAAGTAAAAACGTATTTTGTAAACACTTAAAAACCTGCTTAATATTCTGCTCGAGAACACTCCAATGAAGATGTACCAGAAAAATATTAAAACGAAACAGACTGTTTGCACGATGGATTAAAATTTAACGATATTTAATTTGATGTTCGTTAAATTCGACTAATGCCAATTCCAGCAAATTCGACTAACAATATGATTGGGGTAAAATGAAAGACTAAATATTTAGTTTAAAATTCACAAAAAATGACTTTAGATTACGCGACTAGTGTTCAAGGATTTGCACCCTCATCATCAGGCGGTTGTGAATAAAGTTCAAAGTAGTGCAAATCCTCGAACACCAGACGCGTAATCTAAAGTCATTTTTTGTGGATTTTAAAATAAATATTTAGTCTTTCATTTTACCTTAAAAATGGACTTCCACCATGTACCTACCGACGGTTAAAAATCTCGAGATTATAGACGATTGGCATTATGAGGTGATTTCTCCAGTGTCAGATAAGTACTCTAGCTTCAGTGTAACCTACAATCCATATTTCTGGAGCTGATGTCATATAAGTCTGCTCTTCCTACTATTGCACCATGTAATGTAGCAGTGAGTCCAGGAGGCTCCAGTCATACCAGAGCAGAGCCTATTTTTTGGTAATCGGCCACTAGACGGCTAGGGACTCTTACCGAGACCCTCCCACTAGACACCAAATAGGCGAACATTACATCGATTGATATAATATAAACTCATCAGCCTTATACTGGAAAACATTCACCTATCCAGATGTCATGGATGTCAATATCGAGCCCTACTCGCTTACAAGAAATCTTCTACTTGGAGGTTGCATCCAGTGTTTGCTTGCTTGTTTTAGCCTTTATTACATCTCCCATCTCCTCCTCTCCCTTCCTGTCCTGTAACTCCCTTATTTTTATTTATTTTTCTACTATTCACTCACCTGATTCGCTTACTGTTTGTACCTAGTTTTCATGACTGTATATGCAGGTGTTTTGTTTTGATTGTTTTATTTTTGTTGCGACTTTCAATTATCTGAATGTTTTTATATGAACGGACTAGATGTGCGCTTGTGGTTGATAGATGATGTATAAATGAAATGAGAAAGTTTAATTGATTCAATGTTTATATTTGTGTATGTTATCTGTACAATTGCTTATAAATAAATAAATAAAGAATTATAGGCTAAGATGCACGGGGCCAAAAATACAAGAATTAGTCGAATGAGTTTTAGTCGAATTTCCTGTAACCGATTTTAATTTCAAACCAATTAATTAACCGACCGAAACGGAGCTTTTTTTATTGCAAAAGGGATGTAATTAAATATTATGTACTTTACTAATTAGCTTTCCTTTTTCAAACCACTTCTTTTCGTATATAAGCTGCCTCTTAGCATTGTTGAAATTCCTTTGAAACTGTTTAATTGCCAATTAATTGAGTGGTGTCGATCTCCGGATCGCATTCATTGATTTAATCTAGGCCTGTCTGAACTTAGGAGAATATTTCAGGGTTGAATTGATGGAAAATAATATGCGATGGCCAGGTTTGCAGGACATCCAGGAATATACGAAAGAAAGTACTACTAAAGCGGTACTAAAGTCTTGACCTGATTCTGTATGCTTATTTTTTTTTGTCATTTCTATGTCCGTGCGATGTAGGCGAGTGGGTGCTGTGGAGTTCTAAAATTTTTCATCCTTGCAATGTACTTTTAAATTATATTATTATTTTATTAGTGTGTATATCTGCATGAGTGAGATATTATGTATGTACGCTACGGAGTACATGGTTGGCGCAGTTGGTTGAGGCGGCAGTCTCTCAAGCGGGAGGTGCTAGGTTCAAACCCCGGCGCTGGCGATGTGTTCCACTCTTTGCGATACAGGCTTTTAGCCTAGTGCAAGATTTATTTATTTAGCCATTGATTTCGATGATGCCACCTACACAATATTCTCATTTTAATCTATCATTTGAGTTACATTTCGTTTGCGCCTGGCCTGGTCTTTTTTTACCATTCTTCTTTATCTCCGAAAAATGTATCGTACAAATTGTACAGTATAAACTTTTTAAATTTCCTAATAAATATTGGGAATATTGGGCTTCTGAAATACAAGATCCTTTATGTTATTTGTGTCTGTTCTATGAACTATTATAACCCGAGCGTGTTTTTTTGTGTCTAGGTTTCTATTTATGGGTCCTTTTACAGTCATAATGCAGAGTTGAACGATTTATCAAATTTATGTGGGGCTTATAATAATTTAGTGTAAACAGTTCAGCGTGCAGTGGCATAATAATTAGGGTAGACAGAGAGGAGGATGGGAGACAAAAGAGGAAAACATAGGGATGTTAAAAGTTGCAACTATTACAATCACGATGATTATTGTCGATGTCAATAGATATGGGTCGATGTGAATAAATCTGGGTCGATGGAAGTAGATGGTTTTAATACACCTTCAAACTTTTACACGCTCGTAAATAACACAACCCTGGTGATAGCTCTTTTTTTTATTATTTTAGCTCCTAGAATGGTTCTATGTTCTAGGACTGCTCTACCAATATAGGAGCTAAATTGTTACTAAGGAAGTGTGTTAAAAACTGTAAGTACGTAGATAATATTTAACTAATTAAAGTGACACGGTACATTGTAGTGTAGAAAGACGTTGAGAGACCAATCTCTTATCTAATTCTTATCCAAGATAAGAAATGAAGTGATTAGAGAGATAAGCGACTGCAAGATTGATGATACAATTAGAAAAAGTAAATAAGTTGAGATGATGTAGAGAGGTGTAGAAAGGATGAACGATGAAAGGATAAGAATGAAAATATATATAGGTGAAAGAAGAGGTGTAAGGAAACGCGGCCGTCCAAGAATCACTTGGCTTGGCCAGTCCACAAGGGATGAGGCATACGGGGATAGAATAGAATGGAATAGTGTATAATTAATAAACTCATGTTTCAAAAGGGTATTTTTTATTTATAAAAGGATTTGGGCTCGCACACACAAACCCAAATACTTTCCTGCACAGTGCACACCCTGCACTAGGCTAAAAGCCTGTATCGCAAAGTGTGGAATACATCGCCAGCCCTGGGGTTTGAACCTCTGGCACCTCCCGCTCGAGAGACTGCCGCATCAACCAACTGCGCCAACCATGTACTCATCTTGATCCATACAATACTCATCTCAAATACACGAGGTCTCCTCACATTGGAGGGTAGTATGGAAAATTGTAAATACCTATTGTAATAAGTTTTATATGTACTCGTATGTACTTACTAGAAATGTAAGATATTAGTTACTTATAAACTTATTTGAATGTGAAATTTGAATTTGAACATTCGATTACCTATAGGTAAACGATGATTGAATCTCGATGATTGAAGCATCGAGCTATGAATAAAGTTTATTTAGCATAATTCCCATCCCTTTGTCAAAGGGTGGGTGTAACAAATCTTAAGCCGAAGTAATAATGCTTTTCTTGGGTGAGTTATAACATTGGATAATATAAAATATTCTCAGGGCGTCTTTTGAGTATTAATTTCTTGTTGAGAAAATGAAATAAAGAGCCGATAAACTTGTTCTACAAATAAAGTAGGAGAGCACTAAGTACGGTTTATTAAGGTGACCATATTTTTAGAAATAAAAAGGAGGACAAAAAATGCGCAAATAGTGCGGCAGGTGAATTTTTTTAGGACGTCGCTATGTTGTTTGATCTATTTTCTTGAAAATGTTTTCCATAAAGCATGTATCAAAAAATAGCGCCGCAGGTGAAATATACGAGACATGCCAAATTATACATACCTACACAAAAAGTAAAGGTAATTAGCGCCGCAGGAAAATTTTTTTAGGAAACAATTGCATTTTAAAGTACTAATTCATGGTATGATTAAAAAACGTGTGGTTTTGAGATTAACAGATTAGTTTTAAAATGTTAAAAAGTAAAAACGGAGGACACTTTTGGAGGGAGGACAGAACCTAGAAAAGGAGGACTGTCCTTCCAAAAGGAGGACGGTTGGTCACCTTAGGTTTATACCTAATGAACACCCTGTAAATGAAATTTAATCATTTGTAATTGACTCTTGCCTCTGGCTGTATAATAAAATCATAAAGTTAGGAACCTTGAATAATAGAATAAGTAATCATACATGTTCTCGCTTTAAAAGTATCCACCTTCTTCTTCTTCTTCCTTCAGCCATCTCTCCACTGCTGGATATAGGCCTTTTCCATTTGCTTCCATTTTTCTCTGTCTTGAGCTTTGCGAATTATTATTACATTGCAAAAATAGGTGGTCGGTAATTAAGCACATTACATTGCAAAAATAGGTGGTCGGTAGCCTGGTTCGTAACGCGCTCGACTGCTAATCCGGTAAGCGCGGGTTCAATCCCCGACTTACTCCACATCACAACACAAGCTTTTAAGCTTTCTGTGAAGTGTGCAAATATATATTTAGGTTTATTTCGATAAACCCAGATTAATTAAAAAAAAATAAGAGCTTTTTGAGACTTTAGATCTCGATAATCTTACTTAATATGCTTTGGAAAAAAAATACGATAGATACACTGAACCTTTATCTAGTGCATGACCGAAAAATATTTCTTATATCTTGTATAATATATGTAATTTTCTAGTATATATGTACCTTGAAATAAATAATCTCTTTAATAATTGTGGATTTTCGGCAGCGTTGAGTATTTGACAAAACGCCGTCACAATCACATCGGAACGTTATTTTGAAAATTGTATATATACTGTTTACAAAAAACATTTCGCATTGCACCTAATTTAATTTTGTTCTAATTATATACGTACAATACAAAAATTAGATATTCGTATACGCCACTGACTTTGCACGAGATTGTATTGATATTTTGGATAAAAATATGTGCAACAAAGGGAATTATTGATTTATAATGATTTTTTATTTCATTTCTGATTTTATAAAACATCACTACCGCCATCTATGAATCATAAATGACACGGGAAAGAACCTGAAAAAAATGACGATTCGCGTCCGGAGTAAACATTAATACCAGACGATTTTAGACATCCATCTATTAAATAAACTTATAAATGGAATCTCGGCTTCAACATAGGCTATTAAAATATATGATTTGTATCGTGGTTTGGTAAAATTATCAATTTTCCCAAGATACTGAATTCTATCAAGTTAGTATGAAAATGAAAGAAGCCATTTAAAGTAGTCCCGTTAATATGGTTTTTAAATTTGTTTGCGTCGTTACATAATCTAGAACTAGGATATACATCTAAGGATTATTTTTATACAATGTTTTTGCTCTACAAATACTTCTGT
Organism: Ceraclea dissimilis; assembly: GCA_963576895.1. Classification (NCBI taxonomy): domain Eukaryota; kingdom Metazoa; phylum Arthropoda; class Insecta; order Trichoptera; family Leptoceridae; genus Ceraclea; species Ceraclea dissimilis. The sequence continues at coordinate 886,873 of OY756367.1, read as the reverse complement.
ATGACTAAAAATGTGTCTATAATAATTAAAAAATAGTTTTGACATTTGCTCCGCGGCGCTTTCTGTCGTCATCTGTTTTGACTCGCGTGGTGTAGGGGCTAGCGTACTTAACTTAAATTGAGTGTTATGCGATGCGAGGGTACGAGTTCGATCCCACTCCATACCCAACGCTTTTTTCTTCTTTTTTTTACTATCTTTTTGTGAAATTTGAATTTAGCAGAATCCTATATACATAAAAAATAATTTTACTAGGTAAAACAAATATATTCCTTCCTATATGCCAAAAATTTATTCCATTAGGTATTTAATTCTAAGACGATGTAACTTCACCACCCGTACACAATTTTAGCCGTTGCGAAGCACGGGAAATACAGCTAGTATAAAATAAAATACTTACAATCAAATCTACAGGGATATTTTAAGGTACAATTAATACCTAACACATTAAAATTTCAATTTCGGTTTATTTCTCAAAATATTATATGTACCTACAATTGAGTAATTTATGAATACCAATACTAATTAAAAGACACAAATGTTAATTAGCCGCCCCCAGACATCATATTTATATGTAGCTGGTATTAGGGGGACAAATACACTTAAATTTTTAAAATAATGTATCACTCAATATAATAAGTCACTCACACTGGTCACCGCTAATAAATCACAGATATTCACTCACGATTACTAATTACACTCTATTCAATGCTTCACCGTCGCATATTTGATTTTTTTTATATCATCTGGTAAATCAATAGGTAGAGGAAATCTCTTAAAAACCTCCATTGATTCGAGCAATTTCTTTGCCGTTTATCAAATTGGAAAATCACAAGTAGATTTGTCCCCGGGGGTATTATTTTGTAGTGCCATTCCGTACTACACATACAAAGGAAAAGTACTCATATTATATACGAGTACTTGGGTACCTACTGGTACTCAAATACTACTCATCCTTAGATAATGACACGCCTGGGTATTTTTGAGGTTAATCGAACACGATGACCCTTTTCCGTAATAGGCACGTGTACTTAACACTTGAAAATAACAGGTATTATGTAAAGTAACAAGTATTACGGTACCAATGTGACTACTTATCAACTTGCGTAATTCTCAGGGAAATGGGGTAACAATTTAACTCGGAGCCGTGGCAACTTTTGCAAGTTGTTAGAATATATACCTACGAGTAGGTACACCTGCGGAATTTAAAGCACCTGGCGATCATAGCGCTCTCAATTTTAATACGGTCGAGAATTTTTCGCTTAATACATACCATATTTTGTGGCGCACATTTTGTGGCGGACATAATATGGCGCAATACAAGTCACAATCGCATATTGACATTTCAAAAATTTCTATAAAAGGGAGACTTTAGATCTCAAAGGCCCTACTAAAATATGCTTTGGAAAAATAGGGTAGATACGAGTACATTAAACCTTTATCTAGAAAATAACCGTAAAAGATTTTATATGTTGTATAGATTTCTCAAAAAAATGTTAAAAAAACACTTCTAATCTTTTTTCCGAAAGACAGAGACTCGTTTCCCGAAAGTCGAGGAGATTTATTTTTTTATAAAAGTGCAGAATGTAGGTAGAGTTATAACAATTTAACGATCTGTTCCCTCTGCCTATCCCACAAGAGACGTGCTGTGCTGGATTGTAAGCTCCATCTAAGCCAAAAACACCTAATAATTACGTGACAGTGACATCTTATATTTTAGGTCGCAGTGACTGCTATTCGACCACATTTAAACCATAAGGTAAATATGTAGATTATTCATATTATTATTATATTCCACCCCGTATCCGGGATATATTTTTCATTGGGACAGCCTGAACCTTCATAAAAAAACATTTTTAATATTATGAGGAGTTTAAAAAATATTTTTTTGAAAGGGTAATACGATCGTGTCAAAACAATAAAGAATGAGGTATGATTTTATTAGTAATTTATGAGAAACATTTGTAACGTGAACTGAATGAGACCTTGGGTAATATTTTTAGACTGTCCCGGACGTAATTTTATTCGTTTTTTTTTTAATGAGGACATATATTTTAATGTAAAAAAAAGAAAGATGATTATACTATACCAAGGAAGAAAGGAGTGGAAAAAATTGGTAGAGGACTACATCCAGCAGTGGAGAGATGGCTAAGAAAGAAGAAGAAGAAGATTATACTATGGTTTAAAATCCACGTAATGACTTTCATTACACGCGACTGGTTTTTAAGCACTCATGTCCTCATCATCAGGTGACTAAAAATAAAGTGAATACGAATACAATAGCGGTGGATATTTTGAGATTCGACAAGTCTCCCTGCTGAAGGTCTGGATTCAATTCCCAACTGAAATCGCGAATGTTTCTCGAGTGTAAAGTGGTCATTTGAGTCAGCCGAGATCGGTCGTAAGCCCGAAAATGTTCATTATTAATTTTATACAAGTCTTTTTTTACTTTTATTTATTTATTTATGCACATGGAACAGATACGTCACAAAAACAAATATTGACAGGTATTACATTAGTACAAAATATACAATACACAAGAACAATAAAAATTTAAAAATGAACTTCAATCACGTACCGTCGGTCAAAAATCTTAATATTTTACTATTCACCTTGTTTGTATTCTACTCTGCGCCGACGATATTTTTTCGGCTACTTTTTTTTATCCATTCATTTCTTAAATAAGATTCCCAGCCACGAGGGAACAAAAAATCCCGACACTAATATTGTTATCATTCCAATGTAAATATTCATTTGTGCAATTTATTATTTCAATAAGACGATTTCACATTATTTTTTTGCAAGGCTGATTTCTTATTCTCCTGAGATTTTTTGTATGTTTTCGTAAAAGAAAAAAACGCAATCAACGCCGTAGCCTCGAGAAATATAAATGACGTAGAACGTAGAATCAATTCGACGCAAACTTGAATTTGAAATTTTGAAAATGGAAACAAATTGGTTATACTTTTTACTATTTATTTTACACAGTCAGTTCAGTTAACCTTTGAGTATCGAACCAACCTACACCTATACTGCCCTCCTACCTACAAGAGGTGCACCATGAAAAAAATATGAATCATGAAATAATTTGTGTCTAGGTACGAGTATATGATAATAACATATTCTTCTTCTTCGTCAGCCTTGGTCCCTCTACTGTAAGCTGGATATAGGCCTCTTCCATTTGTTTCCAGTGTTTTCTATCCTTCGCCTTTCTGACCCACTGCCTACTCGCTACCGATGTCACGTCGTCCGCTCATCTTTTCTGGGGTCTTCCGACACCTCTTCTGTTTTCTCATGGCCTCCATTTCACGAGTCTGGGAGTCACTCTATTCTAGTCTTGTCTTGCTATGTGCCCTGCCCTTTGCCATTTGAGTCTTGCTGTACGATCCATGACGTCGACAACTTGGGTTCTTCGTCTGATTTATTCATTTTTAATTCTATCGTTGAGGCTCACACCCAATAAATAAAAGATGAATACACAGTAATATTGTATTTAATGGGCGTAGAAGGTGTTATTTAACACTATTATAACAATTGAGATCGATTGTTGACAGTTGGTGAAGTGAGAGATATATAAATCTGACGATTCTGGCACTGTTGTGTCAATAAATTGGCTTCATTTTGAATATAGGTATATGGACTTGCATTGAAACAATTAGACTATTACTTACTTACAGTAAAAAGTATATTAGATATAGAAATTAAAAAAATATAGAAATTAAAATTCACACAAAGGTTCGTGGAACGGCAGATGCTTGGTGTTAGTCTCCGAGATAGGTTAAAAAACGAAGAAAGTAGACGGAGAACCAAAGTTGCTGATATCATGAGCCGTGTGTCAAAACTCAAGTGGCAATGGGCAGGACATATGGCCAGGCAGGGTGACACCAGATGGGCACCACGGATATTAAAGTGGAGGAGATAGAAGAAGCGTCGGAAGGCCACCAAAGAGATGGACCGACGACATTGTCCAAATCTCTGGAGGAACCTGGATGCGGAAGGGTCAGAGCTGAGACGAGTGGAAACAGTTGGAAGAGGCCTATATCCAGCAGTGGAGGGAAAAAGGCTAATGAAGAAGAACACATTTTTATTTAAACAGGTACATCATTTTATACTATACTAGTGGGTCCCGTGAACACTATATTCACGAAATTTGACATTTTTTATTAACTAACTACTCATACTGCCACTCTACCTCGCCCTTCCAAAGTTCATCGAAGGAACATATAGAGAGGGTCTTGGTCTTACCTACTTTCCATACTAATTCTACATACGTACCTACTATAGGTAGGGAACCTGTATACATGTAGGAAGTCCTAACGGATGAAGCCATAGACAAAAATTGACCGCCGCCAGCATTTCCGCTAGGTATACGCGTTTTTTTCTCGATGCAAAGAACGGTAATTTACCATTTGATTACATAAGTTATATTCCAAAGGTAATTTCTACACTGATTATACATAATGAGTCGCAAAAATCACTGAAAAATCACCAGGTTTCATGCAATTGTGGACAACTGATATGACACGCAATCATATGTTCGCAATGAAAATGGCGTCCACCATAGATTTGTCATAGATATAGAAGGGGCTCAATGTTCAATAGTTCTTCCCACCTTTATATAGGTTCTTTAACTATAGGAACGAAATGATTAGAGAGTTGAGTGACTGTAAAAAGGATGTTGTGAATAAAATGAAAGTGAACAAGTTGAGATGGTTGGGTCATGTGGAAAGAATGAACGATGAAAGAATAACGAAGAAAATTTACCTGGGTGAAAGAGGAGGTGTAAGGAAACGCGGCCGTCCGAGAACCACCTGGCTGGACCATGTCGACCAGATACTCAAGGACGGACGTGTTTTGAGTAAAAGTAACCGGAGAGTATGTATGAGGAACTGCATGAATGTGATGGAAGCCCGAAGGGTGTGTCAGGATAGGAAAGTCTGGCGATCCGTTCTCTCTGCCTATCCCGCAAGGGAGGTGGCGTGAGGGTATAGAATAGAATAGAATAGAACAAGTAGAGTATTATGTAATGGAATAATACATATTATACCTTGTATGACCTTGAAGATAACCTTGGTTTATTTTAGTAATATAATATTCGTACTTAAGGTAGACTTAAATATTTGTTAATTGTATTAGAATTTACTGGGAGCGCTTCTCATTAGTATTCACGTTTTGTTACTTAACTAAGTAGTGGGTAGGTACTACTTAATAAAACCCTGAATTCTCGGGTACTGCCATTATAATATTACCTAAGCTAATTAAAATAACGTGGAACAGTGTATTAGTGTATTCTGCCGCCCTAAGGAAGAACCGCGTACATGCCATCTTTAGTTATTTCGGGTTTTTCATCGAAATGAGTATTTCACACTCACCTGGAAGTTTACTGATCGACCGTTTGCAAAAAAATTCCGACCAAAACCTCTCTCTGAATTCAGTGTTACACTGATTTTGAATTCAGAAAGAGATTTTGGTCGGAGCTTTTTTGCAAACGGTCGATTCAGTTAACTGAACTTCCGACGTGTGTGGATAGCCTTCTCAGTCTTGCGACCCAACTATGACGTCACGGTCATTTCCCGCACCATTAAGGTTCAAAATCGCATAATTAAATGGTAAGAATATCGTTTACTTATACAATTTTTTGGGATTAATTTCACTTCAATCAAAAAACTTTTAAAGTCATTCCCTAGATTTTAATGCATATTATCAATACAAAGAAAACTCGGCGACTTTCGGGAGACGAGTTTCTGTCTTTCGGAATAAAGATCAGAGGTGTTTTTCACATTTTTTTTAGAAATCTATACAAGATAATACAGAAAATCTTTTACGGTCATTCCCTAGATAAAGTTTCAATGTACCTACTCTATTTTTTCGGAACTCTTAAGTTCCAGAGTTGTAAATCCCGCGATATCGCACGCCCTAGTCCATGCTGGCTGCCACGTAGGGTGGGGGGTAAGAAAAAAAATTGCGTGTGGTCTACGAGGCAAAAAAGTTTGGGGACCTCCGGCATAAAGTTAAACGGCGAACTCATCAGCATCGCTCATACGAAAATATTAGCCATTTTTCTCTCTTTACTTCGGACATATTTTCTCTGATGTATTTTAGATTCCTTTTCCTTTCACAATATTGATTTATAATCCCAATGTATTCGTTACCGGAAATGTCTGAAATCCGTCATTGTACACAATTCCTGAAATCGACCGGAAATGTGTGAAATATATTTCTTTTTCCAAAGGATAGAAGGAAAAGAAGAAAATTCTGGTGCGACCACGTGGAGAGTATGGATAATAACAGACTTCCACACGTGGAGGCCAAAACATCCCAGAAGCCAACCAAGAATGTTTGGAGTATGATTATGGCAACACTGAAAGCATTCAGATCCAAGATGGCGAGAGAGAATACAGGTACACAATAGTGGATCACATAGTTGATGGTTTATGTTATAAGAACTGTATCACATAGTTTATAGTTTATGTTATACGAATAAAGATTATTAAGAAAAGTGTTTAATCATACGTATTCTTATTCTAAAACAAAGAAGACCATCAAAGAGGTGGCGAGATAGTTGGAGTTCGCTGTTCCAGGAGGCCCCCGTGCAAGAAACAGATCCCCGGATCTAATGCAAGAGAAAGAAGAAGAGATACCCCTGGCTTCTGTTTAAGAAAATCTGTAATTTCATAAATTGATTCGAAATAATCAACAATTCCTAGATTTCAAACATTTCCTGTAACACATTCCCAAAAAACTCTGCTGAGATGAGAAATTTCAGCAAAAAAATAAATAAAGCAAGGGCCTAGGTAATCAAAAGGCTCGTAAAACAGAAGGGAATAACTCGAGAAGTGAGCTATATTGCTTGGAGAGTCATCTGAGAATATCATTACATTGTATGTAAGTAGAACGTACAATGTACATCGATCAGGGAACGCCTAAGCAGTCTCTTTATGTATGAGCAGTAAAATAGTGTAATATCTGAGAGTACGGGAGACACTTGACAAGTCCAAAAGTGAATATTTGACAAAATGAGTGAGAAAATAAAATTAAGTACGAAATTGATTTTATGTTTACCCCCCGCCACCTTGACAATTCTCTCTTCCTCACCGTCGCTAAGGAAATGTATGGAATACCAGTCCCTTAAAACTAGTATGATGGACCACGTATTATATTCTGTTACGAAATTTTACAGGAGTGGTGGTTCTATTCGATCAATATGCTATGTTGCCAACTGTTACAGCACGGCTAGAGTACCTACTCTAGGAGGCGGTGGTTCAACCTCTTATGGTGCTGTTACATGAGGTATTTTTCGAGCAATAATTGTGGCAACTCGTTCAAATCGTATTGATTGACATTATTTCGCAATATATAGCAGATATTTCGGCAATATTTGAAGCGAGACAACAATATTGCGTGCAAACGAGAAAGAAAATCGTCATGGTGTCGGCGACACGAATTTCTGAATATCCAATAGGTTTGGTCATTTTAGTCAATTCTCTTTCGCGTTGGCATGGGATTTAGTTGCCTCGCTTGAAATATTGCCGAAATAATTGCAACATATTGCGAAATAATGTTACCTAATCAATACAACTCGTGCGAGTTGCCGCAATTGCTGCTCGAAAAATTGCTTGTCTAAGACCATCTTTAATGTTGATTGGAGCCATTTGCGCTCTGATCAGTCCTGACCTTTTTATATCTTTAAAAAATTTCATCAAAATAGCTAGATAGATAATAGATAGAAAGATAGATTTATTGGCCATAATATAGTGTACATATAAAAATTTCATCAAAATAGCTAGATAGATAATAGATAGAAAGATAGATTTATTGGCCATAATATAGTGTACATATAAAAATTTCATCAAAATAGCTAGATAGATAATAGATAGAAAGATAGATTTATTGGCCATAATATAGTGTACATATAAAAATTTCATCAAAATAGCTAGATAGATAATAGATAGAAAGATAGATTTATTGGCCATAATATAGTGTACATATAAAAATTTCATCAAAATAGCTAGATAGATAATAGATAGAAAGATAGATTTATTGGCCATAATATAGTGTACATATAAAAATTTCATCAAAATAGCTAGATAGATAATAGATAGATAGATAGATTTATTGGCCATAATATAGTGTACATATAAAAAAACATAGGCATTTCAATTCATTTTGTGTTTACATACATTAATACGCGAACAGCTCACCTATGTTTAATAGCATTACCGTGGGTGAATGCTCTGATAGAAAATAAGTTTTACTACTAGGTACTGTGATACGCACCTGTTGCAAAAGTTGGTGGGTATATCTTGTATTTACATAATTGCAAATTAAAAATCAATTTTTTGGACTTACCATGTGTTTCCTAGACACCATACATACTTCATTTTCTGCAGAAACGCGAAGACGTAATATTATGTAAATCTTATGAAATATTGTAAAGGGGCCTTATAACACGAAAGTGGGGGGGGGGATATATCATGCAGGGGGGGTTCAATAAGGCATTACCTTTTATTATTGCGTACATTCAGAACGAAATTTGACAATCCTATTATTTTTTTATAAGAAACTGAATACGTCTTTTATTTCAGTACATTTGCGATATCCCACCTAATTTATAATACTTGCTGAGTTACCCGTGCTTTGCGACGGCAAAGTCCTTCGCTCTGATAGCATCTTACACTGTTACTTGCCCGATTTAAAATTTGACAAAAGATCTGTGTTCTACTCGTGAAGATCCTTCATGAGACACCAAACGCGGCGGTATGCGGTGACCGAATCCTCTCAAACACTCGGTGTCTCCCGATGGCTTGAGCTGGATTGAATATGACTTACGATCTGAATTTATTTTCCAATGACCTTTCATACAATACCACACACGACCCCAAAGAAGAAAGAACCCTTGGATCCCCTTATCAGCAAAATTTCTCAGAAGGTTTTTCGATTTTCAGAAGTTTCTACCACACAGTATTCCTTTCCAGATAGCAAGGTATTTGTATAGCAAGTTTGGTCGAAATTGCTCCAGGAGTTCCAGAGTTATGGTGGAACAAACACACCCACGTACATACCCACATACGGTTTACGGTAAGTTCGTCTAAAATCAATTCGTCTAAAATCAATTCGTCTAAAATCAATTCGTCTAAAATCAATTTGCCAAACAATGAATTCGTCGATTTCAGACGAATTAATTTTAGACAAATTGATAATTAGACGAATTGATTTTAGACGAACTGATTTTAGACGAACTGATTTTAGACGATTTTAGACGAACCACATGTACATCCATTTTTATTATATGTATGTAATATGTTTCACATTTATATCATTTATATCATTTATATTCATACATGCTGTAAAGTAAATATATTTTCGAAAAGACGTCGTTTTGGCTAGCGCTACTCTTCAGTAAATTATTATTTATGGGCTAGGTACCTAGAATGACGTCACAGTCATTTCCCACGTCATTAAGGTTCAAAATCTCGTGAACAATCGCATGATAAAATGGTAAAAATAGCGTTTTTTACATTTTTTTGGGTTAATTTTGCGTCTATCAAAAAACTTTTACGGTTATTCCCTAGATTTTAATGCATATTATCAGTAGAGAAAAAAAATACTCCGCGACATTCGGGAAACGAGTTTCCGTCTTTCGGAAAAAAGATCAGAGGTGTTTTTCACATTTTTTTTTGAGAAATCTATACAAGATATAAAAAATCTTTTACGGTTATTCCCTAGATTAAGGTTCAATTCATCTCTACCCTATTTTGTTCCAAAGCATATTTAGTAACATTGTCGAGATATAAGGTCTCCCGTTTTTAGAAATTTTTAAAATGTCGGTATGCACACTCTTAAAGGAAGAAAATGTGTTTTACATTGTGTGTTACGACTGGGAATACTACATAACTAATTTTAGAATGCCATGAGCTTCACTGTATCGGATGCACTGAGAGGATATTATATTGAGAAACGATAAATTTCCATCGCTGTGTCATTGGAGACAGCGCACCACTTTTTATCCCCTTCCCCCCACACCCTCTGTATTGTCTCCCCATCATTGTCGCCAACTCCATACCCACTCCCGGCCATCTCTCACTTCCTCCCGACCGCTCTTGAATGTATAACAGCTGATGCACTCTCAGCAGGGTTGATAACAAGTGAGATTGGCCAAATTACCGAACATAGGATGGAAATTAACACAAACCCGAATACTTTCCCGCACACCTTGCACTAGGCTAAAAGCCTGTATCGCAAAGTGTGGAATACATCACCAGCGCCGGGGTTTGAACCTGGCACCTCCCCCTAGAGAGACTGCCGCCTCAACCAACTGCGCCAACCATGTATTCGTGTCCTAGTTGAAATAACAGATTTTCTTACTGTTCAAATTGATTATGTGTTCCCGACGAAATGCTAGCAGACGTTCTACACTCTGTTAGCATTGATGTGCTTATCTTTTCTTATTGCTCCTCTTGATTGTTAATAGACTATAACTATGTAAATTTGACGAGTCCAAGTGCCCGAAATTCTGGCCTAAGGACGATAGTGAACAATAAACGATGATAAGTTATCTCGACAGATATACAGCAAAGGATAGACTTTCCATCAGGTAAATGGACTGACTGAATTGGCGAAGATTACTTAATGTTTAAAGTGATCACATTAAGCCTGACGACGATAAGTCATAAACCTAATGGAAAGTCCGTCCTTTGTTGTATATATCTGTTAAGATGTCGAATATTAATTAATTCGAGAAATAAATGAGTTACCCAAAAAAAAACGATTAATTTATATTTTTTGTGATACTGAAATCGGGTCTGAAATACCGAATGGTTCAGTGACATACCGAACAGGTGGCAACCCTGACCCTCACAGAGACTCAAGTGGGATGGGGTTAATGAAGAGTGACGTCCAGGACATTGTCAAACGACCTTCCATCGACAAGTTTTATGAATAGTGAAATGTGTCATTCTTTTCACTTCGACACGACATTTTTTATTAAATTAAATAATGGACCTAGCATTTACAGCATATAATATTGTTTGTTAAGAGTATGCATATCGAGATTTCAAAAATTTATAAAAACGGGAGACCTTCTATCTCGATAACCGTTACTAAATTTGCTTTGGAACAAAATAGGGTAGATGCATTGAACTTTTATCTAGGGAATAACCGTAAAATATTTTTTATATCTTGTATAGATTTCTCAAAAAAAATATTTAAAAATACCTCTGCTCTTTTTTCCGAAAGACGGAAACTCGTTTCCGATAATACGCATTAAAATCCAGGGAATAACCGTAAAAGTTTTTTGATAGACGCAAAATTAACCCCAAAAAATGGAATAAACGCTATTTTTACCATTTTATCATGCGATTGTCACGTGATTTTGAACCTTAATGCCGTGGGAAAAGACTGTGACGTCATTCCTGGTGCCAAGCCCTTAACCATACCCTCACATCACACATCTTTCTTCACTTCTTATTTCACTACACACGCGGCTAGACTATGGAATAACCTTCCACTTCCTATCAGACTAACTCCAACTATTATTTCTTTCAAAAGTGAACTGAGGCATTATTACCTTTCCATAAATAATCCATCTAACTGACAATCCCGTGATTCCTTCCTTGTCCTTCATCCCATCCACCTATTTATTTATATATGTATTTTTATGTATATTTTATTATTATTATTTATATATTTATTTTATTTTTATTCTTTTTCGTACACTTGTATGCATGTATTGTGTATATCAAATGTATGTCACAAGTGGTTGGTTGGCAGACATTCCCTATGGCAATAAACCCGCCATTTGGAGAAAAAAATATATCTACGAGTATCTCACTTCGAGCTGGGCAAAAAGCTTGTCTTTTTCCCAAAAGACAAGCTTGTCAAGACAAGGCCATATGCTACCATTTGGCTTTGGTGTTTACTCAGCCAATACTGAGAGTATCGCCTTGAAACTGAAGACAGTGATAGATGGAAGTATTGACTACAAGTTGACTGTCCTACAATTACAATATTTGGAAATTCGTTGAACAAAAAGTAATTCCGAAAGAACCCCTGTAATTTATGGGAAGAATCCATTAATCGTTCAGTTTTTCAGATGTAAAAGTATAATTTAGAAAAAAATATTGGTAATTGTAATGTTTACAAGTTCAGATTCTTTTTAAAGGGGTATAATTTGTTGCTTATGTTATTCATATTTCGCGCTAACACTCTCATGCAAAATTAAAAAAAAATTAAAGCGAAAGACAAAATTTTATTCTCAGTACATAATAATAGACCTATAAATTATAAGAGGAGATGGTTGGCGCGGTTGGTTGATGCGGCGGTCCCTCGAGCGGGAGGTGGCAGGTTCAAACCCCGGCGCTGGTGATATATTCCGCACTTTGCGAAGACAGGCCTAGTGCAAGCGTGCAGGAAAGTATTTGGGTTTGTGTATGCAAGCCCAGATTCATAATAAAATAATCGAATTCTATGGTGCGAGATATCTATTTTTTCTCTATGATAGGAACTGAACTATTCCGGTTTGGGAATCTTTTACTGTATAACCGAAAAAATATAATTCGAAAAAAAAAGACGTTTGGGTGAAGAAACTTTGTAAAGTTTCCGCTTCATAAATAAAGGAGTAGAAAAATCTCCCTCATCAAAAAAGAGACTTAACGAAAAAGTTGAAATCTTTAGAAAATGTCTGTCTGGATAAACTTAACAAATCTTTTGGATCACGGCCAAGTTAGAGAGTCGAATAATCTAAGGGGTTTTACACAAATGGGAGGATTCTGTTACCCTTTTTGTCATGCTTAGCTGTTGCTTCAGACATCAGAATTTCATGGTTATTTTTTTATTTTATTTTCAAGTGCCAACAAACTTTCGCATAAACAGAAAAATTATTAAAGTTAGAAATAGGAGAAAGTGGTCAATGACGAAAATAATTCTTTCTAAATTCTTCACAAAAAATGTTCGATCAAATAACAGATGCGTCATATTTTTAACGGTCGTCTCTTAATAATATGATAAAGCATTAATCTTGATGTAAATATTGGCATAAACAGAGAAATTACATAATGTACTAAACAGATGTACAGCAAAGGATAGACTTTCCATCAGGATTATGACTGATCAGCGGCTGGTTTAATGTGATCACTTTACACTTATGTATTTAGTAATATTTGGTTAAGGGTATCCTTGTGTACTAAGTGTATATTTAGTATTGTCACACTATGGTTACTGTTTTAGGTTGGCTGGCAGAAATTGCTATTTGGCGATAAGCCCAACCTTTGTGTGTTTTTTATTTATTTAAACTTAAAGTAAACAACAAACACATATACATATAAAAAATTGACATAGTACAGATTACAAATCGTTGTTCACTAGAACTGCGATTTCTTCCAGTTAACCCCAGGAAAAAACAGAAAAAAATTATATGCAATAAACAATATTTTATTTTGTTTGTGTGAGGTGACCTGGACCGATCATGTCGACAGATCCTCAACGATGGACGCGTTTTGATTAAATGGAATCTGATAGCGTGTATGACAAATTGCATGAATGTGACGGAGGCTAGAAGTGTGTGTATAATTATCGGGCTGTCTGTCGGTTTGTCCTCTCTGCCTACCCTGCAAGGGACGTGTAGCTGGAGTATAGATAGATACTTTGAACATTTTATTACCATTTTTGTGACGATCCTATATGGTGAAAAGAAAAATGTACGGTGCCCTTGGGGCGATTTTATCGCTAAACGGCGCCTAAAGTTGTCCGATTATTATTATTCATTTTCATACCATTCCTCTCACAGAGCCCTTAAAGATACAGACACTATTTGTTTGTTACCTACATGTCTTCATCATCTGCTACCAAACCAAAATCATCTGCAAACATCGCCAATATTGATACTTAAACATCTACGCATTAAGAGCTTGGTATCAAGAATGACGTCACAGTCATTTCCCAAGCCACTAAGGTTCGAAATCGCGTGAACAATCGCACGATAAAATTGTAAAAATATTGTTTTTTCCATTTTTTGGCGTTAATTTTGCGTCTATCAAAAAACTTTTACGGTTATCCCCTAGATTTTATTGCATATTATCAGTACAAAAAAAATACTCCGCGACTTTCGGGAAACGAGTTTCGGTCTTTCGGAAAAAAGATCAGAGGTGTTTTTCTATTTTTTTTTTTGAGAAATCTATACAAGATATAAAAAATCTTCTACGGTTATTTCCTAGACAAATGTTCAACGCATCTACCCTATTTTGTTCGAAAGCATATTTAGTAACGGGTGTAGAGATATACGGTCTCCCGTTTTTAGAAATTTTTGAAATGTCGGTATGCATCTTCTTCTTCTTGACTTATTACGGCTCTGCACCCGATTTACGGGTGATGCTGCCGCGAAAGCAAAGATATGTACTAATAAATCAAACAAAAACCAGAAAAAAATAGAGACAAAACTGTCCCTACAGCGAAATTAATTCGATAATAAAGAAAAAATATAATGATTTCAGAAACCAGTGGGTCTTATATGAAGATATCCATAAACAAGTATACACAAAAAAAATCAATAGACAATAATATTAATTCAATGCATCTTAAACTACGAACAATGAACATATTGTGCTCGTTTATAATGAAGGCCAAAGATTCCAAAACTGTTCGTTGTATTATTAGGTGTCCGGTAAGTTTGTCTAAAATCAATTCGTCTAAAATCAATTGGAATAAAATCAATTCGCCTAAAACCAATTCGTATAAAATCAGTAAGTCTAAAATCAATTAGTCTAAAATCAAGTCATCTAATTATTAATTCGTCTAATTATCAATTCGTCTAATTATTAATTCGTCTAAAATCGACGAATTAATCGTTAGGCAAATTGATTTTGGCCGAATTGATTTTAGACGAATTGATAATAAGACGAATACGAATTGATTTTAGACGAATTGATTTTAGACGAATTGATTTCAGACGAACTTATCGTAGACTGTATTATTCTACCCATCTAATGTGGCCGCTTCACGCTCGGCAACCCTCCACGAGTTTTGTGTGAATGAGTAAAAGGACGTACGTACGAGGTGATTGTCTTGAACTGTATACGTAACCGACGGTTAACGCCTTTTTACTCATTCGCGCGGGACTCGTGGAAGGTCGGACAGCATGTGGATGAGGCATAATAAGACATCTATTGTCTCATGCCTGTGTTTCTCAATATTGGTCCCATGGTATTTCAGAAATCCGAGGACCCGCATTTCATTCCACATTATTTTATGATAATACTAGTCTTTTGTGTCTGGCGTAGTCGAGTTAATTAACTGAATAAAATAAAACCAACACGGTAAATACCAATAGTTGGGCAGCCAATGAATGCTGTACGCACATAAAAACACCGAAAAATTCTCTTTGTGCATAATATATGTTTATGTGGCAGTCGCAATGGGTTGCAAATCTCATTTCAAAAAAAAATGTGAGATATCTTATGGGAGTTCTAAGAACATCTGACTTTTTCAAGACACTTTAAAATTATCAAAAAAGATAAGGAAAATATACTGAAAAAATGATAAGTTTGTATCAATATTTATTATTTTTTCGCATTTTATAACTCTGAGAGATAAAATTAGAAACGAAGAAATCAGACGCCGAACAAAGGTTACTGACATATAGCACCGCATTGCTAAGTTAAAATGGCAATGGGCAGGCCACGTTGCGACTTAGGAAACGAGAGATGGTCACCCAGAATCCTAACATGGCGACCATGGGAAAACAATAGACGGGAGGAAACTGGTTGAGCAAAGCTCAAAGCAGAAAAATTTGGAAAACGTAAGATCGGGTTTCCACTTGCAAGAAAAGTTCTGTAGTAACTTGCAGGTGTAAAATCCACAGCTGTCTAACAGATCATCGGACACTTCTTGCAGAAGTTTACTTGCAGGTGGAAACCCGGCCTTAGAAGAGGGCTATATCCAGCAGTGGAGGGATGACTGAGGAAGAAGAAGAATATTTAGACATTTTTTCAAACTCTAACATGTTTTTTAATACGAAAAATATTACATTTTAATGGAACAAGTTAACCACAAAAACAATAAGTATTTCCGTAACTTTATATGAACCCTGCATGTGTTTTCTTTGTGTAGAATGTAAGTAAATTTAGAGCCAGATGCTGTAGAGATAATGAGTTCCTGCTACATACGAACATACATACATACCTACACTCTGAAATATTATATTATACTAGCATTCGAAGGCTTGCTATACAGTCAACAATAATAGCCAAATGGATTTTGCAAGTGAGTTTCGTTCATGGTCCCATTCAAAATTTTGTGCTTCGGTTCAACAGGGTCCTTACATCAAAATACCTAATAATTAATTAATTGAAAAGCTAAATAATATAATATAGAAAAAATATCAATCTATAGGTTTTATTCCAAAGATATTTTTAAGTAGGTAGGTAAATCTTGGCAGACATTAAGGGCCGATATGCTCTGACGACACTGAAATGGCAGTGGGCGGGTCATGTGGCAAGCCAAGAGGACGGCAGATGGACCCCCAGAGTACTGAGCTGGAGACCCTACGAAAATAAACGATGTGTAGGGAGACCACAAAGGAAATGTAAATCATCGAGAGGGTGGGATATGGGCGGAGGCAAAGCGCCCAAAACGGGAGAATTGTGGAAGACACAGGAAGAGGCCTATATCCAGCAGAGGAGGGAAAGGGGCTGAAAAGAAGAAAAGAAGATGCTCTAAGGAAATAACGTTCTGTTATCGACTCAAATTTTCCAATTTTGAGTCAACTTTTTCAAATTTCATATTCCATGAGAATGTTAGCGTGAAATATGAATTACGTAAGCGACAATGTGAATTACACCTTAAAAAAACTGAAAACAAATCGATAAAACTACGACATTCAACTTGTTGAATTTATAATTACCAATATTTTGGCTGAACGAATAATGGATTCTTCCCGTAAATTTCAGGGGAATTTCCGGATTTTTTTCGTTCAAGCAATTTATATAATAGATTTTCCTAGAAGTGCGGTAAAGAGGTCGCTATTAATGCTCTTGAGCTACCTGGGGTTGTGGAGGACCTTAAGCCCGCGGGATTCCTTCAATGTTCAAGCAAGGAGATTCCACATACTCTAGTTCTAGGACAGTCAACTTGTGGTCAATACTTCCATCTATCACTGTCTTCAGTTTCAAGATGATGCTCTCAGTATTGGCTGAGTCAACGAATAAACACCAAAGTCAAATAGCTGCATATATAGCATCTTAAAATAAATTTAGAACTATGTAAAACGCCATCTATCGATTATTTAATATTTTAAAACAATTGTTCGCAAAAAAAATCGGACGCACACGCCTAGAATTTTATGTTTTAGACTATATTGATTATTATTATTCTAGAAGATTCTTTCTTTCTTCCTCTTCCTTCTATTTCTCCTCTCACCTCTCCCCTACTCTGCTTTGATCTTTTCTCTCCCAACTTTTATTTTTTTCTCCCCCGTACTTTCTCGCCCGATTTCACAAATGTTTCGTTCACTGATTGAAGTAATATTTATTTTTATGGGAAAAATTGTTATGTAAATACTTTTGTTCTGGGCGACTAAATATTCCACATTTAAATAATTGGAACAAATATTTTCAGGTATAAAATAAAACACGTGGCCCTTTTGGGGTAAGCAGATAGATCAGAACGCCACACTGCCCTAAAACACACGCTCTCTTTGGTTCCGTCACATTCACGGCGAATCATAAAGCTTCCTATTATTTATTTATTTATTTATTTATCTTCATTATTACCACGTCTTCCCTTAAGGTTCTCTTACGCGAGCAATTATTGCGCGGCAACTCGTACTGCGCAATTATTTCGGCAATATTTCACACTTTTAATAGTTTTTCGGCAATTTGGAGCAATTAATTGCGCAATATTCTTCAGTATTTTCTTATTTTTTTTATACATACATGTATCCTTGAATTATTGTGGTTAGAATTGCCCCATAACAGGCTATCGCCTAGTGGGGCAATGTAATCCAGTACTTTTTTTTTTACTTATATTTTACTTTGTTTAATGCTTTTTTGGACATTACATTATGAAATTGAAATTATTTCGGAATAGTTGCTCGTGCGTCACTGTCAACAGTGTACAGCAAAAGAGGGCTTCACAGGCCTCAAAATGATCAATTATTTACAAAAGTCCTCGACCACTTAATAGTACACAGGTAGCTACTTAAATTGAATATAAGTTATTGGAAAGAATACTTAGGTAATGTTGGTGAAACCGTATTATGTAATCTCATGCTACAGCAGCAAAAGTCAAAAATAATATTATGAGAAAAATATTCTCGAAAAGGAGAAAATAAATATGATGCTCTTGTTGTTGTTTTAACCAATAAAAGTCGCAAAATGTTCTTTAGCTTGTTGAGGAAAATAAAGAATTATTTGATTGTGGCTTTTGTAATACCTGAAATATTCATACAACCACGTCTCGCCAATTTGTTTCATGTTAACAAAAAGGTTTTTCAGAATCTCACCACCTCTCTCCTATATTATATTTTACTAGTGGGTCCCGTGAATAGTATATTCACGGAATTTGGCATTTCGTATTAACTAACAACTCGTAGTAAAGATAAGGAATGAGGTTATTAGGGAAATGAGTGACTGCAAGACTGGTGTTGTGACAAGAATGAAAGTAAACAAATTAAGATGGTTTGGGCATGTTGAGACAATTAATGATGACAGGATGACAAAAAAGATATATCTGAATGAGCGAAGAGGGGTGAGAAAGCGTGGCCGCCCGAGACTGACCTGGTCCGATCATGTCGACCAGATCCTCAAGGATGGAAGCGTTTTGAGTAAAAGGAATCGGAGAGCGTGTATGACTAATTGCATGAATGTGACGGAAGCTAGGAGTGTGTGAAAGGATAGGGCTGTCTGGCGTTCTGTCCTCTCTGCCTACCCTGCAAGGGACGTGGCGTGAGGGTATAGATAGATAGATAACTACTCGTAAAGTTCTTAACGAAGGAACATATATCAGAGAGGGTCTTGGTCTTACCTACTTTCCATACTAATTCTATTACATACGTACCTACTATACATGTGGCGGGGGGGGGACGCCTGATGTTCTGAAACACCCCACCCTAAGGTATCATACTGCATAGAGTCCCATCTGTTATTAATTTTGCCGACTTCGTGCTGCAAAAGAACTGAGCTATAATAGTCCAAGAGCCCGCTGCTTAATTTATGACGTATCTGTTTTTTGATCGAAATGTGGTATAAACGATAGCTTACCAATAGGGTATTACATCGCACTAGGGTTGCCTATCAAAATCCTGCCGCAACCCCCCCTGCCCCCCCCCCGAAAAGGTCCCTCTTCGCGGTTTTTCGCATTTTATAGGAATATGGTAAGAGATAGGAGAAAGTAGTCAATGACAAAAATAATCCTTGCTAAATTCTCTACAAAAAATGTTAAGTCAATTTTTTCGTAGAACTAGCAGTTTACCCGCAATGGCCGGTCCAAAACCGAAATTCATTTAAAATACAAAAAAAATGTATTTAAACTAAATTGGTTGAAAATTGATAAGAGCTACAGGAAAATAGTCAGAGAACGAATTAATAACCATAGTCTTAGCTACAAAACGAGCTATAACTTATGTTCATACATCTAATAATTTCGGAGTTATTATAATAAAACTCAGTGACGAAAATTCTTAAAATTTAGTTTTTCATAAAATAACCAGTGATATAGCGCCGCAGGCCAAATTTTTTTTTCCATAAAATGTTAGTAATAATGGGTGGAAGAATGTGAAAGAAAAAAAATCAAACTTTTTTTTTTATTTTTTCAAAAAATATCCTGTTTTTTGACCGGCCATTACGGGTAAACTACTAGTCCTATGAAAAAATTGACTTAAGATTTTTTGTAGAGAATTTAGCAAGGATTATTTTTGTAATTGACTACTTTCTCCTATCTCTTACCATATTCCTACAAAAAGCGAAAAACCGCGAAGAGGGACCTTTTCGGGGGGGGCAGGGGGGGTTGCGGCAGGATTTTGATAGGCAACCCTAGTGCGATGTAATACCCTATTGGTAAGCTATCGTTTATACCACATTTCGATCAAAAAACAGATACGTCATAAATTAAGCAGCGGGCTCTCGGACTATAAGTATGATTACTGAAAGAATTCGAATTGCATTCTCTATCAATAGTATAAGTATAATATATAATGAAAGGTAGGTATCTTTGATTATAGAAATACCTAATCAAATTATTTTCTGGTATGTATGTATGTATACTGTAGTACTTTTACGCGGAAAATAATTTTCATTCATAATTTCATTCGATATTTCAATTTTTTATTAAAAAAAGTGAGACTTTGACGAAAATTTTTAGCCACCCACGAACGCGTCGCTGATTTTAATTTACATACACATTCATAGATCTTACAAAATTTTTCAAAGAGCCATCGTTACAAACAATGACTTGGCTTTAACCGGTATTTTATGTTGTTTTTGTGAAGTTGAGACGATCGCCCTTCCTTCGCACAAGCAATAGCTTTAGAAGGAAGGTATATCGTATTAAATTGTGATTTGACCTGTATTGTTAATATTGAATTCTAATGTTTCTTAAACTGAAATAAAGCAATTTTTATTATTTTTTTATAATTATATTATTATTCTCTTTCCTTTCCACCATATCCCATTTATCTGGGGTCGGCGGCTCGGATCCTCTCTCTCCATCTACTCCGATCGAAGCAGTCTTCTGGAGTAAGCTCCAGGTGTTCCATGTCCCCTCTGATGGTCTCGTCAAGGGACTTCTTCGGCCGTACTCGAACCGAAGTTATGAAATGAAATATTTGAACAATGTATGCTCTTTTTTACGCGATCTTATTTAGCTTCGTTCGACCTCCAAATCTTGTTATCGAATTTCGACTCATTTCGAAACTTTCGCCAACTTCGCAATATTTTCACATCCATCATTATTATGTTTCGCAATAGTATTTACATCAAGATTAATGCAATAAAACTGTATCATATTATTAGCCTAAGTGACGACCGTTAAAAACATGACGCAACTGTTATTTGGTCGAACCATTGGCCATTGCGGGTAAACTGCTAGTCCTACGAAAAAATGTTGAGAGAATTTTTTGTGAAGAATTTAGTATGAATTATTTTCGTCATTGACCACTTTCACCTATTTCTTAGTGCGCCCGCTACACGTTCGCGAGTCACCACGACCTTTTGGTTTTCATGAGTAAAAAGGGGTGCGGATGGAACGTTTGTCTTGACGCGTACGTAACTGACCGTTGACGCCTTTTTACTCATGAACACCAAAAGGTCGTGGTGACTCGCGAGCGTGTAGCGGGCGCATTACACATTCCTTAAAAATGCGTAAAACTGCGAAGGGGGACCTTATCGAGGGGAGGGGAGGGGGGGGGGTGTCAAGATTTTGATAGGCAACCCTAGTGCGATGTATTATATTGGTAAGCTATCATTTATACCGCACACATCGATCAAATGACATATGCGTCATATTTTTAACGGTCGTCTCTTGGGCTATATGTTTGATTTATATCTCGTCCCGAACAATCAAAATCTTCCAAAATAAAACAAGTACCAGCACAATACCAAATACCTAACTGATAATGAAAGTTTAATGACCTTGATTGAGTGCATCAGTACTTTGCAAGATTAGATATAATCTATGCGAACAAGTGTAATAACAATAATTTGATTAGGTACTTACTTAAATAATCGAAGCATGGGCGTCGACAGGGGGGGGCAGCTGCTCCCCCTAGAGATATGAATAGGAATATTATTTTCTATACTAAATGACAAAACGTCACAAAAAATCACATTATTACCACACATTTTCCCAACATGTCAAAAATCTTCTAAAATTAGTATCAAAATCCATCGAATACAATAGTTACATAGAAAAAATTGCCAGCGGCGCTATTTTTTAATTACTTTTTATACAAAGCATTTTTCAAACATATTATTGTGTACATTTTCAAATAAATCAAATCACCTTAGACCTTCATTACCATGTCTCACATGTCTCACAATAAAAATTCGTCTGTGGCGCTATTTACGCGTTTCTCATGCTAGGTATATCGTTTTTTTTTTTAATTTTTGTTGCCCCCATCCTAGCTACGAGGTTGGCGACGCCCATGCACGTAGGTGTAATATTATATTATCTATTCTATAGGTAGGTACTACTACTATACTATCACAATAAATACTTAGGTATTTTTATCATATCCACAATCCATAAGATAAGAGTTTCGGGAGAATAATTGCGTAAAATTGCAAAAAAATAACATTTGTTTTGATATCGATGAATTGATAGCACTTACCATGCAGTGGCGTACTGGCCATGTTAATAATAGCTTGCCCGATGGCAAATGGCCCCCCTGGCCCCTCCTTAATATTACATAGTTAATTTAATTAAATACTTGCAGTTTTACTCAAAAGTAGTAGAAATGAATAATATTTACAACTGTATCCTTATGAAAAAAATACTTAAAATATTAGTGGGTAGTACCTATGGGATATATTTTTTATTTAAAAGTATTTATATTTATACAGACAGTCATTGCCGAAAGTGGGTGGGAACACATAAATCACATCAGAGTTGGTCATATTATGTCAGAAAAGAGTACGCATATTGACATTTCAAAAATTTCCAAACACGGGAGACCTCAGATCTCGACAACCTCACTAAATATGCTTTGGAAAAAATAAAGAAGATACATTGAACCTTTATCTAGGGAATAACCGTAAATGATTTTTTATATCTTGTATAGATTCTTCAAAACAAAATGTGGGAAACACTTCTGATCTTTTTTCCGTAACACAGAAACTCGTTTCCCGAATGTTGGAGAGATTTTTTTTTGTATTGATAATACGCATTAAAATGTAGGGATTGGCCGTAAAAGTTTTTAGATTGAAGAGAAATTAACCCCAATATACGGGAAAAAAACTATTTTTTCCCTTTTTTTCATGCAATTTTTCATGCGATTTTTAAACCTTATGCCGTAGAAAATGACCGTGATGTCGTTGTTATGTCTCGAGCTTTAAGTTGCATTTTTTCAAAGAAAAAATCACGGCGGCGACGCTAATTATAACTGCAAATTTATGAAAAGCTCCAGAGGATGGTCTATACCGGGGGGCCTCAATAACTTTATTACGTGGCACCCTGAATTTTTAGAGCCAGTCCGCCACTGGGTACATGGATATTGTAGGTATAACATAAGTACTATAAAAAGAGGCGTTATTTTAAATCAAAATCAATTTATTATTGGTGGAGACGAGTTTTGGACATTTCGGTTCCTAAACTAGGTATTATACAAATCCAGGTGGAACGTATTACTATCCAGTTAAAATGTGGAACAGTGGTAATTTCGGTAATGTAAGTGGCGGTAACATTAACGTCAATAACAATAATAATCAAGTATATGGAAACCAAGATGACGGGGAAAGAAGAAGGGAGGAAGAAAGGAATAGGGAAGAACAGAGGAGAAGGGAAGAAGAAAGGAACAGGGAAGAACAGAGGAGAAAGAAAGAAGAAAGGAACAAGGAATTGTATACTTTAAGATAATTTTTATCCCCTCACGTTGTGTCCTGCCGAAAGCTCACAGTCATTCAACCACTCTACACGCAGTAAGGAAACCCGAAGAACCAACAACGAAGATATTATCGCGACAACATAATTTTTATCATCATCTTGATTTGGCAACTTATTCTGAATTCTATTGCATATTGATTTTAATTATTCAAGTTGAGTTTGTATAGGCAGGTTACCCAATAAAGGTAAATATTTGTCGATGTTTTTTTTTTCCGCCACCTAATATGAATGCTTCTACTTAAGGGCTTATAAGCGCTGAGCAAAAATCGTTCAATTTTGGCTTCAACTTTTTCAAATTTTGTATGAGAATATTTGCGCGAAATAAGCGCGAAAGCGACAATGTGAATTTTACCTTTCAAGAAGAGCCTGGAAACAAATTATAAAATCCGATATGTTAAGATTATAATTATCAGTATTTTGGCTAAATTATACTTTTTTATCTGAAAAACTGTAAAGATAATCCTCAGATTCCGTAAATTTCAGGGGTACTATCGTAATATTTCTTTAATCAAGGAATTTCCTATTCTATTCTATTCTATTCTATACCCTCACGCCACCTCCCTTGCGGGGTAGGCAGAGAGAACTGATCGCCAGACTTTCCTATCCTGACACACACTTCGGGCTTCCGTCACATTCATGCAGTTCCTCATACATACTTTCCGGTTACTTTTACTCAAAACACGTCCGTCCTTGAGTATCTGGTCGACATGGTCCAGCCAGGTGGTTCTCGGACGGCCGCGTTTCCTTACACCTCCTCTTTCACCCAGGTAAATTTTCTTCGTTATTCTTTCATCGTTCATTCTTTCCACATGACCCAACCATCTCAACTTGTTCACTTTCATTTTATTCACAACATCCTTTTTACAGTCACTCAACTCTCTAATCATTTCGTTCCTTATTCTATCTCTCAATGTTTTTCCACACATTCTTCTTAACGATCTCATCTCGACCGCATTTATACTTGATTCATCCTTCTTCAGCCATGTCCATGTCTCACTTGCATACATCAGTGTTGAAATATTGTAATTCTAAAACAGCCAATCTGTAATCTATACTTTTATCTATCACTGTCTTCAGTTTCAAGACGTTGAGGCAGCAGTTTGTCGAGCGGGAGGTGCCAGGTTCAAACCCCGGCGGTGGGGATGTATTCCACACTTTGCGATACAGGCTTTTAGCCCAGTGCAAGGTGTGCCGGAAAGAATTTATGTTCGTGTATGCAAGCCCAGATCTTTTTTTTTTGAAAAGAAATATAATAATAAAAAAAATACAGAAATATATTAACACAACAAGTAATAGAATATATTCACTAGGGCGAGCTTAACGCACCGCTGCTATCTCTGCCAGCTAATCCCAAAAGACGGCAGCCCAAATCCGATTAGATAAGGATATAATATATGCAGGTACATTGCGAAATAAAATTATAAAAATAAAAAAAACGTCTGTTATCTAAATACTCTAGAATTATATGTCATCTTATCGTAAAATCTATACTTTGTATTTGCAGTGGCGTAACTAGCATTAGTGCCGCCCGGGGCGGACTCTGAAAATGCCGCCCCACCTGACCCCTAAATTACCTACTATATAAGTACATACCTACCCATTGGTGTCTGCAGTTTTGAAGCTAGTCGAGAGCAACTAAAATTTTAATATAGATGTGGCGAAATAAAGTACGTATATATATAGCGCCGCAGGCGAATTTTTTTTCATAAAACTAATGGAAATTAACGTCACGTTGTAGTTTTGTTTACTTTCTTTAAATAAAAATATAAAACAATAAGTGCATATCACAAAAAAGATATAAAAAAATATCAAAAAAAGAGCGCCGCAGGCGAAATTTTTCGGACAAATGGGTGAAATGATGAACCTGGTTATCTTTTTGTGTTAGGTAACACATATGGTTACAGGTATTGTATATGAGAAGCGACCATGCAAGAAGTAACGAAATTTTAGCCTTATTAAGATATCGAAAATCTATCTTATTTGAGCACCTATAAATAATATATACCTAAGACGCAAACAGGACTAATTAGCGCCGCAGGCAAATTTTTTACGACAATTATTGTAATTTAAAAGATTTTCATAATAATTTTAGAAAATTTAGATTTTTTTTTAATTTGTGTGTTTTTTAAGTTTTTTTTTTGTGTTTTGTCATTTTGCCGCCCCCTGAAATGCGCCGCCCGGGGCGGACCGCCCCCCCGCCCCCCCCTAGTTACGCCACTGTGTATTTGTACCTACTTTTTTTTTTGTGAACTTTATCATTAGCAGAATAAAAACAGCCACTCCTAATTATTGTGGACAAATCTGCTCCCAATACGGTTCTATATAATAAATATACATTAAGTTAAAACAGTTAATACTAGTTGGAAAAGGAGTTATAAGGAAGAGGCAAACAAAACGAAAGGAAAGGAAACGTAAATTTGAAGAAAGGAAAGGAAGAGAAAGGGACAGTTATTAAAAATGTGGAGCAATAGCGGAACTATCAGTGGTGCCAACATAACGATTAACAACAATTGTAATGGATGTATGCATCAACAACAAGATGAAGAGAGGAAGAAGGAAGAAGAACGGAGGAGGGCAGAAGAAAGGAAAAGGGAAAAAGAAAGGAAGAGGGAACAACAAAAAAGGACGTCAATCGAAGTAATTTTCTTTAAAGGACAAGATTTAAGTAAAATAAAATACTATTAATAAAGACGATAGTCATTTGTTTTATTTCGCCATTCTTTCCTGGCTCAGACAAAAGTCCAAATACCTATATCGTGTTATGTAGGTACTAAAAGATGCGTCAGAGTTTTTGTCGTGACATAGGTTATTTATATTGCCAATATACTTATCGAGAACTTAAAAAATTGCTTTTAATGGCATGCAATTCAAATGAAATTCTGCGATAATATCGCCGTCTTTCTTTTCATGTTTTGTTCCTTTCGCTCTCACGGGATAGCGGATGTGATGGAACATAATATATTATATTCGAACTCTTCGACAATTTTTGGAACTACTCTTAAAATATACATGATTTCTGTTATGAGCGACACTTACGCCACGCCCCAACAACTTTTCTTCTTGGTGGTTTAAATGCCGACTATAAAATTTCTGTCAAAATATTGTGAGAAAATGTTATAAAAACATGTAAACATTTGTTTAGAATTAGATCACCGTTATACTTCATACTTTGTTAATAGTTACTGTAACTCTTCTAGAATAATATAAGTTATACGAGTACTATACACATGGGCGTCGCCAGCTTCGGAGCTAATTAGGATGGATTGAAGGAAATACCATTATTATATTTAGACAAATAGAATGTAATTAATAATATAGAATACAGTATTGAACAACCATTGTAATAAGATGGCTAAAATAGAATGACAATAGAAAATCTAACATTGTTGATCCGTTGTCATAGTTACATATGTGTTGTTATTGTTATAATGGATACAACAATCTCCCACACTTAATTTTTACTAATGACGAGATATCGATTTGTTGTCAACCTCTTAATTAATATTTTCGTCTTGATGTTTTGCTACTTCAGAAAGACGCAGTTGGTCTTTATGTCGCTTCAAGCAATATCCTTCATCCAACTCTACCACATAATGAAGTCTTCCTAGAACCGTTTTAATGGTGCCCATTTTCCATTTTTGTTTTTGAGCATACACTCTAGCTTGAACCCTATCTCCCACACTTAATTGTCTTTTTGGTGGATGAAGATTAACATTTGTATTTGGGTTATGTGGACGTATAAAATCCAATTCTATTCTGAGCTTTCTCCCCAAGTATAGTTCTGCCGGTGATTTTCCACAACTTAATGGAGTGGCTCTGAACCTCATGAGTATTTCTTGGAGCTTTATTGGAATTGGTCGGGTATCATCCTCCAATGTTTCTAATTTTTTTTTTTGAAGGTTTGTACATGACGTTCTGCCAATCCATTTGTTGCTGGGTGTCCTGGTGCTGTAAATTTTTGTAGAATATTGCATCCATTGCAAAATTGTTGGAACTCCTGACTTTTGAAGATAGTGGCATTGTCTGAAACTAAGACTTCCGGAAAACCATGTCGGCTAAATATATTTTTCAATATGTTGATGGTAGACATAGAAGTTGGTGCACTCTTTTGGGAGAATACTTCTGGCCATTTTGACTTAGCATCTACTAATATGAAGAAATGGTGTTTCTGGAATAATCCTGCGTAATCCATATGTACTCTCTGGAAGTTTTCGGTTGGCTCCATCCAATGATGTAACTTTTCTTTAATTGGATTTGTCTTAATTTCCATACATTGTTTACAGGATTTTGATAGAGATTCGATGTCTCTGTCTATACCTGCCCAATAGCAGTATTGTCGTGCTAACTGTTTCATTTTAGTAATACCCAAATGTGTTCTATGCAATTCCATTAGGATGTGTTGTTGTAATGTTTTTGGTATTAATACTCTATGTCCTTTAAATATGACTCCTTGTTGAACAGTAAACTCAGGATCGTTTTTCCTTCCTTCTTGTAAATCTCTCTGAAGGATTGACAATATTTCATCGTTCTTTGTTTCTTCTGCTATTCTTTCGCTGGTGACGATTTCATCTGAAATATTGTTAATAGTCTGAATGTAGTAAGAATCTATCGAATCATTTTCTGTGTTTGCTTGTAAAGGAGCTCGCGACAAAAAATCTACATTATTGTGCATTTCTGCTTTCCGGTGTTCGATTTTGTAATCGAACATTTCTCTTGGTTTGAGGTACACTGGACGCGCTCCTTCTTTTAGTTTTAAGCTGCAAGTATTGTTTGGGACACATCCCACTTCATCTTTCAATATGTTAGCATACTTAGAAAAAAATTCTTGCAAGTCCTTTTGTTTTGTATCGACACCATATACAGGATGTATTGTTTCTTTGTTTACCTCTTGGTCCAATTCTTCTAGATTTATTTTGAGACGTCTGATCCATGTACGTCCCATTAGTGGAGACAGATCTTCCTCTATAATATACAATTCTTCTGTTATTTCAATATCTTTATATTTAATCGGAACTTTTGCCTTACCAATTGGTTTGAATATTTTTTGTGTATATGACCGTAGTTTAATATCGGTTGGTTCCACTTGGTTTTGCATGTGTAATTTGTCAAAACACGATTTAGGGAGGATTGTAATTCCTGCTCCTGAGTCAACTTCAAAGGTTTGAGGTATGTTACCAATCTTCACTGTTGCGTAGAATTTGTCTGTGCCTTTTGACAACTTGTTTAAATCATAAATATCAATTATTTTGTTGATATTTTCTGTCTCTGTTGAATCAATTTCTGTATTATAAATATTTTTATTTTTCTGTTTTAGAGTAAATATGCATACCTTGCTTACATGCCCAGTTTTTTTACATTCTTTGCATTTAAGATTGTTTGGGTCAATGAAACAGTCTGCAGTTTTATGATTATTTGTACCGCAGCGGATACACAGGTGTGCAATGCCTAGTTGTACAAAATCCACTCTTTTACGTTGTGTTTTTCCCCGTACTGTGCTTAAAGGGTTTGAATATTGACGTGATTTTTCCTTCTTGTTGATTAAATTGACACTTTCGATTGATGAACTGTGGAAACTGCCTGTCAGCTCTCTGTTATCTATTTTTGATGTCTCCAGGATGACCGCCTTTTCTAACACTTGACGGAAAGTGAGTTCTTTGAATGAAATCTGTAATAATTTTTCTCTTATAGAACTATCTCTCATACCTCTAATGAATTGTGCTCTTAGAAATACATCTGCGTTTGATGAACCGCACTTGCTGTTTGTACATTTAAACTCGCACGTGTTTGTAAACGTACGTAATTTTGCCGCGTACTGAGACACATTTTCATTCTCTTGTTGAAAAGTCGATAAAAATCTATGTTGTTCTACTAAGATGTTAGGTCTAGGACACAGGTGATCTTCCAGTAATTCGATTATCTCTTTGTAATTTTTCGAGTTAGGTGAATCAGGAGCCGTCAATGAAGCCAAAAGCTGAAAATTCTTACTTCCTATCGAGTTCAATAATACTCTTCCACATGTTTCTTGATTGTTCGCTATTCCTCGTAATTGAAAAAAATTTTCAATCCGTAGTTTATAAGTTGAAAATGACTCCTGCTGTTCGTTAAAAGATTCAAAGTCCAAATTTTGCAAATTTTGTGCATTGACAACCGAAATTAGCGAATTAATATTTTCCGTTAATTTAGCGATAACCTCGTCTTTTGACATTTTCACCATTATTTGTTCACTTTTGTTTTTCTCGTCTTTTGACATTTTCACTATTATTTGTACACTTTTTTTTCTATCACTTCTTTTTTAATCCTCGTCGCCAATTGTTATATCCTAATTAGGATGGATTGAAGGAAATACCATTATTATATTTAGACAAATAGAATGTAATTAATAATATAGAATACAGTATTGAACAACCATTGTAATAAGATGGCTAAAATAGAATGACAATAGAAAATCTAACATTGTTGATCCGTTGTCATAGTTACATATGTGTTGTTATTGTTATAATGGATACAACAGGGGGATTGCGACTTTCGAAGGAGAGGAGGGGGTGCTCCCTCTGTGCCCCTCCCCCCTAGTTCCGCTAGTAGATTAAAATGTTGTTTATCTATTTATTTACCCTTCCTACGTTGGACAAAAAACTAATATAATTCTCCAGGAAAAAAGGGGAGAGTCGTGTATCTCGTATTACTTACACTTGTCCCTTGAAACACGAGTTTTTTTTATATTATTATTTCACGGTAGGCACTTCCCTTGTTTAACCCAAATATAAATCTGTCCATTTCACACCCCGTGGTTCTAGAAAGAGGATTTCACGGAGATATTATATTATTAGGGTTGAGAGAATTTCATACAAAAATACGATAAATCAGTGTCCATTATTTGAAAACACAAAGAAAAAGGATACGAAGTATTCTCTTCGCACTTCGAATTACTTATAATTTTGTAAACGAACTACGCATTCGTAAAACAGGAAATCGTAGAGTTTTATGGATTATATAAATAAATAACTTACGATTTATAATCTGTACTATGTCCATTTTTTATATTTATATGTATTTGTTGTTCACTTAAAGTTTAAATAAATAAATAACTCAAGTACATACATGCATACATCTTCTTCCCCATCTATTCTCGGTTGGGTCGGGGGCCCAAAGCATCTCTATATCTTCCCTGTCAGTTGCAGTTTTCAGGACCTCTGGCCACTCCCACCACAGTCTCTCCTCGCACAACTTTGTCACCTGCTTCTGCCAGCTGCCCACCGGTCTTCTGTCTGCACCCTCGGCTTCCAGAGCTTTCTCTCAGCTTTAACTCAAGTAGTTATCATAAAATAGATAATATACAGCGAAGGATGGGCTTTCCATCAGGCTTATGACCGATCGTTTCCTGGTTTGATGTGATCATTTTACACTTAACTTCCAGTCCACCCACGTGATGTTCTCAAAAAAAAAAAAATCTGATTTTCAATAATAATCTAATAAATAAATAAATCTTTATTGGCCAAAGAAAAATATGAAGAGTTACAAAAACAAGACAATAGTGGAATTATTTCAAAAGCAATATCTTTCAGTCAACCCACGAATTTATTTATTTATTTATCGTATGGTCAATAATGGTACATTACATCAATTTACAATAATAGAGCTCATGTTTGATTATCAGAAATTAGAAATTAAAAGTATTGTTTCTCAAATATTCGGTCGCCGATTCGTTGAGTGTCAAGAAATCCTCCGGGTTTCCTCCATACGCTGTGAGACAGCACTCCGACACAACATGGCTCACGGTCTGCCTCTCCACACCGCAATCACATCTTGGAGAACCCACGAATAAATAAATATGATAATAAAGTAAATAAATAAAAAAAAAACTAAAGGCAAGCAAACTGAAATTGATTATTTTAACTAAATCTACTCATTCCATTCTGCTGGCGCAAACAACTGTGAATCCCTACATTTTGTTGGTATCTGTGGCAATAAAGACTTTACCTTGCAACTCGGCCATGTGTGATGTTGCCAACGCGGCCGCGAGCGGCGCTAGTTTCGCCTTCTGGATTTTCTTATCTTGCTTGTTCATTCGTATTGTTTCAACTGGCAGGATTCATATGTATTATATTTTTTATATTGTATTTTATGACGCAATATTTTTATGAAAGGTTTGAATGTAATATTTTTTGAATAAACCGTCTATTCCATGAGTTGTGACGTCATCACTTTTTTTATACGTCACGTCACGTCACTATACGGCTATGATATGGACTGTATTCACGTCACTCTCGTGTTAATTATTGAAACTCACATAATGAATATCTACGTCATGTAGACCTACAAGCATTGTATATTATCCACAACAATCGTATTACATTTCCCTTTTGTTTGAGTCGATTGTATCTCTCGTGCTTTGATGAGAATTGTATTTCACTACATTGTTAATGACTGACGTAATCGTAAACACATAAATAATATGGGCAGATATTTTACGATCGCTGAACGGAGCTCTGAGTCACACATTAAGTGTCGCATCGAAAAAATGTGTCACACATAAAGTGTCGCATCGGAAAAATGTGTCACACATAAAGTGTCGCATCGGAAAAATGTGTCACGCATAAAGTGTCGCATCGGAAAAATGTGTTACACATAACGGTGCACTCCGGAAAAATGAGTGACATACAACTAAAATTGTGTACCTAATAATTTTTCTGGATACTTATAGGTACATATGGTTTGTGGAATTGGGTCTCGCCCTTTATCAATATTTTGTATAGAGTGAATTTTGTGAATTGTTTTATTTGAGTATTACTAACACCTGACTCTTACAAGACACTCGCAAAAATATCAAAAAAGAGTGAGGCGCAATTTTAGAGCCCAATAATAAATGTATGACATTTTTTCCGATGCGACACTTTATGTATGACACGTTTTTCCGATACGACACACTATGTGTGACACATTTTTCCGATACGACACACTGTGTGTGACACATTTTTTCTATGCGACACTTTATGTGTGACACAGATCCAGGAGTTTTAAGCATAGCTATTATTTACAGGACACGTGAAAAATATCAAAAAAGAGTGAGGGAATGTATAATGTGCAGATATTCCGTATACCTACGCAATAGGAAGTATAGATTTTTTTTATCATAAATATTATTTTTTTACCATTTTTTCACACCCTATTGTAAGAGTAGATCTCCCTTTACAATTTGACATTATTATCTATGTAGTACGGTGTGATTTATGTTGGAGTATTTCTGTGGTCTTCCAGAATTTATTCCATTATTTCCAGAACAGTCTGTTACCGGATATCATGGTGTTATTATATCAAACTAGTCTTCAATAATGCCCGCTTAAGAGTTCGCATACTGACATGGTTATGCTCTTAAACGTAGACAAACTATTTACATATTAATAAATGTCACTATATTTTGAATTGTAATACCCATCTATGTTTGTATGTGCACTGAAATGACCGAATAAAGTATCTATCTATTGTATATCTATCTATCTCGAAAATTTCTAAAAACGGAAGACCTTATATCTCGACAACCGTTACTAAATATGCTTTGGGCTTGCATACACAAACCCCTGCACACCTTGCAATAGGCTAAAAGCCTGTATCGCAAAGTGTGGAATACATCATGGAGTTTGAGCCTGGTATCTCCCCCTTGAGAAAATACCGCCTGCG
The DNA here is from genome assembly GCA_963576895.1 of Ceraclea dissimilis. Taxonomy (NCBI): domain Eukaryota; kingdom Metazoa; phylum Arthropoda; class Insecta; order Trichoptera; family Leptoceridae; genus Ceraclea; species Ceraclea dissimilis. The sequence goes on along the minus strand of OY756367.1, from coordinate 853,615 downwards.
CCAACGGCGCCAACCATGTACTTACTTATATTGAAACTGTGCGAATTTCTTTACTTTCGACATCCATACAGACGAACAGTTAAGGTTTCATTTTAAAGATACTAGGTGCCTAGTGAACCAAGGCTCGCATGTAATATTTCATAATATAATTCCTATAAGTATTGGTGTGAAAATTCAGTTATGCTCGCTAGAGATAGGATACAATCCTGTCCTTTTCATTTGTCAAATAAACTAAGTATATACCTACTCGTAATGGTTAATATTTTCACTAATTCAATAGGTTTATATAGGGCTTGTATGCTATCATTTATGTACGAAGAAAACTGATACATATTACTAGAATTAACCTAATTCAGTTGTTTATTTTTTGTTTTTTATTTTGGCAAATTTTACCATCGATTTTTCATCCACTTCTTGACTACTTAGAGAGCTAAAACTTTGCAAACGTACGTAAACTTAAATAATCTTGTAGGCTTTCGCAGCGTGATGAATCCATTTCCATGTTGTTCGTTCTTCGGGATCGGAAAGCTCGGTTACTCAAACACTCGACCCGCAGTGAAACCCGAAGAACTAACAACATGGAAATGGGTACGTAAACCCGGTGACAATACAATGCTATGCCAATTTGGATCATCCTTCTCCAGAGACAAAAGGATGTGAAGAGTTTGAGAGGGATCCAAGGGTCGTGTGGAGTCATGTGTGGTATCGTATGGAAGGGCGGAAAAGAAATGTAGATCGGGAATCAGATGTTTTCTAGCTCAAGCCTTGGAAGACACTGAGCGATCGACAGGATCCAGTCACCGCATACCGCCGTGTTTGATATAAATATATCTTATTGTAAAATATTGTTTTCAATTATTTTTTTAATATTACTTTCTTAAACATCACCTCATTCTTGTACCTACCCCGGGGTTTGACAGGGGGCTCCCTTAAGGCAAACCCTGGGCCCACCTCTTAATAATATTTGCCTAGAAGTGCGGGTAAAGAGGTCCCTATTAATGCGCCTGAACTACTCGGTGGTAGGTCTTAAGCCCGCGGGATTTTCCTTCAATGTACCTACCGCCTTATTAAACCCTTAACACGTAAAAAAATGTCCATTTCGTTACAAAGAATTATTTAAAATATCCCCAAGGGCGAATGGTCCAATTTGAATGAGAATACGAATCGAAGATTTTAACAAGGAATTCATTTTACACTAACATCCTTTCTGTATTTCGATTTCCGGTCACGACTGCTTTCCCCGGCATTTATTTTTTTGAAAAAGGAAGAATTTTCTCAATTCGACGGAAGCAGGCGATTTAATTCGAACATTAGGACGCCACCTAGCGAAAATTTTATATTTTTCTCCATCTTCATGTTTACATTTTGGCGTATATATTTTTTAATAGGAATAATAGTTGGCTGAAAAATGAAACTACCTATTTGGGTTTTACTTTTTACGGTTATGTCTGTCATTCATAATAATATTATTTCACATAAATTTTGATGTAAATATTATTATATTCGGTAGCATGGGCGTCAGCAGGGAGGGAGGCAAGGTGTTTAATCGCCCCCCCCCCCCCCCCCTAAAGAAGTGAATACGTATATTAACGAATAATGTATCTCAACGTGAAAGATGGGTATCTTTCGCCCCTATTAAGTTATTTTTATATGCCTAAACTAGTATATAAACAAAACTATTTTTATGACATTCAGAATGGGTGGCGAATCTCATTGTTCAAAAATATGAAAAACTTCTTATAGATATTTTACGAACACTGATTCTAAGAGGACACTCGAAAATATATCAAAAAGACTGGGGGAGAAAACACAACCCTTGAATCCCCCTGAAACGCTTCGCATCTTTTTTGTCTCTGGAGAAAGGTGATCAAATTTTATACAAAAACGTATTGTCATCGAAGTTTACGTACGTTTGCAAAGTTTCAGGTCTTTAAGTTGATAAATCCTACTATTTTATTGATGAGATGTTGTCTGTTTCAGTGAATTCATCATAACTGTATTAATTAGCATTACTGATTGTTGACGTAATGCAGTTTTGGACCATTTACATCCAGACCTGCATTGAACTAATCCACACTTGTTTTATAGTTTTGATTTGTCACCATGTGTTTATTGATTTCATTATTTTTTGCTGTAACTGTTTATTGATTTACATATCGCCTAAGATGGTTGGGACATGTCCAGCGAACGGAGGACAACCGAATGCCGAAGAAGATTCTCAGCACGCGACCAGAATATGGGAGACGAAATGTGGGGAGACCTAAGCTGAGATGGATGGATGGCGTGGAGAGGGACCTGAGGACAATTGGAGTGACGAACTGGAAGGTACGGACGATGGACCGAATAGAATGGCGAAGAATTCTGGAGGAGGCCAAGGCTCATAGTGGGCTGTAGCGCCAGTGATGATGTTTATTGATTTGCTGCATTTTATTTTGTAATTTTTGTTCAATATGTAACCCTAACGATTCCAAGTAATACGGTGCCTTTAGATTTCTCGATGGAAAGTTGTGGGGTAGTCTGTTTTTCTTTCATTCTATACGTATTTTGGGGTGCTGAATCCGAATCCGAGGTTTGCCAACAAAATTTCGTGACGGAACATGGCGAAAAATTGGTAAAATGGCGAAAATATTCTTTTTCTGGCGATTTCTTTATAAGAACTCGAAAATTGACAACTTTCGTAAGTTATTTTTCTACGCAAAATTAAAGTACGTAAAATTTACTACAAAATTGCACTAAAAATTTTTCTCTAAAATAACTAGCAGCGGAGCTGTCAAGCTCCAAAAATTGACCAAATTTTCTCGTTATTTTAAATTGTGAGAATGGAAAATGTATGGAGAATAGGTCACCTTGTTAGAATTATCACCAAATTTTGACAATTATTTTTCAGATTTATGATACATATTTTACCTCGTTGGAATCAGTAAACATGGAGAAAGGTTTCACGATAAATTTTATTTAAAAATATGGTGAAATGTTTACGCTAAAAAGGTTTAAACATTTTTAGCCTAAACAAATTACTATATTTTTAAATACAATTATTTAAACATGTCTAGCTCAAATATTTCACGGTGTTTTTAAATAAAAATTTCGTTAATACCTTTCTTTGTGTTTTCTGATTCCAACGAGGTAAAATATGACTCATGAATCTAAAGAATAATTGTTGAAATTTGCTTATGAAGGCAACAAGGTGAACTTTTTCAATACATTTTCGATTCTCGTAATGTAAAACAATAAGAAAATTTGGCCATTTTTTGGACATTGACAGCTCCGTTGCTATTTATTTTAGAGAAATATTTTATACTGCAATTTTGTAGTAAATTTTACGTACTTTAATTTTTCGTAGAAAAATGACTTACGAAAGTTGTCAGTTTTCGAGTTCTTATAAAGAAATCGCCAGAAAAGGAATATTTTCGCCATTTTACCAATTTTTCGCCATGTTCCGTCACGAAATTTTGTTGGCAAACCTCGGATTCGGATTCAGCACCCCAAAATACGTATAGAATGAAAGAAAAACAGACTACCCCACAACTTTCCATCGAGGAACTGTTTTGTGTTTAATTTCACCGGATTAAAGTGCTTTAAATAATTAATTGGCCTACGGATGATTAAAAACCAAAAGTCATGAAATGGTTGAATAATCGATTACAGATAACAAGATTTTGTCAGACAAAAAAACAAAAAACACAGTGAAATTAAACAAAATTTTTCAGAGGCCGAATAAAAGGGATGAGGTAATATAATTAAAGGTATGTATACAAATTCACTTTGATGTTTGTCTTACTTATTAAAGGAAACGGACTTAAGGGCATGGCACTAGGAACGATGTCACAGTCTTTTCCCACGGCATTTAGGTTCAAAATCGCGTGACAATCGCATGATAAAATGGTAAAAATAGCATTTTTTTCAATTTTTTGGGGTTAATTTTGCGTCTATCAAAAAACTTTTACGGTTATTCCCTAGATTTTAATGCTTATTATCAGTACAAGAAAAATTCTCTGCGACTATCGGGAAACGAGTTTCCGTCTTTCGGAAAAAAGGTCAGAGGTGTTTTTATTTTTTGAGAAATCTGTACAAGATATAAAATATCTTTTACGGTTGTTCCCTAGATAAAGGTTCAATACATCTACCGTATTTTGTTCCAAAGCATATTAAGTAACGGTTGTCGAGATAGAAGGTCTCCCGTTTTAAGAATTTTTGAAATGTCGGTATGCATACTCTTAACATTAAACAAGACTATTCGGGCGTTGGCCGCGTGTCTTTTGATCTTCTCTAGCTTTCGGCAGCGATACTTCTGCCATCTTCAGGATGAAGTAGATTTTTCTATGTAAACGTCCGTCGAGTCATCAGTAAGTCTGCTGCTCACGCTGCGGCAGTAACACTCACACATCACAATAACTTTACCCTTCAACACACCACTGCTCACGCTGCGGCAGTAAATTACTGATGACTCGACGGACGTTTACATAGAAAAATCTACTTCATCCTGAAGATGGCAGCAGTAACGCTGCCGAAAGCTAGAGAAGATCAAAAGACACGCGGCCAACACCCGAATAACCTTAAAGGAAGAATATATATACCATGCTGCGAAAACCTACAACATCATTAAACAAGACATTTGTGAATAATGACTTAATAGAATTACGTAGGAGTTAAATGAATTATGTAGGTAAAAAGTATCTGGAATGAGAGAGATAATAAATTAAGTAAGTAGTACATTTATTATGTACCCGGAGTAATGTTTCAAGACCCAAGGCCAGTAACTCAACTTCTAAGGCAATTTTTCTAAGTTTTTCTAAGTCAGGATAATTCTTCTAAGCTAATAACTTACACTTAATAAATTATACTAGTTACTTAGTGTTAGGGTGAGCTGAGATCAGTGTTGCCACACTTTTAAAATAAAAATCTGTATTCCAAAGTCTAGAAATGTGTATAAATCTGTATGAGATTATAATAAGCCAAAATCTGTATAAAAAGGCACAAATAGGCAAAATATATATGTATTAATAAAATTTTAAAACAAACAAAATATGGTAGCTTATTGAAATATTAACCTTTTTGTGAAAATAACAGTACTCGTGCTTACATAAAATATACTAATTTCTTTTTGCACATATTTTTACTCATTCTACAAATGAGATTTTCATCTATTTATTTATTATCAAATGACAATTGTGATCGAATCTTTTTCTTTTTTGATTTTTCTTCTAATTTATCATACAAAATTTCCAAAATCTCAAAAATCTGTATAAAACGGAGTAATATTTGTCATCTGTATTTCTCTGTTCCCGTTGCCTAAAATCTGTATAAATACAGATAAATCTGCATATATGGCAACACTGGCTGAGATGAACAATTTTTCGGGCAATAATTGCGGAGACTCGTACAAATCGTATTGATTAACATTATTTCGATTGCGAAATAATATATTATATTGATTGAGGATTTATTTCGGCAATATTTAAAGCGAGGCAACGATATTGCGTGCAAACGAGAAAGAGAATTATCATGAAGTCGGCGACACGATTGCTAAAATATGCAATCGGTTTGGTCATTTCAGTCAATTTTCTTTCGCGTTTGCACGCAATATCGTTGTCTTGCTTTAAATATTAACGAAATAATTGCTATATGTTCGAGTCGAGTGTCCCGAAAAAGACATAGATATACAAAGATGTATTTATGTATATTTCGGTAAGACCTGATTCATAGTTTCAAAAAAAAAACTAATATTCTTGGTGTCCGGTAAAATCAATTGGTCTAGAATCAATTCGTCTAAAATCAATTATAAAATCAATTATCTAAAATCAATTCGTCTAAAATCGACGAATTGATCGTTAGGCAAGTTGATTTTGGCTGAATTGATTTTAGACGAATTGATTTTTAGACCAATTGATTTTAGACGAACTTAGCGTAAACCAATATTGTTATTGGAGTTTTTCCATGTAAGCAAAAAAAATAACATATTGGAGCTATAGGATAGTATTATAGATTAGGTACGTAAAAGTGGGCGGATTCTGGAGGATGAATTGGGGGATATATAGGACAGAACTGTCAGATAAAACACTAATGTAGGTTAACCTGACTCTTTGATCTGTGTAGATAATAATGTTACATGGAAGTATGTAGATAGGGAAGTACTCGCATGGGCGTCATCAGCGGGGGTCAGAGGGGGCAGCTGCCCCCTAGAGATTGGAAAAGGTATATATTTTTTCACACTAAATGATAAAATCTCACGAAAAATCACATTATTACCACACATTTTCTAATCGCGTCACAAATTTTCTGAAATGAGTATAAAAAATTCATTAAAATAAGTACAACTGTTTCACCAAAAATTGCCTGCGTCGCTATTTTTTTGTTACTTTTTATAAAATAATTTTTCATCCACAACCAAACCACACCATGACCTTCTTTACAAAAAATGTTCGCCTACGGCGCTATTTACGCATTTTCATCCTATATCAATTTTGTAACTTTTATTGCCTTCCTTAGCTCCAAGGCTGGCGACGCACATGAGTACTCGTAAGTCAGTAAAGAAGGGAATAATCCTAACCAGATAGGTAGATAATAAATATAAGTATCTACTGCGGTACCATCACGTATTATCTTTGAGCAAACATTTACATGACATTCAGGATGGGAGGCGAACCACATTGCTGAAAAAATGATAAGGTAAAAATGAAAAGACTAATGCCCAATCCCACCAACTTTTACCGAGGAAGGAGAGCCCTAAGAAATTTCCATACAAAAACAGAGATAATATTGTATTTATTGAATAAAGAAGATCACGCAGCCCCACCACCACAGCCTAATTCCATATGAAATGCAACATGCAACTCACCTACGTTAGGTGCCCAAATATCTCCGCCCATGCTAGGTGAGTTGCATGTTGCATTTCATATGGAATTAGGGTGTGGGCGTGCAGGAATCTGATGTTATTTATTCAATAAATGGAATATTATCTCTGTTTTTGTATGGAAATTTCTGAGGGCTCTCCTTCTTAGGTAAAAGTTGGTGGGATTGGGCATATATATTTTTAGTTTAAAATCCACATTGATGACTTTATATTACGCGACTAGTGTTAGAGGATTTGTACCCTCATCTTCAGGCAATTGTGAAAATCCAATGCAAAATCCTCGAGCACTCGTCACTTGCCATTATAGTCCGAGAGCCCGCTGCTTAATTTATGACGTATCTGTTTTTTGATCGAAATGTGGTATAAATGATAGCTTACCAATAGGGTATTACATCGCACTAGGGTTGCCTATCAAAATCCTGCCGCAACCCCCCCTGCCCCCCCCGAAAAGGTCCCTCTTCGCGGTTTTTCGCATTTTATAGGAATATGGTAAGAGATAGGAGAAAGTAGTCAATGACAAAAATAATCCTTGCTAAATTCTCTATAAAAAAATATTAAGTCAATTTTTTCATAGGACTAGCAGTTAACCTGTAATGGCCTGTTAAAAAAATGATATTTTTTGAAAAAAAAAAAAAATGATTTTTTTTTCTTGCACATTCTTCCACCCATTAACACTAATATTTTATGGAAAAAAAAGTTTGGCCTGCGGCACTATATCGCTGGTTATTTTATGAAAAACTAAATTTTAAGAATTTTCGTCACTGAGTTTTATTGCAATAACTCCGAAATCATTAGATGTATGAAAATAAGTTATAGCTCGTTTTGTAGCTAAGACTATGGTAATTAATTCGTTCTTTGACCATTTTCCTGTAGCTCTTATCAATTTTCAACCAATTTAGTTTAAATACGTTTTTTTAGTATTTTAAATGAATTTCGGTTTTGGACCGGCCATTGCGGGTAAACTGCTAGTTCTACGAAAAAATTGACTTAACATTTTTTGTAGAGAATTTAGCAAGAATTATTTTTGTCATTGACTACTTTTTCCTATCTCTTACCATATTCCTACAAAATGCGAAAAACCGCGAAGAGGGACCTTTTTGGGGGGGGCAGGGGGGGTTGCGGCAGGATTTAGATAGGCAACCCTAGTGCGATGTAATACCCTATTGGTAAGCTATCATTTATACCACATTTCGATCAAAAAACAGATACGTCATAAATTAAGCAGCGGGCTCTTGGACTATTATAATGGATTTAAACAACAAAAAATTGTCAGGTAGTGCGGGGCATGCTGATTTATTCGCAAGTACATTGTCGGCGTATAGGGCATTCCTATACAGATTGTGTGTTGAGCGCTGATTATGTACTTATGATATTGGTAATGTAATCTTGTTGCTTTGTTAATGATTAATGAGTAATATTTAATGATTGGTAATTACCTAACAAATTATCTTATTGTTCTTGATATCAGTTCTTGACTCCTTATTCGTTGCTTTCTAAATTTTCCCCTCCTTTCTTCCTTTTCTTCTTCCTCTTCCCATGCTTCCTCCTTCCCTACCATAAATGTTTTATAGATATAAGATATATATTTTAACTATGTAATGTAATCAATTTGTTTTGCGTGTGTGCTAATTGTGAACGGATGTTATTGGTCTTGTGTATTGATATTTTGAGCTAATGTACCTGTCAATGTTTGTTTTTGTGACTCTATCTGTTCCATGTGTAATAAATAAACTAAACATATATTCTATTCATTTATACCTTAAAAATGGACTTCCACCATGTGCCGACGGTCAAAAACTTTGAGACGAAAAAATGAAAAACGAGTAGCTATAGGAATATAATCCGGTTTTCTATATCGTTAGGTACAATTATTCGTGAATGATATTGTTTACCAAGGAAAAGTGAGAAGACAGCGGTATGGATAAAGGGGGTTACTGTTTAGTATTAAAACCATTTTGATACATGAAATTCGATAAAAATATAAGGTAGTAAAACTGAGTAACATAATACCGATTCTAAAATAATTTAATGTAAGTATGACGTATGTACGTATAAAATGAACATCCCTATCTTTACTGACAGTAGTAAAGATATACCTACGTCAAATCATAACATTCGCACCATCGAGACAAGTCAATAAAAAACGTGAACGTAAAAGACACTCGTAAAAATTACGTAGGTATAGGTAGGAAATACGCGTATCAAGGTTAGTAAAAAAAAGCGTCTAGGCAGTTTGCGTTTAAGAGTATTCATACCGATATTTCAAAATTTCTGAAAACGAGAGACCTTATATCTCGACAACCATTCCTAAATATGCTTTGGAACAGAATAGGGTAGATGCATTGAACCTTTATCTTGGGAATAATCGTAAACAATTTTTTATATCTTGTGTAGATTTCTCAAAAAAAATAATGTGAAAAACACCTGTTATCTTTTTTTCGAAAGACGGAAACTCGTTTCCCGAAAGGATCGGAGTATTTTATTTTATGTACCGATAATATGCATTAAAATCTAGGGAATAACCGTAAAAAAAATTTAATAGACGCCAAATTAGCCCCAAAAAATTGAAAAAAACGCTATTTTTACCATTTTATCATGCGATTGTCACGCGATTTGGACCGGCATCCGTAGTAGTGTAGGGGAGCTATTTCGAGCAGCGCAGTACAGAGAAAAATTCGCCCAAGTGATCGCCAACTTTGTGGGGACCCGACATGGCCCCTTCAATATCAGTTGGAGAATGTGGTTTTCTCTCCACGCAGCACGTGACCCAGATATGAAATCTTCCGGATCTTGATTGATAACAACAGCCCCCTGTCAACTCTAGCTCGCCTCAGGACTTCGGCATTAGAAATCATGTCTGTCCAGGGAATTCTGAGCATTCGGCGATGGAGCCACATTTCGAATGCTTCTATTCTGTTCATTGGACAAGGATATTGAAGGAACGTAATTCGGGGGTGGGGTTTGCCGGGGGGCTCCCTTAAGGCTAACCCTGGGCCCACCTCTTAATAATATTTTGCTAGAAGTGCGGGTAAAGAGGTCGCTATTAATGCGCCTGAGCTACCCGGGGATGTGGAGGGCTTTAAGCCCGCAGGATTTTCCTTCAATATTCTGTTCATTTAGTTGACTTTTAAGGTCCGCGTTTCACAGCCATACAATAAAACAGACCACACATAATAACGTGAAGTAATTAACTCATCCTCTCCCATATTGTTATAATATAGCCAGCCACTGAAACTAATTCTTCCCATTCAAACCTCATTTACCATCCAGTACTTTGTAAGGTTCAGTACAGCACACACTACTAACCTATATTCGTCCACCGTTTCTCTCCTTTCTTCTCTCGTCTTAATGCTTCAGTCCTTTTGTTAACCATAAACGCCCCCTGAGGTGAAATAATTACCCCGACGTAATTCATTCTAAAAAAAACCTTAATTGTCTCGCCTAAACTGTTTGTTGTAACAACGAGCAAATATCATTCTACATTTTTATCACACACACCTTTTTTTAAAACTGTATCTATCGTTTCCCGTTGTCTGCGTCCACATTTCCTCTTTAAATTTTAATAATAATTTTAATAACCATAGAATTTCGGACACATATTATTGCTTCAGGTGACAGTTTTCAATAAGGTACCTACTACCTACCTATATATGGCGCTGGTTTAATTGGCAAATTTTAACAAAAATCTATTCCTGCATAAGGTAACATCCGATGCCGCGCTCCGATTGGTTGATACCTGGCTAGCACAATAATATGTTTTTTTCGCCTGTTAGTTTGTTTTTATAACTTAATTTCGTTATCAACCCAGGGGTTATTACGGGACCCCGAATTGAAAATATAAGTTATTAAAATTGAGTGAGATTCTAGTGTTGAGGTGATATCCTCTTAAGGGACATGATTAGGTACCTACGGATGAAAAACAGACATTGGGCGGGACTATGTTAACCAGAAGCAGAACTCTGAATATTCTTTTTTCAAGTACCTACCTATATCTAGTACCTAGATAAAGAAACAAAAGGAGGATGTCACCTAGAGAAGTTCCAGTGCATATAAGATACCTATATAACAAGTAGTTATCTCAAAAGATATACAGCAAAACATAATATGGACTTTCCATCAGGCTTATGACTGACCGTCGGCTGGTTTAATCAAATCCAGTCTATCCATTTACCGCGGCCGCGAATAACCATTACTTACTTTACGGGTCAGGACTCTAGACCTTGCCACTCCAATGTGCAGCGACAGATATCGCTTTGTGATTTGCCGTTTTTAAGTCCTCCATATTGCATGCCATCCGCATCAGCGGGCACGACAGCAAATGCAAATCGTCCTGCAGCGCCCCACAGTCGCAACTCGCGTCATCTCCCTCGAGGAAGCCCCACCTCCGTTGGTTCACTCTGCACCTGGTCACCCCCACCCTCAGTCTGTTCAAGGTTTAATAACCATTTGTTATATTTATTTAATTATTTACCTATTTAATCTCGAAGTGAACAACAAATAATTATAAATGTAAAAAATGGACATAGTACCTACAGATTATAAATCGCTGTTCACTAGGGCGAACTTATCGCAGAACTGCGATTTCTTCCAGTTAACCCCGGGAAAAAAACAGGAAAAATGAAATTGAATAAAAATTTCAACTACGACATGTAGAAAATCCGATTTTCAAAATTGTGATTTTAAAAAATAACACCTGGTTTTCTTTTTATAAGCAGCTTAGAAAAATTCCATTTACTAAAACCGTATAAGCCAACCGATTCTACGTTACTTATAAACGGTGGGTTCAGGAATGCCTGAATTATGTCAGAAAACATGTCCTGTAGGTATTTAAAGTCTGGAATTCTCCCATTAGCCATAAATATCTTTACGGACTGCTTTGGGGTCGTTTGGGACCTTCTGTCAGGCCGTGAGTCGTGAAATATCCCATGGGATAATCCAGGAGACGATTTTGTACGACAAAATATCCCGACAACGTATTTCCTCTTGATAAATGTTGCGCCATTATGGAATAGTTAAAGTGACTATAAACTTAATATTAGGTATGTATAAAGATTTATTGAATAGATATATTATATTATTATGGATCATAATCACCTTTCACCATCCATCCATTAATAAAGTCAAGGCGTTTCCCACAATCAATGTGAGGTAAAATATAAATAAATAAATAAATAAAAGCTTTATTGATAAGAAAACATATCTTCCAAATGGCGGGTTTATTGCCGTAAGCAATGTCTGCCAACCAACCACTTGTGACATTCATTTGATATAGACATTACATACAAGTGTATGAAAAATAAGAAAAAATATACCTATATATAAATATGAAAATAATAATAATATATAGAATACTTATACATACATAAAAATACATACATAAATAGATATAGAGAACCTAGATTGTCAGTTAGATGGATTATTTAAGGAAAGGTAATGATGCCTCAGTTTACTTTTGAAACAGAGAATAGTTGGAGTTAGTCTGATAGGAAGTGGAAGGTTATTCCATAGTCTAACCGCGTGTGTAGTGAAAGAAGAAGTGAAGAAAGATGTGTGATGTGAGGGTATGGTTAACAAACGGCGTCCACTTGAACGTAGAGATAAGCCATGAGATGCCAGGGGTGTGAAGTTGGACTTAAGGTAATCAGGCGAAGCAGGATTATTCAGAACATTGAAAAGAAGAGAGAGAATATGGAGATGACGACGCTGAGTCATCGTTAGCCACTTTAGTTCATTCTATGTAAAAAGTATATATAAAAGTACCTTTTGTAGTACCTTTAGTAAGAATTGGTATAGTTCTTGCAATCAATGTTTTTTTTTGAGATACCTACCTACTTCTGAAACTAGATACGCCATACGCCGGCCAACGGAAATCGTACTAGAAATAGCGCTGGGTATATAATTTGTTTTTGTGAATACTTAGGTATTTTATGGGAGTATGCATACCGACATTTCAAAAAATTTAAAAAACGGGAGACCTTCTATCTCGACAACCGTTACTAATTATGCTTTGGAACAAAATAGGGTAGATGTATTCATTTATCTAGGGAATAACCGTAAAAGATTTTATATATCTAGTATAGATTTCTCAAAAAAAAAATTGAAAGACTCTGATCCGAAAGACGGAAACTCGTTTCCCGAAAGTCGCGGAGTATTTTTTTTTGTAGTGAATATGCATTAAAATCTAGGGAATAACCGTAAAAGTTTTTTGATAGACGCAAAATTAACCGCGAAAAATGGAAAATACGCTACTTTCACCATTTTACCACGCAATTGTTCGCGCGATTTTGAACCTTAATGCCGTGGGAAATGACTGTGACGTCATTCTTGGTACCAAGCCCTTAAGTATAATATATAAGTGGTTCTGCTGGAAAAGACATTGCTGTAGTGCTTTCAAGTCTAGGTTAAGTATAAATATGTATAAATAAGTTTATTCTTTTCAGCAATAATTTGATATGACATCAGTTTTCATACAAATTGCTTATTTGTAAATTGAAATATTTCCTTGCCTCTAAGACTACATGACAATATGTAAAAGAGTTACAGTACTCTTCATATGTGATAATGGAATAAATTAGATATTCTAGAAAACATATTAATTAGTAAAAATACCAACAATAATATAATTAGTATACAAACGCCGCCCCTGAGTTGAGTGAATGTAAAAAGGATGTTGTGAATAAAATTAAAGAGAACAAGTTGAGATGGTTGGGTCATGTGGAGAGAATGAACGATGAAAGAATAACGAAGAAAACTTACCTGGGTGAAAGAAGATGTGTAAGGAAACGCGGCCGTCCAAGAACCACATGGCTGGACCATGTTGACCAGATACTCAAGGACGGACGTGTTTTGAGTAAAAGTAACCGGAGAATATGTATGAGGAATTGCATGAATGCGACGGAAGCCGGAAGTGTGTGTAAGGATAGGAAAGTCTGGCGATCCGTTCGATCTGCCTACCCCGCAAGGGAGGTGGAATGAGGGTATAGAATAGAATAGAACGCCGCCCCTGGCCCTGACTTCCCCGCTCCTGCGAATCCCGCCTCGTCCCCCCACCCAGTCTTCCTCCTCCCCCGCTCCTACATAATGGACACCTTAGGTCTAAATTTGTTTTTGATAATCAGTGTTAGTAGTAAAGTTACTGAAGATGAGCCGTTAGGTTTGAAAACGTTATTATTAAATAAATACGTTTGTGGAAGTAAAACAGTGTTTTGTTTTATTTAATTTAATTTATTTAAATAGTGAATTAAGTTAAAATGTCCTTCCACAAGGTTACATTCACCAACTTAGAAAATCAGTTACAGTAGTTTTCACAAAGTATTTTTTTTTATTTTTTTATTTATTTAACATAAAATACATTTACAATTTACAATTATTAAATACATGGTAAGAATATGATTAGCAATGATCTTGTTACTCCCCGGATATGAGTATATTACTCGTTTTCCGAGGAGGATGTAGGAAGTATAAGGTATAACAGTGATCTAACTGTGAACAAATATAATGAATGTTGAACGAATACATGTTTTTATGACATTTTCTCAAAATATTTTGACAGGTGCTATATAGTTGGCATTTAAACTAGCAAGAAGAAAAGTTGTTCGGACGTGGCGTTAGTGTCGTTCAGAACAGAAATCATGTATATTTTAAGAGTAGTTCCACAAATTGTCGATGAGTTCGAATATAATATAAATGTTCCATCACATTAAGCCGGGAGAGCGAAAGGAACAGAACATGAAAAAGCGAGATGACGATATAATCGCAGAATTCCATTTGAATTGCTTGCCGATTAAAGCCTTTTTTGAAGTTCTCGATTAGTATATTGGTAATATAAATAGCCTATGTCACGGCCAAAACTCTAACGCATCTTTTGATACATAACATGATATATTTGGACTTTTGTCTGAGCCAGGAAAGAATAGCGAAAAAAAAAACAAATGACCATCGTCTTTATTAATAATCCGGTGAAATTAAACACAAAGCAGTCTCTCGGTGGAAAGTTGTGGGGTAGTAGGGATTTCTTTCATTCTATACGTTTTTTGAGATGCTGAATCCGAATCCGAGGTTTGCCAACAAAATTTCGTGACGGAACATGGCGAAAAATAGAAAAAATGGCGAAAATATTCGTTTTCTGGCGATTTCTTTATAAGAACTCGAAAACTGACAACTTTCGTAAGTTATTTTTCTACGCAAAATGAAAGTACGTAAAATTTACTACAAAATTGCCATATAAATTTTTTCTCTAAAATAAATAGGAACGGAGCTGTCAAGGTCCAAAAAAATGGCCAAATCTTCTTATTGTTTTACATTACGAGAATCGAAAATGTATTGAAAAAGTTTACCTTGTTGCCTTCATAAGCAAATTTCGACAATTATTCTTTAAATTCATGAGTCATATTTTACCTCGTTGGAATCAGAAAACACAAAGAAAGCTATTAAAGATTTTTTTATTTAAAAATACCGTGAAATATTTGAGCTAGACATGTTTAAACAATTTTATTTAAAAATATAGTGATTTGTTTAGGCTAAAAATGTTTAAACCTTTTTAGCTTAAACACTTCACTATATTTTTAAATAAAATTTATCCTGAAACTTTTCTCCATATTTACTGATTCCAACGAGGTAAAATATGTATCATAAATCTGAAGAATAATTGTCAAAATTTGGTGATAATTCGACCAAGGTGACCTATTCTCCATACATTTTCCATTTTCACAATTTAAAATAACAAGAAAATTTGGCCAAATTTTGGAGCTTGACAGCTCCGCTGCTAGTTATTTTAGAAAAAAAAAATATATACCAAATTTGTAGGAAATTTTATGTGCTTTCATTCTGCTAAAAAGATGACCCACAAAAAGTTGATGGTTTTTAAGTTCAAATCCAGAATTCGCCAGGAAATGTAAATATTCGCCATTTTATCAATTTTTCGCCATGTTCCGTCACACGAAATTTTGTTGGCAAACCTCGGATTCGGATTCAGCAACCCAAAATACGTATAGAATGAAAGAAAAACAGACTACCCCACAACTTTCCATCGAGAAATCTAAAAGCACCGTATTATAATAGTATGTCCAGAAATAGTTGGCAGAAGCAGGTGACAAAGTTGTGCGAGGAGAGACTGTGGTTGGAGTGGCCAGAGGTCCTGGAAGCTGCGAGTGACAGGGGCCTCTAGGTCCAAGGATAGACGGGGAAGAAGATGTATGTATGTGTGATGTATATTTTTTTCTTAAATCCTCAAAATATGAGGTATAACAAAAAATTACTAGTATTCCTATCCTTTTTCGTTCTTCCCTCTCCCTTTCAATTTCCCTTATCCTTTCTTCTGCCCATCTGCGTTCTTCTTCCTTATTCCTCTCTTCATCTTGTTGTTGATGCATACATCCATTACAACTGTTATTAATCGTTATGTTGGCACCACTGATAGTTCCGCTATTGCTCCACATCTTATTTTTTGTGACTTTCCCTTCCTCTTCCTTTCCTTTCTTCAAATTTACGAATCCTTTCTTTTCCTTTTGTTTGCCTCTTCCTTATAATTCCTTTTCCAACTAGTATCCACTCCTTTAACTTAATGTATATTTTTTTATAATAGAACTGCACTGGGAACATATATGTTCACAATAATTGGAGTGTCTGTTTTTAATCTACTAATGATTCATGAGTTCACAAAAAACATACAAATACAATGTGGTCGGTGATAAGGCAATACGTACCATGTGCCATATCGAAAAAACTCATATTTACAGGAGAGAGAAAAATGTGATTTTTATATAACAAAAAAAACTCTTTACTGTAATCAAAATATTATTTACAAAGGGCGTCCCTAAACCTAGGAGCCCGCCCAACTATGACGTCATGATCATATCCCACTGCGTCAATCGCATCGCATCATCAAATGTAAAAAAAAACTTTTTTTTTAAATTTTTGGGGTTGATTTCGCGACACTAAAAATTACTTTACAGAAATTTCCTAGATTTTAATGCATATATTTAATATTTTATACTTTGTGACTTTCTACAAAAAAAATTATGTCTTTTGAAAAAAAATTCAGATGTGTTTTTTACTTTTTTTTGAGAAATCTATCTTCTCAGCCTTCTCGCGCCCAGTGTTCGGCATAGGCCTCCCCCTTATATTTCCACTGCTCCCTATCCTGTGCTGACCGCATCCATTCTTCCCCGGCAACCTTCCTTATGTCGTCCGACCATCTTGCCTGGGGCCTCCCAACGCTTCTTCGGCCGGTTCTTGGTCGCCATTCGAGAACTTTTTTTTTTCTAGACTATACAAGAAATCTATACAAGACATAAAATATCTTTTACACCCTTTCCCTAGTTAAAGGTTTAATGTATCTGCCCTATTTTTTTCCAAAGCATATATTTAGTAAGGTTGGCGAGATCTAAGGGGTCAAAAATATCTGTTATTTTTTGAAATGTCAATATGCCCACTTTTAACACAAGTAGGTATTACGAGACGAACATAATAGTTATTAACCATGGCGAGCTAATCACAATGATGCGTTCTGTTCTAACTAACCCTAATCATTCAAAACATTGAATGAAAAACGTCCGAAAAATCCAGCGTTCTTGTTAAGTTTTTGCAATTCGTGATTTCTCAGTATATGCGGACCACTATTAAATTTAGCAGAAAAATACCTATGAACTTTTATTCAGTTGGAGCGTTTTCCTATATGAACGACGATTGTACATTATACGTGTTATCGATTCTTTGTTATCACTAATTATCAATTATTATCAATTAAGTATCAATAATTATTGAGGGTAAACGAATGGAAAATTCCTTAAAAAAAGACAAGTTGGATTGTAAATATAAAAATAAAGCATTACTAAATATTTTTTCAATTGAGATTAATATTAACATTTTCAATGTTAATTTTGATCAGCACAAACGCCCAGTACTATTGTACACCGGTACTTAAAGATACAGCTACATCTTAATACTGTTACTCGTATTTTGTTAACTTAAGAGTATGCATACCGACATTTCAAAAAAATGTAAAAACGGGAGACCTTCTATCTCGACAACTGTTACTAAATATGCTTTGAAACAAAATAGAGTAGATGCATTGAACCTTTATCTAGGGAATAACCGTAAAAGATTTTTTATATCTTGTATAGATTTCTCAAAAAAAAAAACACCTCTTACCTTTTTTCCGAAAGACGGAAACTCGTTTCCCGAAAGTCGCGGAGTAAATTTTTTTTTGTACAGATAATAAGCATTAAAATCTAGGGAATAACCGTAAAAGTTTTTTGATAGACGCAAAATTAAGCCCAAAAAATTGTAAAAACGCTATTTTTACCATTTTATCATGCGATTGTCTCGCGATTTTGAACTTTAATGCCGTGGGAAAAGACTGTGACGTCATTCTTGGTGCCATGCCCTGAAAGAGTGAATAAATAAAACGCAGAGAAAAGCCTGAGCGTTCTTATCACCAAACTTTAGAAAACGAAGAAAATTTATTACTGTAACTTTTATAGGCTGCGATGTTATGAAAGAATGTACTATTTTCTTATCACAAGAAGTGAGCAAAGCCTAGGTACTAAAGTCGTACTTGTATTCAATGTAACGCACATTCAACAGAATGCGTCATAAGTCAAAATATTTTCAGAAAAAAAAATCTACGTCTTTTTCATAAATCGCATTTCATTGTATATTTTCATAAAAATATGTTTCTTTTAGTGGCAACCTAGAACAAGCAAGAACAAGCAGAGAATTTTTTTTTGTATTGATAATAGGTGCATTTAAATCTAGGGAATAACCGTAAAAGTTTTTTGATTGAAGCGAAATTAACCCCAAAAAATGGAATAAACGCTATTTTTATCATGCGATTGTTCACGCGATATTGAACCTCAATGCCGTGGAAAATGACCGTGACGTCATAGTTGGGTCGCGAGCCTTAATATTAAAACAAAGTATTACTTAGTATTTTTTACTAGTTTTTCGTACCCGTTGTTACACGGGTATAAATATACGGACCAAATGATACCGACATTAGAAAGTAGATATATGTATAAATTATACTTATAATAAATTATAATTTTATATCTGAAAAACTGAACGGAAAATCTTCAGATCCCGTAAATTTTAGGGGTACTTTAGGAATACTTTTTTATTCAAAGAATTTCCAAATCCTGTAATTCAAAAACAGTAGATCTGTAGTCCATACTTTCATCTGTCACTGTCTTCAGTTTCAAGACGATTCCCTCAGTATTGGCTGAGTAAGATTCAGGGCGCCGAAGCCCATTGACAGCATATAGGGCCTGATTAGGTTTTGCTGCCCACCTAGTCTATGGTGTTCATGCTTTTGGCCCACTAGTGACTTTGAGTTTGACATGGTTCTTGTAGACTGTAATAGGCTTAACATAAAGACATAAGTTACACCACCTGCCACGTCACTTGTGGTGTAACTTATGTCTTTATGTTGTAACTTATGTCTTTATGGTGTGGTGAAAAGACTCAGAACGGGACACGGAAGGTGCGGCCTTCTCCTCCATAGATGGGGCAAAAGGGAGCACCCATATTGCCCCTGTGGAGGGCTGGAGTCTGTCACCCACATCACGAGGGAGTGTCCACTCACCAGATTCAGCGGTACCATCGAGGACATACACAACCTGTCTCCTGAGGCTCTTCAATACCTGAGCTCCCACGATCCTGAACTCTGACTTTGCCTTCTAGACGCCATACGATATATATATTATGTATATATAAAGATAATGAATGATAAATTCTATTCTCTGCTATTCTATTCTGTTCTCTTCTATTCTAATACTACTTCAGCAAACCACTCGTAAGCGAGTTATCTTTGCGATGGAGAAAAGTAATATTGGTAAAGATAAATTTAATAATAAAACACTCAACGGAGATCGAAACTTTTTTAATATTCATATTTAAAGTAAAATGCATTTCAAATGCGAGAAGCTAAGAGCGCTTTAGAACCTTTTAAGAGATTTTAATAATAAATGTCTATGAAAATGTTATAATATCAAAAGCTTGCAATGTAAAAAGCTTTGCATAATGTAAGAATATCTGAGTGTAAAAGAATAACTGAGATGATTAGAGCTTATGAATCGCGGAGGCGGAAAAGTCACAAAAAAAGTGTGTGCTTTTTTTTGTTACTTTGCTACCTGAAAAGCTTTGAAATGTTGTGTCATATTCGTAACAATTTTTAAATGCTTTTATATTGCCAAAAACCCGTCAAAAGTGACTTGGTTTGTAGGGTAGGCAGAGAGAACCGATAGCCAGACTTTCCCATCATTACACGTTATTGTACGTACATATCCTTATGGTAAATATTTTTTTGAGAGATAGGATAAGCGTTGAAAAAAAACGTTGAGAGAAGAAACGAAGTGATTAGAGAGTTGAGTAAATGTAAAAATGTTGTGACTAAAATGAAAGTGAACAAGTTAAGATGGTTGGTACATGTGGAGAGAATGAACGATGAAAGGATAACAAGGAAAATTTACCTGGGTGAAAGAAGTGGTGGAAAGGAAACGCGACCGTCTAAGAACCACATGGCTGGACCATGGTTACCAGATCCTCAAGGACGGACTTGTTTTGAGAAAAAGTAATCGTAGAATGTGTATGAGGAATTGCATGAATGTGACGGAAGCCCGAAAGGTGTGTAAGGATAGGAAAGTCTGGTGATCCGTTCTCTGTGCCTACCCCGCAAGGGAAGTTGCTTATAGTATAAATACTTTTTTTATTAAGCATAGTATTTTATTTTATTTTCTTATCGGAATCATAAAGTCACAACAACAAATAACATAAATAAACAAATCACTTATAAACAGACAAACAAAAATTTCATATTTCACCTGTAATATAATAAACACGAAAAATCAAAAAAGAAAAACAAAGAACAAAACATGCAAGTATGGAAGAAATAAAAAAATACAAAGAACACTAATAGATACAGATACATAGAGTAATATGCAAGCGTGAATGAATAGAGAAAAGTGAATCTGAATTTTTATACACAACATTAGTTAGTATTCATTCAGAATGCCGCCCTCAGGCTTTGCCTCACTTGCCTATTAGGTAGGGACGGCCCTGGTTATTATAATATTGAAGGTTGAGCAAATATTTAACACGGGTTATGCTAAAATTGAAGCGATATGAGATAGTTGCGTTGGCCATAACGGTTTTCCACGAAATGAACATACATAACCCACATACCTATTGTGGTATTCCTTTAAGGGCATGGCACCAGGAATGACGTCACAGTCTTTTCCCACGGCATTAAGGTTCAATATCGCGTGACAATCGCATGATAAAATGGTAAAAATAGCGTTTTTCCCATTTTTTGGGGTTAATTTTGCGTCTATCAAAAAACTTTCCGGTTATTCCCTAGATTTTAATGCATATTATCAGTACAAGAAAAAAAAATCACTCCGCGACTTTCGGGAAACGAGTTTCCGTCTTTCCGAAAAAAGATCAAAGGTGTTTTTAATTATTTTTTTTGAGAAATCTATACAAGATACAAAAAAATCTTTTACGGTTATTCCCTAGATAAATGTTCATTGCATCTATCCTATTTTGCTCCAAAGCTTATTTGGTAACGGTTGTCGAGATATAAGGTCTCCCGTTTTTAGAAATTTTTGAAATGTCGGTATGCATACTCTTAAACTAATATTAGCATTATAGCAGGCAATTCTCGTATCTTCACTATAAAATGATCTGACGTAACTCCAAAATTTAACACCCTACATTGACATTAAAAAAGAGACCATTAATTGAGACCTTAGATCTCGGAAACCTTTCGAAATATGTTATGGAAAAAATAGGGTAGATACGTTGAACCTTTATCTAGGAATTGACCCTTAAAGATCTTTTAGCTCTCTGCTATCTCTACTATATAAAACACCTATGATTTTTTTCCGAAAATCGCAAAGAATAAACCTTTTTCCTATTGATAATATGCACTAAAATGTAGTGAATTACCGTAAAAGTTTTTTGAATAAAGCAAAATTAATCCTAAAAAAAATGCTGTCCTTAACATTTGATTATGCGATTGTTCAAGCGATTTTGAACCTAAGCGAAGCGGGAAATAAAGTTGGGCTCTTAGCCTTAATCAGTAAGTCAATATTTATTTATTTAACATAAAATACATTTACAATTTCTTCTTCTTCTTGTTCTTAATATAGGCCTTGTGGCCTGTTATGAAGATGGATTAGCCTCCTGCGATGTCGACTCCCAACTGTCAATCCATCTCTTAGGTGGTCTGCCCGGGAGTCGTCTGCCCTGGGGTTGGCCGTGCAATGCAATGTGAGGGAGTCTGGATGGCTCCATTCTCCTCACATGTGCATTTACAATTTACAATTATTAAATACATGGTAAGAATATGATTAGCAATGATCTTGTTACTCCCCGGATATGAGTATATTACTCGTGTTCCGAGGAGGATTAATTACTTAAAAATTACTAAAATTACTTAAAAACAATGTCCATTATTGTTGTCGCCAACACACTTATCAGTATTATCAGCAGAAAAAGTCTGCTAATTATCATTCATGATTGATATAATCGTAGTATGAACTCATAAAAAAACATTTTAAAAAAGAACCCTGTTTAATCAGTGACCAGAAATTTGCGAGAAAGGAAAGATGCGATATGAGATAGTTGCGTTGGCCATAATGGTTTCTGAGAATTAGGGTAGCTGCAAATGACGCAGAGATGTGCACCTATAATACAACTCAAAGTAAAAACATCAACCTACATATTATTCAGCACTGAGTTTCACATCAATTCTGCATTTTCTATTTTGTACAGGGGGCTTACATTACAAAGATATTTAAGTACCTAGATTTTTGGAAAAAATATGGACTTCAAACGTTTTTTGTCATAACAGGGCCCATATAACTTAATATCTTTTGTATATACTTAGGTAAGTAGAGAAGGAACATACCTATTACCCAGAAAATACCTACATAAAGTAGACAAGGAAGCGGTTGGGTTTGTTAGAACCACTTCATGCGCAAATTAGGTAATGTTAATTAAAATTTATTAGTTATTATTATAATCATAATAATACATAATTATGAATACTTTCCAGGTTACTTCGCTTGGATTAAATTTAATTCATCAAGGTTCTAAGCGCGAAGCTATCTAAGAACACGATTCCCATCGAGTTACCTTTTGGATAAAATGATAGGTACAATAACGTCTAATCTGACGTAATCTAATAAGAAATGTTAGCCCCGGATTCCCTTCAGCAGAAATCCACTCTTCGTTACTGCTAGGTTCTGACGTCATTTATTCTCTGAGTGTAAATACTTAGTTCTAGATAATCGCTTGACTTATATCAATTTTGTAGGTATCGCAAAATAAGATGCCATCACCGTCGCTAAGGAAATATATGGAATAACAGTGGCAGGCGCGAAGCTACCTAAGAACACGATCCCCATCGAGTTACCTTTTGAATAAAATGATAGGTACAATAACGTCTAATCTGATGTAATCCAATAAGAAATTTAGCCCCGGATTCCCTTCTGCAAAAATCCACTCTTCGCAAGTGATAGGTGGTGTGGATTATCGATTTTATTTCCAGAAAGCGCCTTATTTCCTATGTAGATGCAAGTCATATTGGAGCATACGGAGTGATCCTGGAATATTCTAATACATAATATAACTTAGAGTGCAATTTTCTCGATTCTCCTTGTTTTAAAACTTCACATAAGCCAAGTCGCAAGTGGAATTGTATAAATTTCACATCCTACCATGTATTATATGTATGTAGTTATATGTACCTAATTTATTATGAGATACAACTCGGATACAAGACAGTGTATGCTGGTAATATTCCAGTGAAATTTTATTGAAGAATCGGTCAACCGACTAAATTCATTATTTCTTATGAAATGAAGGAAAAAGTTGCAAAAGTAAAGTATTTAAGCCATCATCATCAGGAAAAAGGTAACAGGAAGGTCAAAGTCAACAACAAACACGGTACACCCGAATATACGGAGAGGATATAGGTATGTGAAGACCGTGAAAACTTACACACCTACCTAAAAAAAAAAAAAAAATTTGCTGAACAAGATACAGAGACATTTCTTCTTCTTCTTCTTCTTGCCTCTTCCCAGTTTATCTGGGGTCGGCCCTTCTGGTACGTAGTCGCCAGACCTTACGATCCTGTGCCATCCCACTAGTAAGCTGTTGGTCCCTAAGCTCCTTTTCGATATTTGTCCACCAGGTGGCTTGTGGACGTCCTCTGGATCTGGACTGTGATGGTATGTCCAGTGCGAGCTTTACCACGTGATCGTTGTTACGTCTGCTCACGTGACCGTACCATCGGAGTCTTGTTTCTTTTAATTTCTCCGGAATTGGCGCGACCCCAAAACTACCCCGGATGTATTCGTTTTTAATTCTGTCTTCCCTTGTAACACCTCCGGACCACCTAAGCATCTTCATTTCTGTTGTATGAAATTTCTGCTCATGTTTTTTCTTAGTGGCCCAGCATTCCGATCCGTAGAGCATAGCCGGGCGGACGGCTGTTTTGTATATTTTGCCCTTGGTTTTTATGGGCATCTTTGGATCGCACATAACACCCGTTAGGGCTCTCCACTTCATCCAGCCCGTATTTACGCGGTGTGTTACATCTGCTTCTACGGAGGCATCTGGTGTCACAACGGATCCGAGGTATTTGAACTGGTTAACTGTTGGAAGAGGTGTGTCATCTATATATATGATGGAGCTGCCCGTACTCCCATCGAAAATGCATGGCATGTACTCGGTCTTTGTTCTGCTTATTCTCAGGCCGTTGTCCTCCAGAGCAGCCACCCATCTATTCAGAGACTCCTGCAGAGCCATGGGGTCTCCATCTATCAACACGACGTCATCTGCGTATAGCATGCACCACGGTAGTCGTTTTTGGATATCTTTGGTTAGGTAGTCCATCACCATGTTGAATAGTAGGGGGCTCAGTGCTGAACCCTGATGGACTCCGACTCCTACTTTGAAATCCTTGCTATAGCCCGCAGGACCCCTGACCCTGGCGTTACATTCACTATACATGTCCTTCAGGAGGTCGATATACTGTTCGGGAACACCATGCGCTCTCGATGCATGCCATATTAGTCTGCGTGGGACCCTGTCGAACGCTTTCTCTAAATCAATGAACACCATATGCAGATTATCCCTATTTATTCGACTCTTCTCTAGTAGTATTCTTATAGTCTGTATTGGATCTGTAGTTGATCTTTCAGCTGTAAAACCAAACTGATTGGGAGATAATTGGAGTATCTTTTGCAGCCTCATGTTAACCACTCTTTCCCAGATTTTAAATGTGTGGGCTGTAAGTTTTATTGCACGGTAATTACCACATTGACTAACATCTCCTTTATTCTTATAGAATGGGATCAGTGTACTATGTCTCCAGGAGTTGGGAATCCCGCTACCATTCAAAATGAGATTGTACAGTCTTGTGAGCCATTTAATACCGACTGGGCCGAGTTTTTTAAGAAGATCTGTCGATATTTCATCGGGGCCCGTTGCCTTGTTGTTTTTCGTATTGGAGAGCGCTATTCTAACTTCAGACTCGGACACTTCATGAATGGGACCCATCGTAGGTTTCAGAGTTTCTAAGTTTCTACTAGGGAACTCTTCGTTTAGCAGCTCGGAGTAATATTGCTGCCATCTGGTATTTATGTCTGCATCGGCGGTAAGCAGTTTTCCCTTTTCGTCTTTTATGTATTTGTTTGTCTTTATGTCCTTGGTTGAATTGTGCCGGTATCTAGCAAGCTTGAATATGTCTCTGTCATTTGTAGAACTCTCTAGTTTATCATAGAACGATTGGTTTGCCATTGCTTTTGCGATGGCTACCTTCTTCTTGGCTAGGGCTTTCAATGTTCTGTATCTCTCTCTGTCGTCATCCAGGTTCGATTTTTGCCAGGTCTTAAAAGCCAGTCTCTTTTCCTTAAGCACCTCCCCGACTTCATCGCTCCACCACGATGTGTCCTTACAGGAGCTCAATCCGCCCTTGGACATCCCAAAAATCTTCCTCGCCTCCTCCT
Source organism: Ceraclea dissimilis (assembly GCA_963576895.1). NCBI lineage: Eukaryota > Metazoa > Arthropoda > Insecta > Trichoptera > Leptoceridae > Ceraclea > Ceraclea dissimilis. Next base: position 827,746 of record OY756367.1, on the reverse strand, counting down.
TACACTTGTTCTCGAAGCCATCCCACATTTCGTCAACGGACTTCTGTTCGATCATGTCATCTATCAGGTATTTAGTTATGTCGTCTATGAACAGTTTACCCTTTGCTTCGTTGTTAAGTTCATGCCACTTGATCTTGGGCGTTCGGTTCAATCTTCTCTTTATTGGTGTGGTCAGTGAGAAGACCGAGACGAGGAGTCTGTGCTGAGAAGTCAAAGGCTCACCAGGTATGACCTTACAATCCTTCGATCCTCTCAGGTTCCTTCTGTCGCACAGTATGTAGTCGATCTGCGACCGATTATTTGCGCTTCTGTAAGTTATCAGGTGGTCATCTTTCTTTTTATAAAATGTGTTCACTATTGCCAAGTCGTGCGCCATTGCAAAGTCCAATATCTGTTCTCCCTGTAGGTTTATGTGACCATACCCATATCCCCCATGCACCAAACGGTAGTCTGCATTTATTTCACCGACATGTCCATTCAGGTCTCCGGCAAGGTACTTTGCTTCATTTGATGGTATTTTTATAATTAAATCATCTAAGTCTTCCCAGAAAGAGATCTTTTCCTGCTCTGTGCATCCCGTTTGTGGTGCATATGCGGATATTATGTTTATGGGGTCTTGACTTGACTTGATACAGAGACATTTATTTTATTTTATTTATTTTAAGGTACAGATACAGTTATATACAACAATACAAAGATAAGGGTAAAAATTAAATTTAATTTTAATTAAAAAACAATAACAACAGCACAATAAATACAACAAACATCAATTTAAACTAATATATAAACAGCGGAATATTACAAATACGATTCATAACATTTGTTTACTAGGGCCATATTGAAGGTTCCTCCGCACACCCGAGTAAAACAGGCGCCATTCGCTCTTTTAGCACAAAGTTACTCAGACGGCCTCAGGGTTAGCCGGAAGCACACCCCCCAACAACGCCGTCCGGAATGACATCTTCGAGTGGGGCTTCAAGGGGCGCCGGTTCGAATACCCGTCACATCGCCGGTGACCATAGAAACTAGTCTACGCCGATTTGAACCTTCTTTTTCAACCCTCCTTCCTCCACTACTGGACATAGGCCTTTTGCACCCCCTTCAATTCGTCTCTGTTCTGCCCCTTCGTGTCCAGGTTCTACGTGGGTGCCTTGTGTAAATTATCGTCATCTGTTGTCTTCTTCTTCTTTCGTATGCGAATACGACCATTGTGCAAATGTTCTGGGAGTCTGAGTCAGAGCTCCGCGTCAATATTTCTCAAATATTCAAATCCCCTTAGCGTCACCTCATGGATTTACCAAATATCCCCCTCGAACTTCTTGATGGGACAGTGCCCCACAATGCGATCCACCGTCTGTTGTCTTGACAACCCAGAATATTGTGGAAAAAAAAATGGACAAAATCAAATATTTGGATAGGATAAATTATTTTTATTTCATATCCGTAATCGAAATGTTACTTGCTTAGATAATTATATTGAGTTTGGTTCGGTGACTCGACTATCCGCTTAACCGCGCGCCGGGTAAGTTAACCGGCTAAATTAGGTAGATGCAACTATCTCATTTCATCTGGGCAATTTGATAAAACGCTGCCTGTGCAGAAATGCATCCATTTGTATCATGCATCTAGCAACCGGAGTAGTATGATGAGAATATATAAACCATCGTAAAGTAGTGATAATATCGGATGCGCTCGCTAAGTAAGGCTATACTGTACTTCGACCTAACCTAGCAAACATTAAGTACAGGGAAACCTCATTAAAATAAGTTTCGTTCAACGCATAGACTTTTATAATAAGTACCTAGATGGCGTACTCAATGCTAGTAGGTAGTGAAGTTAACTGGTGCCTACAAACTGTTAAATCGTATGGAGAATTTTGACATTTCGTAGGCAACGTTTTCTAAAGTTTGTTTTCATAGTTAAAAACTGTATTCGTTATAACGTTATTTAGGAATTAAGAGATAGAGTTTCTATTATTGATATCTTGTTAATAGTGTGAGTTTTGCGACTCTAAAATACCAAAAAGTGCCGAGCGTGAAATTGCGTCACTCCCTTATTTCTGTTGAAAATACATGGAGTCAGACTTATAAAGGTACTTAATATACCCTTTTTCAATAAAATTCACAAAAATCTCATTTCTATCCACTAGAGTAACCTGGATGCGGAAGGGTCAGAACAGATACGAGTTGAAACAGTTGGAAGAAGCCTATATCCAGCAGAGGAGGGAAGAAGGCTAATGAAGAAGAAGAAGAGTCACTAAAACATAATCTCATTTATTCATTATTTAAGTTTTAGGACGATATCTTTAGTATTAGCTGAGAAATCTTCCTTTTTCCAATGCAATTTTTCGCGTGTTCAGTTACTGTGGCAAATTGTAACGTTAAGCGAGGTACACACTGAACTGTGTTATAAGCAAGATGAAAATATGGGTCACACTGACATAACCTTGTTAGGGTAATATACACGGGTATATTGTGAAGATGTATTACGACCTACTGTATGTATAATGTATGAAGTGCCTATACTATTATACCTTACATACCTATGTGTTAGAGTTACTACCTACAGTCTCTACACTACTATATTCGATTATCTAGCAGTGTTGTAGACTCGAGTCAAATGAGTCGGACTCCGGAGACTGACTTGTATCATTTGGCTGTAATCAATGTATTTATATTTAAAGTAGAGTCTGATTTTTGTAAGTGTTGGCATAAACTCCCGCATTTTACGATTGATTGCTGTGAAACTTCACAAAAACTTTCGTAACGACCTGCTTTAGTTTCTGACGTGGCTGTTTTTGAAAAAAAAAAGGTTTTTCTGGGAGATGGCATGATGATGATAGGATCCAAGGGTTTTGAGGGGTCATGTGTAGTATCGTATTAAAGTGCGTTGAAAAGGAGTTCAGACCATAAGTCACGTTTTGTCCAGCTCAAACCATCGAAAGACACCGCGCCGTTTCGAAGTACGGGTAACTCAGCTAATGTTACGTTAAAAAAACGATCGTTATAGTAGTCACTAAAAGGTGCATAACTACTCGTTGTTTGACAACGGCCGTAACCTCAAAATCTCTCTGAATGTTACGTTAGGAGTGGATTTTTTCTGAAAATCCTGCCTGAGATCTAATGACTCGCCAATTCAGAAATGTACCTACGTACCTAAATATGATTCGACTTAATACCAACTCGTTATCATTTTACTGTAGTTTTGTAATCCATCACAAATACTGATAGTGGCTGACATTGTTTCTTGATTTTCGGGCAAACCGTGTGAAGATAAACTTGATCGACGTTTCGACACTCTTTATCTTTTTCTTCACTTTATCTTCACACGGTTTACCCGAAAATCAAGAAACAATGTCAATCGCACACCGTGAAAACCTTCAACATTTGCTAACTGATAGTGGCTTATTACTGATAGATCATCAATCACTAAATGAGCCCCTGGTTTCAGTTGCACGGGTTTGGGTAATAAGTACTTGCAAAGGTAAGCGGCGCGGTGCAAATCAGGTGCAAGCGGGTACATCCGCCGTTTTCAGTATTGAATAATTGATTGTATTTTTAGTACGACAAAGCCAATTACGACAAAAAAAATGACATTTGACCATTTCATTTCATGTCGCTCTATGTGCAATGACTTAAATTGACTTCCACAACTCCAGACTCGATTTGAGTCTTGGCTTCAAATACTAGAGACTTGACTCGAAACTTGAATTGTGTGACTCGGAGACAACACTACATAGTAATTTATAACATGCTCCTACCTTCGACATTGTTTAGTACTTATACTCTCTACTACATAAATAGATACACGTCTACGAATAATTCCGTATGTGTCATATGACTCTATATCTGTTTACTTAATATTCACGTTCATCAAACATTAGAGACTAAACGAATTTAGAATTCATTATTTACGAGTGTAATTCTAAATGTTGTAGAATACGCAGATAGATGAAACGAAGCGTCACTATATCAAAATATGTTTCTAACTGTTTGCAACCTATGGACAATAGGTATGTCTACTTGGTTACTTTTGAAGTCAAGAAACACTGTTATTTTTTAGGACGACCTTAATTCACTTTCCAAAGTCATAGAAGCTCGAGATTTTTTAAGATGTGTGATGTATGGGTATATCAGGAGAAGGGCTTGATACAGAGTCAGAAATGCAGAAGCAAAATGGACACTGAACAACAACAAAAATAGTACTGGACGGTCACAACACTAAGATGGATAGAATGTATGAATGTATACCAGGCGCGAAGCTACCAAAGAACACGATTCCCATCGAGTTACCTTTTGGAAAAATGATGGGTATAATTATAGTGTCTAATCTGACGTAATCCCATAATAGTCCAAGAGCCCGCTGCTTAATTTATGACGTATCTGTTTTTTGATCGAAATGTGGTAGAAATGATAGCTTACCAATAGGGTATTACATCGCACTAGGGTTGCCTATCAAAATCCTGCCGCAACCCCCCCTGCCCCCCCCCGAAAAGGTCCCTCTTCGCGGTTTTTCGCATTTTATAGGAATATGGTAAGAGATAGAAGAAAGTAGTCAATGACAAAAATAATCCTTGCTAAATTCTCTACAAAAAATATTAAGTCAATTTTTTCGTAGAACTAGCTGTTTACCCGCAATGACCGGTCCAAAACCTAAATTCATTTAAAATACAAAAAAAAATGTATTTAAACTAAATTGGTTGAAAATTGATAAGAGCTACAGGAAAATAGTCAGAGAACGAATTAATAACCATAGTCTTAGCTACAAAACGAGCTATAACTTATGTTCATACATCTAATAATTTCGGAGTTATTACAATAAAACTCAGTGACGAAAATTCTTAAAATTTAGTTTTTCATAAAATAACTAATGATATAGCACCGCAGGCCAAAATTTTTTTTCCATAAAATGTTAGTAATAATGGGTGGAAGAATGTGAAAGAAAAAAAATCAAACTTTTTTTTTATTTTTTCAAAAAATATCCTGTTTTTTGACCGGCCATTACGGGTAAACTACTAGTCCTATGAAAAAATTGACTCAATGTTTTTTGTAGAGAATTTAGCAAGGATTATTTTTGTCATTGACTACTTTCTCCTATCTATTACCATATTCCTATAAAATGCGAAAAACCGCGAAGAGGGACCTTTTCGGGGGGGCAGGGGGGGTTGCGGCAAGATTTTGATAGGCAACCCTAGTGCGATGTAATACCCTATTGGTAAGCTATCGTTTATACCACATTTCGATCAAAAAACAGATACGTCATAAATTAAGCAGCGGGCTCTCGGACTATAAGAAATATTAGCCCCGGCTTCCCTTCTGCAGAAATCCACCCTTCGCCACTGATGTATACCTACTTGTATACAACTATATAATGAGGGCTTTTAACTCAACAGACTTTGCACAATAATATCTATGAAAGTGTTTTTTATAAAGAAAGTGAGAAAAGAAACACCATAGGCAAACATTTTTTATTAAACTGATGGATTTTGATACTAATTTTAGAAAATTTACGTTATGATGAGAAAATGTGTGGTAGTAATATGAAATTTTATGAGGTTTAATCATTTAGTATGAAAAAATATATACCTATTCCAATCTTGGCGACGCCCATGTTATTATTTATACGTTGGACCAAAATGATCACAGCTATGGAATACCCCGAGACAGAATTTGATAGTATTTTGCCAGAATTATTAGAATCATTATAAGGTAGGTACGAGTATGATGTACCTACTTTTGTTTTCTGTAAAGTCTCGTTAGTAGGGGCTCTTGAACCAAAGTCCATAGAAGTCCATTGTCCTTCTGAATGCCCCTAAATTGACTCATATATCAGCGTCGCATGCAATAATGAATTAATTACAGTGATAATTTGTATACATTGTCTTTATAGCTACTACTATGAAAGGCATTGTTTCTATTTACGTAGATACCTATATCCTTCGTATATTAGAACATCACACATCTTCTCTAACTAAACATATTGTATACCAAGTGCAATTAGGGCTGCCACCTTTCAAAGAGGGTTGGCCCGGAGTTAAGGTAAAAAAAAATGTATTTTTATTCAATAAAACGTATTCTTTATTGCAGTAAAAATGTGGGAAACAAACTCGTAAATAGCGCCGCAGTCGGAAAATTTTTGTGAAATTGAGCTAGGAAGGTCCTGGTGTAAACAGATTTATAATACTTCTTCTTCTTCTCAGTCGGTCCCTCGGTTACGAGGATCGTGACCGCCATGCTCACGGATGAGTCTCGCCCATCCTTCCCGGTCCTGCGCCATTCTTGTGGATTTGTACAAATTGGCCCCCGTGATCCTTTTGACCACATCTGTCTACCTTATCTGTAGTCGTCCCCTTCCCCTCCTACTGTCAACTGTTCCAAGCATATAATACTAAACCCATCAAAAAGGTAGCAAGGTAGAATTTTTTGATGAAACAGTTTATTTTTTTTATTGAGATTTAACGGATTTTCATGGACTGCCCGGTAATAGTTAAGTCACTGTCTCACGACCTAGTATGACCCGGAGATATACGTTGCTAACCCGGAGCCCAGATAACACCCGGAGAGGTGGCAGCCCTATGTATAATACTGTGTTAGTATACTTTGTACTCATAGGCATGTAGCTGTACTGACAGAGCTGGGCAGAAAAGCGTTAATCCGTTAATCGTTAATTAACGAAGTTAACATTTTGGTTAACGATTTAACGCTTTTCTCACCTCCAAAAATTGTTAACGGATTATTTAACTTCCGTTACATTTTACTTCCGTTAATTAAGTCCGTTAATATTTGATAGATTGCATAGAAATCATCCACTGGAGGCGCTGGCATTAGACAATCCAAGAGTTGTATGGGGTTATGTGTAGTATCGTATGTGGTATCGTATGTGGGTTGGGAGTGTGAAAAGAAATTTGACTTTATTGGGATACATCCCGATAGTGTCAATATGATAGTAGTTGTACTTATGTAGTTCTATTTCATGCCATTTAAACGCGATTTTTTTTACATTAACGCCTTAACGGATTAACGTTAACTTCCGTTATATTTTTCAAAATGTAACGCTTTAACGATTAACGAAGTTAACTTTTTAGTTAACGGATTATCGATTAACGAAGTTAACTTTTTGATTAACGGTGCCCACCTCTGTGTACTGACTAACTTAGATTGCTATTTGCTACACAAGGGCTATTAATAATATTCCTAATACAATAAACTCGCAACTTTCCTAATTATACAACTCATTTTACTCTCCTTACACAAATTATAATATAAACTGCAAATAAACTACATTCCTATCCCATTATGTAATAAAGACGTGGCCCAACATCACTACTCCTACTTGGGGGTAAAATATTTTAATGAATTACCTAGTAACGTTAGATGCATACGTGCTTTGGATGAGTTTAAAAGAGGGATTGTTAGAGTGATTGTTTCGTAATATGGTGTGCGGTGGGATATATTAATATATATAAGTATGTATTTTATAAGTTAATTTGTGCAAGATGCATAGTGTAGGTTGTATGATTGTAACACCGGTTTTGCAGTTTTGGTGTTGTATGGTTTTATATTAATTTTGGTGTTGTATAGTTTTATATTTGTCAACTGTATACAATGTAACAATAATATGGTACACGGACTGGTGTAAAATGTTCTAGGCTGTTATAGTGTAGTGTACATAATATGAACACACAATTTTGTATTTTAAAATGATTATATTTATATTATGTACTTATTAGTTATTACTATTTAAAGGCGGCTATCCCTTCCCATACACAAGTACCTACTTTTTTGGGAAGGTAGTGCGTTAAAAAAACTTGTTGATTTGATTTATATGTATGTATGAAATGTAATATGTACTACTTTTTTGAATAAAAAAAAATATTATTATTTATAATATTATGATAAAGCTGGTACCTATACGTATTATATGTTGCAGACGCGAAGATACCTATGAAGAATTCGATACACACCGAGTTATCTTTTGATGATAAAATATTTAAGATAATTCACGGCCTACGGCCTTAGACAATATAGGTATGTATAATATAAAATATTCGATCACAATTCATTGAGTAAACATAAAATAGGGCTTAATGCAAATGATAATAACATAAATGATAAATATAGTATATACATAGCAAGGCAAAACAAGCAGTAATACGAATAGTCATATTCAGCACAGATACAATAAAAAAGATTGAAACAATAATAAAATATAACTATATAAGGCTAAAAATAATTAATCAGCTTATGAAGTAAAAAAACAATAATAAAATACAATTATAAATAACACAATAAATCTGACTGTATAATAGAAAAGAATAAAATAATAATAAAATATGGTTATATGAGGTTAAATACGATCAATCTGTATAACAGAAAATAATGAAACAATAATAAAATACAGTCATATAAGGCTAAAAAACAATCAATCTGTAAAATTATAATAATAAAAGAATAAAACAATAATAAAATTTGGTTATATGAGGTTAAATACAATCAATCTGTATAACAGAAAATAATGAAACAATAATAAAATACAGTCATATAAGGCTAAAAAACAATCAATCTGTGAAATAATAATAATAAAAGAATAAAACAATTATAAAATGCAATTATAAAATTTATAATAATAAAAAGTAAAATACAATCAATCTGTCTGTATGATAGAAAAGAAAAAAATAATAATAAAACACATTTCGTCGATGATCTTCCAATACCTCCTATCTCGATTTGACCAAATTTTACAGGAGGAAAAAAAAACTTCATATCTTCGTTAATTTTCGAAAAATCGAAAGACAAAAAATACCGTTGGTTCAAAATACTATATTTTATTGATTTATAAAAAAAAATCTGGAAAAAAACTATAGTTAAGGCTATACGTAACTTAGGAGGTATTTCCGTGATAAAATATTTCATTATATTCAATTAGGAGGAATTGGCATTGAAGTTAGAAGGTATTGCTTCCAGAATTTCAAACCCAGTAACCACAAATTGTATAATACATTGTAAGTTAGAAGATATTAGTTTGATTTACATACAACATTTATGAAAAAAAAAAACATTTAAATAAATTTATTAACCATAATCAATTAAAAAAAAAACGGATCCATAAACTCCTGGATGAAAACTGTATGTGATATGCAATTTTCATTATTGGTTCAAGGCTTCAAGTTCTTGTTTTTTTCTTCTTCTTCTTTTAAGCCCCTTTCCGTCCACTGCTGGATATAGGCCTCTTCCTGCCTCTTCCATAATTCTGTGTTTTGGGCGCTCTGCCTCCACCCTTGTTTTTCTAAGGATTTAAACTGCTTGTTATGGATTTAAATTAATCAAGTATCAGAATATTGGCAGAAAGGATTCATGGGTATAGGCTGTATGGGATATTCAGTTTGAGTTGTTGGCTCAAGGCAGTCTTAATGAGGGAATGTTGTATAGGATATTTAGGTTAGACAGATTCAGGTTCAAGGCTTCCACAGGTAGCCAGATATCAAAACTTACCTACATCCACTTTCTCCATGGGTAAAGGTTGTATGAAATATTCAGTTTCAGTTGTTGTTCAACTATTAGAACTTACCTTAAGTCACTAGTGCGATAGCTCTACGGGATATTCAGATTCAGTTATTCTTTCAAGTATTAGAACTTACGTCCACAGGCTTCGTGGGTAAAGGCTGTATGAAATATTCAGTTTCAGTTGTTGTTTCAACTATTAGAACTTACCTTAAGTCACTAGTGCGATAGCTCTACGGGATATTCAGATTCAGTTATTCTTTCAAGTATCAGAACTTACGTCCACAGGCTTCAAGGGTAAAGGCTGTATGAAATATTCAGTTTCAGTTGTTGTTTCAACTATTAGAACTTACCTTAAGTCACTAGTGCGATAGCTCTACGGGATATTCAGATTCAGTTATTCTTTCAAGTATCAGAACTTACGTCCACAAGCTTCATGAGTGAAGGTTTCATAATATTTTAAATTTCAGAAGTATGCTTTGAGCTCCCGGATAATATAATCCAGGTGGTGTTTCTGTTCCAATTATTTTGTGTCATTAGAACATCTTCGCTGGTGATGATGGGTCCTAAGTAATATAATATACCTAATCGATTTTAGTACATTACAATGTACCTACATAATTATATAAATCTAAATAAGATTAATACAATATTACTAGAAAATGTCATAGTAATTTGAAAGAAATATCTCCTAAGTAATTATGAGTGATAGCAAAATATTATCTTCGAGAATAAAAATGTGAACTAGAAATACCTCCTATCTTAAAATTTCATTTTGAAATGGTCATTATAGGTATATAATGCAACAAAATCTAATTCAGATTATTACATTAGAACAAACATTCAATAGACCATTTGCTTGGCTATATATTTTCCAGAACATATCAAACAAAACATAAATATTTACATTTTAAGGTTAGCGCATTGCGTCCGCGCGAGATCTCCCTACAAATTGTTACAAAAAACTGATGTTAGGAGCTATTGGCGCCAATTTAGATACCATATTTGTTTGGAGGTATTGTTTTTAGTGTAATTTGATATGAAAAAATCAAAATTTCACTTTGGCTGTCTTTCCATCCTGTAGATATGGTCAAAATACACCGATTTGCATCAAAAAGTCATTTTGTGAAAAAACGTCAGATAGGAGGTATTGGAAGATCATCGACGATTTGTAAAAGGCTAAAAACGATCAATCTGTCAATCCATCTGTATAATAGAAAAGAATAAAACAATAATAAAATACGACTATAAAAATCGAGGTGGCCATGTTAAATTGCCTGTAACTCGGCTGCGGGTGACGCATTCGATCTGAAAATGGCGGTGAGAGAGTTGCACAATCTCGCGATGTGCAGATCTTGCTCTTTTGTATTTCGTGCTTACTTAGAAGCAAAAACGGACCTTGATAAAAAAAATAACATGTATGTGTATATTTTATATATTTTTTCTTTATTTTGGGCGCCTTTAATTGCTTGCATGTCCTGGTTTTTCATCTTCATATTTTACGTTTCTGCTTTATTTTGTTTCCAGGTACTTTTCTCCACAGCGGACGTTGGGGGTCGCTGGTACTGTAGGGTACCACGGGGAGCCGTTACCCTGTCCGTTACGCGGGTTGGGTGCGGTTTTCTTTGTTTCCCTGCTTCTGCGCCGGTTGGCCCTTTTCCTAAAGTCAGGGTCAATCCTAGGCATTGCATGTCAATTATGCTGTTTTTTATGTTTAGGCTGTAAGAATTCTAGTACGTAGTAAATACGTAACTGTAAGATAGTATATAGGAAATTGTATTAGTATATAAGGACTTTTTGTGAACGTTGAGGGTTGTTTTAAATCAGGGAGGGGTTTGTCGGGGGGAGCCCTTCTGGCGAACCCTGAGCCCTCCCTAGAACTGTTTTTGCACAAATATTGGATGACATAGGAACTAGCGTTCCTTCATCATCCAGGGTAAGTGGGAGGGAGCAACCCTTAACGGGAAAAAAAATAACATCCCTCGAATTAAATTATCACAAAAATGTTTTATGAAACTTAATCAGCACAATGAAATGGCGAGTTTATTACTGATGCAGTAACGCCTCCAGAACATCTGAATTTCATAAATTTATATAGGTATTATTATTTTAACTTCTCTAATAGAAATAAAAAACGGTCGAGGTTGTCAGACGCAAACATAAAAATATTATGTCCTTAAAATCTGTGACGTTTAATAAAATCATTGCGGGTATGATTAAGGTTCCCCGCAAACCACGTAGGGTCGGGTATACATGGTAGACCGAGACCGACGGAAATATACCGATTATATAGGCCTGCACACTAAATAAAAACATTATGGGTGCCACTGGAGATGCGTTTTAGAAATATTATGTATGTTATTGTACATAAAGTTCTTAAATCTTCCATAAGACGTTTTTTTAACATTTTCAGCAAAGAGGTTCACCACCTATTTCTAAATTATTTTTGCGTACAGAAAAAAATGTTTTGAGTATTTATTTATTCATATTTCAAGTGAATAGAATACAGAAACGTTAAAAATCAAGCAATATTTTTAAAAAAGTATCTGTGTTTGCATACACAAACCCCAAAATACTTTCCTGCACACCTTGCACTAGGCTGAAAGCCTGTATCGCAAAGTGTGGAATACATCGCCAGCGCCGCCGGGGTTTGCACCTGGTACCTCCCGCTTGAGAAACTGCAGCTTCAACCAACTGCGCCAACCATGTTATACAATATACATGGTACAATTAGAGGATGACATTTGTTCACTAGGGCGAGCTTATCGCAATACAACGATTTCTTCTATATAGGTACACAGCATTTATTGGTTACCTCATTATTTGAATATATCGTGATGGTACAGTAATTTACTAATTGTAATACAACGTTTTTTTCATTTATTACAAGGTGCGTTCACAATTTTGCAACCGCAATTAGAAACCGCCCTCCATAAGAATATAAAATGCTTTTATGGAGGATACAATCTCAACAAATTTATCTCAAATAAATCACGAAACTGCGTAATAAGTAATCCACAAGTTATGACGTCATCACTGTTTTTATGTCGCCGTGTTAGGGCCTTTTGTGAACCATTTGTGAGTATATTGCACATTATAGGCCTCTGGTATATTATGATAGGGGAAGGTTGCGCAGGAAGGGGAGAGGTGGGCAATATAATTTATAATATAAACCGCTACCTACAAATGGTTTCCTCTATCTTCGCTACCGTGCGGACGTTAGCTGCAAGCGGAGTTCAAGATTGTATTGTTGGTAGTCTTGAATGTCGATTTTGTCGTAAGAGCTGTCAAAGGTTCGCAATATTCTCACATTGTGTCTTTTACAAGTAACCTACAATGCCGAAAATATTACAGAGTAGCGCTAGAGAAATCATTTTAAAGAAAATATAGTTTTGCGATATGGAAAAAGAAAAAAATACTCCGATAATCCCTTCAAGCCGCCATTACATGTTAGAAAAACAATGTTGCCAGTTTATTCTAACAATTCGATTTTTTTTAAACAACAATTTAGAAATATAATTTGAAAGTAGCGAAAAAATGTAACCATATCTTATTATCACATCAAGCAACACTGAATCAAGTTTGCTCCAGGGGACTTCTAACGCGAAATTCACAGTCTGTACTTCAGTGATAAACTCTAATAGGAGTACGCACATTCATCATCTTGTGTCAAATTGGAATGTCAAACGCAACCCCCTGTATATACATACTCCTATACAGGGTGGAAAATTTAATCGTATTTGTGTTTATTTTTCAAAATACTTCACTGCGTACCTATACAGTAAACGCCAATTTAATTTCACCAAAATAAATTGTGAAAATAATTGGTACTTTGTATATTTTAACCACACGCTATAATTTAACTTCGTCATCCGTGGTTGTCGTTGTTCTTCATAAAATTTTAACAACTATGTGCTCTACACGTCACCCCAGAGATTCGAGCCTGGCATCTCCGGATCATAAGTATATAGTAGTAGTAATTTAGTAATTAAGACAACTTCTATTGATCAACATTATTTCGCAATAATTAGCTACTATATAGCAACTTTTTCGGAAAACTGAGACAACGATCTCGAGTGCAAACGAGAAAGAGAATTGACTAAAATTTTCAAACAGATTGGATATTCACCAATTCGTGTCGCCGACTAAATGGAACGGACGAATAAATGGAACAAATATTGCCTAAACAATTGCTCCACTGAACTGCCTCAACTGAAACAATTAATTATTTCGGCACTATTTCATACTTGCAATAGTTGCTCGGTAAGTCGGAGCAATTTTAACTGCGCAATTATTTCGGCAATAGTTTCTCGTGTACCTTAGCGAACCTTGGCTACTCGGTCATTTATGAACAAATAAATAATATTGTTCTAATTTAACTTTGTTCCTTAGTTGTTACCCAGTCTCCTTGTTAATCAACGTTACCTGTAGTACGTTAGGTATATACCGTATCCCCGAATATACCGTATATACCTATACCGTATATTTTATACCATATATCCGAATATACTGTATATCTAGTTATCTGCAGGGTAGGTATACGGTATCTCATTACATGATTGAGCCGTCAGCTTTGAAGTGATATGCGCGTTCGAGATGTAAAAAAGGTATATTAAGGTATATTGATGATTTCAAATTAAAAATGTAGAGGTATCTAGGGAATATATAGATTCGCATATTATACCTACATACAATAAATCCATTTAATATTTTATGAATAAATATCGATATTGGTCGCAGTAGACGTTTGAATGCAAAATAATGAGAAAACTCGTGTTTTTTTTAATATCGAAGATTAAATATTTGCGGTGATTATAAATGTCAAAAATTACGTAAAAGTAAAAATCTATGTTTTACACATGGTGGGGTTGTAAACATGTTGAAAAATATTTCAGGAATAGAGGGATTAAAATTTACAAAACTTGTGTACGACCCATTGCGACATGCGGGATTGAATGCAGGGCAGATACCACAGTAACTAAAACGCGCTGAGAGTCTCTGAGATGAGGACCCTCAGAAACATTGCAGGAAAGACTCTCAGATACAGAGTAAGAGAGATATGCGAGGTCGAGGATGTCGTTAGATGGGGAAGGCAACGAATGAGACACTGGTATGTGAGGAGAATGGAGTCATCCAGGCTCCCTCACATAGTGCTGCATGGCCAACCCCAAAGTAGGCGACTCCCAGGCAGACCACCAAAGAGATGGATCAACAGCTGGGAGTCGACCTCGCACGAGAGGCAAGAAGCTAACAATTCCAAAACAACAGGCCACTAGGCCTAACATAAGAATAATAAGAAGAAGGTATTTTAGTACTTAAGTAATTTCTTTTGAAGAATTTTACTAACTACTTAGGAAAAATCATACGGACCAAATCTTCCATTGGAGATATACCTAAATTATTTCAAGTATTGGAACTGGACTTTTCTGCATTGCGCAGATGGAAATACATTAGTATAGATTGAGGTATCTACGTTCACATAATGCAGCTTTATGTGAACTCCCCTAGGGAGGAAGCAGGATAGATCGTCCGGCGCTTACGAGTCGGCTGGCTTAAGTGATCACTTTATGCCCGGAGCAACGTTCACCTATTCCACCACACCCTGTTGTCAATTGTGTATTCTTGGAAGTTGTATAATTTTAAATGTTGTCCTGGGCATAAAGTGATCAGTCAAGCCTGCCAAAGCCGACCGGTAAGCGTCGGAACATCCATCCTGTTTCCTCCCCAAGGGAGTTAACATAAAGCTACATTATGTGAATGCAGATATCTCTCACTTTTGTCGAGGAAAATCTAAAAAATATCGCATATGTTTTTTTTTCATAGCGTACGTAGCTACGGACTAATTATTCCGGTGTGCTAAAAATGGTTACATGAGATTTCAGGCTCTTAAACTTACGGATAAACTTAATGTCGATGTAAGTCAATAAGTGGACCTTTAGCTTTAAAGTACCTACAGACATAGTAAAATAAAAGAGCGAGACGGCAACACAATCACATATCGTTTTAAATAAGAACAACATTTATGTACTTACTCAGCCATGTCGTGTTCATTCGCCATCCTGCACAGAACTCCCCTGTCCATGGAACATTTCCCAGACACGGGGTCAGGAGGTGCCAAGTTGATGTACGGTGGTTCTTCCAGGAACGTGATCCGGAGATGGAACTTTTCAGGAACGCCCTGCGGCGGTGTGTGAGAATTTCCCGGCCATACGATGTCCTTGATATCTAATCCTTCCTTTTGCCATGATTTCCAAACTCCGATCTGAGAAAAAAAAATTACGTGGCGTTAAACTGAATATCTATCCCCCTCATGCCAAGTCCCCTGCGGGATAGGCAGACAGAACAAATCGCCAGGCTTTTATATACTCACACACACTTCAGACTTCCGTCACATTCATGCAATTAGTCATACAAACTCTACGATTTCTTTTAGTCAGAACACGTCCGTCCTTTAGAATCTTTTCAACAAGACGTGTAGTTCTTGGAGGGCCGCGCTTCCTTACACCTCTTCCTCCTCTCATTTTAAATAATAATTGAATTCAATAAATTTATATAATATACTATAGATATTATATTAATATAATATTGTAGTACTATTTAATGTTGTATTGTGTTGATACTAGGTTTGTACTGCTGCTGAAATAGTTTGTAAGAATGGTGCCTCTACAATGAGTAGGTACCTACAGCAGTGTAGATTATGTTATTTAGTTATTAATGTTATTATTGTTTAGTTGATACCTACTGTGTAGGTTATGATGTAATGTTATGTTATAATATTTCAAACCCTGATAATTACGGGATACTCCTCCCCCTTAACACAAGTTTTACTTTATAAGGGGAGGTAAAACGTTATAATATGTAGTTTAAGATCTATATTCTCAAATGTAAATTTAATCTGTCAACTTATTGTAATTACACATGTTCTAAATAAATAAATAAATATTATGTAGTTTAACCCTATTTCACTCCCAAAGACTTTAATTAATAGTAGACTTACCCCCGTTTTCACCAACTTTTACCTAAGAAGGAGATCCCTAAGAAATTTCCATACAAAAACAGATATAATATTCCATTTTTTGACACGCAGGTCTACCAACCACACCCTAATTCCATACAAAATGCAACACGCAACTCACCTAGCCTGGGCAGAGATATTTGGGCACCTAACGTAGGTGAGTTGCGTGTTGCGTTTTGTATGGAATTAGGGTGTGGTTGGTAGGCCTGCGTGTCAAAAAATAGAATATTATCTCTGTTTTTGTATGGAAATTTCTTAGGGGTCTCCTTCTTAGGTAAAAGTTGGTGAAAACGGGGGTACATCATATTGACGCAATCATATTGAATCAATTTGTGTTGGACCTAAGAATCCTAAATACACAAATAATCATCATGTTTCGGGCAAGCTCTATAATTAATGCCATCTGTGTGATTTAATTCAAAGCAATTATTTGTGTTCAAGAACAATAATGGATAACAAACTTATTGATGAGTGAAATGTCTTACAATTGTTGTAACAATAAGAGGAGCGAATAAACAATTCAGCTATGCTTGATAAATAACAATAGTAATTACAATAAGGCATAGATTAGCGAAGACATCGAAGAGCTTCGTGTGTCTCAGTGTGCGAATGCTAAACGCGCTTCCCAGGGAGTTGAAATCACTGGATGATACGGCCTTCCGCGGAGGGGTGAAGAAGTACCTCGTTGACAAAGAATTTTATTCCGTTGACGATATGTTGAAAAATTGATTTGATGTATGACGAAATGTCAATCAGAGCCCTTTACACTCTGATTGGCATTGATCTGATAATGATATTGTTCACGATACTTTGTTTAATGATATGCTATGAAATGATATTGTAAAAATTGACGAGTCCAGTTGCCCGAATGGGCCTACGGACGATAGAGAACAATAAAACAATAAAACAATACACATACAAAGCCTTCGAAGGCTTGCGTAAAGGTGTTCTTACACGAGCAATTTTTCTAGCAATAATTGCGGCAACTCGTACAAATCGTAGTGATTAACATCAAGGGCGTCGCCAGCCTTGGAGCTAGGGGGGGGGACAACAAAATTTTTGAAAATTGATATAGTACAAAAAGGCGTAAGTAGCGCATTTGTCATCAATCAATTAGTCTGAAATCAATTCAGCCAAAATCAATTTTGCCCAACGATCAATTCGTCGATCTAAGACGAATTGATAATCAGCCGAATTGATAATTAGACGGATTGATTTCAGAAAAATTCATTTTAGACGAATTGATTTTAGACCAATTGATTTTAGACGAACTATCCGGATACCGTCAACAGTGTTGACGTGTTAAATAAGAACAACTGTTGACCATTAACTGTTAACCATTGACAAAGCTCTAGATGGGATAGAATGAAATATTTTGATTTATGCACACAATAGGTGGGACTATAGCGACATAAATTATTATTCGTGTACTTTATGGGACTGACATAATTCTTACCTATGTCATTTTACTTGTACGCTCCCTGTAGGTCCAGCAGGGTGTTTCATAATATACGCAACATCCGCTCCACCGTCCTACAGGGTGACCCGTATATCATGTTTTTATTATTTTCCTATCTTCGTTAATAATTTCGTCCCACGCATTAATCACAAAAATATTAATAAAATAATAATTCGGTTACAGAGACTCCAACCGCGTGTTGGTGTATTAATATCATTTTTCATACTGGACATTGTTAGGTTAGGTTATTATTTATATTATTAAATTATTTTTTCATATTTTGTACAGCACCCAACTATGACGTCACGGTCATTAACCGCGGCATCAAGGTTTAAAATCGCATGAACAATCTCGTAATAAAATTTTAAATTGCGTTTATTTTAACTTTTTGTGGTTAATTTCGCTTTTATCCTATTTTTTTAATGGTCATTCACTAGATTATAATGCATATTATTATCAATACGAAAAATATTTTTATCTTTGCGACTTTCGGGAAACAAGTTGCTGTCTTTCGAAAAAAATAATCTAAAACATTTTTACATTTCTTTTATGAGAAATCTATACAAGATATAAAAAATAATTACGGTCATTCAATTCATTCGAGGTGCAATGTATCTACACAATGTTTTTCCAAAGCATATTTAGTAAAATTATCGAGATCTAAAGGTCTCAAACATATCTTTTTTTTTTCAAATGTCAATATGCCTACTTTTAATAAGTATTGAAATGAGCGCCTTAAATAATATTGCTTTAAGATTTTTATTTCGTCGTCTGTATGTTCAGTCTGAAGTTGAATAATGATTAGTCTTGTTTTATTTTGTCACCATGGAGACAGAAAATTCTCACCTGCTTCCTCTGCGCTCCATGGAAAACTCCATTAATCATCGCATGAAAGTTTCGGGAAAGGTAAAATAATATGTTGATAATAATTTAATTCAACACCAGAAATTCCAGGTAATTTGAAAGGGAACGCGAACTGGAATCCATTTTCGAGGGAACGAAAGGCAGAGGCGATGTCTCAATTAATGATACTCGTATATGACAAGTAGTAACAATCGCATGATAAAATGGTAAAAATAGCGTTTTAACCATTTTTTTGTGTTAATTTCATGCATATTATCGTGAAAAGTAGGTAAATCTCCGCGACATTCGGGAAACGAGTTTCTGTCTTTCGGAAAAAGATCAGAGATGTTTTTCCTTTTTTTTTTGTTTTTGAGTAATCAGGTTAAAAATATTGTGTCACAATAGACCTACTCTGGTCGCAGTGACGCAGGGGATATACGGTCCCCTGACCTAACAGGAAAAAAAAAAATCAGGTTCAATCTATCTTTTTTCCAAAGCATATTTAGTAACGGTTGTCGAGATCTACGAGTAAGGTCTCCTGTTTTTAGAAATTTTTGAAATGTCAGTATGCATTACTCTTAAGATATTGAAAAATGAATTTCCAACAAGGTTTTGACTGATTCATTGCTTGCTAATGTATCTAATTTCTTTCCGTATTATTCAGCAATTATTACAGTTCACCTTTATATACCTTATCAGACATTCACCGAAAAAGGGGTGGCATCTACGAATCTATCTACGAATCAAGGTATGCCATATTCACGACAATTTTAGGTACCCTTGCTTTATTCAGACCAAGGCTGATAAACTACACAGGTTGCGTACATACTCCCGATGATCCACGTTCATTGGTTAAAATACTGTGACGTCATACTGTCGTCACACATCATAGAATGATATTACACCGTAATATGAAAACTGTCGTTGATGACGTCACGGGTTGCTTTTGTCATGCTCGATACTTAACCTGTCAAAAAAAAGTGAAACGAGGTTTTCTTTAAACGGGAGTCGCAAATCTTATGTAATTTAGTATGCCTCGGCTTTACACAGTTGAACTTTTCGACTCGGATTTGATAATATTCTAGTTCATTTCTATGATAGCTAACATGAGCAGTATTTGTCATAAACACCTTTATCCGGCCCAGTGTAGAGTTGTATATGAAATTGTGAAGTACGTTCAATACAGAGTGAACCATACAGTGACATGATTAAATTTGCATATCTATTAGTTTCTTGTGAAATAGTATACCGCTACCCATATACGAGTACTTATACCTAACTATTGTACAGTAATTTGATGTTCATTTTCTCGTAGTTAAACCGGAGCTATTTATTTATTCAAGTAAAATATTACACTTTTTCGCCATTACAGGCCTTTGCGCCGAAGAGTAAACACAGAAGAACAATAAAATACACGAAAAAAACAACATGACATACTGATAAGAGTAGCCTATTTGCTTCTCCAAATGTTCAAGGGATAGTCCTTAATTATTACTCTAGGGCTAATTCAATATACCTATTAGTATAATAAGTTTATTAAAGTATTTTCAAGATACTCGTATTACTCGCGCCGTAACACTTTAATGGTAGGCAATGAAATAGAGAACCTTCCGTCAAGTTTATACAATTCGTCATTCACGCATTCCTTTTACTCATAGCACGTCCATCACATGCTTTTTCCATTCAATCATCACTCATTCTTTGAACATGTCCAAACAATCTTAGTCTGTCCACATTCTCCACACCGGTCTTCGTCAAGCTTATAAAATTAATATTGTGTAAAACAAAAGTAAATAACTGCTGTTTCGTGTGATGAATTTGTGGTCATGATGGGATGAATGTGGTCATGATGGGATGAATGTGATCTTGAGGGGATGAATGTGGTCATGAGGGGACGAATGTGGTCACAAGGGGATGAATTATGGTCACGAGGGGAGAGATTAAAGTTTTTATGCCTTTCTTACCTCTTCCCACACGAGCTGCTTGGACACGCCTGGCCTCAAGTTCATGATCTTCAGTTCAGCTGCTTTCAGATCTCCATCAGCTGTGAACTCCACATTCGGTTTGCCCTGATCACCTTCCACTGACACATTACGAAGGTATTTGAAGAACCTGTAAATCAAAAAGAGAGAAGGCATTTTACATAATGCAATTCAAATTGCATAGACTACCTCCTCAACCATCTGCGCCAATCACGTTCTCATAGGAGTAGTTCAAATTACTTCACCAAAATACAAGTGTATGAAAAAGAAGAAAAATATAAATAAATATGAATAATAATACATACAATATTTATACTTACATAAAAATACATATATAAATTAATAAATATATATGTGGATGGGATGAAGGACAAGGAAGGAACCACGGGATTGTCAGTTAGATGGATTATTTATGGAAAGGTGATGATGCCTCAGTTTACTTTTGAAAGAAGGAATAGTTGGAGCAAATCTGATAGGAAGTGGAAGGTTGTTCCATTATGGTTCCATTATCTAGCCGCGTGTGTAGTGAAAGTGAAGAAAGATGTGTGATGTGAAGGTAAACGGCGTCCACTCGAACGTAGAGATAAGCCATGAGATGCGAAGGCTGTGAAGTTGGACTTGAGGTAATTGGTACTTGAGGACTCAGGTGAAGCAGGATTATTCAGAACATTGAAAAGAAGAAGTAGTACGTAGTACCGAATGTTTTTTTTTTTTTTTTTTTTTTTTTTTTTTTTTTTTTTTTTTTTTTTAAATGAATCTGGGTTTATCGAAATAAACCCAAATACATCTTTGTACGCTTCACAGAAAGCTTAAAAGCTTGTGTTGTGAAGTGGAGTAAGTCGGGGATAGAACCCGCGCCCGCTGGATTAACAGTCGAGCGCGTTACCAACCAGGCTACCGACCACCTCAAAAAGGGTCCTCAATTTCCATACACAGGACTACCCGCAATGGGACAATCGTCGCTTACTATTAAGAATAATGTGAAAAGTGTCTCTATTGTCACGTCGGTTGTCTATTGTGTCAAAATATTTATCTGAAATTCTCTAAAAAGAGTTCAGCGGGAGATACAATCGAATGGATTGTGAAAGAACTCAAATAATATCTACGATTGTGAAAGAACCCTAATACGAAAGATTATTGTAGAATTTGTTGTCAGACAGGGGGAGAAACTGTCGCGGGTTTGGTATAAAATTGACTACTACCTAGACCTACTATGCATTGTCTGTTTTCCTTACTTGATTGTCACATCTTTATAATTGTGCTTTATAATACAATTAATACGGTGCCTTTAGATTTCTCGATGGAAAGTTGTGGGGTAGTCTGTTTTTCTTTCATTCTATACGTATTTTGGGGTGCTGAATCCGAATCCGAGGTTTGCCAACAAAATTTCGTGACGCAACTTGGCGAAAAATACAAAAAATTGCGAAAATAATCGTTTTCTGGCGATTTCTTTATAAGAACTCGAAAACTGACAACTTTCGTAAGTTATTTTTCTACGCAAAATTAAAGTACGTAAAATTTACTACAAAATTGCAATATAAAATTTTTCTCTCAAATAACTAGCAGCGGAGCTGTCAAGCTCCAAAAATTGGCCAAATTTTCTCGTTATTTTAAATTGTGAGAATGGAAAATGTATGGAGAATAGGTCACCTTGTTAGAATTATCACCAAATTTTGACAATTATTTTTCAGATTTATGATACATATTTTACCTCGTTGGAATCAGTAAACATGGAGAAAGGTTTCAGGACAAATTTTATTTAAAAATATAGTGAAATGTTTACGCTAAAAAGGTTTAAACATTTTTAGCCAAAACAAATTACTATATTTTAAAATAAAATTATTTAAACATGTCTAGCTCAAATATTTCACGGTGTTTTTAAATAAAAATTTCGTTAATAGTTTTCTTTGTGTTTTCTGATTCCAACGAGGTAAAATATGACTCATGAATTTAAAGAATTATTGTTGAAATTTGCTCATGAAAGCAACAAGGTGAACTTTTTCAATACATTTTCGATTCTCGTAATGTAAAACAATAAGAAAATTTGGCCATTTTTTGGATCTTGACAGCTCCGTTGCTATTTATTTTAGAGAAAAATTTTATATGGCAATTTTGTAGTAAATTTTACGTACTTTAATTTTGCGTAGAAAAATAACTTACGAAAGTTGTCAGTTTTCGAGTTCTTATAAAGAAATCGCCAGAAAATGGAATATTTTCGCCATTTTACCAATTTTTCGCCATGTTCCGTCACGAAATTTTGTTGGCAAACCTCGGATTCGGATTCAGCACCCCAAAATACGTATAGAATGAAAGTAAAATAGACTACCCCACAACTTTCCATCGAGGAACTGTTTTGTGTTTAATTTCACCGGATTAAATAGCCAGGGATATTTGGTGGCAAATATAAGATTTTTTCTCAATAGTTTTTTTTTATGTTTTTGGGGGAGCTGAATCCGAATTATTTCAGCATTGCGACCTGATAAATGTGATGAATTCTGAGAAAACTTAGACAAATTGAGACAAAAAGTATTTTTACTGATTTTGTATGACAGCCGATATACTCGTACATTTTAGAGAAAGGAATCTTTAGGCAATAATTAACAAAATACAGCAAATTTCCTACAAAATAGTGAATGGATCAATTCTTCGAAAACTAAAATAAACAAAAATTACTCGTTGTCGGGTGAATTGCCTTTAAAAAATGAATAATGAAAATACAATTTCTTATCAGAAATATGTTTGAATGTAATCTCAAGGGTTTTGACTGTCGGTCCAAGGTGGAAGTCCATTTTTAAGGTAAAAATGAAAAGACTATATATTAGGTTTTAAAATCTACATTTCAATCAATTTCTCGCGAATAGTGTTCGAGGATTTGAACCCTCATCATCAGGCGTTTGACAATAAAGTGACTTGTCTTTATTGTCAATCGCCTGATGATGAGGGTGCAAATCCTCGAATACCCGATGCCGACCTACTCCACTTCACGACACAAGCTTACTATGAAATCTACAAAGATGTATTTGGGTTTATTTCGATAAACCAAGATTCATTTATTTAAAAACAAATGGTACCTTCATTACTTTGATGTGAGTTGATAATTCATAATTGTACGATCGACCGAAAAGTACACGTGTCCAGGTAAGGTTTCTAGATTATTCTTCGTTTTTGCTCAGGGATTAAAACAACGGTTATCGTTCGTCGCCGTCTGGCTGGCGACGATACAATAGAGCGAATTTCTCAGAACCCAACGCCAGGCGAGGGCGTGTTGTCCCCCCCGTGTACCTGATCTGAAAACAATCCCATACCAGCGTGTAGTTGTATTTTTAAATAATATAACTGACGACTAATAAATTTCAATATCTTATTGAGGGTTAGGAAATATAAATAAGCATATATGTTGACCTGTTGATTTTATGTCAGTAATTCTTGTGCCGGAGAACCAACCTAGATGTAAGGATTAGATAAGGAGATTTTAATTACTCGTAATTATGAACATGTCCATAGGAAATTGATTTATAGTTAAATATCTTCTTTGATTTAATATAAATAATGATTATGATTGAAATTCTGTCGAATGTTTGTCATTATAAGCCAGTTATCGTAAGAAATGAATATAAACTGCAATTATATTGATTTTGCGTTTCATAATATTTTAATTTGTATAGAATGTCTATTTCTTGTGCTATGTTGGAGTGCGCGGCGGGGAAGTTAGGGGTAAGTGTCCTTGAGATGGGGCGGGCGGGTAAAGACAAAATACTCCGTGATGTCGAGACACTGGGCACATTTTTCGCACGCAGGCAGTCGACCTTGAACAACTGAACGCGCCGGTCATATCAATTAGTTAAAGAACGTATGCGTGAAATCGTGTGATACTCGTACGCCGATACGTGCGTAGTATTTCCCGCCGTAGATCGAAGATTCGTTGTTCTAGTTTCGTTATTGTGAAGTAAAGAGAGAATACCGCGGGTGAATAATTAGATGAGAAATTCACCGCCTACGTAATCAATTTATTAATTAAAAGAACTGGAACTGTTAATAAGTGAGCCCTGAAAATCTGAACGCGGCAGTCATAAGAATTTACTCGTGCCTCGTATGCGAAATTGTGTGACACTCGTAATAATAGACAAATCGTAACGTAAGCGTTGTGTAATATTCCTGCCGAAGCCAAAGTTTTGTTATTGTGAATTGAAAAGTGGAAATATTGTGGGTGAATAATCAGATGGTAACTGGAGCAAGTAAATGGCTGTGTAAATAATTTACTAGCTAAAGACCTGAATTGTAGATAAGCGAGGCACCTTTACAAACGATTTACAAAAGACGCGAGTTCTAACTATATTTGATAACATAAACCAAGTTAATAATTCATTTCAAAGCCGAGTCTGTGGCGATAATAAATCAGTGTTCTGGTATCTGGGATGGCGATATTACATCTCGAAACTTGTGACAATTTTAATTGAGTGTTGTACACACGGGGTATCAATCCCGTCTCTCGGAAGTTGATACCTGTGGCCATAGATCAATCAAGTGTTTGTCTGCGATAGAGTACATGCGGTTTTTTATAAAAAAAAAAAAACTCCCAGTGCCCGTCGACACGCTAAATGAAGGCACCTCGTAACGAGTGAAAAGGAAGACCTCTGCTGATTCAATCAACCCGTTTCCACAGAGGCGGTGCGTCACCGAGAGTCCACCCCCGCCCCTCATCTGTTCTCATCACCGACGCGAAGGCACCTACACGGCATTAAGGCCAGATTTTTTTTTCTTTTTATCTGCATATTTTTATTGTTGTAATTTTCCTTTTCCGTTATTTTTATCATTATTTGATGACTGTACCCATTCGTATTCACTGGGTTGGACACGGCGTGTCCTCGCCGAACTCTAATATAGCATTGGAAATTAGTAGGACATCTGTTCGATTATCTGTGTGATTTGTAAGTGATTGTTTTATCCATTTGTATATAAAATTTTTACCTTGTTGTGTGTGTGAATTATGTGTGTTTATTGTGAATAAACGTGGAAGTGGATAAACTCAAGAAATTCTTTCACTCAACCAATAACCTGGGAACCCTAACACTGGACGGCGTTCGGCGGCGTTGAGCTAACTGTAGCCGGTGCTGACCCAGTTTCTTGCTGGAGGCTCGACACCCCCGAAGGCACGTCAAAGTGGCGTTCCCAGCGTGGAGCTGGTAGAAAAAATACTACCACGTAGTATAATTTGCCGGCAACGGACCCAATTATTATAATAACTGTAAACTTGTATTAAACATGGTTCCCACGTTGTTGGTTGGTGCGGGAATCGGAGGGTTGTTCCTCTGGTTCCGATTCCTAATTATGTCCATCATATCCAGAGATGACAACGGTGGCAGAGTAACGCGGTCCCAAACAAACCAACATGGACAGCCTCCCACAGAAAATAGGATGGACGAAGGCGTCGAAAGCCGCCAAAATACGTCGGGCGGCGGGAATAATTCCAATACGCTGGGCGGCGTAGAACCTGCGGGCGGCGTAGTTCTGGTGGGCGGCGTAGATCAGGCGGGCGGCGAACCTCCGGCGGACGGCGTGAATTCCGTGAGCGGTGTTCATCCAGCAGACCGACGAGTCGTCCCAGATCGAAGCAATGACAGTGGATTTGGATACGCACCGAGGGATGAACCCAGATACATTTTTGTAGGAGATACCCGAAGAGACGGTGTACCGGCCTCATTTGCTGGACTGCCTGAAGAATCTCCGGAGGATTACACCAGGGCCTGTGAGGCCTTCTTTTATAAATGTGAAATCAGTGAGGACGACAAAGTTAACCAGGCATTCAGGAAGCTCAAGGGCGGCGCCCGGGAATGGTGGCGAACCAGAGGAAGCGGCTTATTCCGATGGGAGACATTTAAGCAACTCATCACAAGGAGGTACGGCGTCAGTGAGAACTTTATGGGCCTACAAGGCCACCTTTATTCCGACCCTCAGACAAACCATGAGTCGGGAACGGCGTTCCTGGAGCGCAAGGCAAAGGTCCACCAGAGGTTGTTCGGCGATAAATCATGGGGTGAATATGCCCGCCACGTAATCACACTAATGACGCCGCGATACAGGGAAGTACTGAGGCGAGAGCCGCCTGTGACCACCTATGAAGGAATATGGGCGCAGGCCGATTCGATTGATTCGCCTCTGGAGATGGTTTACCCGATCGGCGGATTCCATAGAGACCGTTTTAATAGAGAACAAGACGATTACAGCCCACGTCTAGATGATTCGAACAGGCAAAATGCTTATGCTTCTCGTCAGGACAACTCTAGTAGGGAGCAAAATAATTACAGTGCGCCCCAACCCCAAAGGCAATATCGTTGCTACACGTGTGATGGACCCCATCTTAATAGAAATTGCCCAAATCGAGTTTCAAACCCTAATTTAAACTCGAGTCGCCCGGGTCGTGGACACGTCGGACCCCGTCCGGCCCAAGGGCACTAAGAAACAAGAAAAGAAGAAATGGTGGGGGTAGTAGTCGGCCACGCCCCCAACCTCAGCAAGAGGCCGAGCAGGCACCACGTATTACTGACGAGGATAGAACTGGCGAGACAGACGTAGGTGAAGTGGATGTACAGCCCGCAGCAGAAGAGGTAGAGAATGGCCCCCATAGGATAACAGTCCAAGCGATGGTCCACCGCGCAGATGTGGAGGATAATGATTGTTTGGGCCCTGAAGTGGGCGAATGTCACGTGATAACAGGACCGGACAACCGGACTCTTCCCCGCATAAGACTGAGTGTACAAGGGCGTGAACACACCGCACTGATAGATTCAGCGTCTTCTTACAATCTGGTGAATGAAGCATTGGTACCGGGACGCAACTGTCGAGATACCGAAGTATCAACGTTGCAACTGGCAAGGAGGGACGCAACGGTCAAGGTACGAGCCAAGTGTAAACTCGATATCCGCATTCAGGATGTGTCGCTTCAAGAGGAATTCCTGGTCGTAGAGGACCTCCGAGAGGACATCATCTTGGGCATTGGATGGATGACAGCCCAGAAAGCTGTTCTGGATACGTACCGCGGCTGCCTGCATTTTGGTTGCACAGAGAGGGTCACTACCCATTTGTTACCTGCCCGCAGAGAAGTGCAAGATCTTGAGAATGTGGAATTGCCGAGCATTCCAACAACCATCTCCCCATCGGAGCAACAGGAGTTGCGGTCAGTGCTTCAGGAGTTCGGGGAGCTATTTCTTCCCTACAGTGGCCCGGCACCCGTGCAACCACATGTTATCAGACTGAAGGATGAAACCCCGATCCGCCTCCCGCCATACAGGCTTCCCGATGCTAAGAAAAGGAATCTATACGCCCAACTGGAGGGTATGTTGGCGGACGGCGTCATCGAGGCGAGTAGAAGTCCCTACAGTTTTCCGATTGTCATGGCTCCAAAGAAGGGAAAAGACGAGTACCGGTTCTGCATAGACTACCGAAGACTAAACAGTGTGACTGAGGATGAGGCCTCCCCTTTACCGATTATCCACGAAACTCTTAAGGACTTGGGAAACGCGAAGGTATTTTCAACTATAGACCTCCAGAAAGGCTATTGGCAAGTACCTATGGAGGAGTCATCAAGGCAATATACTGCATTTACTACACCTGACGGAGCTAGCTATCAGTTCCGGGTCTTATCGTTCGGCTTGAAGGGCGCTCCGAAGCATTTCCAGAAAATAATGTGCCAAGAGGTCTTGGCTGGATACCTACGAGACTTCTGCCTAGTCTATCTCGACGATATTATCGTCTACTCTCCAGACTGGGCGACCCATAAATATCATTTGAGACTTGTGCTAGAGAGGTTGCAGCAATATCAACTCCGTTGTGCCCCAGATAAGTGCAATTTATTGGCTACCCAGATCGAGTACCTAGGTCACGTGGTAACCGCGGAGGGTAACCACGCGCAGAAGGTCCACGAGATCAACATCATGGACACCCCAGTGCCTGCTACGCGGAAACAACTACGAGGGTTCTTAGGTTTATGCAACTGGCTAAGGGAGTACATACCTCGTTTCGCCGAGATGGCCGCACCTCTAACCGATCTATTGAGTACCAAACGTCAGTTTAGATGGAACTCGCGGGCCGATAAGGCCATGGAAAATATCAAGATGGCGATGTCGCGACCGTTGGAGCTTTGCCGACCAGATTTTAGCCGCAAGTTCATCCTGCAAACGGACGCAAGTATGCTGGGAGTCGCAGCAGTGCTGTATCATGAACGCGAGGACAATGGTCGGGACATTATATCCTATGCCAGCTCACGTTTCACCGAGACCGAGAGGAGATGGCATTCCAACGAACAGGAAGCGTGGGCGGCCGTATGGGCCATAAGAAGATACCGCTGCTTTCTGTCGGATCGTCATTTTAACCTGAGAACGGACAATAGAGCCCTTACGTGGTTGGAAAGCGCTAAAGACGAACGTGCCAAGTTAACGCGGTGGGCTTTGTTGCTTCAGGAATACAATTTCACCATTGAACACTGTGCTGGTGAGGATAATGAACTCCCCGATTTCCTGTCTAGACACCCGGAGGACATCTTAACACAGCCTATCACGGATCTTGACGAGGCGGCCTACCCGGCTGTGCAACAAGGAGGTTGGAAGACCACAGAGGGCCCGCCACAGTTAATGTGTATTGAGGGGGAAATCCAGGACCCTCAACCCTCGGCACCGACCGGAGGGGTGATAGTGACGATTGCCGATCAGGTGCGTGAGGCGCAGCGAACTGATGAAAGGATATTACGAATCATAAGCCTGTTGGAACAATTAACATCAGAGGACGGCTTGCCTTTAGAGCAGGGAGCCGTGGAGCGCCTGCAACCATACCGGTTGTCTGACGGCAGCCTGTACCAGCTGATTCCTGGTATCGACGGAGAGAAGCTGGTGGTGCCCGAATGTATGGTTCCTTTAGTGATGCAGCAGTACCACTCTAGCCCTCAGGCCGGCCATCCAGGGGGGAAGGAGACTACTAGAGCTATTCAGCAATATTACGTGTGGCCAGGAATGTGCCGCGACATCAGGCAACACGTAAGAGGATGTATGGTTTGCGCCAAAACAAGGGCATTGCCAGACCGACCCCGTGCTCCATTAGGGGCCTATCAAGCCCACAATGCTTTCGAAATCGTTACGTTGGATCTGATGGGTCCATATCCAAGGTCCACTCGAGGGAATAAGAACCTTTTGGTAGTCACAGATATGTTTACCAAGTGGGTGGAGGCATTTCCGATGCGCTCGGGGAAAGCAGGCAACGTTGTAAAGCTCCTGGAGACGGAGGTATTTGCCAGGTTTGGATACCCACGAGTTATACTCTCTGACAATGGCAAACAGTTCGGCCACCGAGCCTGGAGAGGCGCGATGGAGAGGTGGCAGTGCCGGTGTTGGTCTACCGCAGTATATCATCCCCGAGCGAACGCGACTGAACGGAGGAACCAGGAGATAAAGAAAGGCTTGAGAATACAACTACTGAACCAGGACCACTGTCGTTGGGATGAATGCGTACCTACCATTTTGGAAAATCTTAGAAGTAGGTGTAACGACGCTTCAGGGTTTACCCCATCTCGGGCCTTATTAGGATATGAGAAGAAACGTCCGGGAGAGTGGGCGCTGGTGCCTCCGGCCCCGGTCGACGCCCAGGCCCCAGGGGCCCACGACAGGGAGGCTAACGATGCTGTCATTCGACAAAATCAAACTCAATACAATGAGAAGTACGCCCCACCGACATCACGTGTTCCTAAATTTTCTACAGGACAGGAAGTCATGATGCGGGAGCATCCCTTATCCAACCACGCTGCCGGTTTTCATGCAGGGTTCGCTCCAAAATGGTCGGGTCCATATCCCGTTTTGATGTCTGTTGGCCGCGGAAACGTGTACTGGATAAATAAGAGAGGGAGACCAGTAAAGGTGCATGCGGACCAGCTTCGGTTATCTCCAGAAAACCCGCGTGTTATCGAAGGGCCGGAGGAGGGCCCAGAGGTGGAAGATGGGTTACTCATGTCCGAAGATACCGCCGATCATGTGTTGTAATAATTGTGTTTAAATAAACTGTGAAAACGAGTGGACTTGGTTTGATAGAGTGTGGTAAAGTGAAAGCCATTATATCTAGGAGTTAAGGATGTGAATATCAATCGAAATCTGATTTGTAAATAACTTGAGAATATTGCGTGATTAGTGGATGTATGAGAGAGGGGAGTATCCATAGCGTTTAGTATGAGTGGTCTGCTTATGGTTTGCCTTGTGTGAATGAGCTCGAACTGGGTGTCCTACGATGACCATGCTGTATTTACCGGGCCATGGGCCGATGACCGCGCCGTGTTCGAACCCGTGCTTGTAAATAGTGTAAATATGTTGTATTGTATTCAAATTTGTTATATAAGTAGGAATAAGCCATGATACCATTCAGATTTAAAGAATTGTATAGGTACGCAGACGAGATGTCCGAACCACTTCATGCTTCGTTATATTTTATCTTTCATCAATTAGTTCTATTAAATGCGTAGTTGAAATTACCAGGGGTGTATAAAGTAAAGTATAACCCAATGCTGTACTGTATTTAAGATTATTTGTAATGGTGATACGGGAATCATGTTATATTTTATAAGAAGGACGCAGAGTCGACTATCATTAGGGAACAGGTGGCCCTTGTTTCGCGGTTACAATAAGACGGTCACTCCGTTGCCCCTGATCTATGTTGATGGTCGGTTCAGCGCCCAAAGCCGAGAATTGTTGGCAATGGAAATGACATTTTTTGTGATATATTTTTTTGTTTAATTACTCGAATGCATACTTTGTAAATTGATGTACATATAATATTACGCTATCTGTCAGGTTTTATACAAAATGATTAGGAATGTAAGACTTTAGGTTAAAGTTTGAGTAATTTTGTGGGGGGGGGGGTAATCAGCAATGTTGTTGGGAATGAATGAGGGAAATGTTGTGTATCATTGTGGCGTGGGGGGAAGCAGCGGGGTGAGGGATGTGTGGGAACACTGAGCTTGACTGGCTTACTCATATCACAGTCGAACATCTAAAAAAAACGAATGAGTTGGCGCCCTGGGATTAGAGTTGGAATTGCAGCCCGCCGTCTTTCGCTCCCATGTTCTCTGACCCGCGTGACAGTGAGCACGACAAGTTGGATCTGGGGTCTTGGCGGCCCGTGTATTTGTCGGTCGTTCAGGGAGGGTCGATTTGATGTGAGTTGATAATTCATAATTGTACGATCGACCGAAAAGTACACGTGTCCAGGTAAGGTTTCTAGATTATTCTTCGTTTTTGCTCAGGGATTAAAACAACGGTTATCGTTCGTCGCCGTCTGGCTGGCGACGATACAATAGAGCGAATTTCTCAGAACCCAACGCCAGGCGAGGGCGTGTTGTCCCCCCCGTGTACCTGATCTGAAAACAATCCCATACCAGCGTGTAGTTGTATTTTTAAATAATATAACTGACGACTAATAAATTTCAATATCTTATTGAGGGTTAGGAAATATAAATAAGCATATATGTTGACCTGTTGATTTTATGTCAGTAATTCTTGTGCCGGAGAACCAACCTAGATGTAAGGATTAGATAAGGAGATTTTAATTACTCGTAATTATGAACATGTCCATAGGAAATTGATTTATAGTTAAATATCTTCTTTGATTTAATATAAATAATGATTATGATTGAAATTCTGTCGAATGTTTGTCATTATAAGCCAGTTATCGTAAGAAATGAATATAAACTGCAATTATATTGATTTTGCGTTTCATAATATTTTAATTTGTATAGAATGTCTATTTCTTGTGCTATGTTGGAGTGCGCGGCGGGGAAGTTAGGGGTAAGTGTCCTTGAGATGGGGCGGGCGGGTAAAGACAAAATACTCCGTGATGTCGAGACACTGGGCACATTTTTCGCACGCAGGCAGTCGACCTTGAACAACTGAACGCGCCGGTCATATCAATTAGTTAAAGAACGTATGCGTGAAATCGTGTGATACTCGTACGCCGATACGTGCGTAGTATTTCCCGCCGTAGATCGAAGATTCGTTGTTCTAGTTTCGTTATTGTGAAGTAAAGAGAGAATACCGCGGGTGAATAATTAGATGAGAAATTCACCGCCTACGTAATCAATTTATTAATTAAAAGAACTGGAACTGTTAATAAGTGAGCCCTGAAAATCTGAACGCGGCAGTCATAAGAATTTACTCGTGCCTCGTATGCGAAATTGTGTGACACTCGTAATAATAGACAAATCGTAACGTAAGCGTTGTGTAATATTCCTGCCGAAGCCAAAGTTTTGTTATTGTGAATTGAAAAGTGGAAATATTGTGGGTGAATAATCAGATGGTAACTGGAGCAAGTAAATGGCTGTGTAAATAATTTACTAGCTAAAGACCTGAATTGTAGATAAGCGAGGCACCTTTACAAACGATTTACAAAAGACGCGAGTTCTAACTATATTTGATAACATAAACCAAGTTAATAATTCATTTCAAAGCCGAGTCTGTGGCGATAATAAATCAGTGTTCTGGTATCTGGGATGGCGATATTACATCTCGAAACTTGTGACAATTTTAATTGAGTGTTGTACACACGGGGTATCAATCCCGTCTCTCGGAAGTTGATACCTGTGGCCATAGATCAATCAAGTGTTTGTCTGCGATAGAGTACATGCGGTTTTTTATAAAAAAAAAAACTCCCAGTGCCCGTCGACACGCTAAATGAAGGCACCTCGTAACGAGTGAAAAGGAAGACCTCTGCTGATTCAATCAACCCGTTTCCACAGAGGCGGTGCGTCACCGAGAGTCCACCCCCGCCCCTCATCTGTTCTCATCACCGACGCGAAGGCACCTACACGGCATTAAGGCCAGATTTTTTTTTCTTTTTATCTGCATATTTTTATTGTTGTAATTTTCCTTTTCCGTTATTTTTATCATTATTTGATGACTGTACCCATTCGTATTCACTGGGTTGGACACGGCGTGTCCTCGCCGAACTCTAATATAGCATTGGAAATTAGTAGGACATCTGTTCGATTATCTGTGTGATTTGTAAGTGATTGTTTTATCCATTTGTATATAAAATTTTTACCTTGTTGTGTGTGTGAATTATGTGTGTTTATTGTGAATAAACGTGGAAGTGGATAAACTCAAGAAATTCTTTCACTCAACCAATAACCTGGGAACCCTAACACTGGACG
The DNA here is from genome assembly GCA_963576895.1 of Ceraclea dissimilis. Taxonomy (NCBI): domain Eukaryota; kingdom Metazoa; phylum Arthropoda; class Insecta; order Trichoptera; family Leptoceridae; genus Ceraclea; species Ceraclea dissimilis. Next base: position 793,770 of record OY756367.1, on the reverse strand, counting down.
GCGTTCGGCGGCGTTGAGCTAACTGTAGCCGGTGCTGACCCAGTTTCTTGCTGGAGGCTCGACACCCCCGAAGGCACGTCAACTTTTATTATGATGTATCTACCTATCTTAGTATTGGTATTAACTTTTTGTAACTATTTCTGTTTAAAAGCCGATATAGCCATACCTAAGTAAGTAAATAATAAATCCTTATCCTTACCTGTCTCCAGTCGGCCATCTAGCGTCTCCCGGACCCTCGCACGAAAGTTGCGTCCCCAGAGGTCTATTAGCGTTCTTGGGATCGGACACGTACTCCTCCACGCCATAAGCGTAAACCTTTATAGCGGTAGTGATCTCATTCACTAGGGACGAGGACGATGTATCGAAGTGGACACCTGTTGAATGAAAATAAAAATACATGTTGAAAATCAATCGGTCACCAAAATATTTCAGTAATGTTGCATTGCACCAAATGGGCTATGTCCAGAAATCAGTTTTATACGGGACAACCCACAGACTACAATATAATTTTGAGTAAAGTTATTTGACCAGAATTCTGATGGCTATTAAAAAATCATATACTTATTACGGTTACGTAGGCTATTGAGATAAAAAGAACTGGAAGCTTTTGAGACGTGGTCCTACAGGAGAATTTTAAGAATTTCTTGGAGGGATCACAAAACGAAAGAAGAAGTTCTGAACAAAATCAAAAGAGGAAGACACCTGCTCAGTGCAACAGCAGAAAGACCTGCCAGATGGATGGGCTACATAACCAACGTGCCCACGACAGAGACGCTGCTCGTGTTGCTCAGGGTATGCCACAATGATACTCGTATTCGAGTTAAAGGCTATATATACATATCGCTTCAAGAAGGTCTCCTATTTGAAGTAATTGAAGAAATGAACTAGGGGACAGACTACAGATGACAACCAAGGAAAGAATACCTAGACGACCTGTGCCAGGATATGGGCCTCGACTCTTACAAAGAGTTAAAAAGAACCGCACATGACAGGGATAAGTGGAGAATTAGACATGGGGCTTTGCTGCAAACCAATTGGAAAAGAAGATACGAATAGGTACGACTCATTTATACCTAGTACCAGCTCAGATTTGTTATTTATTTATTTATTTTATTCATTTATTTCATTAGATAACTCAAAAGTATCAGGATGCCATAACCTAAAGAGGGTAAACATTTCTGCCAAAGAAGAATGTCTGACTAGACAATTTACAGTAAGAAACTCCGTTACTTTTCAGAACAAAATAAATCAATTCCACGTCAAAACGAAAATTGTTTCATTGGCATTACGGGATCTTTCATATTAATAATAATGAACGTCCCTAAGCCAGCTTTTGATAGCTGCGAACATTTTGTACATGTGAAATTTTAATGCGAAACCTTCATGGTTTTGGTAAATTGTTACACAAATCGTGTCGGGAGTAAAACTTTGCTCATCTCGGAGAATAAAGAAATTAATTATTCATTATTTAGTCACACGCTTCTATTTACACCACTCTCCCCTTTTAGCGAATGAATGTTTAATTTAACTTTGTTGTTTCTTGCAAATTACATATTACTCTTTCCTCATTTCATGAGTGACAATCTTAGTATTTTTCTCCTTCTTAGTCTTTGAGTCCCTTTCATTCCAGGACGAATTTCTTCTCCATTTCTTGCCACGATACTCTATCTTAATTGGGCTCTCTGGATCCAGTTGATACCAACATGGATCCTACGAATGATCTGCACTGATCACTCTATCTTTTTATGCACGCACATCTGTCACCAGCTAAGTTTTTCATTCCTTAATAGCTGCCACAGCGCATATCTCTGCGCACTTCTATGTTACTATATCTAGGGTAGCTTCTATGATGGTAAAGAGCAGCCCTGGGTACCTGATCCAATTGGATCTTTGTTGGAAAACTCTATTTTGGGAGTTGACAGTTGACTTGTTTCTCCAACCTTACTCAGTACCTCGTCAAATTGGATGTGATTAAACCAATCGTTTCTTGACCAAGCTTGTAACACCACATCTCGAAGGGGCAGTCAGGCGTGATAGTCTACGTTTACCATCAGCGCGCTCTGGATAAGAGTTTAAACTAAATTCTTCCTAATATCGATATCAGTGTTCGGAGATTCGAAGAACTAGCTTTCTCGTTGTAACTGGTGTATAGGAATGCGTTTTCCTATGAAAGGGTGACATAAATGAACTAATAAGGTTGCGTGTCTGGTTGAATTTATTAATGAATTAAAATTATGTGTTACCAATACTTATAGTATATTAAAATTTCTCTATTAGTGCCGTGAGCAAACAGTTGATGTAGTTTCTTATAGATTGCTGACAATGAGTTTCCCAACGGATGGTACAGTGTAACTGAGTGAGACGGCTATATATCTCTATTTTAGTTACACAGTAAATGTGCTTAATACTGTGGGAAAGGCGTATGCCTTGATCTTTCATGAAAACCAAAACGTTTCATTTTCTAAACGTGAGAATTGAATCACTACAGGTGAGTTTAAATGTATTGGCGTGAGATTGTCGATCGATGATACATGGTGGAAGTGTATTTCAGACTTTGAGTGTTTTGGTTGATGAATTGATTTTAAGAGTGTTACGGTAGCTAGCTCAAGGTCAATATAGGGCGGGACATAAAAATTAAGGCGTGGTCTCTCCCCTGCCCCGCTTACACCACATTGGAACGTATGCATTAGCAGAGTTAGGAGTAAGTAACCTTTGAGTTAGGAGTAAAATATTATTATGCACAAAATAAGTCTAATCAAAGAACATTTCTAAGCGAAGGGCAAAATATAGTATTATTAAGACCATTGTCTTCTAGGCCATTGTTATTAATTTATTATACGGTCATATTCAACCTTTATAATTCTATGTCTTTAAAGTTGTTTTGACTGCAATAGCTAACGCGTGTTTGGAATTTTTTTAACAACGGCTGTGCGATACTGTTAAACATGTGAATTTTTCACATTCACGTGTTCATTGCATTCACTAGCCTTTTGAAACCAAAAGTTCTCAATATTAATTAAACCAAAAGTTCTCAATTTTTTTTCTCAAATTTTTAAAATGGGAATGGGAAACAATATACACAAAATATATATTTTTTCTTAAATGAATATTTTATAAATTGAATATTTAAAATTATATTTACTATACATATGTCTTATAGGTATACAATGTAACGACGAGTGATACAATAAAATGGATTTATGTTGTCTCTCTGGAGGAATGTCTCTCATACAATAATATGGAAATAGAATAGCAGTAGAATAACTAGTCAAATGCATATGCAAGTTACATATAGTATGTCACAACACCCATATATGTAGGGCACGACATCATTCGACGACGACCAAATGAAGGAAACAATATTCTTATAGGATGAAAGATACGTTTGGTTCAATACCAAATTATGAAATATAAAGTGGGTACCTACTCTGTTGTTAAGAATAAACAATGTCAATATTGAACAACATAATACTATTAAATATGTTTGTATGTACGAATATATATGTACCTACTACGACTAGTATATCTTTGGCACGTCTTTTAGTTTGACATGTTATCTTATCACAATACACAATAAATTAGAATCTCATCCAAACCTCCAAAAACTAAACACACGCAATCTAATTATTTAGAGGCGCCAGATTTGAATCTCAATGATGAAGATGTATTCTGCACTTCACGACACAACTTTCTCAAGAATTAATTTATTTAAAACTCATCGAAATCCAAGCACCGGCGCTTTGGAGTTTGAAAATACCCCAAGTAAGTCATTCGAATGGATTCCCCTAGGTGAAGAAGTTTTATTCCTGCAATATACAAAAGTATATGTTATTATGATACAAAAATTATAGTCTAATGAGATAATATTAGCTGAGAGACAAAAAACACCAAAAAAGTTAATTACTCGAATTTTGACGCAGAGGGATCTGTAGGGGCTAGCGTTGGTCCTAATAAGACAGTTTCGCATGCCTCGATATCGTCAAAATCTAAGTCATTATTGTGACCCTGTTGGTCTTGAGATGTGACTCTGGACGTAGAAGCAGATGCATTAATCTGATTCGGGACAGTGTTCCGTGACCTGAAAATATACGAAATTAAGTAGATGTATCTATTAATCTTTCGAAGGTATGAATAATGTAAATTAATTTTTCATTAAATCATTCTATTCCGCATCTTTACAGCGGCTATAGGTATTATATTTTAAACTAAATATATACGATATTCACTTCACTCACTTCTTAATATCGCGTGCTTTGGTTAGGAGACATTTTTTTATTACGCTTGACTACTCCGCTATACTTCACTTTACGTCCCATTTTGATTTTTTATAATAATTTCTGAAAAAGCAAATAATGTAATGGCTATATCCCACGGAAGGTGAATCCTGCTTCGTCCGTAGATTCGCATGCCGTGGGAAGGAGTGAGTCCGTGAATCTACAGACTTTTTCATAGCGATTTGTATGGCGGTACGTGATATCGCAGACGTGCACGGATCGTGGGAAATAGGTTGCCTGTGAATCCGCGGACACGCCTTGATGAATCCAGATGAATCCGTCTAATCCATAGCGTTTGGATAACTTGCAATACTAGTGTTGAATCCAATATACATATACGTAGATATTTCTTTAGGAAACATCCCAAACAGACAGTTTTTTTAATTTTATTTCTTCTTTTCTATTTTAAAATGTATTTTAATTAAAATTAAACTTTTTTTTCAATTATTTCAATGTTAATTTATAGTTTGATAATTACAAAATGTGTAATATAATTATGTGTGTGTGTGTGTGTGTGTGTGTGTGTGTGTGTGTGTGTGTGTGTGTGTGTGTGTGTGTGTGTGTGTGTGTGTGTGTGTGTGTGTGTGTGTGTGTGTGTGTTTGTGTGTGTGTGTGTTGATTCTCACAAAATAAAAAACGTTTTATTAAAAAATATAATTATGTATATATTTATGTAGGTACCTATTAGCTTATTACGTTACTTCATTTTCTATAGTATAACTATTAAACGTAATACATATATATTCCATTTGTCGCCGCCCACAAGTTTTTTGTGTATATGAGTAAAAAGGCGTGTGGATGGAACGTTTGTCTTGGCTCGTTTACGTAACAGACCGTTGACGCCTTTTTACTCATGAACGCAAAAAACTCGTAGACGCTCGCAAGCGTGTGGCGGCGACATTAACTTTTACTTAAAGTATTATACCGAATCGGTAGGTATTACCTATATAATTGGCACCAGGAATGACGTCACAGTCTTTTCCCACGGCATTAAGGTTCAAAATCGCGTGACAATCGCATGATAAAATGGTAAAAATAGCGTTTTTTTAATTTTTTGAGGTTAATTTTGCGTCTATCAAAAAACTTTTACGGTTATTCCCTAGGTTTTAATGCATATTATCAGTACAAAAAACAATTTTACTCAACGACTTTCAGGAAACGAGTTTCCGTCTTTCGGAAAAAAGATCAGAGGTGTTTTCCATTTTTTTTTGAGAAATCTATACAAGATATAAAAAATCTTTTACGGTTATATACGGTTATATAAAGGTTCAATGCATCTACCCTATTTTGTTCCAAAGCATAATTAATAACGGTTGTCGAGATAGAAGGTCTCCCGTTCTTAGAAATTTTTGATATGTCGGTATGCATACTCTTAACATTACTTACTGTAAATTAATACTGATTCAAAAGTTATTCATAGGTACAAAAATACATAATACAAGAATATGATACTAAATTGATAACATGTAGCTACCTACATTAACTGAAAATAACGTGTTGTAATTTTTGCTAGTCGGGTAATTTGTATATTTTTGTAACAATTTTACAATAAAAATAATTATTATTCGATATATTTTCGGATATATATTCACTAACAACGAGGGTTGTCAACCGTACTAGAGTATAATAATAATATTGAAAGTGAGTTGCAAGAAATATATGGATCGCAAAATACTATATATTTTTTTTTGGCAACATTAAAACTAAGAAAATATCAACCAAATCCGCTTCACTTGTAAAATTTAAACGCAGTTTAAGAATTATATCATTGCCTGCAGTTTTCGACTGACGAATGAGTGTGTAATTTACATTAATTTGAAAATTGAGAAAACCACACTTTTCTAGCAAATAAAAATATTATAAAATTCAAGCAGTTCATAAAATGACAGTTTTTATTTAAATAGATAAGTCACATGGAACAGATACAGTCACAAAAACAAACATTGGCAGGTACATTAATACAAAAATATCAATACACAAGACCAATTACATCCGTTCACAATTAGCACACACGCAAAACAAATAGATTACAAAACATAGTTAAAAATATATATCTTATATCTATAAAACATTTATGGTAGGGAAGGAGGAAGCATGGGAAGAGGAAGAAGAAGAGGAAGAAAGGAGGGGATAATGAAGGAAGCAACAAAAAAAGAGTTAAGAACTGATATCAAGAACAATAAGATAATGTGTATGTTTTCTTTTATTTTCATAAAATTATCGAATTACACCCTGATACATATTTGTACACTTCATAACAAGCTTAAAAGCTTGTGTCGTGAAGTGGGGTATGTCGGCATCGAGGATCGAGCGCGTTAGCAACCAGGCTTCCGATAACTTTTTAAAATTACTTATTGATGCAGATGGAATAATCAGCTGAAAAAATGTTGACAACCCTACTTACATGTTTCAGCGCGTGTATACACAACGGTTTCCGAAGAAAAACCCATAGGAGTATTTACGATGATGTAGTATGAACCCCAAAAAACACAAAAACCCTTCAGAAATATGACGTACTTAATGTAGTTCTGGACAATTTACATCCAGACCTGCATTAAATTGTACCACAAATGTGTTATAGTTTTGTATTGTCTATGTGTTTATTGCTTTCATTCTTTTTTGTTGTGTTTATTGATTTATTGCATTTGATTTTGTGTTTGTAAACCTGACGATTCCAAGTGCCTTAAATATGGTCTACAGATGATTAAAAACCAATAAAAAATCCTCAAATAATAAAAGCTTAAACTTTTTAGTTGGATTTCAGTAGATGAATTATTTATAAAATGTTGAAATCATTATCTATCCCATTTTAGATCCGCTTGCTTATTCGTATTTTTTAATCTATTCTAGTTCCAAATATAATTTACTCGAATACTAAGCGATACAATTAATTTTATTTACAAAATTAAATTAGATTTGTGCTTTTATCCCTAAAAAAAATCCTGTGTGGCTTTTGTACGGCTTTTGTGGGGTTTATTTATTTTGAGCAATATGCTTATGGGTTTCGTACTGTTACAATATACAACGAGAGTGAAAGAGATGCAGATACCCGCATGATTCGAAAAATAAAAATCAAAATAAATAATGTATAAATTTAGATTCCCCAGTTGCCATAGAGTGGGGAACATTATATTTTCTTATTATTTATTGAATTAATTTTTCTGGAATTTTGTTACATCGAATTATAAGTCCATGTGGTGCATTTTATCAGTATGATGCCAATCTTTCAAATGTCTCCCTTCAAAAATTATGTACCTAATCTATTAGTCTAAATAACACACGAATGATAAAGAAATTATAATTTTATTTAAAATGAAAAAAAGTTTAAGGTACCAATCATTATATTTTTCTAATACCACGGACCTGAAACAGCACAATTTTTGCACTGTTACTGGGCCGGTATTCTTTTATTCTGATAATATCGACATTAATAATATTAAAAATAAATAAATAAATTATTTAATGGGTTCTCTAATTTCCAGTTATGGCAGACATTTTTTCCCGTACAAAATAAATATAATGTACACCCCGACACATAATGCGCCCGCTACACGCTCGCGAGTCACCGCGACCTTTTGGTGTTCATGAGTAAAAAGGGGTGCGGATGGATCGTTTGTCTTGACATGTACGTAACCGACCGTTGACGCCTTTTTACTCATGAACACCAAAAGGTCGTGGTGACTCGCGAGCGTGTAGCGGGCCCATAACGGGACTGAGAGAGATTAGCAGCTAATTTGAGAAAAACCGGTGTTGAAAAATAACGCGTGATACAAGATACAAAAACTCCGTGTGACAAACTTTAAAAAATATCACCCACAAACAAGTTTAATTAATGCCGCAGGCAATGCTTTCTTTTATTTTTTTTTTACTAAATTACAATTAATATTGGTGTAAAGACAATAATTTATTCTCGTACCTGATCGATCTAATTTTTAAACACAAAAACAGAATTAGTATATATTCAACAGTATGACAGAGATAATTATTATTATCTATTTATTATATTATATATTTATTTATTTATTGCTTCAACGGACTCAAGATATTTTCAAAATTTACAACGTTAAAGTTAAAAAGTTAAAAATATTAATACAATGAATTATTATATTATTATAAAAATAGGGAACTATTTCCCCATACCCCGTGCACGAAATCATCCATCCGGAAGGGATTAATCCAGATTCGCGTACGAATCCGGATTCACTTGTCGTGGGAAGGCACCCTTAGAACAGAGTAATATATCCATCGACTGGAACAACGTCAGGACCTAAATCGCAATACTTTTGTGATGATAATAGTTTATATCCAGAATGGCTTTATTGTAGAATTTCGTCCAGCAATTTCGTGCAAGCCAGGATATATCCAAATAGAAAAGTGCACCTAATAGTAATTGGTGTCTACCTATTTTTGGAAAAAAAAAGTTTAGTTTTGTCCAGTAAAACATCATTAAGGGCTTGGTACCAGGAATGACGTCACAGTATTTTCCCACGGCATTAAGGTTCAAAATCGCGTGACAATCGCATGATAAAATGGTAAAAATAGCGTTTTTTCCATTTTTTGGGGTTAATTTTGCGTCTATCAAGAAACTTTTACGGTTATTCCCTAGATTTTACCGCATATTATTATTACAAAAAAAAATTACTCCGCGACTTTCGGGAAACGAGTTTCCGTCTTTCGGAAAAAAGGTCAGAGGTGTTTTTAATTTTTTTTTTGAAAAATCTATACAAGATATAAAAAATATTTTACGGTTATTCCCTAGATAAAGGTTCAATGCATCTACCCTATTTTGTTCCAAAGCATATTTAGTAACGGTTGTCGAGATAGAAGGTCTCCCGTTTTTACAAATTTTTGAAATGTCGGTATGCACACTCTTAATAGGCACGCATAACCCTTTACACTTTAATACACATTAAAGTAATAAGTATGTAAAGTCTCTACAAATCACTAAAACATGCGGGAACTACCTACTCGTAATATTGTGTGAAAATAATTTAAAATAAAAATCACTTACCAATGTTTGCCGTCCTCTGTAATATACGCACTTTCGTCAATAAGATTAAAATACGGAACGTCAATTCAATTAGCACAGAATCCACGTCTTACCAGTCCACAGTCTTGTGGGTGACTGAATCCGTGGCGAAACGAAAAACACTGCGTTCCTTGTAATTCCCGTGTTATAAGTGTCATATTCGCATGCACGCTAAAACCGATAGAGTATATTGGTACGGAGTATTTTTATGAAATTGAGGTTTTTTGGGTTTTGACCCGAAACAAACAAAAAATATTAACGTTTCTCTCTATAATGCGCTAGATTTTTTAGTTTTCTTTAAGACAAAAGAAGAATTATTTCATTCCGACGGACGAATCACTTGGAATATCAAAAAAACGATGAAAAACGATGTTTACAATTATTTTTTTTTACAAGAAACTATATAGTATATTAATTATATTACTCTATAATGCGCTTCGTTAAAGTTCAAACTATATAATATATTTTTTTCATCGAAATCCGACAATAAATAACGCGGGAATAGCGATTGAAAAATCACTAAAATCGCCATGTTTGCTACTGTAGCCCTCTTAAGTAGCATTTTATCGTGTGATTTTTATGTAGGTATGAAATCAGTATCAGGTTGACTGTAAGATATTGCTTTCGCAATAAGTCCGTCTTTTGGCACACTACATTGTCTCGTTTTTGTAACTATGCATATTTTCTCTGGCCAATAAATATTTATTTATTTATGTTATTAAATTATCACGAGTGCACGCGAAGCCTTCCGAAAAATGCCGGACACACGTACGTAAGACTAGAAATATCTATCTATATAATTTGATTGGCGATAATGAATAAGAGCAGAGGCGTCTACAGAAATCAAAAACTTGATAAGGAGAATTTATTATTATTAGAAAAGGAGTGTCACGTTCTTTAAATAATTTCTCCATCTTTTGCATTCCATAGGGAATGAGATCTCGTTCTTCCTATAGCAATTATTAAAATAAGCGCCGGCCCTGCGTGCCAACAAAATCTATACACTAAGTTGAAAATATAGCGTCCTATTAAATCGAAGAAAATTTCATACTAAATCGATATAAAAAATGAAATAATAAATATGTAGTGTATTAGAAGTTAAGTATGGTACATACATAATATAGGCTCTAGATAGGCATTGCACCACATCATGTAAGTACCTACTCTGGGCTACAGTATAGTCTACATCCATAGTACTGGAGGCGGTGGCATAGGACTGGCTCCTCCTACTATTGCATCATATAATGTAGTAGTGAGGCCAGGACGCTCCAGGGATACCAGAGCAGAGCCACTTCTCTGCAGACCACCAGACTAGCAACACTTACCAGAGCCCAGGACAGCTTGCTGATACTTGGGAGGTAAGTGAACTTTACAAAATATAAATTCACGAAATTTTGAATTTTTTTATTAACTAAATACTCATACTGCTACTCTACCACGCCCTTCAAAGTTCTTCGAAAGAAAACATCAAGGAGATCACAAGGCTCAGTCTTTTCCAGTGCCCCAGCATGGCTTTTGATAGTGCTGCCCTGATAATGTTCTGATAGCATAGTAATAGGAACAATGTACTGTAAAGAGCCGGGTGTTTCTGTGCATGGGAAACCCTGTGTGTCTTGCGTGATTGAAACATGCCCTAGAGAGGACCATGCGAAACTTTTCGTAGCCAACATGTTCGTACAGGTGGCGAACTGATGTATATAGTAGGTACATAATATATGGGTTACTTTGAATCTCCTAAATAATAATATATAAAGAATTATTATTTAGAAACAATGGACACTTTCGAATAAATTAGTTCATCCTTAGTGAATTATATTCCAGTTCATTTTCAGTGATTCAGAACTTATAGAAAAATTTGCCTGCGGCGCAAAGTTTGTAAAACTTGTTTGGGGCGGAGAGGTGGTGATTCGCTGGCATAAATTGATGAGCCAAAAATTTGGCGACAACCGGTATGTGGTCTGAAAACTAATGTAGTCGCAACTTTTTGAGGTATCGTGTTTGCGTCTGATTGCTAGTTTGTATAACTCCCGTAAAAGCTTTTATGGCGTGAATAAATAATTAAATAAACTCCGAAAACCTTTCGTATTAAAAGTAGACATATTGACATCATTTAAAAACGGGAGACCTTAGATCTCGACAACCGTTACTAAATAGAGTAGATAGAGAAAAAAATAGAGTAGATACATTGAATCTTTATCTAGAAAATGACCGTAAAAGATTTTTATATCTTATATAGATTTCTCAAAAAAAAAATGTGAAAAACACCTCTGATCATTTTTCCGAAAGACAGAAACTCGTTTCCCGAAAGTCGCGGATTTCTTTTGGTATTTATAATATGCATTAAAATCTAGGGAATAGCCGTAAAAGTTTTTTGATTTAAGCGAAATTACCGCCAAAAAATGGAAAAAAGATATTTTTACCATTTTATCTCAATGACGTGGGAAATGACCGTGACGTCATAGTCGGGTCAGGAACTTTAAATTTTGTTTAAAATTTCAATACACGATTATTCCAGCGAAAGAAGAGACAAAGTACCTACGTGGTTATTAAATTTTATTTTCAGATAGATTTGGTTTACATGCGTCGGCCCTTCGGCAATGTCGCCTTTGTACAATGGGGAATCCAAAAGGGGACCAGAATTCTTTTCAGAGGAAAATGACATGAATACTAAATGACTTCCTAAAATTGTAATGTAAACATTCTGGGTATAAGATTGTGAATTTCGTCAGTAGATATCATTAGAGACCGGATTATATGCAACTTAAAATGGATGAAATATGCATGAAAATATGCATCATAAATGCTCGAAATATGCAACAAAATCACCAAAAAGTACCCATGTATGCAAAAATAATTTAAATAAATACAACAAATTAACGGTAATACAAGACTTTATGTAACTGTACTTTTATTTCATTTATGTTTAGTATCGTTCGGAAGACTGCGAAAAACGGTTCTTGGATGTGAAGTCATAAAATATTATTTTTAAAAGAATAATTACAATTAAGTACGTATTTTTTTATTAAAATACCTATTTACCTACTACAATTTCAACCAGACACCAACATTTTTGTTTTTGAAAACGTAAATATTTTACAAATACAGTCATAATTTTAGAAAATTAACCCAAATATGCATGATTTTGGCCGAAATATGAAAAATCTTGAATAAACTGGCAAAATATGCAAATGCATATGTAAATATGCAATTGCATATAATCCGGTCTCTAGATATCATGCTGGCTTCTCGTTTCATATACGAAACTTTATTCCCTAACAAAGATATTCATCTTTTATTTAAAAATCAAAAGGTCCTGGGTCTGTATACACATAATCAAATAGTAATTTTATTATATTCTATCCTTTCGCGGAGCGTTTTTTGCTTGTAGGCAGAGAATAAAGATCCTTTTGGATATCACAATTTTTATTTTGTAAGAAACATCGGATTTTCTACATGTCGTAGTTCAATTAATAACAAGTATAGTTTCTTTATTGATTGATGGAAGATTAACTTTATGGAAGGACATTGTCAAACAGTTTGTTGTTTATGGTTCACAAAAATCACACACGTACCCAACTCGATCAGGTGTGCCTCAGGGGTCAAATCTAGGTCCGTTGCTATTCTCTATTTTCATTAATGATATCGGTGAGAGAATTAAGCACTCACAATACTTACTATACGCGGATGATTTAAAGATATACAAGAGTGTTGCCAACGACGATGATGCCTGTCTTCTACAGAGGGACATAGATGCAATTTGTGAATGGTCTGATGAGAACAAACTCCGGTTTAGTACAAGTAAGTGCTCTGTCATGACGTATACGAGAGCGAGGGTTCCATTATTATACGATTATAAAATGGGGGATGAATGTTTATCTCGGAACCACCAAATGAAAGATTTAGGAATACTTTATGAAACAAACTTCTGCTTCAAAACACACATTCTGGGCCTTGTCGAAAGAGCGTATAAGATATTAGGCTTTGTACTGCGACAGGCAAAAGTATTTAAAGATCCCAACACACTCACAACGCTCTACAACTGCCTAGTACGAACTATCTTGGAGAGTGGATCCCTCATTTGGAGTCCAGATGACAGCCACTCGATACTGGTGGTCGAAAAAGTCCAGAAAAAGTTTCTTAGGCACCTGTATAGAGTGGAACACGGATATTACCCCTACTTGTACCCCTCTTTATTTGTGATGGGTTCTGTAGGCTACTCGACTCTAGAAAAACGCCGAAAAGATTATCTATGCAGGCACTTTTTTAAGCTGTTGATTGGGGTGATCCATAATCCAACAATCCTGGAGGAAATACGGCTATACGTACCAGATTCATACACGAGATCTAGAGGCCACCTACTTTTTTACCCTCCATCTGGCAGGACTAATTTGGCCATTAACTCCCCGGTCAGCAAGGCTGTTCGACTGTTCAATGCTCTGGCGGGCGACATTGACGTTTTTAACATTACATACAGAGAGTTCGTCAGAGTCATTGAAAATTTGATTAATTAAGTTTTTAATTTCCTAGATATATTGTAAGTAGCATATATTAGCATAATGTATTTTGTAATACACAGGAACGCAAAGGCGTAACAGCTGTAATGTTTCTGTGTAGTATTTTTTTTTAAGCTTAAATAATAATAATAATAATAATAATAATTGTAAAATTATTGTAAAAATAAAACACTGTTTTTTACTTCCACTATTTATTTTGAGTACATACACCAGAGATCTTTCAAAGCTAATGCTTCATCTTCATAGATAACCACTGAAGATGAAGCATTAGCTTTGAAAGATCTCTGGTGTATGTACTCAAAATAAATAGTGGAAGTAAAAAACAGTGTTTTATTTTTACAATAAGTATAGTTTCCTTCTCGATTCCTTCATCAGCCTTTATAACACAGCGACTAGAATATTAGTGTGTTAGGCTGGAGGTCTGGGTTCGAATCACGGCCGCGGCAGATGGATGGACTGGAACTGGTGAATTTTACTTGTAAAATCGTATAATACCAGCCGCCGCGGAGCGCCGAACAGTCTCAGTATACAACCTGATGGAAAGTCCAGCACTTGCTGTATATCTGTTGAGATAACTACAAAGAAAATGTCTTTATACCTTTCTCATAACATACACTTCTTGCTTCCGTCACATTCATGCAAAACGTCGTACATACTTTACGATTCCATTCACTAAAAACACGTCCATTCTTGAGCATCTGCCCGACTTAGTTATGATTTATAAGCGTGGTTCTGTCTTATATAATTTTTCATTCTCCTTTATAGTTTTACAAATGAATGTCTCAAACCAGTAATAGATTTCTTTGATAACATTGAAATGTTATAGAGGTTGATTATATTCAGGAAAAGCTTTTAGTCCAAGAGCCCGCTGCTTAATTTATGACGTATCTGTTTTTTGATCGAAATGTGGTATAAATGATAGCTTACCAATAGGGTATTACATCGCACTAGGGTTGCCTATCAAAATCTTGCCGCAACCCCCCCTGCCCCTCCCCCCCGAAAAGGTCCCTCTTCGCGGTTTTTCGCATTTGGGATGGATTGCATAGGAATATGGTAAGAGATAGGAGAAAGTAGTCAATGACAATAATAATCCTTGCTAATTTCTCTACAAAAATGTTAAGACAATTTTTTCGTAGAACTAGCAGTTTACCCGTACCCGCAATGGCCGGTCCAAAACCGAAATTCATTTAAAATACTAAAAAAATGTATTTAAACTAAATTGGTTGAAAATTGATAAGAGCTACAGGAAAATAGTCAGAGAACGAATTAATTACAATAGTCTTAGCTACAAAACGAGCTATAACTTATGTTCATACATGTAATAATTTCGGAGTTATTGCAATAAAACTCAGTGACGAAAATTCTGAAAATTTAGGTTTCCATAAAATAACCACAAATTTTTTTTTCCATAAAATGTTAGTAATAATGGGTGGAAGAATGTGAAAGAAAAAAAATCAAACTTTTTTTTTTATTTTTTCAAAAAATATCCTGTTTTTTGACCGGCCATTACGGGTAAACTACTAGTCCTATGGAAAAATTTACTTAACGTTTTTTGTAGAGAATTTAGCAAGGACTATTTTTGTCATTGACTACTTTCTCCTATCTCTTACCATATTCCTATAAAATGCGAAAAACCGCGAAGAGGGACCTTTTCGGGGGGGGGCAGGGGGGGTTGCGGCAAGATTTTGATAGGCAACCCTAGTGCGATGTAATACCCTATTGGTAAGCTATCGTTTATACCACATTTCGATCAAAAAACAGATACGTCATAAATTAAGCCGCGGGCTGTCGGACTATTTAGTTGAGTATAGAAATCTGAAACCATTCAGTTATGTAATTAACATTTATTTCCAATTGAAACGTGTTTATAATAAAATAGTACTTACTACAATATTTGTGCCAAATTTCAAGGTGCTGGGACATTGGGAAGTTATTAAAATATGAAGAGAAAAATGGGTGAGATCGATATTGACTGCTATAAGTCCGCCTAAATGTCGCTCACACGAGCAATTAATGCCGAAATAATTAAGCAATGAATTGCTCCGAATTGCCGAGCAACTATTGAAAGTGTGAAGAAAGTATGAAATATTGCCGAAATAATTGCGCAATTAATTGCTCCAGTTGGGGCAATACGAGTCGCCGAGCAATTATTGCTGGAAAAATTGCCCGTGTAAGAGAATCTTTATTAATGAGTGTTTTATCACATAAATATGTTGTACTTGTAATGCCTCAACCACACGCTTACCAGACAGCGAGCCGAGCGGGTGTTCACGAGTAAAAAGGCGTGAACGGTCGGTTACATACACGAACCAAGACAAACGCTCCATCCACATGCCCTTTTACTCATGAACACCCGCTCAGTCCGACGCTTGGCAGGCATGCGGCGCCCACATAATGCCTCTACCACATGCTCGCCGACCCTCCACGTTTTTGTGTGAATGAGTAAAAAGACGTGCGGACGGGGTAATTGTCTTGGATTGTATACGTAATCGTCGGTTAACGTCTTTTTACTCATTCACACAAAAAACGTGGAGGGTCGGCGAGCATGTGATAGAGGCATTATGTTCACTTGAAGAATAAATATAAAAAAATGCAGAAGCACACAACAGATGGAGTTAAATAAAAAAAGGTGGTAATAAAAGTGTAAGAAAGTTACGAAGGCATGTACAAAGGTACGTAAAATATTCCATGAAAAATTTCATTTATGCTGAAAAAATATGGAAGTATCTTGTGAAAAAAGAAATAATAAAAACATTTTTATAGTTTCCTCGCGGGAAGGAGAGACGACAGAGTAATAAAATGTCGGGAAGGCATCATCACAACTAGGCTTATCCTGTATCCTGTAGTACTATGGAACATCAGTCAAGTTACAACATCCCCAACCCCCAGCCCCCCCTATCTAGACACGCATCTGGAGAGGTAAGGGTGACATTACAGAAATGAGAAGAATTTCTCTAAACTTCTCCAAACGTCGGCAAAATTCTTTCTCGAGTGGTGTTTTTTTTTAAAATAAAGTATCTGTGCTTGCATACACAAACCCAAATACTTTCCTGCCCATCTTGCACTAAGCTAAAAGCCGGTATCGCAAAGTGTGGAATACATCGCCAGCGCCCGGGTTTGAACCTGGCACCTCCTATTTGAGAGACTTTCGCCTTAACCAACTGCGCCAACCATGTACTTTTTTGTCTTAATGTCTACAGAAAACTGTTGTTTTTAAAATTTTTGTCAATTTTTACTTTTTATTATTAACGATTAACGCTTTATGCTCAGCTTTGCATGGGTTAACTGACAGAAATCGCAGCATTGCGATAAGCCCTAGTGAACAGTTTTGTTTTATTTTTTTTTATTGTTGTATCATTCTGTAGTATAAATAAAAAAAAATACTAGGAACCTTCCTAAATACTTAAAAGCAAAAACAAAAAACCCACGTTTGTTTTTCTCATTCATTTCTCATTTTATTTATTTGTGTTTCTTATTTACCCAATTAACAGTTCAAAAGCTTTTTAATACGTGAATTAATACAAGCAAAGCACACAATATAATGTAGTGTACCTCTGTAGTTCTGTGTACTTATTGTTCTTTTTATGTTTTCTCGAAATTTCTCATTTCGTCGAGAAACTACTCTTCCTCATCCATCCAAGACATCCACAGGTAGGCTGTAATGTTTGTCGTGTACATTACTTTGTATTTTGAAGGAGGAAAGAAGGTCGGATGTGCTTCGGAGATACTTTCCTGATAGGCAGCTAGTATTATATAGGAAGATGTATCAAACAGGAAGGTACAGATGGGTACAACTAGGAGAAAGGTATCTACAACGCTGTCAGGAAATAATCACACGGGGAAAAACTTTACCGGAAAATCTCACAGAGAAAATCTTACGTGGAAAGAATCTCGTATGGAAGAAATCAAAATGTATGACAAGAAGAAATAACACACTTTGTTTCAAAATTTAATAATAAATAATTTATAACACTAAAACTCACATATTATGGTTAAAAATGATCTTTGTAATCTGCTATGTAACTGCTATGTAATAATTATGTAATCTCTCAACTAATGTACAGTGTTAGATGAACCGAGCATGCTGGACTTATGACGAGCCATCAGCTAGTTCAATCACTAACGTAAGTAGGTATTCTCACACCCCTTTTCAGAGTATATAATACCTACCGCTAAAAAATCGCACCTTGGGTGCGATTCGAACCTACAACCCACGGCTGTGGAGCATGGATTCTACCCACTAATCCACAAGCCGTCTCACACTGACTGCGTAGAAACCCAATTATAAAGGCCAACCATTTTTTTATTCGCGTTTTATTAATATTTTTTTCTAATCTACTGTTATTAAAATTATATATTTTAGCAATAATAATATTGTGAGGCGTAGGAAGACAACAGAAAAAGTGGACAAATGACGTTTTTAAGCTTACGGGTGGTAGATGGCAGCAGATAGCCCAAGATAGGAGACAGTGAAGGAGTTTAGTAGAGGCTTATGTCCAGCAGAGAGGAGCAAGTGCCGAGCAGTAAGTAAGTAAGTAATATTATGACAAACAAATTCTATAATAAATTTTGAATTAAAATGTTATTTCAGTGTGAGGTTTTTTCACGTGTAATTTTTTCCTGTGTGATTTTGTCATGCCACCATCTCCAACACAACAAGGATATCTGATTAAGCAGTCTCGTGTCAATTCGGTGAAGAAGTACCTGCCTACTACTAAAGGGCAACATGACAGCAGGGTACCCTATTTCATCCACTCTACAGGAATTCGTCTACGTAAGAAGTCATGTCCGATATTTATAGTTATCAATCCTTGTATCTCTTCTATTTCATCAGAGTACCTTTGAAAATTGACAGATAGGTAGGATCCAGATTGATAAAGGATGATTAATTTTTATGTTAAAACAGTGAATAAATATTGACTTTTTTATAATTATTGTTCCTTATTTTTGCTTCATGCGTTTCCTATTAAGGTCCTATATGCTGTCATCCAGCTTCGGTGCCCTGAATTATTCTCAGCCAATACTGAGAGAATCGTTTTGAAACAAAGGACAGTGCATGATAGCTGAAAGAATAGACTACAGATTCATTGTTTTGAAATTACAATATTTGAAAATTCCTTGAATAAACAAATATTCCTAAAGTACCCCTGAAATTTACGGGAGCTGAGGATTTTCCGTCCAGTTTTTCAGATATAGAAGTATAATTTAGCCAAAATACTGGTAATTATAAACTTAACAATTCGGCTGTTTTAGATTTTAATATTTTTTCCCAGGTTTCTTTTAAAAAGGTATAATTCGCTTACGTTATTCTTATTTCGCGCTAACAATTCATAGAAAATTTGAAAAAGTTGAAGCGAAAATAGAACGATTTTTGCTCAGTGCATACAGGCCCTTCTTCTTTACTTATTTCGGCTCTGCATCCGATTATAAAGGCCCTTGATAGTATAAAAATAAAACAGTGTTTCGTAAATAAACACATCATAAATAAATCATGTTTATTTTTATGATTCCAATAGAAAGCTGTCAACACTACTTTTTCCAAATACTATCGGAATTATTTCAGCGATTCTTTATTTTTGGATCACAAAAAACCCTCGTTTTTTTAAATATCATTTTTAGCACTGCTCTTTAATAAGTATATCTGGCATTATTTTTCATTTTTTGAATAAACCAATGTCAGAAAATTATGACAGCTCTTTGATAAGATTTGAAAATAAGTCCTTATCAAAAACACAATCATACAATACGAGTATGTAAATTTATGATAGCTTCCGAACTTCTTCTTTGACATTTTAGTAAATTGTAGATGAAAAATCTAATTTAATGCCTACTTATCTACGACCTACGTACATTCGAACATGGATATTTATAGCGATCACGGCTATAGTGAATTCTCGGAAATAGTGAACGAATGCTCGACACCGCTCTATCCTCTCATAAACTCTTTCCCTCCGTAACATTAATGCTGTGTGTGTGCCGTGGCGCTCTCCGATTTCTCTTATTCAAAAATCGTAAATCCATGAGGATTCTGGTCTACATGGTCGGTCCAGGTTAGTATCGGACGGCGACGCGGACAAAACCGTGTCAGGTGTAATTATAATTGGCTTGACCGATTTAGAAATCATCACAATCGTCTGTATTAGCACATATACAACTAGGGTAAGTACTTAAATTATGTATCTACATATGGATTGAGTTCGAATATCGAAATGAGACTTAGACAGAACGATGCGTCTTGTACTAAGGATCATTTCTGCATACATAACTCAAATTTGCAAAAATCACGACTTACTGTGTTCTCTCTTAGGACGGCAGTGATACTATACCTACTTCACGGGTATAGTGAACAAAAATACGCGGTCCTTTCGTGTTCGCTTTAACCAAGTTCGATTCTATAATATTATCACAACCATTATACTCCTTTTTATACTCCGGAAAATAATATTATTATCTTTATTCATGTCAAATAGGATGAAATCTAATTTCATAGAGAATTATATGAATTTTTCATCATAATCTTAATATAACGTAATATAAAGTTTGAAAGTCGTTTCAGCGTTAATACTCGTATATCACAAAACATGGCATATTAAGTAATAGGAAATGAGATTTTTTTTTCATATTTATTGTAGGGGAAAATATAGTTTTTTTGTAATATAACTTTCGCTTGTCTATTTCAGAATCATTCTACGTTTTTCGCGGTTTTTTCAGAGTGAATTCTAAGCGTCAAACAATTTTCATACCTTTTTTATTTCTTGAAATTAGACTGTTGCCCAAACCACCAACTTCAACGTAGGAAGGAGACCCCTAAGGAATTTCCATACAAAAACACATAATTTCAGTGATTAAATAATGATGTACAACTAGGGATCAAATAAATCCATACAAAATACAATATGCAGCCACTTAAGTTAGGGAGATTCTGGGCGGAGATATTTGGGCACCTAACGTAGCGTAGGACAGCTGCGTGTTGTATTTTGTACGGATTTATTGCTCCCTACTTTGTACATCATTATTTAATCACTGAAATTATCTGTGTTTTTGTATGGAAATTCCTTAGGGGTCTCCTTCCTAGGTTAAAGTTGGTGGGATTGGGCATGTGTCTTTTACCGCCATCTGTCCGAAAAAATGGCTTAGTAAAAAGTCATTAGAAGGGAATTAAAAATATGGTTGGTTCATGCACTAAATACCTCAATGGATCCCGGTAGTGCAATATACATCTTCCATTTCGCCTCCGTCGCAGTAAACCTACATAAAACAGCGGATGGAATACCGGAGGATTTTTAAGCACGGGAACGTCCATCGTGCGTCCTAACCAAGGTTTTTAATACAATGCTGGTAAATGTAAATAGGTACCTACAAAATTCTCCTCGGACCAACACGTATATGACAATCAGAACTTGTGGGGAATATCGTTGCTAAGATATATGTGAAACGTCTTGTACGATTTTTTTACAAATACTTGACTTAAATACATAAACTAAATCTTTATTAGGAAGAAATCATTGAAAGTTACATAAGAAGACAAGATAGTAGTGTGTTAAAAGGCGGACTTATTGCAAAATAAATATCTCACAGTCAGCCTGAAACTTGTGCAGGGGACACTCGAAAAAAAATAAAAAAACAGCGTGGTCAGAAATTCTGCATAACAATTTAGGTAAGTATCCAAAAAAATACATTAATTAATTGTCTCTCGATCGGGAGGTGCCAGGTTCGAACCCCGGCGCTGGCGACGCATTCCGCTTTTTCCATACAGGCTTTTAGCCTTGTGCAAAATGTCCAGAAAAGTGGGTTTGTATATTATGCAAGCCTAGATCCTTTTTAAAAAATACAATATGAGCATATTTTTGAAGACGAAATTAATATCTTAATAAGTACTTAAAATGTCTTTGTCTTGTTAAGAGTATGCATACCGACATTTCAAAGATTTCTAAAAACGTGAGACCTTATATCTCGACAACCGTTACTGAATATACTTTGGAACAAAATAGGGTCTGGATGAATTGAACCTTTATCTAGAGAATTACCGTAAAAGATTTTTTATATCTTGTATATATTTCTCAAAAAAAAAAAAAAAAAAAGTAAAACATCTCTGATCTTTTTTCCAAAAGAAGGAAACTCGTTTCCCGAAAGTCGCGGAGTAATTTTTTTTTTTGCACTGATAATATGCATTAAAATCTAGGGAATAACCGTAAAAGTTTATTGATAGACGATGAATTAACCTCAAAAAACGAAAAAAAACGCTATTTTTACATTTCATCATGCGATTGTTCAAGCTATATTTTGAACCTTAATGCCGTGGGAAATGACTGCGACGTCATTCTTGGTACCAAGCCCTTAAAATGTCTTTGTCTTGAGAAATTCTTGTTAGTAATATTATTACATCTTAGTTAAGTGCAAGTAAAGTTGAGTAAACAGACGACACGCCGCTGCCGCCAAAGCTTCCGTTACTTTGTCGCTATCCGCTCCAAAACTTTCTAATACAATTAACACAAGCGTAACGACATTGTAAAACACAGCTTTCATCAGCAATAAACATTGGAAAGTTTGGCTCAAGTATAATACACAATTTTAATAACATATTTGCGGTTAGCTCAGTAAGTTGTTGGAGCATTGATTTTGTAAACGGAAATTGCTGAATCTTCGTTTTGACGATTATTTTAAACCTTCCTCTACCCGGCGCTCTAGTGAGCATGGCGGGATATTATTTTCTTAGTGGATATTTTGTGAACCTATGTGGGTAGTGTTTATTTTATAAATTCATGACGAAATGCCAATAGAACACTTTACATTCTAATGGCATGGATTTTGTTTCATTATCTCATACTGTATAATAATTAATATGGATTTTAACCAAGTGACGTGTCCAAGTGCCCGAATCAGGGCCTAGGGATGAAAAAGAACAATAAAACAATAAAAACCTCAGGTCCCTTTTGTGATCTTAACTCCGTTGTTTATTTTTTTAATTTGTTTGCAGATCTTGCAATCGTTTTTTCAGCCACTTCAACCACTTAGAGACATGAAACTTTGATAACGTACGAAAACTCGGTGACAATACATTTATGTATAAAAATGAATAATCCTTTTCCAGATATAAAAAAGTTGTAAGACGTTTCAGGGGATCTATGGGTCGTGTGGAGTCTATCGTATTAAAGGGCGTTGGAAAATAAATTCAGATCGTACCTAAGTACGATTTTTTCCAACTCATCTCAAACCTCGGAAGACACCGAGCGATCGAGAGGAACTAGTCACCGCATACCGCAGTGTTTGGTATCTCACGAAAGTGCTTCACGATTAGAACTCATATATTTTTAAAATTTTGATTCTGTCAATTCTCGGTGAGGGAATTGGAATAAAGGAATCCAAGCGCCTCGGAAAGGCTTGTTTGGTATCGTTTGGAAGACCGCGAAAAACAATTCTAGAATGTGGATAATACAATTTTGTTATTTAAAAAATACTATTACTTATGTAGGTATTTGTAGAAAATTTGTTAGATAGAAACTTTCAAGTGCGTTAAATTTTATACTGCCCATTATTTCAACCCCCTATCCAACCATGGTACAGAATATTATAGACTTTAACATTTGCCATCTATATACTCTATTCATTTAAATTCTCTCCCCAAAATTCTTCCATTTTGTCTCATAAACTACATCAGTAATGACGTCATAATGTATGCTTTTTAGCTGGTGCTATTTGTAGCAGGATTTCAGCAAAATATTTTTAAAAAGAAATCGAGGGAAAACACATCGAATATTCAAAAAACAAGTTGGTATTATGTTTTAATAGACTTAGCACAAGGTATAGAATATGTATCTTATTTTAAAAAAAAACATCTGGGCTTGCGTACACAAACCCAAATACTCTTCTGCACGCCTTGCTCTAGGCTAAAAGCCTGTATCGCAAAGTGTGGAATACATCGCCAGCGCTGGGCTTTGAACCTGGAACCTCTTGCTTGAGAGACTGCCGCCCAAACCAACTGCGCCAACCATGTACTCATACATCAAATTTCTATTTAACTATATGGCCTCACGTCACATCTCTTGATGTGGTAGGCAGAAAGAACAGAACGTAAGATTTCCTATCTCTACACACACCCCTTGCTTCCGTCACATTCATGCAGTTCGCCAAACTTTTGCACATCATTTCGTCTTGGCGCGGTAGAACCAGGTTACCCTTAGAGGGCCACGTTTTTCCTCGTCTTTTAGCCATATCCACTCTGTTCGTCATTCTGTCGTCATCCATTCTCTCAGTATTCCCAAACTATCTAATTTTTCACTCTAGTCATAACTACCGTCTTACAATAACCCATCTCTCTAGAATAATAAGAGTACATGGTCGGCGCAGTTGGTTAAGGCGGCAGTCTCTCAAGCGGAAGGTGCCACTTTGCGATACAGTCTTTTAGCCTAGTGCAAGGTGTGCAGAAAAGAATTTGGGTTTTGTATATAAAAGCCCAGATCCTTTAAAAAAATAACCTCATTCTTATCCAATCTCCTATTAATATTTTCACAAAATCTCATTTCAACAGCATTTCATCCTTAAGTGAATTATAATGTAGCATACACTCTGTAGATATAGGCGTGACAATCAGGATGTAACGGCGCGGCGTTACAGAGTCAGTGATTAGCGTAATTATTATAGTTTTATTTTTTGTATTGTTTTTTTTGTATTCAATCATACGTAGGCCCGCGAATCGGGCACTTGTACCCGTAAATTTTTACATATCATAAAAAAAACTATCAATACAAAACACTTAACAGATTAAAGAATTTATCAAATCTATCGACGCCGATTGGAGTGTAAAGAGTTCCAATTGGCATTTCGTCAGAGGCATACATGGTGATAAAAGGGTGGAATGCTGAACTGAGTGTATAAGGATCAGTTCAGAAAGTTAATAAAGAAATTGTGCATGAAATGAATGCGCTACTTCTTCTATTGAAAACATACTTTTCAGTTTTAAGATTTACATATAAGGTTTTATATACCGAGGGTATTCGTGGTTAGGTACATGAATCGTTAATGGTAAAAGCTTTGAAAACATCCATGATCGTTATTGGTATAATGTTATTTTTAGTAACAGCAAAATATACCAGTACGTAGCAATATCGAGAGAAATCAATTTTCTCGAACCAATACTTGTACTTGGAAGTATAATACATTAAATGTGCTTTATGAAAGTACAGCTAAAAATCTACTCACTATTTCCAGCGCGGCTTTTAAAGATGTAAGAATCTATACGTACAATGTACAGGTTTACGGTAAGTTCGTCTAAAATTAATTGGTCTAAAATCAATTTGTCTAAAATCAATTCGTCTAAAATCAATTCGTCTAAAATTAATTCGTCTAATTATCAATTCGTCTAACATCAATTCATCTAATTATCAATTCATCTAAAATCAATTCGGCCAAAATCAATTTTCAAATAAATAATTCAAATAAATTTATTAACAACTAATATCTTACATTTCTAGTAAGTACATACATATAAAACTTATTACAATATTTACAATTTTCCATACTACCCTCCAATGTGAATTTGCCTAACGATCGATTCCTCGATTTTAGAAAAAATTATGTTAGACGAATTGTTGATAATTAGACGAACCGATTTTAGACTAATTGATTTTAGACAAACTGATTTTAGACGAACTTACCGGACACCCAATGAACATACTATGTAACCATTAAGGCAACTGCTGTGCCTGTGAACGTTTGCAAGATTGGTTAATAATATTTAAAATGATTTTTAGAAAAAAAAGGATGATGTGTTTTTAATGTTTTTCTACATTAAGAGTATGCATACCGACATTTCAAAAATTTCTAAAAACGGGAGACCTTATATCTCGACAACCGTTACCAAATAAGCTTTGGAACAAAATAGGATAGATGCAATGAACATTTATCTAGGGAATAACCGTAAAATATTTTTTTATAGTGTATAGATTTCTCAAAAAAAAAATATATTAAAAACACCTCTGATCTTTTTTCCGAAAGACGGATACTCGTTTCCCGAAAGTCACGGAGTAAAATTTTTTTTTGTAGTGATAATATGCATAAAATCTAGGGAATAACCGTAAAAGATTTTTGATAGACGCAAAATTAACCCCAAAAAAATGGAAAAAACGCTATTCTTTCCATTTTATCATGCGATTTTTTACGCGATTTTGAACCTTAATGCCGTGAGAAATTACTGTGACGTCATTCTTGGTACCAAGGCCCTTGAACGGCTATATTCTGCCATTTAGCTTTGGCATTTACTTTGACGTTACTCAGCCAATACTAGGAGCATCGTCATCAAACTGAAGACAGTGATTGATGGAAGTATTGACTAAATGACTACAAGTTGACTGTCCAATAATTACAATATCGGGAAACTCATTAAACAAAAAAATATTCTAAAAAGTACCTCTGAAATTTAAAAATACTGTATATTTTATCTCAATATATTTTATTTACATCTAAATGTAAATAAAATATATTGAGATATAATTTTAGTATAAAAAATGTTACAAATAGCACATAAATATGGATGTTTGTATTCCGGTCGCTGCTGCCGGAGCGGATCGTTTGACTGAGTTTCTTAGAAAAACGGTAATATATGGGAAAATACAAATTTTTAAAAACTTTTTTTTCATCGCCTATAATCTCCACATGGGGCTATTAGATTACTGAAAAGCGCATGGAGATTAGGTACTATATTCATTAAGAACCAAAAATCTTTAATTAAAATTGCTACCGGCTTCGATCCCCAGCCGGATAAAACCTTTTAGGGGTTAACCAGAGGTGGGCACCGTTAATCAAAAAATTAACTTCGTTAATCGATAATCCGTTAACTAAAAAGTTAACTTCGTTAATCGTTAGAGCGTTATTGTAAAAAATCGCGGTTAAACAGCATGAAATAGAACTACATAAGTACAACTACTGTCACATTAACACTATCGCGATGTATTCCAACAAAGTGAAATTTCTTTGTTTTCTCCCAACCCACATCCGATACCACACATAGCCCCATACAATCCTTGGATTATCTTATGCCAGCGCCGCCAGTGGGTGATGCCTATGCAAACAATAAAATATTAACGGACTTTATTAACGGAAGTTAAATAATCCGTTAACAATTTTTGGAGGTAAGAAAAGCGTTAAATCGTAAACCACAATGTTAACATTCGTTAATTAACGATTAACGGATTAACGCTTTTCTACCCAGCTCTGAAAATAACCATGTTGTCTTATTTTCAACATTTTTGTTTACAGTTTCCTCTCTCCCAATTCCCCTACCCATTCCTACTTCCCGCTTTTGTAGACTTACATTACAACATAATACAGACTTGTTATTTGGTTTACAATATTTAATTACAGCACGTGATTTGGGTATCCCGTAATATTGGCATGTAATTTGGTATTTACATAATAGGTAATGTTAATTCTATGAAACAACACAAATAATTAACTGCTAATTAGATTAATGTTAACAAATCAGAACAATGCATGAAATTCAATACTTACACTATCTACCTACATAAAATAAGTACCTAATCGTAAAAAGCTTTGAGAACCGCGCTTATATGTTTCCATGCAAAAGTTAAATTAAAGCTAGCAGTCCAACTATGACGTCACGGTCATTTCCCGTGGCGTTAAAGGGTTAAAAACGCATGAACAATCGCATGACGATATGTTAAAAATAGCTTTTTTTTTACTTTTTGGGGTTAATTTCGCATAATTTCATTTTTTTTACTAGCTTTTAATGAATATTGTCAACACGATTTTTTTTCTTGCCACTTTCGGGAATGCTGCCTTTCGAAAAAGAAAGTCAGAGGCGTTTTCACATTTTTTTTGAGAAGTTTACTTACTTCAGTTTTTAATAAAAGTGTACTTAGTAAAAACTTGTAAAATAATTAGGTTTACGAGTACTTGCATTAAAATATTAGAGAGTCTAGTGTTACACTGCAGAAATAATTACAGAGCATTAGTGTAATACCACATAATTGCAAGAGCTTTCATAGAGTACAACAGGAAGAAGAAACCAGAATTACTGAAAATAAAAAACTGTGTCTAAAATATAATTTTGACATGTATTTAGTAGTCAACTAGTGGTTCACTAGGTTCAGCGGCACAATAGAAGACATTCACACCTTGTCTCCTGAGGGAGATCAAAACCTGAACTATCATTAACTTAATTTCTGACTCTAGTCTTTCCAATGCTATACGATATATGTACACATTACATAGAGTGATTGAACGACTATTATGTTAGGATATTAACTGAAAACCAATAAGTATTCGGAAGTGCCTCTAATATTGTATAATATGAGACGTACAGAACTAGAAATGAAGGACTCGCACGGTAATCAATCAGAATGATTGACATTGCGTTAGTATGTACATCGGTATTGAATGTTACGAGTATTATCTAGGAACACGGTTACCAGTATCTTAAATGTACTCACGAAATACGTAATGTAGTTGTACCTATTCGTCATTTATAATAGACATAATAAAAATGAGAAATACACCTGCATGCTCAGTGCAACAGCAGAAAGACGTGCCAGATGGATCGGTCACATAGTGCGTCAAGAGGGTCTCCTATTTTAATTAATTGAAGGAATGAAAGAGGGGACAAACTACAGAGGACGACCAAGGAAAGAATACCTGGAGGACCTGTGCCAGGATATGGACTTTGACTCATATACAGAGTTTAAAAGAACCACACAGGACAGGGATGAGTAGAGAAGGAGACATGGGGCATTGCTACAAACTAATCATGATGATAGAAACTTGAAACTTCTTCTCCAGTTTCAATCGTTACGATTAGTTTGCAGCAAAGCCCCATGTCTCCTTCACCACTCATTCCTGTCCTGTGCGGTTCTTTTAATAACTCTTTAATAAGTCGAAGCCCATATCCTGACACAGGTCGTCCAGTATTCTTTCCTTGGTCGTCCTCTGTAGTTTGTCCCCTCGTTCATTCCTTCAATTAATTCAAATAGGAGACCCTCTTGACGCACTATGTGGCCGATCCATCTGGCACGTCTTTCTGCTATTACATTGAGCAGGTGTCTTCCTCCATTGATTTTGTTGTTAACATCTACATTATTTCCTCTTATAATGTGCCGACACTTTGAAATTTTGCACAAATATTTGCTTCAGATTATAGTTTAAAATTCTAGTACTGTTTTCTCATAAAAAACGTCTCAGTAGGTAAATTTTAAATAGGTATCAAAATATAAGCGTGAATATTAAGAGTGTGCATACCGACATTTCAAAAAGTAGTAAAAAGAGACCTTCTATCTCGACAACCGTTACTAAATATGCTTTGGAACAAAATAGGGTAGATACACTGAACATTTATCCAGGGAATAACCGTAAAATATTTTTTTTTATCTTGTATGGATTTCTTAAAAAAATATATTAAAAACACCTCTGCTCTTTTTTCCGAAAGACGGAAATTCGTTTCCCGAAAGTGGCAGAGTAAATTTTTTTATTTTGTACTGATAAAATGCATAAAAATCTAGGGAATAACCGTAAAAGTTTTTTGATAGACGCAAAAATAACCCCAAAAAAATGGAAAAAACGCTATTTTTACCATTTTATCATGCGATTGTCACGCGATTTTGAACTTTAATGCCGTGGGAAAAGACTGTGACGTCATTCCTGGTGCCAAGCCCTTAAATAGTTTTTTGTGTACGATTACTTATTTTCACGTCACAAGATAGACAAGACTACACACTTTATCTGTCTATTTCCACACCGTAAAATTAGGTATTGCAGAATTTTAGGGTGTAGAAAATATTTTGAGGGACAAGTTATTTTTACCTACTTTCGTTCATCGCAGAATATTCTGTTTTTCGCTTTTAGAAGGTCAGGAATGTCGATTTAATCTGAACAATATTTTCGGATGCTTGCAAATGTAGGTATGAACTTAGGAAAACTATATTATTCCATTCTATCACCTCACACTGCATCCCTTGCGGGGTAGGCAAAGAGAACAGATAACCAGACATTCCTATAATTAAATAATTACACTTCTTGCCTCGGTTACATGCATGCAATTCGTCACACACTCTACGATTCCATTCACTCAAAACACTTCCGTCCTCAAGAATCTGGTCCACATAATATATGGTCAAGTCACGTGGTTCTTGGACAGCCGCGCTTCCTTATACCTCTTTTTTCACCCAGGTATATTTTCTTCGTTATTCCTTCATAATTAATCCTCTCTACGTGTCCCGACCATCTCAACGTTTTCACTTTCAGTTTAGTTACAACATCCAATATATTAAACAAACTACTTGCTAAAATTGTAAATCATCAAAGAATTTCTCTATTTAGGATCACAGGTAGTATAGCAACCTTTCTGAGGTTCCCGGAGAAACGCCCACACGAATATTGCTCAAGGTGTATGAACCCCTAAAATACAAAATACCTTCAGAAATCTCTAATAATAAACGAAAGCGCCTGACTGAATGAATGACTGAATGACTGACTGAATGACTGACTGACATACTCACTCATCAACGCAGAGCCGAATTGGCTAATCCTAGAGAAGTGAAATTTTGAAGACAGATAGGTTTTAATACAAAAGCTTCCACTAAGAAGCGATTTTTGGAAATTCCGCCCCTAAGGGGGTGAAAAATAGGGTTGAAAGTTTTTCAGAATATGCGAATATCTCGGAAACCAGACATTGTACGAAGTTGAAATTTGGCACATAGATTCTACTATTAAAATTAGTAATAGGCTATTTCGCCGTTTTTTTTAAATTTTTATTTAAAGGGATGAAAAAGGACATAAAGAAAAGGGGTGATTTTTAAATGCCTCTTAATACGCTAAAAAATAATTTTATAGGAATTTCCAAAAAACGGATTGATTCCTAAGAAAGGGTCAAAATATGATATTCTGTCCAGAAAAAGAGTCAATCCTTAAGGGTTAGGGCGTGGGATTAAATTTGCTTTGATAGTAACGTATCTCGGTAAACACTGAAGCTACAAAGCTGTAGTTAAACAGTTGCATACTTCTTTTAAAATGAAAAAAAATCGTCTTACATTGTTTAGTCAAAAATTGAGGATAAGGGCATGAAAAGGGTAGTTTTTTAGTTGTTAGTTGATATAAGTACTCTCCTGTGTACGTGAATATATACACGTTTTTATACGTGGTGAAATACGTGTATTGTTATGCGCTCAGTGAAGCATGGACTCTGAGTAAAAAAATATTAGCAATTTCGTTAATTGTATTTTTTTCATAAGCCGTACTAACTGTATTGCCCGGCGTTGCCCGTCTAGCCAAGTTCTACTTGTGAAGCTCTTTTATGAGACACCAAACAATGTGCTATGTGGTGACTGGATTCTATCGATCACTCCGTGTCTCCCGATGGTTTGAGGACGCATAAAAATGACTTTCTGAAGATTTGAATTTCTTTTCTAACGCCCTTTCATACCATACCACACATGCTCCACACAACCCTTGAATCCCCTCATCAGTAAAATTTCACAGAAGGTTCTGAATTTCCAGAAGTTTCTACCACACAGTATTGGTTTCCATATAGCAAGGCATTTGCGAATATTTAACGCAAATATTAAGTTATAGTTGGTATATTTTGCTGGACTGACTATACAATATTTTACCGTACTACACACGTATATACTTATGTACGCAGGTGGGCACACAGTCACCAGTCTGTTTTTACATACATATATTGCATAGTGTGTTTTATCGATTGTGGAATATATATTATTAACCCCGCCCGCTGGAACACCATCGGCGGGAAATATAAATTGCAAAATATATAAACTTTTAAGTAAAATAATATTCGTAATTTTGTTAATTTGTTAATTTCAGAAAAAAATGTAGGTATATAAATTTTGATGGTACGTATTAATTAATTCAGACAATTTAGATGACAGATTGTGATGATTCCCAATACTTTTGGTTTAGACAAAAATATAGTTACCCGGGCAACGCTGGGTAATACAGCTATCCCACATAAATATTTTAGTTCGTACCTATGGTATATACCTAACATTTTTCACCTTCTCCTTTATAGACACCTAAACCGTTCATCCGATTGAGATGAAACTTTGGAAAATTATTGTGCTTGTCCCAGGGAATGTTCTTATTGTGGTAGGGGGTACGAGGAGGGGGACACTAAGGGGGCACGAAGGGGGGTGGGAAAGAAACAAAAACCTTTTTTTTTCGAATCCATATAGCTTCTGTTGCCGAAAAGATAAATAGTAACCCTCCCGACATCTGCAGGAAAAAGGGGAGGGCTGGGGAAAGAGGGTCCGAATGAAAAGAGTGATATTAGTGTCTAATCCATGGTTTTCCGCATCATTAAGATGAATAGTAACTTCCGACATCTGCAAGAATAAGGGGAGGCGGTTAGGGGGGCTGGGGGCGGTCGGAATTAAAAAAAGTGATATTAGAGTCAAATCCATAGTTTTCTGCTTCAATAAGATAGAGTCCGCAAGAATAAAGGGGAGGGAGTTAGGGGGCTGGGGGCTAGGGGGGGGGGGGGTCGGAATGAAAAAAGTGATATTAGTGTCGAATATTAGGGGAATAAGTTTTCCGCCTCAATAAATGAATAATAACCATCCCGACATCTGCAAGAATAGGGGGGGCGGGGGAATCCATAGTTTTCCGTGTCAAAAAGATAAATAGTAACCCTCCTGACATCAGCAGGAATAAGGGGGAGGGAGGATGAGGAGGTAAGGAGGGAGGATGAGGAGGATAAGAGCTCTGCAGAGCCACCAAAACTGTTGTGAGTTATAGTGGCTCTGCAGTACTTTGGCTGATACATGATGGTTCCACTTCACCATCCACACAATTTTTTCCGTAGCGAAGCACGGGTAATACAGCTAGTAATAATATATGCTCAACGGAAAAAAGACTAAACTTTCTAGTTGGATTCCAGTAGATAAATAATTTATAAATACAGATTTTTTTATTGTCTATCTCAATTTAGATCCGCTCATTTATTTGTTTTTTTTTCTATTTTTCTATTCTTCATTAGTAAATATAATCCAATAACTTGCAAAAGTATAATCAATACCTTTGCACATTTTTTTATTTCGCGAAATCCAATTTGTCCTAACATTGACTATATTTGTTCAGTTTTTATTTTTATGCAAATTGTAAATCAAGTAGACGAACCCTGTGCTCTAGTGAGCATGGGGGAAATCATTTTCTTAGTGGATATTTTGTGGACATGGATAGTGTTTATTTTATAAATTCATGACGAAATGCCAATAGAATACTTGACATTCTAATGGCATGGATTTTGTTTCATTATCTTATACTGTATAATAATTAATATGGATTGTAACCAAGTGACGTGTCCAAGTGCCAGAATCAGGGCCTAGGGATGAAAAAGAACAATTAAACAACAATACCTACAGCATCATTTAATAAAACAATATTGGGATTTATTCATCTTAAGCAATGTTCCTATGGGTTTTTGTCCGGTCACGCCTTTCTGAATATTTTGAGGATATCTTTAACCGGGAGGTAATTTCAAAGAGCTTCCGGCAGAGATAAATAATGAAGGTAAAGTGGTAAGACCAACAAATGCGTGTGCTTTATCACAATTTGTAAGCTTAAATTACCTACAACCTCTTATGAGATGTTCCATCACAGGGTGTTTGAGGTATTAGAAAAGGTGTACTGATCCTTCTACCCTATTTAATATGGTAGGTACTTATATGTGAATACACTAAACTTAAAAATACGAGTAAGTTAATCTTTATAAGCCAAAAAATACAAAACCTACTAAACTTATGCCCGATTCCACCAACTTCAACCTAGGAAGCAGACCCCTAAGGAACTTCCATACAAAAACACAGATAATTTCAGTGATTTTATAATAATGTACAAAGTAGGGGGCAATAAATCCATACAAATACAACATGCAGCTACTTAAGTGAGGAGGATTCTGTACGGAGATATTTGGGCACCTAACGTAGGACAGCTGCATGTTGTATTTTGTATGGATTTATTGCTCCCTACTTTGTACATCATTATGAAATCACTGAAATTATCTGTGTTTTTGTATGGAAATTCCTTAGGGGTGTCCTTCCTAGGTTAAAGTTGGTGGGATTGGGCATTAAACTACTAACATGCACGTTAACACAGTAGATTCTGGAGTCTTTCCAGGCTTTATTGGGTCTATGTGTTGCACATAGGGAGCGAACATGACAGAAGAATAAAAAAATTGTTAGCGAACCAGGAAAAAATATAGAAGAGTCAAAAAAATCCAGAAATAAATAACATGGCATTTTTGAAGTAGGTACGTATAGCTTGAAGCAATCATTTCTTAAAATTTCGTATTCCTCACAGACATCGATTCATTAAATGTGGCGACTAGTTTACAGACTCCTCCGTGTCCGTCATCAGGCCAGTCCAAAGTGAAGTGTAAAAATTCAGTAGGTATAGTAATAGGGAAGGGTTTGGGTGAGGGAAGGAAGGGAAACGTGATAGGGGGTGGTAATTACCACTAAAGTTTAATTTTTTTCAGCTTATGACTAACTAGAGTTAACTGGAAGAAATCGCAAGCTCTGCCATGAGATCGCCCTGGTGAACAATACTATAATCTTTTCTACGTAAAAAAATGTATGTACGAGACTTTGTTCACAGAATGAAATAAATTAAAAAATAAAGTAGGTATATGCTACTGAAGTTTGTGACTTAATTTTGTTTTATTACAATGAACTTCCACGAAGAAACTACTGTCAAAACTCTCTCAAACTCTATATTGTTACATTAAGTACTTGTATGAATCTTTGTAATAAATATTGTGTATTATCTAAGTACATATAGTATATACTACGACTGTGGTTTGGAAAATACATTGCCTTTCAATTAAGATTTCTATAGTATAATATTGTATAGTCCTTCCAGTATTTACTTTATAACATGAGTACAAAATATCCCTTTACTTCTAATATTACTCCTACTAATACTTCTACTATTTTATTTGTTATAAAAATAAAACCACTCTTCAGTAGTACTACTGCAAGTTGATAATGCAGTTTTACCACAAAAAGTTTACATTACAATTTTATATTGAAACTAGCGTCTAAAAGGCCTGCTGAAACCTGCCTGGCGAAAATAATTCATGCTAACCAAGCATATATTTCTCCAGTTAAAATTAAGTTGCTTTTTTAATTAAAGGAATGCGGTTATTAGGGAAATGAGTGACTGCAAGAGTGACAAGAATGAAAGTAACTTTTTAGAGGTATAACTTTTTTATACTAAATAACGACGCCAGACAAAAGTTGCCGATGTGATGGATCGCATTGCCAAACTAAAATGGCAAGTGACAGGCCATGTTGCTAGACTGGGAGTAGACAGATGGGCATCCAGAGTCCTGAGATGGAGACCGTGGGACATGAAAAGAGGAATAGGCCGGCCGCAGTAAAGATAGGCCGATGATATTGTCCCCGTCGCGTCGTTGGTAGTGGGTGGATCCGGAAAGCCCAAAAAGAAGAGAGGTTTGGAAAAAAATGGAAGAGGCTTATATCCAGCAGTGAAGAGATGGTTGGGAAAGAAGAATTAATAAGACAGACTCTTTCTGTACCGTCGTTTTCTTACTGAAACCTCTACATTTGTTTTTCACACAGGTAAGATCGTCATCGATACGTCACAGCTTGAAAATGACATTCCTAATTCTATGATTTTAAATAGGGAAAACTGACGACATCTAATGAAAATTCTCACGACAGGACGTGTTAACATACACTAAGCATTTTGTAATATATTGGAGACGAATAATGATGGAATATCGCAGGGAAAGTTCTTCTTTCATTAAAGTTTTCAATAGAAGTGTGTTACCACCCCATTTAGTCCACCCCCTGGGATTCCGCTGCAAGGGAAATAAAAATAAGAGAAAGATGTAGGGATGGGGGTGATGGGGGAGGGAAAGGTGTGGAAAATGCGGGAAATTTCGTGCTTCCGGTCTATAGAGATAACAACAATGGAAAGTTGACGTTAAGTTTCTTCCGTTTAAAATTTACAGTCTTGATTCATAGATGTGCTCACTGCTCCTAAAGATATTTGGTAACCGAGTGCAATTATTTATAATTTCAGTTATTTACTGGTTATAAAAAAGAAAAGAAAATACACTTGAGTGAAAGAAGATGTGTAAGGAAACGCAGTCGTCCAAGAACCATATGACTTGACCATGTACCTAGACCATACTCTCAAGGACGGATGACGATAGAGAGGATAGAATATAATAGGATAGATTTAATAACTCAATTCAACTGTTCACAGAAGAACCAAAATCATCTTTTACAAAACAATCATTAGAACAGTTGTGACATACGGGTGAGAAGCGTGGACAATGACAAAAAAGTCTGCGGAGGTATTGGAAACCTTCGAGAGAAGAGTGCTGCGTAGAATACGGGGACCCGTGAATGATGGCGAAGCCTGGAGAGTGCGCTACAACGATGAGTTGTACAACATTTACAAGGCACCCAGGCTATGTGTGCATGCCAGACTGAGCAGGCTGAGATGGGTCGGACATGTGCAGAGAATGACACCATCACGGGTTCCAAAAAGCATCCTGGAAGGGCACCCAGGTGGAAGGAGGGTCGGGAGGCCAAGGCTACGGTGGGAAGACGAGGTCAGGAAGGACGCAGCAGAACTACTCCAGGCAACAGATTGGAAGGTCGCAGCAGGGGGCAGTAGAGGTTGGAGGAGAAGTCTCATGGAGGCGAAGGCTCGATATGGGCCGTAGAGCCATCGAATAAGAAGAAGATTCAATAATACAAAATAGAACTAAATGTTCATCCAAGGATTTTATTTCAATATTATAAAATCTTGGCGATGAGGTATTTGTAAGTATGGATTTAATCAGTACCTACCTAAAGCAAAGTAAACATCTTGTAACAATTATTAATCTCTTGCAATTTGTTCTTGGCGCGCACATAGTTGATAGTTTGGTACAAAAGTTAAATTAGAAATATGATGGTATGGAAAGATAAAGAAGAGAGAAGGGAATATTATTATTGTTGAAAGAAATGAGATCAAAAGAATGAAAAAGTTTCCGAGGTTTCGAGGAAGGGATGCTGGGAGTTAATCCCTTAATGTCGGGATTAACTCGGAGATAAAAATGTTAATTAGATTTCCTCATTAAGATATTTCGCCGGAGAATTGGACGAGAAAGGAACATCTGAAGATAGGAAGGATAATGAAGGACATCAGGCTCTATTAATATTATCTTGTCGAATCTATCTTTATTTTACCAAGATTTTATTCAACTTCGATCCTTGTTTTTTCTGGTTTGTGCGCAATCTTGCAATCGGTTGTTCAACCATTTCCTGACTACTCATTTGACTGCCTACACACTTTGCAAATATTTGTGTTCGCATTCTCGCGGTGCTACCACCGCGAGAATGCGCTTCTGCCTTCTGTTGCACTGAAATTCATGCTTGTTATGCTTAAATGTGTTTGCGTGTTTACTTTTTTATTAATGTATTTTATACTTTATTGTAATGGCTTAACCGTGAATATATGCAATAAATAAATAAACTCGGAGTCAATACGATTCTACGTAAAACGGGATCAGCTTACTCCAAAGATAAAAAAGATGTAAAGCGTTTCAGGGGGAATCAAGGGTCTTCTGAGGTTATATGAATGTATAAAGTATTTTAATGAGCTACCAGGCGGAATGAGGGATATTAGAGACAGAGTGGCCTTCAAAAAAGAAATTAAGAGACACATGATGGAGGCACTTGGCCCAGTAGTCTCCTGAGATTTTGCTCATTTGTTTCGCGGGATGTAACTTTGTTGCTATGTATGATGCTTGCTGTGTATGAATTTACTATGTATGATGTTTGTTATATGTGATATTTTGCTACAATGATATTTGCTATGAATATATAAATGCAGGATCACTCCCCACACACGAGACTTGTCTCTATTGGGGAGGTATCTCGAAACGTGTATAGTTTTAAGTATTTAATTTGTATATATATGTAAAATATTGAAGGAAAGTAAAAATAATTTTGAAATTGAATTGATATACTGTCAAAGCTAATAGGATAAACCCGAACAAGAGATTCCTGTAAAATTTGTTTTAGAATTCCAACAAATTTTAGTGTAAGTCAATGTTCACTTACCCAGCATTCCTACAGGAAATTGTGAAGGAGTTTGAAGATTTTCGATAACACTCTGAGTCACCACCCACACGTAGTTCTCCCCAGTGATCTGGAGGTCTCTAGCCTGCTGGAGGATAGTGGCAGCTTCGTCCCTTGTGGCGTATAAAAGTATCACCCTGGACTCACTGTTGACGAGCTCTAGGAGATCTGATTGTTTGGTCACCAGCACAGCGTTCAAGATTGTGAATTTGAAACGATCCTGGAAATAAAACAAAAAAAAATGTTTAGTGTTTTGACCGAAGATTCTTGGTGGTAGTTCATTGTAATAATATCAAAATTAATAAATTCTTATAACATACCTATTAATTTATACTAAAGAAATTACAATGTTTTTACAAGGATGTTTCCTGTCTCGGAGTAACTGAAGTAGCTAAGTTAAAATGAAAAAAACCGTTTTAATATCTTCCAAAGACTTTGAATTTAGTAAATAGGCGACTAGTTTACAGACATGTCCGTCTCCTTCTTAAGGCCAATACAAAGATTTGATAAATTCAAAGTCTGTAGAGGATACTGGGTGTCAGCCTCAGCGATAAAATTAGAAACGAGGAAATCAGACACAGAACCCAAGTTATCGACGTCATGGATCGCACAGCAAGACTTAAATGGCAATGGGCAGGGCACATAGCAAGACAAGAAGAAAATAGATGGACACCCAGACTCGTAAAGTGGAGGCCATGGGAAAACAGAAGAAGTCTCGGAATTGGCCCAAGAAAAGATGGGCGGACGACGTGACCTCGGTAGCGGGTAGGCAGTGGGTCAGAAAGGTATGGGATAGAAAAGATTGGAAACAAGTGGAAGAGGCCTATATCCAGCAGTAGAGGGACCAAGTCTTATGAAGATGAAGAAGATACTAAAAACCGTGTTTTTATTTTAAAGATATTGAAAGATAAACTTATTGTGGTTTTGAAATCTTGTAGTTCGATGTATGTATTCGAAGCCGAAATTTTACACTAACATTACTTTGTGTGTGAGAATTTAAAGTTTTCATATGTTGAACAATTATAAAGCACGTGCTTACGTGAGAGAAAAGTTGTAGTTGTATAAGTTTAATCCTGTGAGGTGACCTTTAGGAAAAGCAATATGTTGCCATTATCACGAAAGTTATCGTCACGATTAGGATTACAATAATTACTATGCGATCATGGCGACATATGGTTAGGCTGAAATTATAAAGGCGACCCACATAATTACACTAGCAAGTCGGCGATTTATTAATATTTTAAGTAAACAGTATAAAATGTTACAAAGAAATCATGGGAAACTGTTCACTAGGGCAAACTTTTCGAAATGCTGTGTTTTTTTCAGTTAACCCATACTAATTTCATGATAATCATAATTCTTCTTCTTCTTCTCAGCCTTCTCGCACCCTGTGTTGGACATAGGCTTCCCCCTTCCTATCTTGTGCTGACCGCATCCACTCGTCCCCGGCATCCTTTCTTATGTCATGCGACCACCTTGCCTGGGGTGTTGGTAGGCCCCAGGCCTGTTTTTGGTCGCCATTCGAGAACTTTTTTAGTCCATCTAGCATCTGATGTTTGAGCTATGTGGCCAGCCCAACGTATCATAATATTGATTCCTAATTTCTGCTCAACGCAATAGCAGAAAGACGTGCCAGGTGGATCATCCACATAGTGCGTCAAGGGGGTCTTCTATTCGAATTAATTGTAGGAATGAACGAGGGGACAAACTACAGAGGACGACCAAGGAAAGAATACCAGGACGACCTGTGCCAGGATACAGACTTCGACTTATGTTAAAACTCGAGTTAAAAAGAATCGCACAGGACAGGGATGAGTGTAGAAGAAGAAATAGGTATTTGCTGGAAACCAATCGTTACGATCGAAACCAGAGAGGAACTAGAAGATTCCTAAATATTTGGTTTGACATCACTTTAGAAAGTACTAAGTAGGTATACGTACTTCTGACTCACAATATAAGCGTCTCTAGAATAAATTAAAAAGTTAAGGATAATTAAAGTTTTCACAGCTAAAGCGTAAGGTCGAGTGACGGTGGCGTCGGCGCGTTTATCTAATCAAATTCCAATTCAAAGAGATTTATCCTTGATAAAAGTTCAGGAACTTGGCATAATTTACAACCGAATTGAAATAAATCTAGGTAATCGAATACCCGTGGAGATACCCAGGTTGTAAAATTCCCAGCATCCCCATCTCTTTTTACAAGACTTCACTTAAATTCACTTCGTCTTTCTTTCAATTTGTTTGTGCGCAAATCTTGCAATTGATTTTTAAACCGCTTCCTGACTTCTCAGACACCTGAAGCTTTGCAAACGTTCGTAAACTCGGTGACAATATATTTCTGTATTGTGAGATTGGATCAGCTTTCTCCAGAGATAAAAGGTGTAAAGGGTTTCAGGGGGATCCAAGGGCCGTGTGGAGTCATGTGTGGTATCGTATGTAATAATAAAAATAATTCCCTTGATCTCTCGATGTCTTCCAAGGCTTGAGCTGGACAATTACCATCTGGATTTTATTCCAGATGCTAATTGTCCAGCTCAAGCCTTGGAAGACATCGAGAGGTCGAGAGGATCCACTCACCGCATACCGCCGTGTTTGGTATCTCATGAAAGTGCTACATGAGTAGAACTCGTATCTTTTTACTAATAAATTTTGATTCGGTCTATTCTTGGTGGGAGACGTTATTGGAATGAAGGAATCCAAGCACTCCGGAAAGGCGTGTTTGATATCGTTTGGACGATCGTGAAAAACGGATCTTGAATGTGAAATCAAAAAATCTTGGTTGATTTACTTTTTTCTAATTGTTTGATAGGAAAATAAGTTTAAAATACGCTTATTTTAATTTGAAAGTCATGTACAGAATTATTGAACTTATCGTTTTCGAAGGTAGTGTGAACATTCATTGTGTATAGATTAAAATGATATTCGGAATGGATGGCGAATCTCATTACTGAATCATATTGTTTATTTATTTATTCGTCCATCAAGTTGTTCAATGATATTCCAGATAAGGTGAAGAGTGTACAAAGTATACA
Source organism: Ceraclea dissimilis (assembly GCA_963576895.1). Classification (NCBI taxonomy): domain Eukaryota; kingdom Metazoa; phylum Arthropoda; class Insecta; order Trichoptera; family Leptoceridae; genus Ceraclea; species Ceraclea dissimilis. Next base: position 752,797 of record OY756367.1, on the reverse strand, counting down.
TGTGTTCAAGAAATGTATTAAGCAGTATGTTTTTACAAAAAGAGACATCACATGAGAAGTAAAATGTTATAGTGAAAATATGTAGTGTAAAGTGTTAATGTTATATAATTATATTTGTGTGTCCCCTTATACCAGCACGATAGTTGCTGTCTGGGGATTAGAACATCTTGTGCAAAATGTCATATTGATTATATTTTAATTATGTTGTACATAGATATTCACGGTAAATAAAATTTTATTTATTATTATTTATTATATATAGTCACTTTGTGTTTCGTCTAATTTCCTGACTATTGACACTTTGATTTAAATACTCGAGTTCTTTACAAAAGAAAAGTTTCATGGTACGATATTTATCTATGACAATAAAACTATGATGAAATTTTGCGAGAAGATGATTAAAGGAGAATTCTAAAAAAACCCAGGCCCGGCGCAAACGAAGTGTTACTCAAATGATAGGCAAACATAAGTAGGTAATTAAATACTGCATAGTTGGCATCATTGAAATCAATGGCCAAAAGGTGCAAAATACCTATTCTAAGTTTTACAGAGGTCACATGAATGTATTAGTAGAAGGAACACTAAACAGTTACAATTGCGGTTTAAAAGCGTATAATATGATAAGTATAAGGTAGCCCATCTACTTTGTCATATTTTTCATCAGCCTTGATCCCTCCACTGCTATATGGAACTAAGAAATATTAATTTTTAAAAGATCGATGCAACATAGTACGCACTCCTGAATTTGTAGAATCTCCGTATCTCCTAATTTCCGAATAGGTATTTCACACATTTAGCCATTGATTTCGATGATTCCTCTTTTTCAGTATTTAATTACTCATTTTTATCTATCATTTGAGTTACATTTCGTTTGCGCCAGATCTGTTTTTTTTTACATACTTCACGAGCATTTTCCTTGAGCCCTATATCGAGCAGTGGAGGGACTAAGGCTGATGAAGAAGAAAATGAATAAGACAGGATTGTCATTGATTTCGATGATGCCCCTATGCAGAATTCAATAACTTATTTTTACCTATCATTTGAGTTATATTTCGTTTGCGCCGGGCCTGAGTATTTGGTTTCATACTAAATGAGAATTCTCCTTTGTTTTGAAAGCTTTATGGTAGGTGCTAAAAAGCTATACCTCTTCGTTATTAATATTGTTATTTGCAAAGTTTCAAAGAAACAACATACTTGGTAAATGAAAATTTATGTCCGCTGTCTGAAGTCTAGCCGTTTTGTAAAATTATTTTATCATTAGTACAATCATTGTTGCTACAATTTTACATTAAATAACAAAAACTGGAGCATAGCAAAAATAATGCCCCATTCACACGATTCTTTATTGTTAATGTTATTATAAAGTGTTCAAAATATGGTTTCTTTTTACTTTTTGCGGTTAATTTAGCTTCTTAAAAAACCTTTACGGTCATACCCTAGATTTTAGGGCATATTATCGAAACGAGTTGCTGTCTTTCAGAAAAAATCCGGAGTGAACTGAAATGGAAAATGTTTCTCAAGCGTAATGTGCAGATCACTTCGCCAGCCGAGGTCGGTCGCGTAAGCTTGACAATCTTCATCCTTAATTCTCCTACACTGTTGCAGGAATACTGCAAGATTAGAGGTGTTTTTCACATTTTTTGTGACAAATCTATATACGATGTTTACGGTAATTCCCTAAATAAGGGTCCAATGTATCTACCCTATTTTTTTCCAAAGTATATTATGTATTTAGTAAGGTTGTCTTAATAAGGTCTCCCGTTTCTAGAATTTTCGAGAAATGTAAACATAATTCTTATTAATTAATACAGCATGGCTGAAGTGGAGATCTCTCTCTGGCGTACTATGCGATAAAAAGATGCCCATTCGAACTAAGGACAAAGTCTACAAAACAGTCGTAAGACCTGCAATGTTGTATGGAGCGGAGTGCTGGACAACATCAAAGAAGCATGAGCAACAGCTCCATACAAATGAAATGAAAATGTTACGATGCGCAGGCAACGTAACACGCCTGGATAAAATCCGCAATGAGCACGTCAGAGGATCGTTTAAAGTGGCCCCGATAACAGAAAAGCTGAGGGAGGGCAGACTGAGATGGTATGGACACGTCATGCGTAGAGAGGAGAGTTACTCCGTGAAGACGGCACTCAGCATCACCACGAAACCTAGGGGAAGGGGTAGACCTCCGGCAACATGGTGGTCCAATGTTGAAAGGGAGCTGGCGGCGCAGGGAATCCCAACGATGACAACCCAGGACAGGAGATCCTGGAGCCTACGTACGAGGAGGCCCGACCCTGGATGAACCGGGACAGAAGGGCAGGACAAAGAAAAGTAAACATAATTCTTATGTAATTATTTACGCATCAGACAAACAAACTATTTACTGCTTTAATGTTCGGTTATTCACACATTAGATACATACCTCTATAACAACCATCGATAATCGATTATAGATTTATAATAATTATAATTAAGTATAATAATATTATTTGGCATAACAGAAGTTTGTTATTATTATTATTATGATTAAATCGAATCCACACATGGAATTAATGTAAATATTAATTATAATTATGGAGGCGTTCATTAAAAAAACGACTGAGTCCAATTAATTTTTTAAATGAGTTGCAGAATGCTATATGCGCCCCATCCCTTGCGGAAATATCAGAGAGGACAGAACGCCAGAACGACTTATCCTTACACAGACTCCTTGCTTCCGTCACATTGTCATGCAGGCTCTCCGATTTATTTGACTCCATCTATGAAGCTTTAGTCAACCACGGCCGGTCCAGGTCAGTCATTGATAGCAGTTCGTTCCTCTTCTTTCACCCATAACTCATTCCTATGTTTCTTTATCTTGTCTCTCAATCTTTTCCCACACATTCTTCTCAACGATTCATTTCCACTGCATACCCACGTCAAATGGTTTTAAAATAAAGATTTCATTCCTAGCTAAAATGCAGGACGGGGTGCTTGGAGTCAGATCGTGTATTATAGTCGTAAATAGCAGAATTCTGATGTAACTAATATTTTTATTAATCTCCATTAATAAAAGAAAGAGCCTGGCTGACTGAATGATTGACTGACTGACTGACATACTCACTAATCAACACAGAGCCCAAACGGCTGATCCTAGAGACCTGAATTTTTGTAGATAGGTTTTAATACAAAACTTCTCTGATCGTTATGGGCAAAATAGAGGGTCGTAGAGGGGTTGGAAGAAGGAAAATTTCATTGCTCCGCAATATACGAGACTGGACTGGAATAAGGTGTGCTGAAGAGCTGTTTCGAGCTGCCCAGGACAGGAATACTTTCTATCGAGTGATAGTCAACGATGGGGGGACCTGACATGACACCCGAAGAAGAATAATAAAAACTTTATTGAAACATTCTTCTTCAGCCCTCTGTCCTCCATTACTGGATCCTCTTCCATACTCCTCCATTCCTTTCTGTTGTTTGCTGCTTGCAGCCAGTTTTCCCCCCCACAGCGGCTATGTCGTCGGACCATCTCGTTTGGGGTCTTCCGACGCCTATTTTATTCTCCCAAGGTGTTAAGATTTTTGTGGTTCATCAGCTTGTGGGGTCTTGTCTCGCGACGTGTCCCGCCCATCGCCACTTCAGACTTGCTACGCGATTGAAATATAACATGCATGTATCAAATGGTGTGTTTATTGCCATGGGCAAATCTGCCGAACATCTATTTTTGGACTGAGTCTGTTTCTTTCTTAACACTGACTATATCATAAGGATATTATATCGTACTTAATGATTTGATATTTAATCTTCTTATGCTTGTGCGTGATATCGGAAGTTCATTAGGGATTTATGTCATGTGTAGAGACTAGAGGAGATCTATCGGATAGTAATAATATGATTAAAGGGGACGGTTAAGTAATACGTCAACGCTATTAGCAGAAAGGATTTAGGAGACAATACCCATCTTACGTAATCTTAATAGTGAGTGTGTGATGGGTGAGTGTGTGTGGGCGAGATTGAGTGTGAGTGTGTGAGGCGACCGGAATGAACTTATATGTTTTAACCGACCCACCTATGACGTCACGGTCATTTCCCACGGCATTATGTTTCAAAATCGCATGAACAATCGCATGATAAAATAGTAAAAAATAGCGTTTTTTTCCATTTTTTGGGTTTAATTTCGCTTCAATCAAAAAACTTTTAAGGTCATTCTCTAGATTTTAATACATATTATCAGTACAAAAATAATCCTTAATGCATATAAAAAATCTTTTAGAGCCATTTCCTAGATAAAGGTTCATAATGTATCTACTATTTTATATTTTTTCCAAAGCATATGTAGTAAGGTTGACGAGATCTAAGGTCTCCTGTATATTTGAAATATCAATATGCACACTCTCACGAGTAAGTCTTGGTATGATATCTTTACATAGAATTAGTTAAGTAATTTTCATTTTCCCGAGACAAATTTTCGCGTGTACAGTTACTTAAACAATTTCTCAAATAAAAAAATATTTATTGGTACTTACGAACTAAAAGGTATCTCTGCTTGTTACGTGACCGTCACGTAAAACACATAATAATTATCAAATAACAATAAATTATCGTGACAAGAATAAACCGCGAGAGTGGATATTTAATTTCACTAATAATATCCAGTGGGACAGATTAATATCTAATTACCTTCGTTAGGAGTATGCATACCGACATTTCAAAAATTTCTAAAAACGGGAGACCTTATATCTCGACAACCGTTACCAAATATGCTTTGAAACAAAATAGGGTAGATGCATTGAACATTTATCTAGGGAATAACCGTAAAAGATTTTTTGTATCTTGTATAGATTTCTCAAAAAAAAAATTGAAGAATACCTCTGATCTTTTTTCCCAAAGACGGAAACTCGTTTCCCGAAAGTCGCGGACTATTTTTTTTTTTTATATTGATAATATGCATCAAAATCTAGGGAATAACCGTAAACGTTTATAGACGCAAAATTAGCCCCAAAAATGGAAAAACCTCTATTTTTACCGTTTTTTTTCTTTCTTTTTTCGTGTTTGTTATTTTGTAACCTGTCCTGCGTACACTCTTCGGTGCAAAGGCTGATCTCTGTAATGCCGAAGAGTGTAATATTTTAGTGAAATAAAATAAAATAAATAAATAATAAATAAAATTTTATCATACGATTATTCACGCGATTTTGAACCTTAATGCCGTGGGAAATGTCTGTGTCGTCATTTTTGGTGCCAAGCCCTTAATATCTAATTACCTTCGTTAATAATTGGATAATAATATGATACACAATGTATCACCGTTAAAGCTGAGATTCCGAAACATTTGCCGGATAAATCCCTAATAGGATTATAAAGAAATCCCCGGATAAAATAATAATAAATTTGTGGATTGTGGATTATATAGCAGGTAATCCTGAATTAATACTTATTTGAATAAATCGCAGGAATGGGGCTCATGTTATTTTTTTCATACGATATTTTTCTATTGTATTACCTTTAAATAAATTTCTAAATAAAATTGAACATTGTTGGATAAATCCCTAATATACTCGTAATTCGTAAAGTAATTCCTATTTGAATAAATGGCAGAGCTACCAATGCGTTGCCAAGTTGATATTAGAACTAAAGAAATCTTTACTTGAGGGGTAAAAATCGTTCTATTTTTGCTTCAACTTTTTCAAATTTTGAATGAGAATGTTAGCGTGAAATAAGAATAACGTAAGGGACAAACTAAATTATACCTTTTTTAAAAGAAACCTGGGAAGAAGTTTGAAAAATCTAAAAGAGCCGATTTGTTAAGATTATAATTACCAGTATTTTGGCTAAATTATACTTTCATATCTGAAAAAGGGAACGGAATATCTTCAGATCCCGTAAATTTTAGGGTTTCTTTAGGAATATTTTTTTATTCAAGGAATTTCCAAATCTTATAATTTAAAACAGACGATCTATAGTCCATACTTTCATCTATCATTGCTTTCGGTTTTAAGACGATTCCCTCAGTATTGGCTTATTTAATTAACAAATAATAAATTTTATTCCGTTAGAAATTCGAGTATATCAAAAGTGAGAGCGATTTTACCAATATTCTGAACGAATAGTTTGGGAATTTCTTTACTGCGTGTACACAGATACCCCAACATTTGTAGAGCTTACGTAGAGAGCTTACTGAGTCCATAAGATAAGATCAGATAACATCATATATCCAGCTTGTGGGAAATTTTTCCTTTTATCTCTCATGTAAAAAATTAAGCACATTATTTATCTTGCAAAATTTATGTAGCATGTCAAAGAATTTTATCCCTTGGTAGGAGATATTGTGCATAACAAATAGCCAGAGATTTTTTTCTAAAATAGAGATTTTTTTGACTTTGTCCAGTGACAAGATAAGTACTGCGAATTTCGTCCAATTGTAGTTAAATAAATTATTGGCGAAATGCTAATCAGAGTCATTTACATATTGATCAGCTCAGCATTTGCCTCAAATCAAATTTTATTGTCTGTAATTTGTATTGATAAATTATTGTTCTCTGGATTGAAATATTTTATTGTTTTTGTACAATTATTGTACTTTAAAGTGATGTTGTTCTGATAGGCCTATGGAACAGAGACCACAAAAAACAATACATTAGAAAGGACACACAATCAATTAATGCACGTAATATAATGTCTTTCTTCAAGAGCATTCTATCTCTTTTAGGAAGACATTCAGAAAAAGCCTTTTAAAATCAAATTATTATTGCTGAAATTTACCAGAGGTTAATTTCTCTTATAGGCAAGGAGATATAGAAAGGGTAAGGACAAAGGGTCAGGTGAGTAAAGAAATAAAAAAAAAGTCAGGAATTAAAATGGTTCACTAGTCGCTATCATCATAGTGACTAATTACTGTTTTAACAATTATGTAGTCTCTCAACTAAAGAACAGTGTAAGATGGGCATTCTGAACATACGACCAGCCATAGGTTGGTTTGGGTGATTAATTTAATCTCGAGAAACGTTCACCATTCAGTCCTTAACACCTGTGTGTCTATATTACACCCTTACCAGAGTAAATTATATTCTAAAAATATCGCACCTTGGGTTTGGGTGGGATTCGAACCTACACACCACACGGCTGTGAAGCAAGGATTCCACCCACTAATCCACAAGCCGTCTCACATTGGCCGCGAAGAAACCCAATTATAAAAGCTAACCCATTTTTATCCTACTAATTATGTGGAATTATCAGGAAATGTGCCGATGGTGGATGGATGCAGTGTGCCCAGGACAGGGAGCTGTGGAGGAGCAAAGGGGAGGCCTATGTCCAACAATGGATCTGAGTGGCTGCAGAGAAAAAGAAGAAGAAGAAATTATGTATTGTTTCTATCTTACCTGCATTTCGGTGACCCTTTCCCTGACAGCCTGTATGAAGTCATCATGCCCAGCGATCTGAGATGTGACAACCGAGAACTGATGCCATTTGTATCTCTCCAGGATACTGAGCATCGCTGCAGTCTGATGTTCTATGGATGGAGCCAGTTGGAGTTGAAGCGTTGACTGAGAGGCGCGTCGCTCTGTGGAGGAAGAAGAGGAGGTCGACATAAGTAGATATATCTGAACAATTGGCGACCAGCTTGAAACCATTCAAAGAAACACATATGTAGACACTTTACAATTAAACTAATGATATGATTCTCACGATAATCCATGTTATTCGGCCTTAGTTTCTTCGGTTTGATCACAATGATAATGGAGATTTTACCTTGCAACTCGGGTAAGTGTGGTGTTTTCACCGTTGGGGGCGCTAGTTTCAGCTTTGAATAAACTCGTTTCCGGCATATCATCCCGCGCATTTCACGGTGTTCCCAAAATGCTTTGTTTTTGTTTCGACGGTCAAGATTCGTACTATGAATCGTTTCCTTTTAATTCTGTATTTTGTATTGTGTTCATATTGTAATGAATCTTTAGAACTACCCACTATTTTAATAAGAAATTTATATCCTTTTTGCCAGCGAAAATGCTTTGGTTTTTGGAAAGACTGAAGAGTCTTGTTTTTGACTCATTCTCTTGAAGAAGAATTATTGAATACTTGAATCAATAATTAAGGAGGTAATAAAGATAATAAATTTCAACAGTAAATAGTGATTTTGCAAAACACTTGAAAAAGTTACTCGAGTGTTTTTCTACGTTGCTGATTGTTTAGAGTTTTAAAGCTTTTTCCTAAATAGATCTTGAATTATGTAGTATCATTGAGATTCCCACTTTCAGCATAAAGTAAGTACCAATCGATTAGAAGCTCCAAAGTTTGGAGAAGGATTTCAGGTATGTACAAGTTTCAGTAAGTATTAGATCTTCCTGAGCTTTCTAAATTTCATGAGGGTTATTAGAACAAATTACGAGGGCCTATAATCCTTATTTATACAAGAATAAAGATACAATTGGAGTTCGTTAAGTATTCATTCTACAGGCAAAAGCATATAATATAGGTACTATTACCACTGACTATTGGAATAACTTTTCATACAAATATCAGTTGCTATAGAGATTATTATTTCGTATGTCATTCACCACCGATGGGTGCAACATTAGTAGAAGATAAGAGAATTTATGCCATATGTTACATGCAGGAGATCATGTACCCTACAGAGCAACATCCAGGCCACAAAGTCATTCTAAGGGTATTGGGGGTTTGCACTTTCGATATAGGGTCTAGAAGTATAGATATATTAGGCCATTTTGTACCATTCCCACTCATGTAAATCATAGGGAAAAGGTGGATTAATTGAATGTCCTTGGAGATTTTAACTTTAATAAATTAATATAAAAAACTGATAACTGAAAAAACTGAACCTAGAATGCGATGATACGGCCACACAGTTAGGCAAGAAAGTCATGCAGTGCACACGGCACTAAAGATGCCGGAAGGAAAGAGAGGCAGAGGTCGACCTAGCGCAACGTGGTGGGGTAATTTGAGGAAGGACATGAGGGATGCCCAGTTAGATGATGTGACGACTCAGGACAGAGGAGCCTGGAGAAGACAAACAAGGAGAGCCGACGCCAAATAAATGTAGGAAGAGGGAGATGAGAAAGAAGAAGATTATTATTTTAATGTTTTTTAAATTTTCCTCATCTCTCATATTTTTAAATTTTCCAGGTCATTAATTTTTCGCGCACAATTTGAACAAAATTTTAACAAATTCAGTAATCATGCCCCTTTCTTGCAGTTTTGGTTTCAAAATCACTGTGTTTAGGAGCAAGCAGTATTTATATTTTATAACAGACACATTAAACAAGTTAAAATTTCGGAACGTAGAAGGTCCTTACAGAATTCACGTAGTACGTAAAATAATATTCGGCCTATTTTACATTTTTATAATTACATTGGTTATATACGCAAATTTTAATAAATTAGCGACACTCGTTGGGTAGAAAATATACATAAATATTCGTGTTTTCATACTAAAGCAAACGGAAGAAAAAAACACATTGTAAATTTTGAAATAGCCCATTTTACGAGGGCTAAAACATATTCTGTGTTTATAATACATCATGTTTGAAATTACCGTCTCATTTACCTAATGGTGTTTACGACCTTCGAACATAACAACAACTTTTGCAAATGAACAACAATACATACTAAATTAAATTGTCTAGAACACTCTGAAAGAATGTAACGGTTGCTTATAAATATCCCATTCACCCCTGAACAGTTGACGAGAGGATCAAGGGATTGGTGCACTGTGAAGTGTTCATGAGGTGTAGGATATAATAGAATAAAAAATATACGTTTTACAGCAGGATGTGGCAAAATGTGTGAATATCCCCCTTATAACAGTAAACTTATACTGTCTGGGGGCTTTAAATTTACATTTGAAGTAATATAATATAAATAATGTTCTAATGATACACATACTTTGTGAACCATATTCTTTGATAATAAATTGAAATTGAAATAATCAAGTGATCTTTAAGGCAGCCAATGGCGACTCGTAAGTATAGCAAAGCCCATCTTGCGTATTGTAAACCTTTGCACAAAGAGAGTGTTGTGTGTTTTTATCCAGATTACGCATACCTACAATACTATTTACTGGTTACCCCATTTATTTGAATGATACAGTAGTAGTAGTAGCAGCAGAATATACGCATATTTTCTGATTTTGGGAAGAAATACCTACTATTCCTATTCTGAAAATAAAGAAAACATTTAATAACAGCTTTTTCATTAAATTAGTTAATAAGAGTATTTTTTGGTTGTAAATATTTTAATTGTGAGATACCTAATAAAAAAAGACCGCAAGTTTTGACGGGTTATTAGTTGTATTGCTATATTTTAGAGAAATATAATGATGAGTTTACACTTAACTAGATAATTTTATAAACGACCATTTGGACATTTTTGTAAATTGACTGTAAACCTGACACTATCCCAATTTATTATCAAATGCTGTAAGAGTATACCGCCGACAAAAAATTCAATTTATTTTACATTTTTGGGATGACTGATGTCCTAAGATTCTGCCCCAGACGAAATAATGTATATTTTAGAAGTTTATATTTCTTATTCTTTATAACACTTTTTCATACAATGCTATCCATTTAAAAAAATACCCATCAATTTCCCCTTTCCATTCGATGTTGTCGAGTATTATATCAAATACACGATCCATTTTCCACAAAAAAAAAGTTTTCTATTATCGCTTCAAACTTTGTGTCGAAATATATTGGCAGTGCAAAATAAAAATAAAGTATGTGACGATTGTAGCTCACTGTATAAAAAGGATATTAAAAATAGGTGAATCCGCTAGCTAGAGTCTCTGCGTCTTAAATAAAACAAAATAAATAAATAAGTAAATATTTATTGAAAAAAAAAAAAACAAATGGCGGGTTTATTTCCGTCAGCAATGTCTGCCAACCAACCACTTGTGACACAAAATACATTAAACTTACATACATTAAACAAATGGGAAAGCAATTCCCATTTTTTGTGCTTTTTATACTAAAAAATATCAGGTATTTCAACCAGTCATTACGAATAAACTATTAATCCTACGAAGTACGAGTAAATTAAGATAATGGTTTTTATGGAGAAGTAAGTAAGGATTATTTTTGTGATTGACCACTTTTTCCTGTCTCTTAGTATATTCCTAAAAAATTCAAATGGTGAACTTTTCACGAGGGGGGGGGGCATGGGTGGTTGCGGCAAGATTTTTATAGGCCCTATGTGCAAGCTATCGTTAAAACCACACATCGTTTAAAAAACAGATAAGTCGTATTTTTAGCGGTCAGATCTCGAGCTATGACTAATCCTACTTTTTCGACGCAATTTTTCGCTTGTTCCAATAAAATGGGCCTCTTAATTCGTACTTACTTACTTTACTTTTCGTGTGGCGCGGTGATTGACATATCTTCACCCATCCGGGCTGAGTCAGAAAGTGCTCGTGCTACTACAGTCTTGGATCCAGTGCTGTCAACCAGTCCACTGCCTCCGGCGTCGCCTCATGGATATCTTGGAGGCTTCCACTGAACTTCTTAATGTGGCACTCTTGCACTACGTGTCTCACAGTCTGCTCAGCTCCACACTCACAGTCAGGGCTGTCCCTCTTTCCCCACCTCCAGAGTGAGTAATTGCAGCATCCGTGTTCCGTCCTCACTCTGTTCTGCTGTACCCAAAGTTTACGTGGAAGATCGAAACCTGGTACTCGGGTATTGGGGTATTTAATTCGTGTTAAGTAGAGATGGGTAAGGGTACCAGCTTATTACATTTCCACCCGTCCGCAAAAGTTTATTAACATTGTTATTGTTCTATACTGTGTTTCTGCCGGGGAAGTAGTTACAGAACAGACTAAACCAATATTACATTATAACTAGCTGTAACCTGACAAAAATGACGCTGTTTGCGGGGTAGGCAGAGAGAACAGATCACCAGGTTATTGTGCGACGTACGTACCTACACTTGTAGGTATGTTAAATTAAGGCTCGCGACCCAACTATGACGTCACGGGCATTTCCCACTGCATTAAGGATTGCGTGAACAATCGCATGAAAAAATGGTAAAAATGGCGTTTTTTACATTTATTGGGGTTAATTTCGCTTCTATTCCCTAGATTTTAATGCATACCTATTATTAACAATGGAAGCCCTACCCCCAGGACACGATCTACCCTGGCCAGCGTGGAAAACCCTCAACAGGATCAGATCCGGGGTCGGCCGCACTAGGAAGACCCTCAGGGATGGGGAATAGCTGAGGACGCGACGTGCGACTGCGGGCAGCTGCAGGACACTAAGCACCTCCTGGCCTGCCCAATGGCTCCTAGGCGGTGCAAATGGGAGAGCCTCACGGATCGCTCCCCCTTGGACGATGACGCGGAAGAGGTTGTGGCTTTCTGGGAGCGGATGGGAATCTAATGAGTGCTGACCGACACGATAAGAAGAAGAAGAAGATTATCAATACAAAAAAAAATATCTGCGACTTCCGGGAAACGAGTTTCTGTCTTTCGGAAAAAAAGATCAGAGGTGTTTTTCACAATTTTTGTTTAGAAATCTATATAAGATACAAAAAATCTTTTACAGTCATTCCCTATAGAAAAGGTTTAATGTATCTACTCTATTTTTTCCAAAGCATATTTAGTAAGGTTGCCGAGATCTAAGGCCTCCCGTTATTAGAAATTTATGAAATGTCAATATGCATAATATGCATACTCTTAATTCCGTATATAATTGAACACCTTGCAAAAGCTGCCACAGGCCCCGCGTTACATTGATTGTTACCCGGTTTGGAGGAGAATTATGTATACTGATGATACATACCTCCCTGTATAAACACAGAGGTCAGAGCCTATACGTACACAATTAATGAACTAACAACTTTACCTACTGGAGGATATTAAACTTTCTGAACTAAATGGGTTCCTACAGCCGTGACTAATTATATTTTACTACTACCTAACTACATACTTATTACCTGATTTTATAAATAAATCATTTATTTACCACTTCCATGTACTGTAAAATTTATTTGTTTAATTGTATTGAACCACCAATCCCTCACTATGATTCCCAATAAATGCGTTTTGAGTATAATAAATCGGAGAGCAGGTTTGTTAAAAATTGCGTGAAGGTGATGGAAGCTAGGAGTTTGTGGTGGTCTCATGCAAGGACGCGGCGTGAGGGGATGGATAGATAGACAGAATTGTATTTAAATATAGCCCAGGTCGGCGTAGAAGCTTACTACCTTTTTGTCAAATACACATTTTCCAAAATAATAAAATAAAACATCACAGAGAGACGTCGATACACGTTTTTAGCTTAGGAGCCGACCGTTAAAAATTACTAAATGAAAAATTATACCTATGTTCAATGGTCATAGATATATCGCCACCAGGTTGTCAATCAAAATCTCGCAGCGTCACCCCCTGGCTTCTCGAATAGGTCCCCCTACTTACGCATTTTTTAGGAATATGGTAAGAGAAAGTGATCGATGGCAAAAATAATTCTTGCATGTTTTTTCGTAGGACTAGCAGTATAAAACAGTTTTTTAAAAAAATATTTATGTAAGTGAACTAATTTTGTTGAACCAGCTTCATTTTTTAACGTTATTGTTTATGGTAGACAAAATAATTCAATGTGAAATGTACTTAATGTTATAATGATTAGAATTCTAACCTTATGAATGGATGCCATGATCACAAAACAAATAATTCTAGCGGAGAAATACGCGCGTTAATTCCGAAATTTCCCATAAAAATGAAGCCAAACGGCTATAAAACGCACATTCCAGAGAAAATTTCAATGTTTAATGAAGACATATGAATTGAATATACTCTGCTTATTCAGTAAGACATGGAAAGGGAAATAAAAAGGAAAGAAAACACTTCGGGAACAACTCACTAATAAATTAAGTATGGATGTCGGACTTCCATAAGTTTTACCACGACCTTTTGCATAGTTGAGTTATGTTCCCCACTTGAGAACTTGGCAGGTATTGATTGTAAAATTTAGTCAGTGGCATGGGCGTCGTCAGAGGGGGCAGCTTCCCCCCTAGAGATTGGAATAGGTATTTATTTTTTCATTCGAAATGACGATCACGTGGTCAGACTCGCGCTAGACATCCCCACACAAGCGAGAGGTCGAGGTCGTCCTCAAGCCACCTGGTGGAACAATATTGAGAAAGACCTAAGGGAGAAGCAGCTGACCAGTGAGATGACACAAGACAGAAAGACTTGGAGACTGCGTACCAGAAGGGCCGACCCTAGGTGAACTGGGAAGAGGCAAGGAAGAAAGAAAGAAAGACTAAATGGTAAAACCACACAAAAAATCACATCACTACAACACATTTTCTCATCATATCATAAATTTTCTAAAATTTTTGAAAATTCTTCAGTTTCATATAAAAATTGCCTGCGTCACTATTTTCGTCTCTTTTTTATAAAAAAAAAACATACATACGAGTATTATTGTGCAAAGTATTATATACCTTTTCAAATAAACAAACCACATCATGACCTTCTTAGCTTTCTAAAAAATCTCGTCTGCGGCGCTATTTACACGTTTTGATGCTATATCAATTTTTGGCTGGCGACGCCTATGGTCAGTATGGTAACTTACAGGTAATTCATCTTGTAACTTGCAACTTATCGGTGATCTGTCTTGCGGTGACAAACAATATCCAACTGGAATAAGTTACTTAAGTTCCTATTAATTATTAAGTTATTACCTAAGCAGCTTGTCAGACAATTGATTTATCAGAGACTTTTTTGATTTACCTATAATGTTTAAAATGAGCAGTAAGTCCAGCCAATGCTGACATGAATAAGGGCATAAATAGAACTAACATTCTTGTTGATTCTCCTGTAGGCAGAGCTATGAGACTGCTCAATCGGGTTGCATCATGCACGGACATATTTCATGTTCAATATAGAGAGTTTGCCTCGATTGTACTCATGATGATGGGTTGTCGAGATGCATAAATGATTTTTAATGTGTAATGCACTTTTCTGAAAAGTCTCGTTAAACTCCTAAAGTGGAGGCCATGGGAAAACAGAAGAGGTGTCGGAAAGCCCCAGAAAAGATGGGCGCACGACGGGACCTCGGTAGCGGGTAGACAGTGGGTCAGAAAGGCGAGGGATAGAAAATACTGTAAGAGGCCTATATCCAGCAGTGGAGGGACCAAGGCTGGCGAAGAATATACTTTTCATTGTAATTGCAGTGAGTGGCGGAAAGGCCTATGATGTCATGCCACTCACTGTTTTGCTTTATTAGAATAAAATAAAATAAATAAAGTAAATATTTAAATAAATATCTCACGACAGAACTTCACGAGTAGAACTCATACATATATTTTTGCAAATTTTGATTCGGTCTATTCTTGGTGGGAGTCGCCATGGAACGAAGGAATCCAAGTGCCTCGGAAGCAGAGCTGGGCAGAAAAGCGTTAATCCGTTAATCGTTAATTAACGAAGTTAACATTTTGGTTAACGATTTAACGCTTTTCTCACCTCCAAAATTTATTAACGGACTATTTAACTTCCGTTACATTTTACTTCCGTTAATTAAGACCGTTAATATTTGATTGTTTGCATAGACATCATCCACTGGCTGCGCTGGCATTAGTTAATCCAAGAGCTGTATGGAGTTATGTGTGGTATCGTATATGAGTTGGGCGTTGGAAAAGAAATTCAGATCGAAATTCAAATTTTGTAGAAAAAAAATAGGCTGCGGCGCCTTTCAAACTCTGAAGCTAGCGACGTCAATGGGCGAGTGGAATAAAAAATGTACCTAGGTGTTTGTAATTTTTTTTTAAATTTCTATAAGACATTTTACTTCTTATTGAAGAATGAGACTCGCCACCCATTCTGTATGTTTTATTTGTTGTAGGCACATTGTATGTATTTGTGTACCCACTTTGTTGGGATAAATCGTGATAGTGTGATAGTAGTAGTACTTATATAGTTCTACTTCATGCCATTTAATCGCGATTTTTTAGATTAACGCTTTAACGGATTAACGTTAACTTCCGTTACATTTTTCAAAATGTAACGCTTTAACGATTAACGAAGTTAACTTTTTAGTTAACGGATTATCGATTAACGAAGTTAACTTTTTGATTAACGGTGCCCACCTCTGCTCGGAAGGGCGTGTTTGGAAACGTTTGAAAGACCGCGAAAAACATGATTTTTTACGATTATTTGAAGTTGAAGATATTCTATCGAGTTTCCACGCCATGACCCAGCAAATCATATTTCCACTACGTAGATATTATATACGTCTATACCTTCTAGCGTATTATTTAAACCTACGTATTAACTTTCAACATTTACCAAGGACAAAAGCCTGGGGACAAGATTCTCAAACGGAAAATTCTCGTATAAAGCGAGAAAGTTGCTAGGTGGAGATTTGCGCACTCTGATTCTGAGATGAAAGAGAATAATATTTTCATATCTGCTTATGTTTGACTAGGTAAGTATATTGTTTTGTTCAAAGGTTATTAATATTTTTATCACAAGAAATGTAGATAAAAAATATCGGATCGTTTTCAGAAAGTTTATAAAATATGTTTTCTTGATAATACCTATCATTCATTTGACACAGATACATAGAGTATTATAAAAAACTTGAAAGCAGACGTACTTTATTGAAAAATTAATATTAGGTTCAAGTTGTGAATTTCATGTTTTGTGCACAGTTTCTTTGAGGTGCTAAGGCACATGACGATGCTTTACACATTTTTCATTTTAATAATTCATTGCAAATCAAGCTCCAAAATAGTCGACTTAAAATCATCGACTTGCAACTATCAACTCGCGCTTCGATTAATGTATTAGATGCACTTCAATATTATTCGATAGTTTCAATATCATAGGTAGATTATTGTCATCGTTTATTAATCGATTATTGAGTCTACTGAAAAGAAAAATAAATACATACATAAACAAAACAGCAACAGGATTAGGAACAACATTGAACAACGTAAAAAAAGGTCCCCAGACAGCATAAGCTGGTATTAGGGAAACCAACTTCAATTCAAACGACTGTAAATAAAATAAGCACATCCCAATATGTTTCAAATGCAAAGTCTATGAGTCATGTGTACTGCTAGATACCGGACTGAGCTTTGTTATTGATCACATCACACATAAAAGAAGCCAAAGTTGAAGTGTGCACAGCGATAGATGGAAAGACAGACAGATGCTCCATTGATCAAAGTAGGTGTGTCTCAGGGATAGAATAAGAAATTAGAATCTCGGCTGAGAATCGGTCACTAATTTAGTTGCTCAGCATCAATGCAAGATTGATGTCGTATCTGATCCTATATGTCAGTGTGAAGAGGACGATGAGTCAATAGACCATGTCCTATTTACTTGATTTCTACCAACATGATTTTTCCAGACCATTGAGCTCTGTTTCGCTTCTATCAATGAAGCCTAAGGAATCATATTATCGCGTGATTGCGGGATTTCTGAAGAGGGTCGACTTGAAACTTTAACACATTTGAATTTTTGAATTTCATCTTATCATTTATGTTTTTTAAGTGTATACTGGCACAAATCACCCAGTTAGGGTGTGGGCCTAATTAAAGAAAAAAGAAAATCAGACTTAGAACCCGTGTAACATACCAGGAATATACCTACTCAGATATAGAAAAGTGTAGGTTAGGTTCAACATACATAGAAAGTATAGAGTGCTTGACGTTAAGTCGCAGAAGCTAGTGGGCGGTATAAGAACTCACCGTTTCAATTATTAATTTTTAATACAAGATTTTCTCATAATAATCATGAAAGGTAGGGTAAATATTCCCACTGGTACAACACTCAACAAACTCCCTGACTCAGCGAATGGTCTATTACGCTATAGCAGGTATTATACGCGTACCAACAACAAATAGTAGGTCTTATACCAACAGTCCCAAAATGTTTTTCTAGTGTAATTAGATACATATTATTTTATACTATTCTAGAATTTACCTAAAGGGTTGCTAAAACATGCGAACATTATGCTCTCGTAATTTTAGCTTGAGTTTCATTTTCCTTGTCAAGTGCGGTTTTGTTCACGTTATTTGTCGACAATTTGGGCTTCGTCTAGTGACACTATCATTCATCAGTGTCTTGAAGGCAAATTTAAATGCGATTAATTGATTGATTAACTAAAAAAAAGTTCACCTTTTGCCCTAAAATTGTTTTAAAATAAGTGTGAATTTAAAATCGATGTTGTCGCATTTTTAAAAATAAATCGTAAATTTCATGGTTGGCACATGGTTGGCACAGTAGAAAGGACTGAGGACTTTCGTTATAGAGGTGTCAGGTTTGAATCTCACAGTTGAGCATGTATTTTAAACGTCAGGATACGAGCTTATAGCTTGCTGTGAAATGTGCAAGTCTTTAAAAGTAGGCATATCGACATTTCAAAAAACGGGAGACCTAGTTTCATCTCGACGACCTTACTAAATATGCTTTGGAAAAAAATAGGGTAGATACATTGTACCTTTATCTAGAGAAAGACCGAAAAAGAATTTTTATGTCTTGTGTAGGTAGATTTCTCAAAAAAAGTGAAAAACACCTCTGATCTTTTTTTATTTATGTATTTATTTATTTATTTATTCATTCATAAACGGCCGAGGCCTTTAACAGAAATACAAAACGACAATCACTAACAACATATTCTACACAATCCACAAAAAAAAAAATCCAATACCAAAACTCTGGTTTTATCCATATAAAACTACCCAAATTTCCACAAATATAGGTTTAAAAAGAAATAATTTCGGAAGACATCAACTTGTTTCTCGAAAGTCGCAGAGAATTTATTTTATTATTGATAATATGCATTACGATCTAGAGAATAACCGTAAAAGTTTTTTTGATGAAGCGAAATTAACCTGAGTAAGATAAAAAACCTTTTTATCGTGGAATTTTTTATGCGATTTTGAACCTAAATGCCACGAGAAATGATCGTCATAGTCAGGTCCCCACAGCCTTAATAGATGTTGATATGTTGTTTTTTTTTTGTCAATGGCTTAGGCCTTACTTGGAATAAATAAATAACGATATTAGTATGGAGCTCAGATATAAATTTAATGATTTATGTTTTCGTCCTTATAATAATTCCACAATTTATACGCAAAACACGTTGCGGGGGTTTAGCATACACGGGGCTTAAGTGATTCGACATAAAAATATCTCCTGTAGAAAAAGTCACACAGCGAATAACTTTTTGCAGAAATATTTTTACGCGCCCGCCTACATTGAATTTGATAAAAGTTTCGCACGTTATCGATCTATTAAAATAATTATATTTTTCAGTAAATTTCCAATTTTCAATGAATTCAAAAACTAGTGATGGGCGTTATGTCGAAATAATCGAAGTCGTTCATAATTTACAAAATTGGAATATTCAAATAATGACGAATAAAGCTGTCGAATCATCGACGTCAAATAGGTCGGGTTGACTGTAAGATATTGCGTTTGATATAAGTCCGCCTTTTGGCACACTACGATTGTCTTATTTTTGTAATTAGGTTTGAATATTTTGTTTTTGGCCAATAAAGATTTATTTATTTATTTATTTAATCGTAGCGCGATAATACAAACCACCTAGGGACAGGGTAAAAAATTGAAAGAAAGAAGTCGATTTTTTTTCAAATTCGATAGTTTTTATAAGTGAAATCAGATAATAGAAGTTCTTCTTTTCGCCAAATCATTACACATATACCTAATACACTACAATAATAATCGACTTGTATGTACTCCAATAATCGACTTACGAGTATATCTACAAAACTTATAGTCCAAGAGCCCGCTGCTTAATTTATGACGTATCTGTTTTTTGATCGAAATGTGGTATAAATGATAGCTTACCAATAGGGTATTACATCGCACTAGGGTTGCCTATCAAAATCCTGCCGCAACCCCCCCTGCCCCCCCCGAAAAGGTCCCTCTTCGCGGTTTTTCGCATTTTATAGGAATATGGTAAGAGATAGAAGAAAGTAGTCAATGACAAAAATATTCCTTGCTAAATTCTCTACAAAAAATAGTGAGTCATTTTTTTCGTAGAACTAGCAGTTTACCCGCAATGGCCGGTCCAAAACCGAAATTCATTTAAAATACAAAAAAAATGTATTTAAACTAAATTGGTTGAAAATTGATAAGAGCTACAGGAAAATAGTCAAAGAAAGAATTAATTACCATAGTCTTAGCTACAAAACGAGCTATAACTTATGTTCATACATATAATAATTTCGGAGTTATTACAATAAAACTCAGTGACGAAAATTCTTAAAATTTAGTTTTTCATAAAATAACCAGTGATATAGCGCCGCAGGCCAAAATTTTTTTTCCATAAAATGTTAGTAATAATGGGTGGAAGAATGTGAAAGAAAAAAAATCAAACTTTTTTTTTTATTTTTTCAAAAAATATCCTGTTTTTTGACCGGCCATTACGGGTAAACTACTAGTCCTATGAAAAAATTGACTTAACATTTTTTGTAGAGAATTTAGCAAGAATTATTTTTGTCATTGACTACTTTCTCCTATCTCTTACCATATTCCTATAAAATGCGAAAAACCGCGAAGAGGGACCTTTTCGGGGGGGGCAGGGGGGGTTGCGGCAAGATTTTGATAGGCAACCCTAGTGCGATGTAATACCCTATTGGTAAGCTATCGTTTATACCACATTTCGATCAAAAAACAGATACGTCATAAATTAAGCAGCGGGCTCTCGGACTATTATAATACTTTTTAAATTTTCCATTTTCTCGAATACAATACCTACATAGTTGTGATGTTTTCTGAAACCTGTCCAATTATAACCGAGTTATATACTAATTGTACGCCTAATTTTAACGTATGCGTAGCGGGGGAAATACCTAGTTCAGTGTACAATTTCTATAATGCTATATAATAATAATATCTACTTCTCACTCTTATAAAGCATTCCTTTTAGGTTCTCGTTTTTTGCGTATGTGATGGTATTACGAAAATTCTATATTCAGAACGCGTTCAACATAATATTTTGTTTGCCTTTCAAAGAGAAATCCTTCATACATGCCAACAGCCTATACCTTTTACTTATAGATGTACATTTTCACATATCCGAATCCCATTTTCTCCTTTGTTTGTTCATTTAATAACATCAAAATTATTGTTTTCCCTTTTTTGTGTATTTGTTTTACATTCTCCTGATTCGAAATCAGTCCTGCGTGAAAGCTCACTCGGGAAATACCAATTTTATCTCTTCCAAAAGCGGATACTCTGTTATCAGATCTTAATCAAGTCACAAATCAACCCGGAATCAATAATGCCATCCGAAGCAACGACCTTGTATACCTACATAAATAAATAAATGTTATCGATGAGTTTTCACGACAGGGTAAATTATACAAACATATTCTTCCCCTTCTATCCTTAGTTGGGTCGGGGGCTCAAAGCATCGGTGTATCTTTGCCAGAGGCCCCTGTCACTTGCAGTTTCTAGGACCTCTGGCCACTCCAACCAAGGGGTAAATTATAGGCGTTGGAACTTTTTACGGTTACGTCGTTGGTTGCAAGCTCTTTTTTACGGTTAGGACATTGGTTGCAAGATTGTGTGTTTTTGGGTACCTAAGTAAAAAAGTAGTGTAAAAATCCGTTATCGCGCTGTATGTAAAACATAATGTTTAAAAGTCCTACGGTATTCCTTGGTACGGGCTTTTGAACAATTAGGTGGCAATTAAATGGTATTGATGCATGCTACACAAATACTAGATTTCACAGACTTCTTAGGTGAGGAATAGCGGAGATAGAAGACACCTAAAAATAATGACAAGTGGCACTAAAAATCAACTAAAAAGTTGGTGAAATTCTGCATCAGACTTTCTAGGAAGGGACACGAAGCGAATTAAACAAGCCTTGCAGCATGCTATAAGTCGAATGTTGTTGGCTGGAGGCATGCTTCATCATTTGACATGTTACAACGTTTGGAAAAATGACGGGTGCGGGATGCGACATGTTTTTTGGTCTATTTTGTGGCATACATTGACGCCCACCTATATGACCAAGATAAGTAGCATAATATGCCACATATCACTCAGTGTTTTTGGGCGTTAAGACTATTAGTTTCTGTTGTAGGAAAAAACTAATTTTTGAGACCTTAGATTTTGACAAACTAACTAATTATATATGCTTTGGAAAAAAATAGAGGAGATACATCGAACTTTTATATAGAGAATGACCGTTTAATATTTCTTATACCTCGTACCAATATGTAGATTTCTCAAAACGAATTGTGAAAAATACCTTGGATTTTTTTCGAGGACAGAAAATTTTTCTCGAAAGTCACAAAGAAAAAAATATTTTTCTTATTAATAATACTATGCATTTCAAAGTTTTTTTGAATGAAGCGAAAAGTAAAAAAAAATAATATTTTTTAACGCCGAGGGAAATGACCGTGACGTCATAGTTGGATCCCAAGCTTGAAACCTAAAAATAGATAAGTACTTATATTTATTTATGTTGGTACTCTTATATTATGTGAGGTGAGATTTATGTAAAGGTACAATATGTACCTAGTTGTGTAAATTGTGGTTTAATTTCGGTATAACCCTGCGTGTTGTATTGTTGTCCTGGTGGTGTTAAACGGGGGGATTTGCGGAGGGTTAAAGTGGGATGAAGAGGGTCTGCGCCGTGGTCAATAATAATATTATTAGACGTGCTGAAATTTGTTGGCACTCCAAGTGTTGGATATCTCACAAACATTTTCAATATTCTCTCACTAACTTTAGTTTGGGTGGCAATTTGAAAGTTGTAAGCGCGATGAACTTCACAATTATTGACAGCAACATGACTTCGACAAATTATTACGTAGATTAGAAAAATCATTTCAAATGGTGAAGGATGAATATTTTTCAGGAATATTATTAGGAGCAAGGTTGGGGTTAGCTGTCAGAGATTTCAGCATTAAGGGCATGGCACCAGGAATGACGTCAAAGTCATTTCCCACGGCATTAAGGTTCAAAATCGCGTGACAATCGCATGATAAAAATAGCGTTTTTTCCCTTTTTTGGGGTTAATTTTGCGTCTATCAAAAAACTTTTATGGTTATTCCCTAGATTTTAATGCATATTATCAGTACAAAAAAAAATATACTTCACGACTTTCGGGAAACCAGTTTTCGTCTTTCGGAAAAAAGGTCAGAGGTGTTTTTATATATTTTTTTTTGAGAAATCTATACAAGATATAAAAAATCTTTTACGGTTATTCCCTAGATAAAGGTTCAATTCATCTACCCCATTTTGTTCCAAAGTATATTTAGTAACGGTTGTCGAGATAGAAGGTCTCCCGTTTTTTAGAAATTTTTGAAATGTCGGTATGTACACTCTTAAGATGAGCTCGCCCTAGTGAACAAATGTTTTAACGCTTTTTCTTCATCAATTTTAAATTTTTTTTTCTTTATTATTTATTTTCATCATAGTTCATTTTTCCTCTTTTTATCACTTCTAAAATTTAAAAGTGTGTCCATCAAAACACACACAACTATATCTTTGTGCAAATATGATCACTGTTCATGTATGCCATTTAAAACCTCATTAATTAATATTGGCGCCTCCTACCAAAAATTGTCAGAATGAAAATATGTAAAAAGATATATAAGTTCTACTCGTGAAGCACTTTTTTGAGATGCCATACACGGCATTATGCGATGACTAAATCCTCTCGATCGATCGGTGTCTTCCGAAGCTTGAGCTCGACAATATCTGACTTACGATCTGAATTTCTTTTCTAACGGCCTTTCGTAGAATACGACGCATGACCCTTGGATCCCCTTCAAACGCCTTACAATTTTTTTGTCTCTGTAGGAGGATGATCCAATTTTGTACAGAAATTTATTGACACCGAGAATACGTACGTTTTCAAATTTTCGGGTCTTTAAGTAGTTAGGAAGTGGGGGAAAAATCGATGGTAAGATTTTGTCGCAAACAAAACACCACAATGAAGTTAAATAAAATGTTTTATGCTCCCCTCCCATTACGAAAATGTCACTTTTTAAGGGAGGGTACAATGCTATTGTGTTATTTAAGATAATCACTTTAGAACTAAAAAAAATATCATAAATGTTAAAATTTTAAGCAATTTCAATAAATAAATAAAAAAAACTTGTAAATACCTAGATGTGAAATGTCTTATAAAAGTTTCACCACGACCTACCTCTTACAGGACTCTTGAAAAATTGACAGAAAAGAGTGGAGAGAAAGTCCTAGGGAATAAGTTATCAATATGTACTTCAAACAATACGATAGGTAGGTACTTCAGGCAAACAATCCAAGTACTAAATGTAATAGAAACTGGTAATTGAAATCTATGTAGGTATTGGACCATTGATCGTTGGATAAAGTAAGTGAGACTTTGCTATATTACTCTGTCACCCACAGACAGATCGTTCAAGTTGTAGAAGGACGTTCCGAACTTGGAGTAGGAGAAACTATAGTACTTAATATAACCTGAGAGATATTTCCATATTATTCTAATGTTTGAGTCGTTCTGAAAGAAATATTAGGTACACCTACCGTTCTTGGTTGGTATATACGAATATACCAATCAATACCTTTCAATTTGCAGTTTCTTCTTCTTCTACTTCTTATCAGCTCCTTTCCCTCCACTGCTGGATAAAGGCCTCTTCCTGTGTCTTCCACAATTCTCTATTTTGGGCGCTTTGTCTCCACCCATGCCCGCCGACTCGATGATATCATCGGTCCATCTCCTTTGTGGTCTACCTTATACACTTTGTTTACATTCGTAGGGTACTCGCTGGGGGTCCATCTGCCCGTCCTTCTGTCTTGCCACATGACTCGCCCACTGCCATTTCAGTGTCCCTACTCTCTCCTCTTAGTACCTACATATTATAAAGGTATAGTTACGTAGGATTTCGTGGCCAGTGTTCACGCCAGCCTGTGGCTTGTAGACCGTGGCCTGAGGGGCATCAAGCGACCCTTTCTCCTCAGACCACGACCTACAAGCCCACTGATATCACGGATATCAATGGGCAGATAAATATGGGAAGAGGGAGATGAGAAAGAAAGAAGATTTTGTGGGACGGGGTAAAAATAAAGCGCTTTTTCAATTTGAGTTTGTCAATCTGAAGTTATTAGGGAAATGAGTGACTGCAAGACTGGGGCTGTGACGAAAATGAAAGTGAATAAACTAAGAAGGTTTGGACATGTTCATGAGAGAATGAAGGATGACAGTATGAAGAAAAAGATATATTTGAGTGAGCGAAGAGGCGTGAGGAAACACAGCCGCCCGAGACTGACCTGGACCGATCATGTCGACCATATCCTTAAAGATGGATGCATTATGAGTGCATGAATGTGACGGAGGCTAAGGTCTGGTGACCTTTCCTCTCTGCCTACCCTGAAAGGAACGCGGCGTGAGGGTATAGCTATAGATAGATAGATGGATACCTTGTTCAATTTGCTAAATGTTTACATTGACCATCCTTTGTGAAAAAGGAACACCTAATAGTGTTAAATCAATTCTAATCTTTTATTCTAGTGTGATAGTGGGATTAAGTAAGGCTCACGTCACATGTAAGTCGGTTCTGGGTTAGCTTAGGACAGAACTACCTCGAGGCTATTTGTCACAAACATACGAATATGTAAATACAATGTGTCACTTGGGAACGAAGGTAAATATTATACAGAGTCGAGATTCCACTAACCTTTTTTGTCACATCTCTGACATATACTCTGTATTACATTCTTTTTTTTTACCTACGTCACTGTGTCTTTCCTTTTTCACATTACAGACTGTTTTTTGGAACATATTTCTTTGTTCTATTTTTAATAATATGTTACGAAGACCTTATTGGTACGCACATGTGGGGAGAATGAAACCATCCAGGCTCCCTCACATTGAGTTCCATAGCCAACCCCAAAGTAGGCGACCCCCAGGCAGCCAACAAAGAGACGGATTAATAGCTGGGAGTCGACCTTGCAGGAGGCTAACCGCTCTTAAATAACAGGCCATCAGACCTACTATTAAGATATTAAGAAGAAGAAGACCTCGGGGGGTAAATTCTATACGAAATGGACCAGTCAGTTAAAGAAAGCTGCCATTTCTATCTTTGCGGATGCGATGTTTCGTACTGGATATGCAGACCTGTGGAAAAATTTTATGCATGTTTCAACCATTTGAGACGAGGATGGCGATAGGAATGTCGCCGCAATGGGTCTGGTCCCGAATTTTAGAAATGTCGTATGGGGCCAGGAGATTAGGATTTACGGAAGAATTATGATTCAAATGGCATACCTACCTAAAATTCAGTACTGCTCGAACTTTTTTTATGATAAATTTCTTTTTTTACTGTACTCCCGGAAAAACATATCCCGTAAACATCAAATGTTTGCGCGCATGCGATATGTGGGAATTCGTGTCGAGTTTGAGCGCAAATCGTCCGCACAAATCGAGCTCAAAAAGTCCTAGTCCTTAACTGGCGGTTGTCTAATGCCAGCGCCAAACGCTTTCCATGGGTCAACAAGTTTTGTGTTCATGAGTAAAAAAGTATCAGGCATTTGTCTTGGCTCGTGTAGGTAACCAACCGTTAACGCCGTTTTTCTCATAAACACAAAACTTGTAATCGTGTGGACGAGGCATAATGTCTTTCCAGCGTGATACGAGAATGTGGATGGAACGCATAAAAAAGTGCATATTATTGATATGTGAGTGAGATGGATAAAACAAAAATTGGAATGATGTGGCACAACATAAAAAAGTACTAAGCTATCACATGACAACACAAATATAATAGTGAAAAATTCGAACGACTCTTACGTATCTCACCTAATCCAGAATTGTCAGCATTCCAAGCAATGACTGGTATACCGAGGTAACCAGCCAACTGCAGGAAGTACTGAGCTGATGCTGTGGAGCGGCCGTACGACTCGTAGTTCATGAGGTACAGAATGGCGGAGACGTTCACAGACAGGAATTCCTTGCAGAGAGAGTTCAGGATCGCTGGAAAGAAAGAAAGAATACGTATTAGTTTACATAGAAATAATAAATATACAGGATGTTTGATAGATGGATGTATATATCTTCAGGGGTGATAGTAGAGGGATAGTTGGGTGATAGTTGGGATCTTTTGAGCTAAATTAAGCTTAGTCCAAAGTCGCACGGTTCTCGAGTTATACGAGATTTTAACTTTTTATCTAAAAACCCCGAATAACTCAAGATTTACCCCAATAGCTTCGTAAGTAAAGGTACCTACTCAGTTCTGTAATTTTTTTTTGTTTCTTGAATAATGTGTTTGGTCTAATAAAATCATTAGTTACATTTATTTTAAAAACGAGTCACGACTTTAGATGAGATTTTCCTTAAGAAGAAAATTGCCTTAAGATTCAGAAATTTGGAAAAAACTTCTCTGATTTATGCTCTTTCAAATGATGTACAAAACATAATATGTAATAAAATATTAGTTTCATAAAGATATGATTCAATAACTGCATGAGATCACTGCTGGAAAGTGGGTAAGATTTTATGACTTCACATCCTAGAACTGGTTTTCGGAGTCTTCCAAATGATACCAAATATGCTCATTCGAGGCGCTTAGATTCCTTCATTCCAATGGAGAATCAAGTTTTGAAAAAAGATATGAGTTCTACTCGTGAAGAACTTTCATGAGATACGAAACACGGCGGTATCCGGCGACTGGGTTTTCTCGATCGCTCGCTGTCTTCCAAGGTTTGAACTGGACAAAATCTGACTTATGATCTGGATTTCTTTTCTAACGCCCTTACATACGATACCACACATGACCCCACGACCCTTGGATCCCCTGAAACGCCTTTCAACTGTTTTGTCTCTGGAGAAGGATGATCTACGTATTGTCACCGAGTTTTCGTACTCTTGGATCCCCTGATCATTCGACTGTTTTGTCTCCGTAGAAGGATGATCCACATATTGTCACCGAGTTTACGAACTCGGTACGTCAGCAATGTTTTAGGACTCCAAGTAGTAGGGAAGTGGTTGAAAAATAGATTACTTACAAGATTTGCGCACAAACAAAAAATAAAAATCAGACATACATGCACACGGAACCAGCATTCACTCGTTCTCCTTTATTGGGATGTTACAAAAGTAGTAGGAGTACTTAGAATATTCATTAGAATTTATTTCAGAATAAAACTCTAAAAAGAACTTTTCACCCGCCCCGGAGTTCAAACATTAAAGATTTGATCACATCACACTCCCCCCTCGTTATCACTGATTATTACCCCCCACCCCCAACTCCCGCCCCCCTAAAACCTCTCAAACTGAATTATCCGTTTTTATGTCGGGGTGTTAAAAAAGTATTACCTTTCCCAAATAATCTTACTGTGTTGTAGTCGCGCCATTGTCGGTAAAGTAGAAGACTGTTTTACCGATAATAAACGCTGTCGTCGTGACATTACGTTGCATTAGACGGGTGATGGCAGAAATAATATGAAAGACATTTTATTAAACTTGAGTTTACATTAGTGAAATTCACAACCCATACGTATTAAAAATAAGAGTTTTACTTAAAAGGAGGGGTAAGGTCTATGACGTCACGCGTCGTATCCCGCGGCGTTGAGATTCAAAATTGCATGAACAACCGAGTGACCAAATGTAAAAAAAAATCATTTCGCTTCATTTAAAAACAAAATGACGGCCATTCTCTAGATTTTAATGCTTATTATCAAAACGAAATAAATATTTCGAGGGTACTCCGGGAAACGAAGACAAAAAATGGTACCTTAGCTTACATTTTGTAAAGTAGTTCTGATTTTTGGATATGTTATATAGGTTGGTACTGTGGTTATGAATCCAAGTTTTCGACCTCCTAACCCTTGTGCGTTCACTAGGGCGAGCCAAAAAGTGTCGAATGTCGGTCATTTTTCAGTTAATTGATCGTAACTTATTCACAATGCATTATAGAGAGAAAAAATTTTGATATAAAAAAAGACTTTTTGATTGTGTTTTTTTTTCTTTTTCTGCCTTACTGATGAACTTTGGCCATATTTTACACACGTTCTTTATGGGTGGAAGGCCGATAAATAAAAAAAAAGAGGTATTCTGTCACTGCACCCGTTTGCACCCAATTTAGGTTGGTACCTGTATTCCAGAATAATTAAAACGTTGTCATCCAAAATACAGAAATAATTAAACCAAATTCAGCACTACAGGACATCGGAAAACTCTATTAAAACATGTCATGTTACAATATCGAAAGTTTAAATTTGGTCAAAATCGTGTCAAAAATAAAAATATTCGCATAGTAAATACGAGTATATTTAATTGGGTGTTTTGTTCCGAAATTTGTACCCCGCATATTGGGTGCCGCCTTTTTGACTGAACACAATAGTTAAAGTGTAGCGAAAATAAAAGAGCGTAAGGGATTGTTAAAAAGTAAAAATACGGCATCAATGGGAGGTTGTGTTAGGTTAAGTTAGGTCGGACAAAAGTGACAATGAAAAATGTTCCGACAATGTTGCCAACTGAAAATATCTATCGTAAAGTGTCGTAGAGTTGGTACTCTGCGTTACTCGGAAGGACATTCAATAAACTCTTATTAAACTGTCTCATTTATTTTGTGTAGAACCTTTTATTCGAACCTTTCTGCGTATAGAAGTTTTCAAAATGGAATATAAATATCGGCATGAGTTGGGTTTAGACATGTACCAGGATAATTATGTAATAAAACTAATAAAAATAGCAGGACATTTTGTCAAAATTTTTAACCAAACATCTACAGAACTTCAGCCTAAAAAAAGTGCTTAATATGCCTAGAGCATTACCTAGATTATTTTAGTCCTATAGAATCAAATAACGAAGCCGGGCACTTATCTAATTTTTGAAAAAAAAAAACAAGGATACTTTCATTGTTTTTTGCACAAAAATGTGTTTGCACTGTAGTAAATTAACTTTAGATGGGTATGATTTCTTATTGAATCTGGTCCACAATAAGTTAATTTTGGATTAAAAAGTCGATGTTTTAAAAATATAATATTTTTACTTTAGATTCCAAATAGTTCCATTCCAAATTCCAACCTACACATTTTTTCAATAAATCTACTTATACGTATAATAATTTTTAATAACAAATAACTGATTAACAATCTACTTTTGATATTAAATTTGAGTTCGGTCTTCAAAGTTTGGTCTTCAATAGCTTCAACTTACAAAACCCTTTTTTTTCTTTTAGCCCCGATCTCTCCACTGCTGGACATGGGCCTCGTCCAAACTTTTCCATTCTCATCTTTCAGTCGCTCTTCTGATTCATTGTTTTCATCAAGGTTATCTCATCAGCCCAGTTTTTTTGCGAAACAAATACTTTATAAACACCTGTTTTTTTCTCATCACTGTGAATTAAAAAGAGCAGTGATTCAAATTTGAAGGCAGATGTAAAAAGGGAACATCCCTCCGAGCTATTTGATTAAAGTTTATTTCATTTTTCCTGTTTAGTTCTGGCACGGAGCCAGTAACAAGGCGTATATAATTATGTATTGTGATGTGTGGTGTTTCTTGTTGTTTGTGGGGATTGTGTTTTCCTGTTGTGGATGTTTTTAATCTAAGCACTTATAATATGTACTTACTAGTTGGTTGTGGTAGTATTGTACCCTTGAATTGTACCCGACGGGGATTAAGGGCTTGGCACCAAGAATGACGTCACAATCTTTTCCCACGGCATTAAGGTTCAAAATCGCGTAAAAATAGCGTTTTTTCCATTTTTAGGGGTTAATTTTGCGTCTATCAAAAAAAACTTTTACGATTATTCCCTAGATTTAAATGCATATTATCAGTACAAAAAAAATTTTCTCCGCGGCTTTCGGGAAACGAGTGTCCGCCTTTCGGAAAAAAAGATCAGAGGTGTTTTTAAATATTTTTTTTTTGAGTAATCTATACAAGATATAAAAAATATGTTACGGTTATTCCCTAGATAAAGGTTCAATGCATCTACCCTATTTTGATCTCTCGTTTTTAGAAATTTTAAAAATGTCGGTATGCACACTCCTAAACACAGTTTTTCTTATTAAGGAAAAACTCATTTGAAAATAAGTGACATGATGTTAAGTCAAACAAAACAGGGGTCGGAAGGTCACATAAGAAATGGGTAGAGGCGTACACGCGACGTAGCTTCGGTAGAGGTTGGACAGTGGGTCAGAGAGGAGAGTGACAGATAAGAATGAAAACGTTTGGAAAAAGCCTACATCCAACAGTGAATAGAGCACCCACAGATCTCTATCCTGGGCATGCTGCATCCACTTGCTTCCTGCGATTCGCCTCAGATCGTCAGACCAATTTGCTTGAGGTCTTCCTACGCTCCTTTTGCTTTTTCTAGGCTTAAGAATCTTTTTGGTCCATCTAGAATCTGAGCGTCTGGCAACGTGTCCTGCCCAACTCCATTTTAAGACAGCTGCTCGTTTTACCACGTCGGTGACTTTAGATTTCTCTGGTATCCATTCATTTGTCCTTTCTCAACGAAATATCCAACATTCTTCTCTCCATGGCTCTTTGTGTTACCAGCAATTTTTGCGTGATAAGCCTAGTTAAAACTGAGGTTTCAATACCACGTGTTAGAACTGGTAAAATGCATGAGTCGAAAACTCTTTTCTTCTTTTTAGGAAAAGATAATAGAAAATTAAGTGGTATTAATTATGATTAAGTTCACTTAAAAAGTCAATGAAACTAAACAATAGAGACAAAAGCTCTATTGATTCGTCTTTTGTTTTTACCGCGTTCTTTTATGTAGGTACCTACCTAACTCAGTTGCTATAATAAAATGTTCAGTGAAAAAGTTTCGGAAGCGTTATACCTACTCTATGGGCGTCGACAAGCGGGGCAGCTGTCCCCCCTAGAGATTGAAATAGGTATATATTTTTTTATACTTAATGATAAAACCTTACAAAAAATTACATTACTACCACACTTTTTTTCATCACATCATAAATTTCCTGCCCCCCCCTATCTTCGAGGCTGGTGACGCCCATGACCTACTCTGTTTTATTTTTTGACAGACCGAGTCACAAAAAAAACTATGAGAAAGCACTAATCATCTCAATTTCTTTACGACATCATTCGTTAATTTCCGTCCGCAATAAAAGTCATCAGAAAAGTTTATTTATATCGCACTCAATTACTCCCTAGAGAAACTTAACAGTCTTTATCTCGAAATGTTTTTTTTGAAGATAAATATTTGGTCACCGGTACATAATAGTCTAGTAAGATGTTAAGAGAATAGTAAGTTTGTACGTTTTTCTAGTGGATCCCTTTGACGCATTTAAAAAAAAAATGAATAACTCAAAAATGTATACTTAACGGCAAAAAGTATAAAACATAGATAAAAAAAATACACGTAGTGATACAATTTGATAATAACAAGTATATACCTTAGACATTTTCTTAATCTCAGCAAATTTTTAATACTTTTTTGATTTTGCAATTTTTTTAATTTATTTTGTAATGAATAAAAGGAATGTATACGTGCGTGTATGACGGATCGCGTGAACATTTACAGGACAAAAATATCAAAAAATAGTTGGAGGCCCTTGGAGTCTTTAGTGTATGAAAATATATGAAAATGGAAGTGTGTTATGGTAAGATACAATAGAAGGAACGCTATATAAAAATATTTAAGAAATTTGGTAAAGAATAATGTAATAAGAAAATAATATCATAAAAATGTAATGGGGGGACATAAATAATATAAAATTACATTCTGATATTCATAGTGTCAATACTGGGGCGGCTGATAATATTACATGAATAATTTATTACCTAATACACCTAATGTACCTAACAATACATCATCAATATCGGGAGCTTCCAAATTGCCACTAAAAGCTTACAAGAACGATAGAAAAAATCTCATCAATAACGTCTTTTTAATAGCCTGTTGCTTGCTACCAAAATCAATCTACTGTATTTGAATCTTATTGCCATAAAATACTTGGCAACAGTAGATTAGGAATAATGCTTTATTTTGTTGGATAGAACGTTAAATTTAAACAGAATCACGAGAACTCTGGAATTGTATAAGATAACCGAATCCTTGAATTTAGACGAGATAATTAACATCGAGAAAATGAAGATTCTACATTGAATAAATAATTTAAATCTACAGATAAAAGTTTTTTTTTGAATTCGGAAAGATTCTATTTAAAACTCAGTTGATAGTTTTTGTTTATATGCAAGAGTGTTGAATAATAATTAATAAGGATAACTGTCATTTACTGGTGGCCCATCTCAATTATTTGCATGACAGTATGAGGTAAATGAAAAAAAAAAAAAAAAAAAATGGGCGAGCTGCTCAAAGAATGCATTATATTTAAACGCGCGACAAAAGGCCGTAGTGAAAAAAATATACATGACATTTGAACGCGCGACTAAAGGACGGGGAATATAATATCTGATTTATTATGAAAATTCGTAGGTACCTACCGGTTTTATGATTTAATTACAAAAAATAGTTAGATTTATCTTCATAGCTACGACTATTGTTAAAAACCATAAAAAATACCCAAATCTGCCCCCTTACTCCCGACGCCTATGAATGGAGCTGCTATAAAAATGATATTCCTGAAAAAAAAACGCCCGAATATAAATTATCAGGAATAGGGACAAGTATAATATTGGTACAAGAGGGAAATATTTTTGTAAATAAAATCAGCATAAGTCTTAAAAGTAGGCATATTGTCATTTCAAAAATTTCTAAAAACGGGAGATCTTAGATCTCGACAACCGTTACTAAATATGCCTGGAAAAAATAAAGTAGATACATTTTACCTTTATCTAGGGAATAACCGTAAAAGATTATTTATACATTGTACAGATTTCTAAAAAAAATGTGATAAACACCTCTGATCTTTTTTCTGAAAGACAGAAGCTCGTTTCCCGAAAGTCGCTGAGATTTTTTTTTTGCATTGATAATATGCATTAAAATCTAGGGAATAACCGTAAAAGGTTTTTGATTGATGCGAAATTAACCCCAAAAAATAAAATAAAACGCGATTTTTACCAATTTATCATGCGATTGTTCATGCGATTTTGAACTTTGATGCCATGGAAAATTACCGTATGACGTCATAGTTGGGTCGGGAGCTTTTAAAATGTTTTTATTATGGTCAATAATTCACAACGAAACGCGCTTCTTGTAATGTTAATAAATTGCTTCGTTATTTGGTGGGCTTTCCTGATCATTTCCTGTAAAAAGAAACTTGGCTGAAATCCAACCTCCAGTGCCATTAACTTGATGAAGACAATAATGTATAAAAGCGGCCCTTTGATTACAACCATCAAGTAAAAGGAAACACCCCCTAGTATACTTTGGTAACCTTCAGCAAATCGAGTAACTAACTATCCAAGGTTACTTTTAAAAGCTTGTCAGAAAACAATTTATTTTATTTTATTTAATCTTTAAGTGAACAACAAATACGTATAAATATAAAAAAGGGACATAGTACAGATTATAAATCGTTGTTCACTAGGGCGAACTTATCGCAGAACTGCGATTTCTTCAAGT
The DNA here is from genome assembly GCA_963576895.1 of Ceraclea dissimilis. Classification (NCBI taxonomy): domain Eukaryota; kingdom Metazoa; phylum Arthropoda; class Insecta; order Trichoptera; family Leptoceridae; genus Ceraclea; species Ceraclea dissimilis. Next base: position 718,329 of record OY756367.1, on the reverse strand, counting down.
TAACCCCAGGAAAAAAAAATAAAGAAATTGAATAAAAATACATGAAGTAGAATATATAATACATATCTACATATGTGAGAAAAAAATAGAAAAAGAATGTATACAAACATAAAAACATATATTGTTGAATCTAGAATTTAGTCCTAAGGTTCTGATGCTGCATTTGATGCCAACATACGATAATACCTATACCCAACATTATGGAATCATATTCATAGAGGTGATAGGCAGCAGATGGATTGGCACCGCGCTCGACTGGAAATCAAGAGAGCGTGGGTTCGATCCATATGCCGACTTAATTATTTATTTATCATATGGCCTTTTGTTACATCACCTATGAAATCTAAATCATTATTATTAACTAAATATTTTATTGATTTGTTGTGTTGAAATGGTAATGTTTTTTTGTATTTGATTGTGTATTTAATATTAAGATTTGACACTGTGTACCATCAAGAAATTGTTAAAGGCTTTAGCCGTTGATGTGTAAATAAATAAATAAATAAATAAAAAATAAAAAATACATCACATCTTAAAATCCTTGACATAGATTTGAAGATGCCGACTTACTCTACTTCAAGACACAAGCTTTTCCAGCTTACTCTGATGTGGACAAATATGTTTTTGGGTTTATTTCGATGAACCCAGATTCATTTAAAAAAAAATAGCGACACTGTCTGTCTGGTAATATTATTAACATTTTATTTAGATAATGACATATTGATTTTAGGCGATTCATTATTTACAAATACTTCGTTGTGTTAGCCGGATAATATCTACAAAAACTACAGAGGGAAAAATGCTCGATAAATGTGTGCTATTCGATAAAAAAAAGTGGTCATTGTGTCGAAATATCTAGATTTTTTAACAAGTTGAATGATTTTTTTTATTAGTTTTATACACAATCATTAAAATTCAATACTACTCCGTGTTGTTCAAAAATCAAAAGATGTTCCTTTCGTTCGTTCGTAGCAGGCGTTCGACTAACCTATTTTTGTAACTTATTCCTCGCAATGTTTGTTAAATATTTTTAGTCACCTCATCGGCTGAGGGTTAATAACCAAGATTTTACAGTATCAAATTATGTCAAGAAGTAACGCATTATTAAAACATTAAAGTCATAATAATCATAAGTTTTACTGTCGTCCGTTAAGAAGGACGGGAGTGTATTAAAAAATAATGATTACGATGTTATAAAAAATAATAATATTATCACAAGGATGATGGCGCTAGTAGTGACATGAAGGTACTATAACAATATAATGTTGATTATTATAGGTAATGATGGATAATGTTATTAGAGTCTTAATGTAACGCCGTGGTCAACTTTTATGGGAGGTGTTTACTTAGTCACTGAAAAAAGAAATAAAAAGTACATTAGTGACATATTTTTATGCCAACACAATATGCCAAAACGTATATACTTCGCCTTTTCAGACATCTATCAAGACGCGAAGAAACCAGCATACAAAGAACCAATAATTCTAGGCAGTGTACAAGGCAGGAGACCGAGAGGCAGATCGCCGATGCGTTGGAGCGACCGAGTGAGAGCAGCCACCAATACCACTCTACACGAGGCCGCACATCTGACCATGGACAGAGGGTCATTGAGGAGGATAATCAACTGCGGGAGTGAGAGTCGCGACCCTCAGTCATGAGGACAGACGACAGCAGCAGCACTATATGCTATACTCTCCTACAGTCTGCTCAAAAATATGAAAAAGAGGGGGAAACGTCTTGTACGAAACTATGTCAAACTTTGAGTTAAAAGTGAAACTTTATATTATATAGTCGGTTACCTACTAAATTAGTGGTGGGCGTTTACACTAACTTAAGTTAACTTTAATATATGCTAATAGACTAGCAGTTATTGTTAACTGCTAACGTTAATATGACGTCTCGTCGCTGATCAAAGATCCCCCGTTAATGTCCCGCGCATCACAAGCACGTAACGAATCTCGCGATGTCATTGGTCACTGGTCAACAGGCGCTAGTGTTGACCGGTGACCAATGGCATCGCGAGATTAATAACTGTACCTAGTCGTTCTTTTTTCGGTTGATATTAAAACTAGTTGACGGGCTAATACGCGCGGAATTTTGCTTAGTTTTCACGTGCGTTTGGTTCGAATATTTACATACTCACTCTGGTATTGGCATGGATTAACGTTAGCAGACAACATACATTTATGTCAGCAGTATTGACGTGATAAATAATAACAACTCCTTAAGAGTGTGCATACCGACATTTCAAAAATTTCTAAAAACGGGAGACCTTATATCTCGACAACCGTTACTAAATATGCTTTGGAACAAAATAGGGTACATGGATTGAACCTTTATCTAGGGAATAACCGTAAACGATTTTTTATATCTTGTATAGATTTCTCAAAAAAAAATTCTAAAAACACCTCTGACCTTTTCTCCGAAAGACAGAAACTCGTTTCACGAAAGTCGCGGAGTATTTTTTTTTTTCTTGTACTGATAATATGCATTAAAATCTAGGGAATAACCGTAAAAGATTTTTGATAGACGCAAAATTAACCCCAAAAAATGGAAAAAAAACGCTATTTTTACCATTTTATCATGCGATTGTCACGCGATTTTGAACCTTAATGCCGTGAGAAAAGACTGTGACGTCATTCCTGGTGCCATGCCCTTAATCCCATTTCCCTCTCTCTTTCTCATCCCTACTACTTTCTTTTCCTACTATTCTCACGTTGGTTATATTGTAGTGTTTAGTCTTTTTTGATTTTATCTTCTTTCACATTTTCTCAATATATAATATTTACATACCTACATACTGATATCACAACACATAATTAGAATGGTACTTATTTTATTAATTATTTTTTGTTCTTGTATACTAATTATGTATCTATTCTGTTTGTTGTCTAAATAAATAGAAAAAAAGAACAACTGTTGAAGATTAACCGTTGACCATTATTGACACAGCCCTACTACTAATAGCGAATAGATATTTTGCTTCTTATTATAATTGATTCTGAGTTCGCATTCCATTCCGTCCCTATGTTGACATTTAATTATGACTGTGGAATCTAGAACAGAAATTGAATCAAGTGGATAACATTCCTAACTTCCCATCCTATTATATAATATGGGTAGGTAGTGTTCTGACCCCCACAGCATCCAATTTGAATTTGTCGTAATAGCCTATCAATATACCGAATAGCCTGAATCAGCCTGATGGCTTGGCGATGGTTCAACAATATACTCGTAACAACATATAGATTGCAGAAATTCACGTCACCATGAAATTCATATCAGCATTTTCCTATAATTGATTTTCAACAAATTGAAACTGGATACTTGATGAGTTTACAGATTTTCCGACAAAAGAACCGAATGGTATCTACACTTATTTATGCATTTACTCTTTTGGTGAACAAGATACCTACATGTTTTGATTGCGAATTCAATTTCGCTAGAGCAAGCTTATCGAAGTGCTGGGATCTCTGCCAGCTAACCCCAATTACCTACTATACATAAAAAAGATAAATTGAAATAGTACATACACATATCAATACCTACATGCATACATAAAAATAACAATAGAAATGACAGTGCAGTCACACAATTCTCTCCTCCCTCCCTTGGGCAGGACGCAGGGTAGACGTTCCGACCCTTATAGGCTGGCATTGATTGGCTCATGTAATCCCTTTACGCCCAACATCTTACTTTATGTACTTTTGAATTTTTTTGTTATTTCATTCTGAATAGAAAAGTTACTTATACTATACGGTAAGAGTCTTTAGTTATAGATAAAAATAGAAAAAATATACTTATTTTGTTTTTTTTTTTGATGTTACGCCTCAAAATTTTGTTGGAAAGGCTCGGATTCAGATTCAACACTCTGAAAAATATAAAGAAAAAAATCTAAGCTATCACAACAACTTTCCCGCTAGGGCCATTGATTTGACGAAAAAGCGTGGTACTCCACTTCACGACACAAGCTTTTCAAACTTACTGTGAAGTGTACAGGTACAAAGGTTATTGAAATAAAACCAGATACATTTTTCAAATAAAAAAACCTTGACTATGTTGTTGAAAAGCTGTTTCGTTGACCTTGCGAAGAGTTCCGATGTAACACGATCCGAGAAATAACGTTCCTTCACAGAACTTCTCCCGCATATTTTAATTACTATGTAAATTAGTTAAAATGTGAGTAAGCTGTAGTATTGTGGAAGTTAAAATAAGCTATACAACAATGAAATGCATGGGCGTCGCCAGCCTCGGAGCTAGGAGGGGGCAACAAAAATTTTTAAAAATATATATAGCATTTAAAAACACTAAATTCCTTATTTTTTTATATTTTTTGTGTTCTTCATTGTTTTCTCTTTTTTTATGTTTAATAAAATAGTAAAATCAGGGGTGTGCGTGTGCGATGGGTGAATGTGTGAGCGAGATTGAGTTTGGGTGTGTGAGACGACCGGAATGAACTTATATGTTTTAATTTAACTGTGGCGCATGCTTGTGGGTGACAGCTGAATTATGAATGGACTAATTGTCTTTATCTACATGTTATTACTTATATCTAAAGTTGTTGTCTGTTTTGTGCTTTTGTTTGTAATAAAATAAATATAATAAAAACAAAATGGCGCCGCAGGCGAAATTTACGTTTGAGAGATAGTGAAGAAAGTCGTGATGAGGTTTGTTTATTTGCAAATGTATATAATACTTTGCACAATACCATGTTTGATAAATTGTTTCTTATTAAAAAGCGCCGCAGGCAATATTTTTTATGAAACTTATTGATTTTCATATTAATTTCAGAAAATTTTGATACGAGATATGATTTATTTATTTATTTATTTATTTATTTATTTAGTCACATGGGCACAAACAGTTAAAACAGCACATGTCAACAATTAAACAAAAGCAGAAAGCAAACCAGCGAAGGCCCGTCAATTTTACCAGAAAAACATTTCTAAGTTAAAACAAATTAAATTTAAAAAACTAGTTATAAGTAAAGAAATATTATATGTATGTATAGACAAAAAGAACCAATCAGGTGAAGTGATATTCAATGATGCATGTACGATAAATTAATAAGGGATGCACACATATACTCCCTCCCTCACACACACAACTCACACAACAGACACACACACAGAAACAGACACAAACACACACACACACACACAGAACATGGACACAGCATTAAAAGACAATTTGAGACAATGATGAGAAAATGTGTTGTAGAAATGTGATTTTTTTTTAGGTTTTACCATTTAGTATGAAAAAATAAATACCTATTCCAATCTCTAGGGGGGGGGGAGAAGCTTCCCCCGCTGTTCCCCCCTGACGACGCCCATGATGAAATACGTATGAAAAAAGTAAAATAAAGCTGTTATTCAATTGAAACTTTGGCCGATGAAAGGGGAAGACAAAAGTTCCTGAAAAAGTTTAGAGTCTTTACAAATTGTTTAGCAAAGTATGAAATTACCGATCGTATTGTGTTTGATAACAATATAAAAAGAGGACAATGAATTTAACTGGTGGCTCCCAACAAATTCTTAAATTGGTTGGAGACATGAAAAATATCGATCTATCTATAAAAAAATAAAAAATGCTACTAGCTAACGCGTCAAAAATGACGTTGTTTGCGGAGCAGGCAGAGAGAACAGGGGCCCTATATTTGAATCAGTAGAGATTTGTCGTATGCGATAATTACGCCGTTTTCTACTACTTTATAAATAAATCACTCATAATTATAAGCATTCAAAGTAATTTAAATGAAATATACCGCATATTGCCTAGGGTAGTAAAACAGATACTTCTGTGTTTTTCAGAAGACGTATACAAATGTTTTCTATCCGAGACAGATGTAGGTAGGGGGAGTAGGGGTTGGAGTACATATTGATGGTGATTTTACTGACCATTCGAGGATAGCCTTTTCCAAGATTGCTTTATTCCCCAAAGGACTTTTTTAAATAAGAAGAAAAGGGTACTTTTAACCTTTTTTTCCACTACATAGAATTTTTGACATCACAAGGTTATATTTCCATATTATTTTCAATCCTTAGATAATAATATTATAATTTTTATTGATATGATAAGTTAATCGACTTTAGAAAGTCAGTATATGAAATAAAACCTGATCGAAAAATAAGGAAACGGAGGGTGTTTCTACTGGATGTGGTGAGGGATGTTTTTGTGTGGGGGGTCCGAGTCTTGCGGGGGAACCAAGGAAGAGAGGACGTCCATAGAAGTCCCTTGAGGAGACCATCAGAGGGGACATGAAACACCTGGAGCTTACTCCAGAAGAGTGCCTCGATCGGGGAAAATGGAGAAAGAGGATCCGAGCCGCCGATCCTAAATAAATGGGATATGGTGTGGAGAAGAGAGAGAATGATTTAGACTTAATAACACGGGAAATGTGATGTAAGAGTATAGGCATATGCAATTATGCAATGTGAAGAATCGCTCGCATTGGCGTGATCTTGTGATCTCTCTATGTTCCCTTTAAGAAGGTTCAAAGGCGATGATGTATGAAGTAGTTCACAAAATTTACAAAATTTCTCTTAACCACCCACGACTCACGTCGCCTGAGGCCTCATCGTATGTACCTAATAACAATGTCAACAAAAAGTATAGTAAAAAAAATCGAAAAAATATTTAGAATATAGTGGGCGGACTTCATTGTCGAACATCATTTGACTACGTGCGAAAAATTAAAAAGCAAATAAATATTTGCACAGAATCGAATTCGCAATTTTTATGTAATTAAAAAAACAATAATTGGATTCCTGACATCCTTCGCGGAACCTGGACTCGTTTGTGAATATTTCATTAAAAAATAATGTAGGCGTTCCCTTGTAATTATTCCTAAAAAAATATTTTCACTCCTGGCAAATTTTAAATTTATTTCAAATACGGAAGGGTGAAATAATTGGTTTATTGTGATTACGTCGGAAGGTTCTAATGAACACAAGGTATTTAATTAAGTTTTCCTTGTATATGAAACAGTCGATACCTTTCTGCACGGTGCCCAACAATAATGAAATCGATAATTGAACGATATTTATAATTGATTTTAATAAGGTTACCTTAACCTTTCGGTTATTTTAGTCGTAGTAAAACGTTAATAGGTAATTCAGAGAAAATATGAAAAAAACGCCTTCTGTGCTTTTCGTCCTAGGACTACAGTGAGTGATTCTCAAGGAAGTGTTCGGAGTAAAAGGAATCGTAGAGTGCGTGAGAAAATGTATGAATGTGACGGAAGCACGAAGTGTGTGTAAGGTTAGGAAGTGTGGGTTGGGATGATTGGCAGAAATCACCAACAGGCGATAAATCCGCCCTTTGCATGTATGTGTAATTAAGTTCTTATTTTTAATTTATAAAGTCTGGCGATCTGTTCTCTCTGCCTATCCCGCAAGGGACGTGGCGTGAGGTAATAGAACAGAACTGCTGTGAAAAATCCCGGAAGACTCTGATGACGGGACAATTTTGCGAAACATGCCGAAACCCCCATGGATGCAAATTAAAAATGCACAATGAAAATGCAGTAGTGTCTAGATCTAGGGTGACCAACATGCAGACCGAATGTGGCCCGCGGAGCAGTGAGAAAATAAAAATATAATACCAAAACGGATGGAGTTAATAAAGTCGTGTTATAAAAGAAGGTAGGTATTATCATAAGATACGTATGTAAATAAATAATGTTTCGTATATTTTATAATTAGATTGTAACAATATAATCCCGCAACGAATCTAAATACTCTTAATTATTGGATTTGAAGAAGGTAGGTATTCGTATATTATCTTAACGTAACGTATGTAGACGTACATGTAATGTCTCTACTGTTCGCGAATTTGGATTCCAAAACCTGTCGCAAATTCTAACAAACTACGAATAGTCCAGTCGAGTTGTATTTCTCATGGAAAGTTGTGGGGTAGTCTGGATTTCTTTTATTCTACACGTTTTTTCAAGATGCTAAATCCAAATCTGAGGTTTGTCAACAAAAATTCACGACGGAACATAGCAAAAACAATTTATTTCTACCTCACAGGTTTTATTATTTTTAAATTAAAATGCTGTGAACTTTCGTCGTGTTTGCTGATTCCAAGATATGTCTCATAAATTTGAAAAATAATTGTTAAAATTTGGCTATAAATGTAACAAGGTTAACTTTCTCCATCTATTTTCAATTCTCTTATTTTAAAACAATAAGATGATTTGGCATTTTTTTGAGCTTGACGGCTCCGTTGCTATTTATTTTCGAGAAAAAGTTATACGCCAAATTTGTAGTAAATTGTACGTATCTACTTATATTCTTTCATTTTGCATAGAAACGTAACTTAAATGTTGTCAGTTTTCGAGATCTAAACAAAAATTTGCCAGAGGATGAAAAAAGTCGTCCTTTCCCATTTTTCGCCACGTTCAGTCTGAAAAATTTTGTTAGAAAATCTCTTTTTCGGATTCAGCACCCCAAAAAACATATAGAATGACAGAAATTCAGACTAAGCCACAACTTTCCATCGAGAAAAATACATAGATTCAAAACCATACCTTATTTCGCAAATTTCTCATGTCTATAAAAAACGCGCAACTGTGTTAATAAAAAAGGCTCTAAAAAATTCGCGTAGTTATGAATTATTCGCGAATTCATAAACCACGCGAAGTATCGAAATAACAAAGATGTTGTGTGAGGTGTTATTTGATTACAACAAGGGGAATGTTTGCCTACATGGATGATGTTATTATGAAATAAATAACAAGGATTATATATTGCTCCGTATTAATATTAATAATACATACAGCATTAGGATATTTAATATCTACTTCTTCGTACACGGTAATATAAACGACTTCCTAATATATTTTGAATAAATATTTCCCCTATCCTGTATTATAATCTTGTAAGTATTTGTTTCCGCAAATGTATGAAATTTAGGAAATGTGTACAAATTCTAGGAAATGCGTTCAATTTATGCTGGGTCAATGTTCTCTTTATTATTGTTAAGAAAATAATATGGCGGGTGCATGATACTTAGTACATAATTTTAGTTTTGTAGGTTATTGTATTTATATTAAAAAAATATACATTAAAATGCAAAAATCGTTAATTATTAATACTTGCAATATTGTAAGACGGTTTCTAAATACTTATATTTCAGGCACAATGCTTGTATTTTAGGCACCGCGTATCTGAGCCTAATCCTGTGATATCCGTGATATCTGGATAAGTGAATTTTTCCCAATATTAGGCTGATGAGTTTATATGTGAATCATGAATGACAATATGCAGACTTTTCTGCCTGATAATACTGAGAAGTGGGTTGGCAAAATCATGCCTCCGCGTAGAAAAAAATGAAATGTAAATGATCTGTATGATCGTATATATTTACTTATTTATTTATTATTCCAATATATTGGAATAATAAATAAATAAATTTAGGAAATGTCTGAAATAATTTGTCACAGGTTCTTTACTTCATACTTTCCTTAGGAAAAATATATTGTTATAGCTCAAAAACTTGTAATTTTTTCGGGTAAGCTGGCACATAGATAAAATCGAGTATAACAATGTGATTAAACCGAAGAACATATTTATTTTTGCAGGTGAACTGGAGACGCACTTAAAATTACATAATTTGATATATTTCAAATTCCTGTTTAAAAAAGTATATAATTTCTGGTAAAATATGCATATCTAATATATTACATTAATACATAATAGGTAAATAAGATTCATATTATTTATAATCAACAAAAACTGAAAAAAATATATTTATTTCACACATTTTTTTTACCGATTCTAGGCATTGTATACGATGACGGATTTCATACACTTCCGGTAACATATACATTATAATTTGTAGGTACATATTATCTTTCTATATAATAATAATCAGCATATTAATATATCAAGAAGTGTATATGGAATGGGTACGTAAATATCTGTACATATGTGTATGGGATATATTATGTATTAAATTTATTCATATTATAATGTGGTATGTTGACTAAAGTTATTATCGCAGAACAAAGATGTTTTCCAAAGTTGCCTTTCCAAAACTGAATTATGCTAAAATTAGGTAGGTACTATTTTCACTCCCACTTACCTGATATTCTCGTGTTTACTATACCTACTTTTTTGTCTGCATAAAAATACACATTGAAACACTTTTAAATAAGTATAACTATAACTATATGAGTAAATGGTTGGCGCAGTTGGTTGAGGCGGCAGTCTCTGAAGCGGGAGGTGCCAGGTTCAAACCCCGGCGGTGGCGATGTATTCCACACTTTACGATACAGGCTTTTAGCCTAGTGCAAGGTGTGCAGGAAAGTATTTGGGATTGTGTACGCATCCCAGATCCTTTTTTTTTTAAATAAATATATAACTACGAGTATATAACGTAATTGGGGGGTTGACCGGAAATCTGTGTTTGATGTTTTTAATTTATGTATATCTGTCAATCCTCTGTGACTGTCTCAATAAACAAATAAACAAATAAATAAACTACAACGTCTTTGATTTTGAAGGTTTCTTTATTTTGTGGCGACATTATATAATAAAAACAATATTACATTGTTTACACCACTTTTATTTTGACCAGAGTCAACATATTTGCTTCTTCAGGACTAATATAAGAATTCTTGTATTAGTTTTATTTTATTTTATTTTATTTAAACTTAAAGTAAACAACAAACACATATAAATATACAAAATGGACATAGTACAGATTATAAAACGTTGTTTACTAGGGCGAACTTATCGCAGAACTGCGATTTCTTCCAGTTAACCCCAGGACAAAACAGAAAAAAAAGGAGTTGAACAAAAATATAGGAAAAAAACAGAAAAAATTGAATAAAAAAAGAAATTGAATAAAAAAATATGTACGAAGTAGAAAATATATACATACATACATATGTGAGATAAAAAACAAATAAAAACGGAATAAAATAAAAAATAATAACCAAGATACAGAATGCATATATACATAAAAACATATACAGTTGAAACTACAATTAGTCCTGAAGAAGGGAACTTTTTTCAACGAGCGTATATTATCTACGCTCGTTAATGAAGCTCAAGCGTTGAAACCGCGGTAGCGTTGTCTACAAACTCTAGTGACGTATTACATATGCCCAATCCCACCAACTTGTACCTAGGAAGGAAAGCCCTAAGAAATTTCCATACAAAAACAGAGATAATATTACATATATTGAATAAAGAACATCAGCCACCAGTGCCTGCGGATTCTAATTCCATATGAAATGCAACATGCAACTCACCTACTCTGGGCGGAGATATTTGGGCACCTAACGTAGGTGAGTTGCATGTTGCATTTCATATGGAATTAGAATCCGCAGGCACTGGGGGCTGATGTTCTTTATTCAATAAATGTAATATTATCTCGGTTTTTGTATGGAAATTTCTTAGGGCTCTCCTTCCTAGGTAAAAGTTGGGTGGATTGGGCAATAGTGTAATAAACTCTTTATTCAAAATACCTATTGATAATTACGTTTGTTAAGCATCTTAGGGTAATAATAATACATTCTACGGTTGGTCTATTTATTCGCTTTGGGTAAACCAGACACGAAACCTAATAACAACATGATAAATAATGGATGAGTTCGGATAATAATTTATCATAATGAAGGCAACTAAACCTCACATAGTTGTATCAAACTCATTATTTATCTCCAGAAATTCCTCAAATTTCAGCGAGTGTGGAGCGAGAGAGATACGAAATAATTTCGTTAATCTCTTAATGCGCTCAGAGTGACTAATAATGCGAAAAAATGCGTAGGAAAAAGTAAGATTATTCAGTATACTTAAATATAAAATCTTAAGACTTGGAATATGGATAAATGAGAATACGTTTTAAAATACGATTCTTGTAATTTTTCTAGATAAAATATCATTCGAAAATTACCTTCGAAATTTTCTGTCACTTATGATTATCCCCGTAATTTGCTATAATTTGTACTTATATTAAAATGTTTAATTCTTTTTATATTCCCTCTCCTATTTATACAACTCTTCATTCGTTGCTTCCTTCATTTTCCCCTCCTTTCTTCCTCTTGTTCTTCCTCTTCCCATGCTTCCTCCTTCCTTACCATAAATGTTTTATGGATATAAGTATATATATTTATAACTATGTAATGTAATCTATTTGTTTTGCGTGTGTGCTGATTGTGAACGGATGTTATTGGTCTTGTGTATTGATATTTTTGTACTAATATGTACCTGTCAATGTTTGTTTTTGTGACTGTATCTGTTCGATGTGTAATAAATAAATAAGACAAGATCGATTTCGAGCTTACGTTATTCTTATTTTGCAAATTTTAAAACGTTGAAGTGATGATAGAAGGATTTTTACTCAGTGCACATAGCCGCTTACCATACGACCACGTAGATTCATCCACTTCTATAACACCAAAGTTATGAGAGCTTAGAAATTTTAGTTCATATATGCGCTTATGAGCTTTTGCTCTACAATTACTACCTACGTAAATTATTAACATACCGAGCACCCTTGTTAAAAGCATTATATTAAATTTTGAGTTTTGAGTTTGTATTATGTTGGGGAAAATAAACCAGATTTACGGTACGTCATACCTAGTTCTTCGCTTAGTCTGACAAAAAATATTGCATGGAGCATTTTTTCATCACCTACTCTTTTTTTATGAAGTATCAATATCAAAATTTTAGTGCAACTAAAAATATGAATGTATTGTACCTTGCCTAACAATAAAAAAATGTACGTATTTGAGATATTTCATTAAAAAAAACAGTCGATGGTTAAGTCATACCAGCATTAAGAAGATTTGGATATATCACCAACTGGGGGTTAAGAAATAATAATTATTATTTTTTCGTATGGCTTCTGCCACCGTTGGGCGGCAACGTCAGAAGATAAGAGAATTATGCTATCTGTTACATGATACAGGAGACATGTACCCTACAGAGCAACATCCAGGCTTTCAGGCCATTCAAGGGCATTGGGTGTGGCATTGTGGATATCTGCATATGGTCCAGGGAATGCTCTCAGAGGACAGTTTTCGACAATGTGTATTAAAAGTTATTAAAAGAAAAAAATAAAAACGAATAAAAAACTTAAATTTTATGAGCACCTAAATGAATCATATTTTCATATATAGACAGGTAGATACATACCTTTATTTTCTCTTTACTTAATCTGTAGGTGAGTATAGATAGACCTTCATTCCAAATACATACCTACCTAGTACCTACATATTTCCAATTTATCCTATGGAAAGAAAATGTAAAAATAAATTTATTAAAGGCAAATAAATAAATGTCTCATCTGATTGGATGTTTTGCTAACAATACGTAGGTAGGTAACCACCAGGCGCGAAGCTACCGAAGAACACGATTCCCATCGAGTTACCTTTTGGATAAAATGATAGATATAAAGTGTCTAATTTGACGTAATCCAATAAGAAATGTTAGCCTCGGCTTCTCTTCTGCAGAAATCCACCCTTCGCCACTGGTACCTACTAGAAGATGACAAGCAATATTTTATGGATGAACGCATCTAGTCAAATCAAATCATTTACACTCGGATAATTTATATAAACGATAAGCAAATATGGCAAGTAAAGGGTTGTTTGGAAGAAATCATCAACAGGCGATAAATCCGCCCTTTACGTTTTCTTTGTATTGTTACAACAAAGTTTTTTTTTTTAAATAATTTGTTCTCATAGAGATAGAAACCTACCTAGCGAAGTGGAACAGTTTGCGCAAGTAGAATCATGTATAATTTGTGAATAGGTACGAGGATGTGATTTGAAATATTAATACACAATAATTTTAATTAAAACACGACCTTTCTCACTCACCTCCACTAAAAAATTTCGCCTGCGGCCCCATTATCGATTTTTCACAACATACATATATATTTAAAAATTTTACTTGACTCCCTACTAGGAGTATTTTCAGCTTAATAACTTGAACATATGAAACCAGATTGAATAGTCAAGTTAGTTCCTCACCCCTCCACATTCAAATACTAGATACCCCCCCCTCCCTCCGAAATGAAAACCTGTTATTTATTTATTTATCGTATAGTCATACAAAGTACATTAGATCAATATGATAACCGCATTTGAAAAAGAAATCGGCACAACTGACATGACCAGTGCGGATTCTGTTTAGTGCTGTCCATAATCTTCGGGGCTGGTCGAAGCCAGGCGGTTTGCTCGTGATACAAGGCAAACAGACAGCCGTCGAGTAGGGCCCGAGGCTTCCTCCCATCATGATTCCCAAGTTTCGGTGATGTTGAAATCCTCATCGTACAGACTTTTACCTGTTGTCAATGGGAGGGCTGCGAGATTTCAGCCTTTTATTGAAAAGGAGGTGTTCAAGGTACGAGTTGGATGGCCTATATACGCCACTGATACAAGTAATACGTATATTGATGAATACACAATAATTAAAAATCCTACGTCCATTGTCCATACTCCATACCTATCAGTGGCGGATCCAGGATTCAATTTTGGGGGGGAGCTGAATGTCGTCACATGGTAAAAAGTACTGTCACTAAACGTTTTGGGGGGCTTCAGCCACCTAGCCCACCCCCTGAATCCGCTAGTGATACCTACTCTCTTGTTAATAAGTAAAATGTAATGTTCGCCTATTCACTTCAATAGTTTCAAATGCAACATAGATTTTCTATTAATACTAGCAGTGTTGTATTGACGTCGAGCACATGCAACCTGCACAAAGCTTTGACAATATTTTAAAACATTCTCCTATCACTTCTATAAATGTATACATACACCTACATACATCCAACCTTCACAGTCGGGTGAACAGCAAAATTAATCTGAGCGAAGTCATTTTTATTTTAGAAAAATAATTAGCATAGAAAATACGTTTTGTGAAGGTGTTCATATTATGTACGCGGTGTGAACTAGAAACAAGATAAATTAGAGGTGAATATATAAGCAGCGGAGAATGCAAACGCTCAAGATTTACCAGACAGACCACATCACAAACAGTGGGGTGTTGAGTAAGGCCGGAGAGACAAGACAAATCTTGAATAAAATAAATAAATAAAATAGCGTAAGTATATACTATTGTACCTCAATATTCCTGTCAATATTCCTTTCTCATCGGGAAGTATTTGCTGATGACACAAAATATATCTTTCCCGTGAAATAATATTCTAGCAGAGCCGAAGCACACGGCACCAATAATTTGTAGTAGCTATTAAGCATTTGCAAGTACAACAGACACGCAACCTACATTATTTCATTTATGTCACTCACCTATAGGAAAACTCATTCCTATTAGGCACTCATATCGGGTTAATCGAAATAAACCCAAACACATCTTTGTATACACTTCACAGAAAGCTTAAAAGCTTGTGTTGTGAAGTGGAGTAAGTCGGGGATTGAACCCGCGCCCGGTCAAGCGTATTATCAACCAGGCTACCGACCACCTCTGTTTTATAGTGTGTTCTGTATTATTAATGTTATCTCTCTTCTCCACACCATATCCCATGCATCTGGGGTCGGTGGCTCGGATCCTCTCTCTCCATCTGCTCCGATCGAAGCAGTCTTCTGGAGTAAGCTCCAGGTGTTCCATGTCCCCTCTGATGGTCTCCTCAAGGGACTTCTTCGGCCGTCCTCTCATTCTTTGTCCTTCCAGAGACCAGTTTGTTGCCCTCCTCAGAGTGGAATCCTCGTCCCTTCTCTGCATGTGTCCATACCACCGAAGTCGGGCCTCTCGCGCTTTTAGGTCAATCAGGGCAACTTTCATAGTTCCTCTAATGTGTTCATTTCGGATTTTACCTAATCTAGTTACCCCGAGTGCCCAGCGCAGCATTCTCATCTCGGTGGTATGGAGCAACTGCTCTTCCCTGCGTTTCAGGGGCCAGGACTCCGCCCCGTAGAGCATGGTAGGTCTTACTACGGTCTTATAAAATTTTCCCTTGAGGTTAACGGGTATTATTTTGTCGCATAGAACACCTGAACCCTCTCGCCAATGTTATATTAATGTTAAAATAAACTTATTAATGTTAGGTATATTTACGTGAAATTGTAATTGTTTTTGCTTTGAAGAGGTAAATCATTAACCGAATAACATTTCGCGGTAACTTAAATTAGGTACTGTGTGTTTTTGTAAGTCTAGTTAATTAAATATGAATTTTCCTGTAAACACAAAAACTTTCGAATTATTAAACAGTGGGCGTAGATACACAAATGAAAAGTTTTTCTTCACAAAGTAAATAGTGAACGTAGATAATACACTTGTGCTGGATTTCACCAACTTTTTAGGTGAGGAATTAATAGTGAATATAGGAATTAGAAACCACTTATACTATACTATACCCTCACGCCACCTCCCTTGCGGGGTAGGCAGAGAGAACGGATCGCCAGACTTTCCTATCCTGAAACACACTTCGGGCTTCCGCCACATTCATGGAATTCCTCATACAAATTCTACGATTACATTTACTCAAAACACAACCGTCCTTGAGTATCTGGTCAACATGGTCCAGCCATGTGGTTCTTGGACGGCCGCGTTTCCTTACACCTCTTCTTTCACCCAGGTAAATTTTCCGTGTTATCCTTTCATCGTTAATTCTCTCCACATGTCCCAACCATCGGAATAACCGTAAAAGTTTTTTCATAGACGCAAAATTAACCCCAAAAAATGAAAAAAAAAGCTATTTTTACCAATTTATCATGCGATTGTTCACGCGATTTTGAACCTTAATGCCGTGGAAATGACTGTGACGTCATTCTTGGTACCAAGCCCTTAAGTAAATATATTAAACGCATGTTCAATTGAGTGAGAACCGATATGATTAATTAACTGAAAGCTCTGAAAGCTCGGGTACTACAGTAGCTAGGTGGTTGTATAATCAGACCCGGAAATGAGAAGCTGTTGGATGAATTGAATAGAAGCGTTCAAGTGTATAGCGATAAATCATTATTGATAGTCCCACATAATCGTATGGAATAAAATCGTATGGAAAAGTAGAGGAAAACGGAGTGCCGGATAGGTGTGTGGAATGTAAGGGGAAGGATGATAAAAAAAATGAATGAGGTGACGGATGTGATGAAGGAAAAATGTTTGGATGTGGTATGCTTGAGTGAAACAAAGATGAAAAATCATGGAGATAAAGAGATTAACGGAAAGCTTGTGCTGTGGTCAGGAGTGCCGAAATCACAGCAGGCGTGCCAGGGTGTAGGGGCAGTGCTTTCGGAAAGAATGAGAGAATGTATGAAGACGTATAAGTGTGTAAGTCCCAGACTCCTCTGGATACGTTTTAAGGTGGGCCTAACTAGGCTGTTCCTCATTGTGGGGTACGGGCCCGGGAACGATGCCTTAGACACGGAAAAGGATGAGTTCTGGGATGCTGTGAGAGAGGTAGCCAATGAAAAGACAGAAAATGAAAGGATTATTCTGGCAGGTGATTTGAATGGCTGGGTAGGTGTTAGGAGATTAAACTTTGAGAGGGTGCTGGGAGCGCATGGTGACGCAAGAGTGAATGACAATGGCAAGCGGTTGTTAGAAGTATGTTCGGAGTTGGATCTCTTTGTGTCTAACACGTTTTTTGCACATAAGAAGATTCACCTGTATACGTGGGAAAGAAAGAGCAAAGGTCGAAAGATTGAACGGTCGATGATAGATTTTGTGTGTGTGGACTCGTGTCTCCGGAAGGCTACCATAGATACTCGGGTGTTTCGAGGCGCCGAGCTGGAGACTGATCACTTCCTTGTAGTGTCAAGGATTGATCTGTTCTCTGGATGGCGGTCGAGGACGCAAAAGTGTGAGCCCTCCAGGAGAATCAGAGTCGAAAAACTGAGTGATGCGAATGTGAGAGATGAGTTTGAAAGGAGGGTGGATGATAGGTTGAAAGTGTACAATGAAAGTGAGAAGACAGTAGATGAACGGTGGAGTATGTTGAAAGGGGTGTTGGTAGAGAGTGCAAAAGAATCATGCGGTGAGGCGGTGATAGGGAAAAAGAAAGGTGATGCCTGGTGGGATGATGAGGTGAAAGATGTTGTGTTAAAGAAGAAGAATGCATGGAAGAATGTCGTGAGTACGAAGGGTACGGATGACATACGAAGAGGAAGGATGGTTGAAATATACAAGGATTGTAAGAAGGAGGTAAGAGATATCGTACGTAGGAAAAAAGTTATGCTTGAAGAGCAAGAATGTGAGAAATTGTCGGCGAGTGCGGAAGGAACTTTGAAGTTATTTTGGAAGGAAGTGAAAAAGAAAAGGTCTGGATGCGAGACGAATGGTATGAACTGTATTAAAGACAAGAGCGGCAACTTGGTGATGAATGGTGAAGAGGTGGTTGAAAGATGGAAGGAATACTTTGAAGAGTTGTTTGAAAGTAATGCCGGTATGAACCAGACTAGCGGAGCAGCGAATTTAGTTGTAAGTGAGGATGGTAGCGATGAAATTAGTATGAGCGAGATTGGGAATGCGCTAAAAAAGGCAAAGAATGGTAAGGCTGCAGGATATGACTGTGTAGCGACGGAATTTATCAGGCACGGTGGTCCGAGTGCTCTCAAGTGGTGCTGGGAGCTTTTCAACCTGTGTTGGAGGGATGGCACACTCCGGAAGACTGGAGGAGGGCTGTCATATGTCCTCTATATAAAGGGAAAGGCTCAAAGATGGAATGTGGTAGTTACCGGGCCATCAGCCTGTTGAGTTCTGTGGGCAAACTGTACGCGAAAGTATTGATTGAAAGAGTGAGAAAGATTACGGAATGTAAGGTATGGGATGCTCAAGGTGCATTTCTAAGTGGAAGAGGGTGCGCCGATCAGATCTTCTCCCTGCGAATGGTCTCGGAGAAATTTTTGGATAAACACCAGAAGTTGTTCTGTGCGTTCGTAGATCTGGAGAAAGCATATGATCGCGTGGATCGTGAAAGAATGTGGCGTGTATTGTCGGACTACGGGGTGGGCAGCCAATTGGTTCGTGCACTTGCATCGCTGTATACGGAGAGCTCTGCGTGTGTCAGGGTGAACGGTGCGTTCTCACAGTGGTTTACCCTCACAAAAGGAGTAAAACAAGGCTGTGTCATGTCTCCTTGGTTGTTCAATCTGTTCTTCGACAACTGTATGCGTCCGTTGAAAGAAATGGATGTTGGTGTGGACCTGAATGGAGTGAGGGTATGTGCGTTGATGTTTGCGGACGATTTGGTACTAATGGCTGAAAGCGAAAGTGAGTTACAGGAAATTATATCCTGTGTGCATGGTAGCTGCGAAAGAAATGGGATGAGGATGAATGTCAACAAGACGAAAGTAATGGTATTTGAAAGAGATGAGATAAGGACGAACTGTGCGATTAAAGTTGGTAATGAATGCTTGGAGCAAGTCGATGAGTATGTGTATCTGGGAAGCTTGTTTACAAAAGATGGTCGGTGTGAAAGTGACATTGAAAGAAGAAAGTTAGCAGGTACCAGGGTGAATGGGGCAATTGGGCCAATAATGAAAAGTCGCAACGTATCGACAAAGGCAAAGTTGTTGGTGCACAACGCCATCCTGGTACCAACACTGATGTATGCAAGTGAGACATGGACATGGCTGAAGAAGGATGAATCAAGTATAAATGCGGTCGAGATGAGATCGTTGAGAAGAATGTGTGGAAAAACATTGAGAGATAGAGTAAGGAACGAAATGATTAGAGAGTTGAGTGAATGTAAAAAGGATGTTGTGAATAAAATGAAAGTGAACAAGTTGAGATGGTTGGGTCATGTGGAGAGAATGAACGATGAAAGAATGACGAAGAAAATTTACCTGGGTGAAAGAGGAGGTGTAAGGAAACGCGGCCGTCCAAGAACCACATGGCTGGACCATGTTGACCAGATACTCAAGGACGGACGTGTTTTGAGTAAAAGTAACCGGAGAGTATGTATGAGGAATTGCATGAATGTGACGGAAGCCCGAAGTGTGTGTCAGGATAGGAAAGTCTGGCGATCCGTTCTCTCTGCCTACCCCGCAAGGGAGGTGGCGTGAGGGTATAGAATAGAATAGAATAGAATAGAAAAGTAAATAATCGTATGGAAACAAAATTAGTATTCTGATTTGAGATATATATCTACCGGCGCAAATACATTTTTATGCTGTAATGCCGGTAGATGTTTATAATAAAGAATAAAATATGGAACCGGATTAATATGTACCTATTGCAAAGATGAAATTACATTAAGTTTTTTCCTCAACAGAGACGAGAGGCATCTCGTCTCGTACGTCTCTGTCTTGTCTTATAAAATTTGTATCGCCAAGTTTGGTTTTCTTGCGCAATGATTAAAAAAAATGATATTGTATTTTTTTATAATACCAAGCTAGGTATTATGACTTCACATCCTAGAACTGTTTTTTGCAGTCTTCCAAACGATACCAAACACGCCCTTCGGAGGCGCATGGATACCATTCATTCCAATGGCGCCTCCCACCAAAAATGTTTGAAATCTAAATTTGTAAAAAGATATGAGTTCTAATCGTGAAGTACTTTCGTGAGATACCAAACACGGGATTGGATTCTCTCGATCGCTCAGAGTGTTCCGAGGCTTGAGCTAGACAAGATTTGACTTAAGATGAATTTCTTTTCTAACGCCCTTTCATACGATACCACACATGACCCCACAAGACCCTTGGATCCCCTGAAATGCCTTACAACTTTTTTGCCTCTGGAGAAGGATGATCCAATGTTGTAGTTACAGAAACGTATTGGCACAAAGTTTACGTTCGTTTGCAAAGTTTCAGGTCTGTAAGTAGTCAGGAAGTGGTTGAAAAATCGTTTACAAGATTCAAAACAAAAAATAGCAACAGATTTTCTTACAAAAATCCTTCATTCTTTGCTGTATCCAGTATTTTATCCAATATTTTATTTTTACAAAACGTAAGGCTTTATTGGTTTTATTTTTACTCATAAATAAACTTTTCTTTTTAGGATTGCAAGTGAAAGCTCTCAACAGTATTTTTCCAAATAATACAATGTTCAATTGAATTATTAAACCATTTCTTTATTTTCATTCACACAAAACCCTCAGATCTTTAGTATTTTTTATTTATAGCACTGATGCTCAGCGAGCAATGGAAAGACAAATGTTGGACGTCAGTCTTCGAGATAAAATTAGAAATGAGGAGATCAGACGTCGAACAAAAGTTGCCGACATCGCAGAAAGAACAGCAAAGCAAAAATGGCAGTGGGCAGGACACGTGGCGAGACAGGACAGTGTCAGATGGACACCTAAAATCCTGAAGTGGATGCCCTGGGAGAACAAAAGAGGCGTAGGAAGACCACAGAAAAGGTGGACAGATGACATTGTCCAGCTTACGGGTCGTAGATGGCAGCAGATAGCCCAAGATAGAAGACAGTGGAAGAGTTTAGAAGAGGCCTATGTCCAGCAGTGGAACGCAAGTGGCTAGCAGTAAGTAAGTAAGTAAGCACTGATAAAATATTCGATATTATTCACTTTTAAATGTAATGTCATACAGTAACTTATATATTTTGACAGCTCTATATTGACAAGATTTGATAATAAGGGCTAATACCACATGCGTCTCGCACCAGGGCTATCTTGACGCTCCTTCGATCCTATTGGTTAACATCTGACCAATCACAACGCCTCAGGTTTCAAGTGAAGTTTAGACGTACGCAACCTAGAAGACTTACTTTCAGGCCCTGATTGATTTTGGTGTCCTTTGGGTGCCCGCTTAAATTAGACAGATCTGTTTAAAGTGCTTTCTCTAAAAAAAAACATCCTCATTGTAATAGCAACAGTGAAAACGCAAACATGCAGTTCACAAACAGTGGATTTCCAAAAAAAATTATCCCTTGAAATCTGACGCGTTGTGATTGGTCAGATGGGAACCAATAGGATCGAAGCAGCGTCAAGACTATAACTGGTGCGAGACACAAGTGTCATAAGGGCTAATACCAACAATACCATCGGTCTTTCGAACCGTCAATTTATGTGGGTCTATCAGTACGTGCTTTAAATGGTTAATAAGGCAGTAATTGTAGGACCATTGTTATACAGGGTGATTGGTTCCGCTATTCAGATATTTTGAGAGGTGATAGAGGGTGTTCTAAAACGTAGATCTGCCAAAGGGATGTCATCCCAATTCTTAAGGGTTGCGGAGTTACACCCTTTTAAAAAAATTCCACCCCCGACATCGACTACCATCACATTTCACTGAATAACTCTGATGCTATGAGTCCAAAATTAATAAAAAAAAGAAATTTTGTCTTGTAATAAAACAAGCTTTTAATTGATGTCAAAAATATTTAATAATAATAATAATAACTTTGCTAAAATTAAACACAAAAACAAAATTTCATTTTTTTTGTTGAAAATTTTAACATCTTTTAATTTTTTTTCAATAAAACCAATAATTAACTAGTACTTTTTTTTCTTTTAATAAATACACTAGACCCTTTTGAATAAAAATGCCGAACATTATCTATCCATATTTTGAACCAGTTTTTCAAAATCTTCGATTTTGTAAGTACATATTCAATAAAAGTTTCATCAGAAATTTATACTTCGCTACTGATTACCTCTTTAAGTAGGTTCGTAGAGGTAGTCAGTAGCGAACTATAAATTTCTGATGAAACTTTTATTGAATATGTACTTACAAAATCGAAGATTTTGAAAAACTGGCTCAAAATATATAATGTTCGGCATTTTTATTCACAAGGGTCTAGTGTATTTATTAAAAGAAAAAAAAAGTACTAGTTAATCATAGTTTTTATTGAAAAAAAAAATTAAAAGATGTCAAAATTTTCAACAAAAAAAATGAAATTTTGTTTTTGTGTTTAATTTCAGCAAAGTTATTATTATTATTTCAAATCAATTTTATTATCACAAAAGTATACAAAAAAATTCTCAGCTCTATATAATACATTTATATAAAAAAAATACAAAAACATTAAAACTAGCTTTAAAATAAGAATAATAATATAAAATTTTAAACAAACATAAACATATTACATAGAACTAAAAACTACCTATATACTATTGGGTGTCCCTCTCTCCCATGATGTGCACAAAAATGCACTTATCATGAGAGAGTTTTTAAGAGCTATAGAGACAGAAACCTTCTAACAATCCTGCAAGATGATAGCAGGACAGCCTTCTGCATGGCGTATCGAAGCCCACCATGCAATCCAAGCTTCTCAAGATTTACTTTGAGACTCTTAGGAATGACACCATTTGTGGACATCACTATAGGAATGATGACAGTGGAAGGTGTTCTCCACATCTCCATAATTTCATGAGCAAGATCAAGATATTTAGTAATCTTGTCCTGCTCAGCCTTATGGAGATTTTCATCATGTGGTATAGTGATATCCACAATATACGTCTTTTTTTCCCTACGATCAACCAATACAATAGGTATCCGGTCGATTAGCTGGAATTGTACGATCGGTTTGTATTGGTCAATCCCAATACAACTTAACAATGCTATTTTCAAGCACCGACAATGGTTGATATTTGTAATATTCAGTTTCTTCATCGAGTAAACCGTATTTCAAAGCCAATCTTTGGTGAACTATTTTGGCAACCTGGTCATGTCTCTGCAAATATTCAGTGCCACACAAAAGAGAACACCCCGACATTATGTCGTAATGTCTCTCCCATCTGACCACAAGCCCTACATTTATCAATTATATTTGGTTGTTTCATAATGAATTTTGCATAGTTATTTGTTACAATGACTTGATCCTGTATTGCACAAACAAAACCTTCGGTTTCACCAAATAGATCACCAAACCTTAACCAATTGATTGAGTCTTCAAAACATACATTTGTAGATGTCAGAACTTGGTGAAAACGGCCATGAAGAGATTTACTTTTCCATACGTCTACTCGATTTTCAACTGACATTGTCGGTAGTGAAGCACCAGGATTCGAGAGACATAAAGGTGTGTACCTCAAATCACAATCTATCAAGTCCTCATAGCCTACTTTACTCCTATGAGTTAGAAAAAATCTCTTTAAAGACTCTACCTCATTATTATGTAAATTCTTTAAATTAAGTAATCCTCTGCCACCATTTTTGCGAGGAAGGTAAAGTCTCATCATGGAGGATCTAGGGTGATGAATTCGATATCTTGTCATTGTAGTACGCACCTTTCTGTCTAGTGTGTCTAATTCCGTTTGGTTCCATTTTAAAATACCAAATGAATACAGAATTACTGGAATTGCCCATGAATTAATTGCCCTAATTTTATTTTGTCCAGAAAGAAGTGATTTAAAAATTAATTTGCATCTAGAGATGAAACGCGCTTTTACATTATTTTTTAAAAATACATGATCAAAACCCAGTGATTCATTTATTCCCAAATATTTATAGGTTTCATTTATTGTCAGGATTGGTAAATTTACTGTGTTATTAATCACTTCATTTGTATTTGTTTGTTCGATAACCCCTTTTTTAACATTAACTATTGCACATTTATCCAAACCAAATTCCATTTTTATTGTATCACTAAAATCTTTTGTTACTGAAATTAATTTATTGAGATTATTTAAATTTGATGAAAATAATTTTGAATCGTCCATATAAAAAATTATTATTATTATTATTAAATATTTTTAACATCAACTAAAAGCTTGTTTAGTTACAATACAAAAAAAAAAATATTAATTTTGGACTCATAGCATCAGAGTTATTCAGTGGAATGTGATGGTGGTCGATGTCGGGGGTGGATTTTTTTTTAAAAGGGTGTAACTCCGCAACCCTTAACAATTGGGATGACATCCTTTTGGCAGATCTACGTTTTAGAACACCCTCTATCACCTCTCAAAATATCTGAATAGCGGAACCAATCACCCTGTATAGACGACAATCTAAAGATCGTATCTTTGACTAAATGTAAGATCTAATAAATATCTACTGAATACTAAAGTTATCGTATGAACAATGTCGTGAATAAACTTACGAGTAATGTGACAGAATCATGACGATATCATGGACAATGTAAACGGTTTGTGTTATATATTTTGGTTGGTCTCCGAATCACTCAATTTTTAATTAGATAAAAAAATATACATATTTTAAGGCTCTGACCCAACTATGACATCACGGTCATTTCCTACGGCATTAAGGCTCAATATCGCATAAACAATCGCATGATAAAAGGTAAAAATAACGTTTTTTCCATTTTTTTTGGGTTAATTTCGCTTCAATTATTTTTTTACGGCTATTCACTAGATTTTAATGCATATTATCAAAACAAAACAAAAAAAAATCTGAAACTTTCGGGAAAAATATCAGATGTGTTTTTCACTTTTTTTTTCAGAAATCTATTCAAGATATAAAAAATCTTTTACAAGTTTTCCTTAAATAAAGGTTCAATGTATCTACTTACTCTATTTTTTTTCCAAAGCATATTAAATAAGACTAGGTTGTGGAGATTTTAAGTCATCCGTTTTTAGAAATTTTTGAAATGTCAATATTTAACCATCCATACTTACAAATTATTTTTATAAACAGTGGCACTTACAGATTTCGAAAGATTTTTTTTTATAATCTTTGATTAATGTCCATATTTTAAGATGTGATGTTAAATGCCATACGATAAATAAATAAATGTTATCAACCGCTTATTGATATCGTAAATTGCTGGTCCCGTATATTAAGAGTATGCATACCGACATTTCGAAATTTCTAAAAACGGGAGACCTTACATCTCTACAACCGTTACTAAATATGCTTGGAACAAAATAGGGTAGATGCATTGAATATTTATCTAGGGAATAACCGTAAAAGATTTTTTATATTTTTTATAGATTACTCAAAAAAATATATTCATAACACCTCTGATCTTTTTTCCGAAAGACGGAAACACGTTTCTCGAAAGTCGCGGAGTTAATTTTTTTTGTACTGATAATATGCATTAAAATCTAGGCAATAACCGTAAAAGTTTTTTGATATACGCAAAATTAACCCCATAAAATGAAAACAAACGCTATTTTTAGCATTTTATTATACGATTGTTCACGCGATTTTGAACCTTAATGCCGTGGGAAAAGACCGTGACGTCATTCTTGGTGCCAAGCTCTTAAGCGGTAACCATAGTACTATTGGACAATGTATATCGTAAATCGATGCAATCAATCGAACAAGAGAACATCGGAATCGTAAGCGTACCTTCCTAAATAATAAAAATAAAAAAAAGCAATCGGAATTTCTTTTGAAAGAAGATTGTATTTTTATACCAGAGACCGATTCTGCTTTTCTCGTTACGGTTTTCTATTCTTTCTTTTTATCCATCCATTGCACAATAGCTAGGGACTGGAATACCTATATCGGTGTTATTTTTCGGAAAAAGTGGTGTTATTTTTTGCAAGAAAGGAGTGTTATTTTTCACATTTTTGGCAAAATGTGGTGTTATTTTTCATACATTTATATCATTAAAATAGACAATTTTACAGCTTTTAACATGAGAATATATTTACTTAATTTGTTTGTGGATATTTTTTAATTCAAACAACAAAACTGTAAATAAAATTAAAATATTTAAGTAAGTATTTGCAAAATACAAAAAAAAAACTCTTTGCAAGATTTTTTTTAAGTGTGGTTCTTCTTACTCTTCAAGCCACAATATGCCTTTGATAATGTTTTAATTACGTCGTTTTTCAAAATAAGGGTCAAAATTAGTACCAAATATACAAAAAATTGCGTTATTCCTGTAAAAAAAAAATGATAAAAATCCCGCCGTAGGTACCTGTAAAAAACACGAAAGTCGCGTTATTCGCTTAAAAATTATGAAATTCGCTAATAAAATCGTTTTATCGCAATTCCGAAATTTTCCAGTCTCCAACAATAGGGAATCGATTTTCTACTACGAGTACTTATGAACTTATATTTATTTGAAGGAAAGTTAAGTTAACAAACAAACTAATACAAAGTTTGTATTGACAGAGAAATAAATAAACAAAAGTAAGTTTTACCTGCAAGTACTTGTTTTTTCAGGGAAAAATATTCTCGTAAATAAACTTTGAATCAAAACAATATTGTCAATATTAGTTTTGATGATACAAGGAAAACTATTGAACTTATAAGTTGTTACATCAACAAGATATACAGTCAAGGATGGTCTTTCCATCAAGCTTATAACTGATTGTCAGCTGGATGCTGTCATTCGGCTTTGGGGTCATAATATCGTTTTCTCACCCAATACTGAATGCATCTTTTTAAAACTGAAGACAGTGATAGATAAAAGTATTGACTACAAGTTGACTGTTCTACAATTACAATATTTGGAAATTCCTTGAATAAAAAAAAAATCTGAATGTACCCCCGAAATTTACGGGAATTACCCATAATCCGTTCAATTTTTCAGATGTAGAAGTATAATTTAGCCAAAATATTGGTACTTATAAGGTAAACAATAAGACTGTCGTAGATTTATCTATTTGTTTCCAGTTTTTTTTTTAATGTTATGAGTGGAGAAGGAGACATGGGGCTTTACGGCAAACCAATCATAACGATTGAAACTGCAGAAGAAGAATATAGGTATTAAACAAATTTCCGTTATCTCAGGCAAAAAACATCATTAGAGTTTGGTAAATGATTAGGTACCAAATATTTACTTAACATAATTTCAACTCAATATTTACCTTGGCAAATAACTTATACTAATTGCAATCTCTTTATGTACCGAAGATTCTCAATGTGGGTGTCGTGTGGGTAAGTATTAAATTAAATTAATTAAAATTTTACCAATACAATCTCGTTTAATATTCATATGAGTATGTATGTGAGTATGAGAAAACCAATCAGTTAGCAGACGCCATATACCTAATTATATTTTTGGTCAATTTCATTCGAGACCGTCGTAATATTAACATACAGTCCAGGCCTAAGTGACATTTGACGATGATGACGTCTCACAAGATGGCAAGAAATGTGTGAGGGAAAATATTCCATCTGCCAAGTCTTTATCTCCAGGACAAGATGACGTCACGATAGTTGATAGTTGCCATGATGATGTTATTTGAGTGTCAGGGCCTAGATATAACGAGGCCTATGCTCAATCATGGTCTCAGCAGTGCTGAAAATTATAATGAGATATTGGAATAAAATGAAAATGAATATTTTGGCACTATTTTACGTTAATAGATATTTCAGAGTTCTTGGATCTTGAGCATAAAATGCATATTTTGGACAATTAATGTAAAAAAATAAATTGTTAGATATAAAAGAATCTCAATTCGGTTCGCGTTACTTGTTCGGCTCAAGGGTTAGTAAGACTAGGACAGTAAATAGGCAGTCGTGTGGTGCTTTTCTTTTCTCTTCCTACCCTGAAGGGATATGGGTTCAGGTTTCTTTGGCTTTGATTTAAATACTTTTATGTAAGTTTCCACATTTATTCTTTCACTTAATAATATCTTTACAAAATTAAAGGCATCTTAATACTAAGGCGGTTGAGCAGAGAGAGACCGGCTCGCGGTCGTACAAAAATATTATCGTGTTGTCAAAACGCGCTTGGCGACAACAACGCCATCTACAGTAACACTGTTGAGAGCCCGCTGCTTAATTTATGACGTATCTGTTTTTTGATCGAAATGTGGTATAAATGATAGCTTATCACATCGCACTAGGGTTGCCTATCAAAATCCTGCCGCAACCCCCCATGTCCCTTCCCCGAAAAGGTCCCTCTTCGCGGTTTTTCGCATTTTATAGTAATATGGTAAGAGATAGGAGAAAGTAGTCAATGACAAAAATAATCCTTGCTAAATTCTCTACAAAAAATGTTAAGTCAATTTTTTCGTAGAACTAGCAGTTTACCCGCAATGGCCTATTGGACTATTACTATAGTTAAGGCGGCTAATACAAATCTCAACAATTTGAGTTTAAGAAATTGACTTACCGCAGTAAAAAAACATTAAGCTATCTACCTTCACTCCCCTCTCGACGAGACAATTAAGCATAATGATTTTTCGAATCTGCCAGACATAATTAAATTCAGATCCAATATTATTTGCATTAGCCTTCGCTTCAACTCAACCCGCCGCCGCCGCAATATATCCAGCATAGTACCTACAGGGCAAATTCATAAACTAATGACCCTCAATCTCAGTTTTTCGAATTTATTTATTTTAGAATACTATTAGTGGTTAACTTATTTGTTTAGATACTAAATTATATGGAACTGATAAAAAATCCCTATTTATTTATGGAAAGTACTATGAAACATATTTCCATATTCAACTAACTTGTCAGCTTGAAAAATTTAACTTTTTTATAATGTACTGTATGTAACCCCCGTTACGTTTTAAAAAAATCATAATAAATTCATAAGAAAATCATAAGAAAATTTGTGTTTTTATCCTTTCTGAGGAATCCCTATACTTTAAACTTCACGTCCCTTATAGAAATCAAACTTTTAAGTTTAGTAAATTAGCAGGTTTTTCGACATTTATATTAAAAACTGAAACAGCATGGTCAAATCAAGTAACCCCCGTTACAGTACTAAATTGTAAATTTTCAGCAAATTTCCATATTTAGCGTGTTCTTTTAGTATCTGATGGCAAGGTTTGTATTAAATGGTGGGTGTTTTTGACACTTTTGACGTTGATATTAAATCAAACTATTCTTAAAAAGACATTTAAATGCGTAAAATGTAACACCCGTAGTTTATGGATTCGCCCTGCAGGTAAGTAAAGAGATACTTTTCAAGTTTATTTAATATTGGCAAATTTTCCTGCTAAGTAAAATACTGTTTACTTGGAAATACAGCCTTCCGACTAAAGTCATCCTAGCGGAAAATGAATGAAACATACAATTTTTGTAGGTACTCAAAATAACGACATACCGAATCTAACTAATATACTCGTACCTGGGATGTGTACAGAAAAACTGGCGTTCCGTGAAATTCAAAATTTTGAAATTTACATAGCAGTTCGTTTCTTTTCAACACAGTAAAATTTGATTGGAGGTATACCTAAGCTATTTAGGTATGGAACCGGATTTATCTGTATTTATCTACAGACGGAATTACATTAAGTTTTTCCCCTCAACAGAGACGAGAAGCATCCTCATTCACATAATGCAGCATTATGTGAACTCCCTTAGGGAGGAAGCAGGATGGGTGTTCCGACGCTTACGAGTCGGCTTTGGCTGGCTTAAGTGATCACTTTATGCCCAGGGCAACGTTCACCCATTCCACCACATCCTGCTGTCAATCGTGTAATTTTTGAAAGTTGTATATATGCTGCGGTTGGAAACTGTTTCACAATTCACCTAATTTTCGATGCTAACGCCATCTGTTGAGAAGTAGATGCAACATTTGCAACCACCTTTTTTTTTGTGTGTGAGATGGAGTTGAACACTGTGGTTCATCTACTCCACTCTAGGCGGCGCATCTACTCCACTTCCCTGCGCCGCCTAGAGTGGATGTCCTTTCTTTTTTCTATTTAATAAAATTGTAAAATCTGAGGTGTGCGTGTGCGATGGGTGAGTGTGTGAGCGAGATTGAGTGTGGGTGTGTGAGACGACCGGAATGAACTTATATGTTTTAATTTAACGTTGGCCCATGCTTGTGGGTGACAACTGAATTATGAATAGACTAATCGTCTTATCTTCGTGTTCTTATAATTATATATCCATAGTTGTTGTGTGTTTTTGTAATAAAATAAAAAATATAAAAAATCATTAAACTCTCTGTGTCACAGAAATCTACCAATTTTCAGAACACATTCTTTTATGAAATGTTCATTTTATTGCATATTCGCAAAGAAACAAATATTTTTCGTATTGACAATACCTATGCATTAAAATCTTGGGAACGACCGTAAATTTTTTTTGAATAAAGCGAAATTAACCCCAGAAAATTAAATAAACTCTATTTTTAACATGTTATCATGCGATTTTCACTGCGATGAGTCCGCTCGATGAAAGTAGGCACTGGCTTTATTACATGGTAATTTTAAATTTTAGAACCAGGCCTCCACTGATGGGGCCTGAAGGGGCCCAAAACAGGTCAAAGACGGCCCTGAACATGGATTGACTAAAACACTTACTGCGACTGATAACTTCAATACTAAGTTTACGAATAAGTCGACTATTAATCTGATATCGATTCTGAAATAATCATTGCCAATTCTGAGTTGAGTTCAATTTCTATGAGTGTCATGTTGAATTTACTACAGTCGACTGGGTACAATATCGAGTGAATATAGAACCGAGCTTATAAATTAAGTCGATTTTCATTTTGAAATTGACGGTGCCTATTTATTCAGAGTTACCTGAGATATTCGATCATGCGTACATCTTAACTAGTTAGTACATACATACTAGAGCTGTGTCAATAATGATCAACAGTTAATTTTCAACAATTGTTCTAATTTAACGTGTCAACACTGTTGGTATAAAAGTATATTGTCTGCTAACGTTAATCCACGCCAATGCCAGTAAATATTCCAACCAAATGCACGAAAAGAAAACTAAACAAAATTATTAATAAAAAAAATATAAAAAACAGTAATATTAATATCAAAAGAAAAATGAACGATAAGGTACTGTTATTAATCTCGCGATGTCATTGGTCACCGGTCAACAGGCGCTACTGTTGATCGGTGACCAATGACATAGCGAGATTCATTAGCATTACGCGCGGGAAATTAACGGGGAATCTTCCGAAATGGATCAGTATCGAGATGACCATATTAACGTTAGCAGTTAACGATAACTAAATTAATCAAGGTTAACATTAGCATCAATCTGTTAAAGTTAACTTTAGTTGGCGTAAACGCCCACCACTAATACATACCTGCCTAACAGTAATGAAGAAATTTGATATATAAGTAATCAATAAAACATCCGGAAAACGAGTGCCTAGTCAGTAAATGGTCCTGGCAGCGTCATTGAAGGTGCTCTGATTTTTTTGTGCTCTGACTCTTGAAATTTTTGTAGAAATAATTGCGGCACCTAGTACAAATCGAATTGATTACCATAATTCTTCATCCACATGCTCGCCGACCCTCCACATTTTTTGTGTGAATGAGTAAAAAGACGTTAACCGTCGATTACGTATACAATCCAAGACAATCACCCCGTCCGCACGTCTTTTTACTCATTCACACGAGCGTCGGCGAGAATGTGGTAGAGACATTACATATTTCGCAATATATAACAATGATTTCGGCAAAATTTTGAGCGAGACAACGACGTTATGTGCAAACGAGAAAGATAATTGTCTAAAATGTCCATTTGATTGAATATTCAGCAATTCGTATCGCCGACATCATGACAATTATCTTTATCGTTTGCACTAAATATCATTGTCTCGCTTTAAATAGTGCCGAAATAATTGCTATTCTACCTTTGGCGTTATCTCGCGGATTTCTCAACTATCCCCCTTATGTTTTTATTAGGACAGAGTCCATCAATCTCATTGACTGTCGCGACATAGCCGTACCGTGCTGGAGTTAAATTACTATATAAGGCGAAACTAGCGCCACTTACGGTGACAACACCACACACAACCGAGTTGCTAGGTAAAATTTCCATTATCACAGTTACCAACCACAAGCAGTTTTCATAGTGGTTGTCATTTATTTATTTATTTACGGCGCAAACCTTTTTAACATTAACAATAGTTTCATACAAGTACAATACAAGCAACAACAAAAATAAGTAAGTTAAGGTAGGTACATCTGAAACATTAACAAATATGAAATATCAAATCAAAAGCACATGAGAAATGGTTTGTCAAGACTAATTTGCAGGTACAGATAGACTGACAATAATCACTATTAATATTTACAGTATATAGATATATTATGTTTTACAATGGATTATATTCTGAATCCTTTTTTATTTTATCACACCTATAATAAAATACCAATTCCCGAAACTGATTTCAGCCCACAGCGAAATCAACTAAATTGCTATCATTTTTTTTTTCTTTCTCTTTGATTCGAGATTTTGTCGTGGGAGTGATTTTATTTCAGTTTCAAAAAAGTTTTTTTTACGATTCTTCGAACCAACAATTGTAAAGATTAATTCGTTTCTCAGTTGTCAAGATCGTGATTTTTATTTTGTTGTCAAGCTCAACCCAAAGTTTCCATTTTATGACAACACGTGTCTAGGTTATTTACCTAAAGAAATAATAATAAAAAGATAAAATTACGAAATATTTTTAAAAGCTTAAGAAAACAAAAAAGCTTTCACAGTATATAATACTCAGCGAATAAAATATCTTACATATCTTTATATACTCGTATATAAAGTAAAGTCTGATTTTTGTAAGTATTCGCATAACTCCCGCATTTTACGATGGACCGCTGCAAAAATTTAGAATAACATTTGCGATTATATAGGCTGTGTTCTAACGTAGTCGGTTTTTGGAGAAAAAGCTTTTCCAAGGAGATGCCATGATGATGAGGGGATCCAATCGTTGCGTGGGGTCATGTATGGTATCATCTGAAAGGAAGTTGGAAAAGAAATTCAGATCTTAAATCACATTTTGTCCAGCTCAAGCCTATAAAGTAAAGCGGGTTGTTTTTTTTTCAAAATTTGCCGTTGCGAATCACGGGTAACTCAGCTAGTATACCAAATAAAAATGAAAGTATGATGTACGTGGGTAAGTTTGTTCCACCATAACTCTGGAACGCCTGGAGCAACTTCGACCAAACTTGGTACACGAATGCCTTGCTATCTGGAAACGAATACTGTGTAGTAGAAACTTCTGGAAATGCGAAGCCTTCTGAGAAATTATGGTGATGACGGGATCTAACGGTTTTGTAGGGTCATGTGTGGTATCATATGAAAGGCCATTGGAAAATAAATTCAAATCGCAAGTCATATTCAAGGGAGTATCTGTGTGCATCCCTTATTAATTATTGTAAATACATATCATTGAATATCACTTCACCTGATTTGTTCTTTTTTATCTATACATACATATAATATTTCTTTACTTATAACTAGTTTTTTAAATTTAATTTGTTTTAACTTAGAAATGTTTTTCTGGTAAAATTGACGGGCCTTCACTGGTTTGCTTTCTGCTTTTGTTTAATTGTTGACATGTGCTGTTTTAACTGTTTGTGCCCATGTGACTAAATAAATAAATAAATAAATAAATATTTTGTCCAGCTCAAGCCATCAGGAGACACAGTAGAAAATTGTGGAGTTTAATCGAACATTGTAGAACCTTCTAAAAAGTTGTCAGAACGAATGAACAGATGAACGCGGTTCGGGTCATAATGTCGATCTACTTAACCATCCAAATTTGCCGTTGCGAATCACGGGTAACTTAGCTAGTATCTAATAAAAAATCATTTGTTTTGAAAATTCCACCATGACAAAATATATTATTTTATAAAACATTAAAATTATTGTTTTCCTCAAAATTCAAAGAGATTTTATTTCAAGGCTTTCTATTATATTATTTTGAGTAGGTACCTACGTATTATTTAAAAAAAAACAAATTCTGTTATTGGTAAATGAAAATTTTTCAGAACCCGATAATTATTGTTTTTTTAATACCCACTGGGCTTATTATACATAATATGTAAATTGTAGTAATTGGCACCAAGAATGACGTCACAGACATTTCCCACGGCATTAAGGTTCTAAATTGCGTGACCAATCGAATGATAAAATGGTAAAAATAACGTTGTTTTTCATTTTTTTGAGGTTAATTTTGGGTCTATCAAAGAACTTTTACGGTTATTCCCTAGATTTTAATGCATATAATCAGTAAAAAAAAATTACTCCGCGACTTTCGGGAAACGAGTTTCCGTCTTTCGGAAAAATGATCAGAGGTGTTTTTTTGAGATATCTATACAAGATATAAAAAATCTTTTACGGTTATTCCCTAGATAAAGGTTCAATGCATCTTCTCTATTTTGTTCCAAAGCATATTTAGTAACGGTTGTCGAGATATAAGGTCTCCGGTTTTTAGAAATTTTTGAAATTTCGGTATGCATACTCTTAAGAGGCGATATTCTCTGAGAAAAATTGTTCTGTTATTGCTTCAATTTTTTCAAAAGAAAATGGGCAAAATTATATGGAACTTAGACCAAGAGCTGATGAGGCTAGAAGGAAATGAAAGTATATACTTGTTTCATCATTTGTCAAAATAGTAATAAATTCTGTCCCGGGAGAGTCTCACTATGGTCATTTTTGTCCCACGTCCCAGGAACAAATAATATGATTTTACAATAATTACCAGTGAGTCCCGATAAGCAAAGTAGGTAGGTGCTCGATCAAATTTATAAATGGTGATATCCAATTTTTATTCGGGTAAAATAAGTGTCCCAGTGGAATCCTCGCCCCACTTCGTATCGTTTGCGATACTCATCATTACCCCTCGTTAATATTACCCCAATAAAGATGATACGGGCTAGTGATGGGCAATAAATCGATATCACATTCGATTACATCGAATAAAATATAAAATCTCAACTAGGTATTCGTTTTAATTTTAAAAATGCAATATAATAACTCGTGCGTATCGAATACAACTATCATTATGTACAGTGAGCGGGAGGAGGTTGAGGGTCGCGCGCCGTAACCACATATACTAAGCTAAAACATTTTACAGCCAACATAACGATCCTTAATGTCATTCGGCTTATATGATAAAATCGCATTCGAAATAGTAGACTACCATCGACTTACAACAACTTTATCAACATTCAAAAGGATCTGGGCTTGCTTACACAAACCCAATTACTTTCCTGCACACTTTGCACTAGGTTAAAAGCCTGTATCGCAAAGTGTGGAATACATCGCCAGCGCTGTGGTTTGAACCCGGCCCCTCCCGTTTAAAAGACTGCTGTCTCAACCAACTGCGCCAACCATGTATAGATTGTTCTTCGATTAATCGTCAGTTTCACCTAAACATCAAGCGTCGATTATCATAATCGATTTTTCGATTGAAAAACATGGCGCTATCGCCCGTTACTAGTACAGATGGAAAAAAAATAAGTCTCAAAATTACGATGGTTCTTTAGAAAAATGAATATTTTTTTACCGATTTTCTTCTGAATTGAAAAATCTTTCTTTGTTACTCAAGGATTTCAATAATTGACTATTCAGTATGCTTATTCATTGTATAAATTGCTTTAAAATATAGATTTCAGTACAAAAAATATTTGTGAAAGAATTATTGGCTATTAAAATAATTTATCATAGTAAAATCCCCTTCCCCCTCCGATCCCCGGGGGTAATTTAATTCCCCCCCCCTACACTTAAATGACACGTGTTTTGTAAGCCGCTGTTTGTAAAACTTGTATAAAACATTTCACATCTTTGTCGCCACCCATTCTGAATGTTTAATAGATCTACAGGTTTGCTCTAAGTCAAGAATATGCATACCGACATTTCAAAAATTTCTTAAAACGGGAGACCTTATATCTCGACAACCGTTACTAAATATGCTTTGGAAAAAATAGGGTAGATGCATTGAACATTTACCTAGGGAATAACCGTAAAAGATTTTTTATATCTTGTATAGATTTCTCAAAAAAGTGAAAAACACCTGTGATCTTTTTCCCGAAAGACGGAAACTCGTGTCCCGAAAGTCGCGGCGTATTTTTTTTTGAACTGACAATATGCATTAAAATCTAGGGAATAATAGCAGAAAGACGTGTCAGATGGATCGGCCACAATATAGTGCGTCAAGAAGGTCTCCTATTTGAATTAATTGATGGAATGAACTAGGGGAAAAACTACAGAGGACGACCAAGGAAAGAATACCTGGACGACCTCTGCCAGAATATAGACTTCGACTCATATAAAGAGTTAAAAAGAACCGCACAGGACAGTGGGGATGAGTGGAGAAGGTAATCGTACATGGGGCTATGCTGCAAACCAATCGTAACGATTGAAACTGGAGAAGAAGAAGATCAAAATATATAATAAAATCAAAGTATAAGCGAGTTTAAGTATGTCTTTAGAAGTATCTATTCGAAAAACCTATCCTCTCCATAAAAGAAAGCTAATATTTATTACAATACAATGTAAGGTACATCGTTGTTTCGGGAACAATAGAAAACTTCTCAAAGGTCAAATAAATCTGAGAAAAAGCAATAAATTCTGTGATAAATCTACAAAGGAATATTATTTCTCCTTATTTCTATGCAAGCAATTCAGTTGTACGTAGTAAAAACATTAACTGTCAATAAATGTCTATCTATGGAATAATTAATTAGGCAACCATATAATAAACAAAGTCAAAATCACATCCTTGTTAGAAAACGTGGTCTATGTATAAATTATTTGTTATTTATTCGGAATGTGTATTCCACACTTATGCTAGGCATTTCATGTAATCCACCTTCTTCTTCTTCGTCAGCCTACTCCCGTCCACTCCTGGACGAAGTCCTCCTCCATCTGCTTCCACGCCGCTCCCACGTTGTTGGCACCCACGTATTTTACTAGGTCGTCTCTCCACTTTACTAGGTGGTCTTAATTCCTACGACCTACACCCCTGGTATTCGTTCTGGGTTTCCAGGTTCAGATCCTCTTCGACCACTAATCGTCTGGATCTCTAGCCGTGTGACCTGCCCACCGCCATTTGAGAGATGCGATACGCTGGGCAATATCTGTTACTCCTGTTCTTTGCCGAATCGTTTCGTTTCTTACTTTATATCTCTCCATCCATCTCCGTAATCCATCTAACTAACGAAAACGAAAAAAAACTAACAAAACCACAATATTCATTATTTA
Organism: Ceraclea dissimilis; assembly: GCA_963576895.1. Lineage (NCBI taxonomy): Eukaryota > Metazoa > Arthropoda > Insecta > Trichoptera > Leptoceridae > Ceraclea > Ceraclea dissimilis. The sequence continues at coordinate 680,663 of OY756367.1, read as the reverse complement.
CACAAAAATGAACAATTAATTGAACGAATGATTAATGATTTTACGCATAATGTACACAAAAATCCATTCCCTCAAATCTCTAGCGAAATAATTATTTTTACATATGAAATAAATTACACGTTTTCACTCTGTATCATTTACGAATAATGGTTTACGGTAAGTTCGTCTAAAATCAATTGGTCTAAAATCAATTAGTCTAATTATCAATTCGTCTGAAATCGACGAATCGATCGTTAGGCAAACTGATTTTGGCCGAATTGATTTAAGACCAATTGATTTTCGACGAATTGATTTAAGACTAAGTAATTGATTTTAGACGAATTGATTTTAGAACAATTGATTTTAGACGAATTGATTTTAGACCAATTGATTTTAGACTAATTAATTTTAGACGAATCGATAATAAGACTAATTAATTTTAGACCAATTGATTTTAGACCAATTGATTTTAGACTAATTGATTGTAGAAGAATTGATTTTAGACCAATTGGTTATAGACCAATTGATTTTAGACGAACTTACCGGACTCCACGAATAATAGAAAGACTCTCAGAAATCGACGCTTCAGTTGGTAAGTATAATTTATTATTTCTCGAGTTTACTTTATTTATTGTTAGTTGTGTTTTCTTATTGATAATTATGAAAGGATCATAAATAATTGTTATTTGCTTTGGAAGTAACGAAACTGAATTATTTCTTTCGCTAGAAAGTTATAATAATGAATTATTTATGTGAGTTATTATTAGAATAAGTAATGAATAAGGTAAGACTACAAAAGAATATTATGAATATACATGAACAAGATACCTCATTATTGTAATGGTTGTTCTCATTTAAAGCATTTTTTTTTAAAAAGGTTCTGGGCTTCCATACACAAACCCAAATACTTTCCTGCACACTTTGCACTAGGCTGAAAGCCCGTATCGCAAAGTAGAGAATACGAGTACATCTCCAGCGCCGGGGTTTGAACCTAGCACCTCCCGCTTGAGAGACTGCCGACTCAACCAACTGCGCCAACCATGTATTCGATTCTACTGCATATTTTATTATGGGATAGACAGAGAGGAGAGGCTGCTACATACGTTGATCGAGTGGCGAGAAAACTATGGCTAACACCACATATCTAAAACTGAAGGTAAAATAAATGAAAGAGTAGGTATTTTACTCGTATAGTTTGTCCGCGTACCTAATGACTTATTAATACTTGCAATATTGTAAGACGATTTCTAAACACTGATATTTCAGGCACAATGCTTGTATTTTAGGCCCCGCGCATCGAGCCGCCTAATCCTGTGATATGCGTTATATCTGGATAGGTAAATTTTTCCCAGTATTAGGCTGATGAGTTTATCTGTGAATCATGAATGATAATATGTAGACTCTTCTGGCTGATAATACTGAGAAGTGTGTTGGCAAAGTCATTCCTCCGCGTAAAAAAAGTAGTCGTCTGTACTTGATAGGTACGAATTAATGAAGTTCTTTTCTTGTAATGGAATCGATCAATAAGCTTAGTCCATATTTATTTTCATACTATTAGGGTTAGCTGTCAGAGATCGTAACTCTGCGATAAACTCGCCCTAGTGAACGAGTGTTATGATTTTACATTTGTATTGTTAACATATCTCTGTATCTTGTTCACCAAAAGTGTAAATAAATAAATAAAAATAAATATTTTCGTAAATAAACAAATTAAATATAGGTAAGTACATACTTATTTAATAATGACAGGAGAAAACAAGCATGGTGAATTTATGAGGAAATCCTCACATTTTATTCGGAATTGCATGCAAAAAGAATATCTATTATAAAACACATAAATCATTCGGAGTGCGAAAATTGACGTAGCTAAGTCGGAAACATAAATTACGAGTAGCTTAAAATAACCTCAAAAGCTTATTAAACGTGAAAGCTGTCAGTGTAGTGACTTCTTAACAAGTTCTTTTGAAACAAACACACAGTTTCCATATACTTTGAGACTGCTCGCTTTAAGCTGAATATGAAACGAGACAAGCCCTTGAACAAAGTTAATAAAGAATACTGTATGTCAGTGTATGTCATAGTAGGTACCCACTGACTAAGCATACCGACATTGTAAAAATTACTAAAAAAGGGAGAACTTATATCTCAACAACCGTTACTAAATATGCTTTGGAACAAAATAGGGTAGATGCATTGAACCTTTATCTAGGGAATAACTGTAAAAGATTTTTTATATCTTATATAGTTTTATCAAAAAAAAATATTGGAAAACACCTCTGATATTTTTTTCCGAAAGACGGAAACTCGTTTCCCGAAAGTCGCGGCGTATTTTTTTTTGTACTTACTGATAATATGCATTAAAATCTAGGGAATAACCGTAAATTTAACCCCAAAAAATTAAACAAACGCTATTTTTACCATTTCATCATGCGATTGTTCACGCGATTTTGAACATAATGCTGTGGGAAATGACTGTGGCGTCATTTTTGGTGCCAAGCTCTTAAGTTACGCTTAAGGTAAGCGAGAATGTCTAAGTACCTAAGTACTACTTGTTAAGTACGCGACTTTCTACGGTACTCTTCATTTTACCAGCTTATGAGAGAGCGGTAATGACTTCTATTCATGAAAATTTAAGCAACTTTTTGCTCACCAAAATTTGTTTTATTGTTACACTAGTTTTAAAAGCGTTTCTTAAAACAGACGAAAATATTGTCTAAATATTGAACAGTAATATACCTAAAAGTGTGGAGGAGCTATTTCAGTCAGCCCAGGATAGAGATACTTTCGCTATGCCGATACCAACAGGTCTAAGATCAGCATACGTGGGAGAAGGTAAGCATTACAGCTGGATTTGATCCAAATTGTTCAGTTGGAATCACATAACAGTTTTTTCTTCAACAGAACCAAGAGGTATTTCCTTTTTTTTTCTAAAATTAATACACGTTTAACGGCGAAATGGATGAAAACTGCCCTGGGTATAAGCTCATCATTTAAGACAGCTAACGCCACCTCGTAACAGCTTGTGTCCTCCGGAAGAGAGTTTCACAGTGCCTTATTGTGTAAATGAAGATGGTTGGCTCAGTTGGAAGAGGCGGCAGTCTCTCAAGTGGGAGGTGCCATCAGGGTCTCAAACCTCGGCGCTGCGCTGGCGACATAATCCACACTTTGAGATACAGGCTTTTTAGCCTAGTGCAAAGTGTCTAGGAAAGTATTTGGGATTGCGTACGCAAGTCCAGATACCTGCCGATTCTGTTGAAGAAAGAAATTGAAAGAAAAGTGTAAATATGAAAGCAGGTATATCCATCTCTTATCTTTGTAAACGCTTGACGGAGAATGAAGTAAAATCTTGTCATTACAAAAGAAAAATTCTTTTGTCATAGGGTTGTGAAGTGTTTTATGAAGAAGTCAGTGAATATTTAAATTTAACTTGAATTATAATTGTGAATCCTAGCGTGTTCAGTCGAGAAATGCTTGGGGCTAATTAAACATTTGCATTTAACAACCAAACCCAAGATGTTTCAAAGTTCCCGTGTCTTCGACCTTAATATAAATATTTAATACTCATTTAGATCAATTAATTAATAAACTTGTACCTGCCTGTCTGATAGGTTGGGTCGCTGTAGGTAAATGTATGAAGAAAATCTATGGGATTTTGTTTAATTGGCAGTTCTCTCGAGCCAATAACTTTAATAATTATTATTTATTTTAGAGTCATTTCGATAGGCTTGTGATTTTAAGTTTTATAGATCGTTATAGTCCAAGAGCCCGCCGCTTAAATTATGACGTATCTGTTATTTGATCGAAATGTGGTTTAAATGATAGCTTTTTTTGAAAAATGGGTGAAGTGATGAACCTGGGATCTTTCTATAGCAGATGGCACATCATTGTTTGACATTTCGAGGGGGGAGGGGGGGCTCCTCGCCTCCCCTATATACGCCGCTGCATCATAGTGATATATCATGATGGTATAGTAGTAGCAATATCTATGATTTTTGGTCATAAAACAGTGTTTTAATTTTCAATTAAAAATTAATATGAATATGGATTATAATTCAAATAAAACCATTTCATTACCGCGGTTTAATAAATATTGTTACATTACCTATATTAAACCATAATATATGTAAAAATAATAATAATTTGGTGAGCTTTCCCAAAAATCTAATTAGTAAATTAATTAGACTTTTATTATAAGCTTATTCCTTTATAATGTTCGTTTCTCTACCATTTCATCCTTTTCATGTAATTAATGAATTGTTCATTTAGCGAGATCATTAGCGGGACGGTGTTTGAGGGAAAAATACCTTAGATACATTAATTATCAAAATATTTGAGTTTTATTACCTTACTCGAATAAGGCATAAAGGTTCGCTTTTACGAGCAAATATTGCCGAAAAAAATACTTGTATCTCACACCAGGGCTATCTTGAGGTTCCTTCGATGCTATTGGTTAACATCTCAGAATTCAAGGGATAAAAGTTTTTGGAAATCCCCTGTTTGTGAACTGCATATTTGCGTTTTCACTGTTGCTATTACAACGAGGATGTTTTTTTTTTAGATAAAGCACTTTAAACAGATCTGTCAAATTTAAGCGGGCACCTAAAGGACACCAGAACCAATCAGGGCTTGAAAGTAAGTCTTCTAGGTTGCGTACGTCTAAGCTTCACTTGAAATATGAGGCGTTGTGATTGGTCAGATGTTAACCAATAGGATCGAAGGAGCGTCAAGATAGCCCTGGTGCGAGACGCATGTAAAAAATTACCCAATTCATTGCTCCGAGTTGCCGAGTAACTATTAAAAGTATGAAATATTGGCAAAATCATTGCGCAATTAATTGCTCCTGTTGGCGCAATACGAGCTGCCGAGAAATTATCACTCAAAAAATTCCACGTGTAAGAAAACCTTCTGAAAGATCTGATGATCCGACGTTTCGGCGAACGTACTGCCGCCTTGGTCACGGATTGTGAGTGAACGTCGGATCATCAGATCTTCACACGATTAAACCCGAAAAAAAAACAAGTCTACAATCTACATATGAATCATCGAGAAAACCTGCAATTACTATTGACGAACCTTTAGAGAGGTTACATAGTTTATGATTGTGCCAAGCACATACTCAAGTATCACCTATAAAAAAAGAAGATTTTAAATTTTCCGCGCAATTCAAATTAAAATATTTTTGAAAACTTACCTGTTGGACTCGGGGTCAACGAAAACATCACAAAATTGACGTTCTTGGGTGTGAAACCGTACTGCTTCAGAAAGTTCAGTTTCATTCCCCTTCCTCTATGGAGGCTGCCAACAGCTGTGTTCACTGCTCTGATGTATTCCCTGACTCCAAAGTTCGTCTTGGGAACTATGAGGCCAATGTTCAAGGTCGTGGATGAGCTCTTCGAGTGACCTGGACTCCTCCACGCCTCGGGCTCCCTCTCGCAGGATATGATGGTGACACACACTAACACGAACACAACACATATCGATGGTAATTTAGTTTCGCGAATATGTTTCTCCTTTGGTTTTCTCATATTTTTCTCTACTTTCACCCACTCACTTTATTTTGTATCATTTAATAACCATTTTTATAAATATATTTAGGACATCTGTAAAAATATTATTATTAAATAACTACCATTTTTATCTTATTATCGTTAGGTATCGATACAGCGACTGAATATACATATTTTAAACATTGACCTAAACCTTTGACAATCAGACCTACCTAGTGCTATTATTACTGTTTTATATGTCCTTATTTTAAGATGTGATGTAATGAAATGCCATAAGATAAATAAATAAACAGTAACAAAATTTATGTAATATGCTGATTAGGGTCCACAGGCTTGACACTTGCCGCAAAATCCAAGCCGTAACAAACTCACAAACCTGTAGAGTGTAGACACATTGCAAGCGCTTACCGCAAATTTCCTTTGGTTTGTGAAAAAACCGACACTCGAATATGGGATCGGCCACGACAAGCCTACACAAGCCGATCCAAACACCCTCTCTACACGTTTAAATTTGTGAAGGCTTGTAGAGGTTTGGCAAGCGAGTGGACCCGGCATAAGAATTCAGGGAAAACATTCGTGAGTTAGTTTCCAAAGTCTATCAAGATATTGCAGTAGTAAAATTGTTTAGTATATCATTATTTTTCTATATTAATTACAGCAGATGATCTATGAATATAATTGAGTTGTGTTACTATTGCACGAAGTGGAGGCCTTGGACAGATAGAAGGAGTGTCGGAATTCCACTAAAGAGATGGACCGACGACATTGTCCAAATCGCTGGGGGAACCTGTGTGCGGAAGGGTCAGAGCAGAGACGAGTGGAAACGGTTGGAAGAAGCCGATATCTAGCAGTGGAGGGAAGAAGGCTAATGAAGAAGAAGGGGACTATAAAAGTAACAGAGGCAGCCAAAAGGACTCCAAAATATTTACAAATATTTTTGAGAGCTTTAAATTTTCCTACAGTTTTATCATAAACAGGCTTTTCTATTGATAAATTTAATTTTAATTAGGTATTTGCTTTTTATATGGACAAAATTTAAGCGAGATTTTTAAATAGCTTTTTTGTAGTACTTATTTTTCTTCGAGCGCCATTTTTTATAATCATTTCGTACATCTTAAGATATTTTTTTATAAATAAATACTTCTAAGAAATGTATTTCTTATCCTTTTTTAATATTTAGTTACATAGTTATTACACGGGTAACGAATTCCCTTTCATAGTTAGTGAATAAAAGCTTCCAGCTTAATACTAATAGCTGAAATACTTAACTTTTATAAGCTTTAAGCTCCTTTATCACAATACGGTCATGTGTACTGTACGGTGTACATAATCTCCCGGGGTTCCATACTGTTACAATACATTATTCTTTTGGCGACATATTATTATTTTACGGTATTATACTTTTCCTTCGGTTTACGGTAAGTTCGTCTAAAATCAATTGGTATAAAATTAATTCGTCTAATTATCAATTCGTCTAAAATCGTTTCGTTTAAAATCATTTCGTCTAAAATTAATTCGTCTAATATTATCAATTCGTCTAACGATCAAATCGTCGATTTTAGAAGAATTGATTTTAGACAAATTGATAATTAGACGAATCGACAAGAAGACGAATTGAATTTAGACGAATTGATTTTAGACGAATTGATTTTAGACCAATTGATTTTAGACCAATTGATCAATTTGATGAAAATCAATTTGTCTAAAATCAATTCGTCTAATATCAATTCGTCTAAAATTAATTCGTCTAATATTATCAATTCGTCTAATTATCAATTCGTCTAACGATCAAATCGTCGATTTTAGAAGAATTGATTTGAGACGAATTGATAATTAGACGAATTGATTTTAGACGAATTGATTTTAGACCAATTGATTTTAGACCAATTGATTTTAGACGAACTTACCGAACACCTTTTCCTTCGAATCTTCCTGATCTTATTATTGTATTATATTTACTGAAAAGACGTTATGTATTTACTTAATAATACCTACCATACAGTAATTTTGTGTCCCTCGAGGGACTATGGCTATAATTCTTGAATTAAGGATAATATATACTAGTATATTTGAAAACATGGATAATTCAGTAGCCACTTCACAGTTTTTCCTCAACAAAAACGAGAGAAATCTAAATTCATACAATGTAACATTATCTGAACTCCCTTGGATGGGACAATGAATGGGCGTTCCAACGTAGTGGTCTTAATCGTGAAAGCATAATCGTGATTGAAAAATATATAGATGTATGCGAGTGAGGCATGGAGATGGCTGAAGAAGGAAGAATAAGGTATAAATGCTGTCGAGATGAGATCACCGAGAAGAATGTGTTGAGAGATAGGATAACAAATGAAGTGATTATAGGGAGTTGAGTGAATGTAAAACGGATATTGGGACTAAAATGAAAGTGAACAAGTTGAGATGGTTGAGACTTGTAGAGCGAACGAATTAGGAAAGGATAACAAAGAAAATATACCTGGGAGAAAGAAGACGTGTATGGAAGGACAGACGTCCAAGAACCACATGGCTCGACCATATAGACAAGATTTTTAAGGACGGACGTATCCTGAGTAGAAGGAATCGTAGAGTGCGTGTGACAAATTGTTCGAATGTGACGAATGCACGAAGTGTGTGCAATGATAAGAAATTCTGGCGATCTGTTCTCTCTACCTACCCCGCAAGGGACGTGGCGTGAGAGGATAGAATAGAATACGGTTTTCTTGGACCGGCGCCAGGCAAAAGAGCTGAAACGCTAGTCAACCAAACATTTTTCGAATTTCAATTTCTTAACTTTGAAGGGAGTAAAATTAAAATGAAATTCCGCAATCGTTTCAGTTGATAAACTTTTGCAAATTACTTGTAATATTTAGGTACAATAAAATTCAAGTCTTCAAATTAATTACAGAAGGAAACAATACGCCTAATGAATGCCGAAATTATAGAATAAAGCTTATTAGAAAGTTTTGTGCTAAGCAAACTTTGGAAATGTCTGGTTGAAACAAATGTTTGAGATAAGCGGAGATTATCTTAGATTTAAATTATTTATTTGTACTACAAAATATGTACAGAAATATGTTAAAATTGAACAATGATCTTAAAATAGCGTAAAAACCAAATTTTTAAATCAAAATCCATCCACCGAGTTTGAATTTAAGAGCTATAAATAATTTGAGATAGGTACTCGTACCTACTTACTGTATTTGTGGCAAATTTGAATAAAGCAATTTATCGACGAAGGCAAAGTTGTTGGTGCACAACGCCATCCTGGTACCAACACTGATGTATGCAAGTGAGCCATGTGGCTGAAGAAGGTTGAATCAAGTATAAATGCTGTCGAGATGAGATCGTTGAGAAGAATGTATGTGGAAAAACGTTGAGATATAGAATAAGGAACGAAATGATTAGAGAGTTGAGTGAATGTAAATAGGATGTTGTGACTAAAATTAAAGTGAAGAAGTTGAGATGGCTGGGACATGTGGAGAGAATGAACGTTGAAAAAATAAAGAAGAAAATTTACCTGGGTGAAAGAAGAGGTGTAAGGAAACGCCGCCGTCCAAGAACCACATGGCTGGACCATGTTGACCAGATACTCAAGGACGGACGTGTTTTGAGTAAAAGTAATCGTAGAATGTGTATGAGGAATTGCATGAATGTGACGTGTGTGTCAGGATAAGAAAGTCTGGAGAACCGTTCTCTCTGCCTACCCCGCAAGGGAGGTGGCGTGAGGGTATAGTATAGTATAGTGTTCTTTATAAACACCCACGTAATGTACTTGGGAACTTGGGTACAATACTGTACTAAATCTAAAACCCAAATGTTTGGTTTAGGATACAATTCCCTAAATAGGGAACTACTTCTTTTGTTCTTTGATAGCTTTGTGTGTGTGATACTATCAGCTGTGTTGTGTATACAATATAGGTACCTAATGTGAGTAGGAACCTTAGTTTTGTTTCAATATAAGTAAGTAGGTACTGGGTAGGTTCTTAAGTGTTCCGTAGACACGTATTCTTAAAATGTATTCTACATGGGACCAAGGCAAACACTAATAGCCTCTGATATACGTCCACTTTTGTGCTATACTTCTTATTTATACTGGGTGTTGTTTTTTAGGATTATGTTTGTCAATATCTACGGGGTGTTATGAAGAAGGGTGTAGATACATATATTGAGGGAAGATAGTGATAGCATATTACTTTTATTTTGACAATTATGACGTACGCTGTGGAAACAAGAGCCGACACGACAAGATCCAAAAATTTGCTCAGAGCATCGGAGATGAGAATACTGAGGACAATCACAGGGAGGATCCTCAGGGACCGAGTACGCAATGAAGAAGATACATATAAGGCGGACCTGTGAAATCGAGGACATCGTAAGATGGGGCAGAACTAGGAGAAGATTCTAGAGGGACCACGTAAATAGGATGGATGACTCCAGAATCCCATATGTCGTGGCCAACGAAATCCCAGCTGGTCACCGGCTCTCCGGAAGATCGCCAAAACGATGGAGGGACAGTTGGACTTCAGCCTCCCAAGAATGAAGGCTTTCTTGAATAAAAAGATCTCAAGATATAAGAAAAGATGAAAAAGTAGAAGAAGACTTTTGTTTTGGAGCAAAGATTTCAATTTCCTTACCGTTGCCAGCCATGAAAATTGTTTTGTTTCAAAATAAGCCCAATAAAAGGCACCGTAGGCCCATTTTTTTTAGAAAAATTAATGAAATAGTGAACTTGGTTTTGGTTTTCATTGTTTGGAACTGACTATGCAAGTAGCACCACAGTTAAAATTTTGTCATAAGACATGAGCGTGTACCTGTCTACATAAAAAAGGAGTGGTGTAAACCTTGTTTAGTTTTATCGAAATAAAAAATAAGAAGGCACAGATGATATGAACGCAGAATATGTAATAGAAGAAGAAGTGTAATTGGAGCCGCAGGCTATTTTTTTTATGAAAGAACTGTAAAATAATGGATTTTCGTAATTACTCTCCGGGAATCGTTTTATTGAGCAATTAATATTAAGAAATCTCTGACCGGGACAAATTACTGTCGGACCGAGACACCGGGACACGGACCTCAAAGCCGGGACGTATGAATGGCAGCCCTACTGTAAGTTGATAATTGTATGTTTGTTTTTTCTTTTATATATTATGTCATGTCACTCCTTACATAATACCCAGAGGTGGGCACCGTTAATCAAAAAGTTAACTTCGTTAATCGATAATCCGTTAACTAAAAAGTTAACTTTGTTAATATTTAAAGCGTTACATTTTGAAAAATGTAACGGAAGTTAACGTTAATCCGTTAAAGCGTTAATGTAAAAAAATCGCGGTTAAATGGCATGAAATAGAACTACATAAGTACAACTACTGTCATATTTACACTATCGCGGTGTATCCCAACAAAGTGAAATTTCTTTTCCAACTCCCAACCCACATACGATACCACACGTAACCCCATACAACCCTTGGATTATCTAATGCCAGCGCCGCCAGTGGATGATGTCTGTGCAAATAATCAAATATTAACGGACTTAATCAACGGAAGTAAAATGTAACGGAAGTTAAATAGTCCGTTAACAATTTTTGGAGGTGAGAAAAGCGTTAAATCGTTCGTTAATTAACGATTAACGGATTAACGCTTTTCTGCCCAGCTCTGATAATACCTGATTACAAAGATTCTACTTATCATTCCCTCATCTCATGATAAACATCTTTGTTATCTTCGACGTCAAAAAACAATGGATATTTTCACCACCCACGAGCTCATTATGTAAAATAAAAGTAATACAATCTTATTATGAGACACAAAGCTTGTTATGCCAAAGTGAGCCTTTTGGTTCGTACTTGTTACGTAAACAACATTCCTGTTTATAATAAAGGTGACTTTCGATATTATTTACATGAAATAGCCAGGATAATACTAGGAATTGTACGTCAATCTGTCTGCATTCGGAGAGGAAGACTACAAAGGTTGTAAGAGTGTCTATACGTTTAACTGACGAGGGGTGGACAGTCGTACCTTTTTCAGTTTTTTTTTTCTTTTTACTTTCAATAGTTGCTCGACAACTCGGAGCAATTAATTGCGCAATTATTTCGGCGATCGTAATTGGATCATCAACTTAATTCCTTTTTTAAATTCGGTCGCGAGCCGAAACAATTCACAATTTCACATTAACGTAGATACAATTAATCAGTTACCTACTACTAACATTTGTCGGTAATATGAAGTGGTCAGTAACTTGGTTGGGAACGCGATCGACCGTAAATACGGTGGGCGCGGGTTCGATCTCGGATGTCAACTTTACAACACAGGATTTTCAAGTTTACTGTGAAGAGTACAAAGGTATATTTGGGTTCATTTCGATACATCGAAAATTCATTTTTAAAAAAAAATACATTTCTTGATGTCTGAAAAGGAGGAGGAGCATGTCATAGACATATACCTCCGTATGAGTAGTCTTATGCTGTCTGTGTGTGTAAGCAGAAATACTGAGAAATACGAGTATTTTGAAGCAAAATAGAAAGGAAGCAACAAAGAAGACACGAGTCTTTTATTCTCATTGTTATCCTTGGAATCATACCTGACATTTAAAGTAAGCGAAATAAGCTACATTTTATTACTGCTTGTATGGGTATTTTCTTACAAAATATTGTTAGGATAAGAGGTAAGAGGTGAAGTGATTAGAGGAAGTTGAAGTGTAAGAAGTGACTGGATAATGTCACTAGAATGAAAGTGAACAAGTTGAATTGTACCTACAAAATATGTAGAGAGTATGAAAAGATAACAAAGAAAATATACTAGACCAAAAGAAGGGGTGTAAGGAAAAGCGGCCTAGCAAGAATCGAGTGACTTGACCATGTCGACCAGATGTACAAGAAATCGTAGAATGTGTATGAAGAATAAATTGCACAATGTGACGTAAACAAAAAGTTTCCAAATACACGGAAGTCTGACGTTCTGTTCTCTTTGCCTACGCTGCAATCAACGCGGTGTGAACAAAATTCAAAATTGCATTACGAATACGGAAATATGTCGTTTACAAAACTGCAATTTTTTTCAGTAAAATAGACTGACTGATATAGGTCGTATAATTTTCCTATATCAATTATTTAATTATGTGTGCATCTTGCGTGCTCACAAGTTTAGTGAAGATCGTTTGTTAATACAAAAATAATCATGATAAATATTTGAATATTTATCATGATTATTTTTGTATTAACAAACGATCTTTCTATCAATCGCAGGGTTATGTTGTGCACGCCTTTTTTTCTGTTTGCTATCGTGCTAAACCTGTGCACTAAAAGTTGTTAATACGTATTAAGAGTATGCATACCGACATTTCAAAAATTTCTAAAAATGGGAGACCTTCTATCTCGACAACCGTTACAAAATATGCTTTGGAACAAAATAGGGTAGATGCATTGAACCTTCATCTAGCGAATAACCGTAAAAGATTATTTATACCTTGTATAGATTTCTCAAAAAAAAATATTTAAAAACACTTCTGATTTTTTTTCCGAAAGACGGAAACTCGTTTCCCGACAGTCGCGGAGTAAAATTTTTTTCTTGTATTGATAATATGCATTAAAATCTAGGGAATAACTATAAAAGTTTATGATAGACGCAAAATTAACCCACAAAATGGAAAAAACGCTATTTTACCATTTTATCATGCGATTGTCATGCGAATTTGAACCTTAATGCCGTGGGAAAAGACTTTGACGTCATTTCTGGTGCCATGCCCTTAAAACGATAAAATATTTGGTTTTAAATCTACTAACAAATTCAGCTAATATTAAATTTTAACCACTGGCAATTACAATCAAACCTATAAAATAAACCATCAAGATTCATTGAAAAATACACACTCAAGGACTTTTATAAGAATTATAAGAATATACTGCTATTAGGTATTGTAGGTTAGGCCTTAAAAGGTTATATAATATTATTTAATTATTTAACCCATTAACCTAACGACGCTTTAATGAGTTTTAAATTCACTTAACTCCCGTCGTTAACTGCCGTTAGAGCTTTGTAGAATCTTCTCTGTGTTTTCTTGTCTCCGTAATAAACAGAAAAATGAATCTTCTTTGAGCTCTTTGCATTGGAAAATGGAGAAGTCGCACGTCTGTTGAAGTCATGACGTAACTCATAAAATATAATTTTATGTATTATTATAGTTAATTTTTAGGCGCCCGAGCCCGTTGAAAATGATGAACGTGTACATAATATTGTATTACCGATATGCTCAATATAATAAGGATTAACCTATTCATTCCATCTGTGGAATATTTTGGTGTACCTATGTACCTATAGAAAACAACAATAATAAATCAAAGTAGTTTGTACTGTAAATTACAGTAAATAAGCCAAGAATTGAACCCGACATCAGCATTCGACTCGCGAATTAATTGCCAATCAATGTAGAGACGTCTTTCAAATTAGGTACTTAAATTTATTTATTTACATATACGCGGTAAAATCATTACAATATAAGGACGATTCATAATGAAAGTTAAAAAAAAAACATAAGTAGGTGCGCAAACACACTTGACAGCGGTTGAGACAGTAACAAAAAAAAATTATAGTGACAAAATGCACAGTTGCTATCACCGCGAGAACGCGAATACAAGCACCCAAAGGCAGTTTGATTTAAGATTATTATCTTTTAATTCTGACTTATAGCAGTAGCTTATTGATGGTGCGAGTGTTATGCTGTAAAAGCTGAATAATGGTTATACGCCTTAGTGTATTATTTTGATGATCATTTGAATGCCTTGGCCTGATGAGATGCTAAAGAACACTGTGCTATTTTATTATCTTACTATATTCTATACTAAACACAATAGTTAAGGTCTTGGCACCAAGAATGACGTCACAGTCATTTCCCACGGCATTAAGGTTCAAAATCTCGTGAACAATCGCATGACAAAATTGTGAAAATAGCGTTTTTTTCCATTTTTGGGGTTGATTTTGCGTGTATCAAAAAACTTTTACGGTAATTCCCTAGATTTTAATGCATACCTATATTATCAGTACAAAAAAAAACTCCGCGACTTTTGGGAAACGAGTTTACGTCTTTCGGAAAAAGAACAGAGGTATTTTTTTTAAAAAGTCAATACAAGATTTAAAAAATCTTTTACGGTTATTCCCTAGATAAATGTTCAATGCATCTACCCTATTTTGTTCTAAAGTATATTTAGTAACGGTTGTCGGGATATACCTAAGGTCTCCATTTTTATTTTTTTTTTAAATGTCGGTATGCATACACTTGCATACAAAAAATAAAATTGTGATATTCAAAAAATATCAAATACGTATTATGTTTGTTCGTGGCATAAATACATAAAGAAAAAATAATATTCTAATGGAGATATTAGTAAAATAGTTTTTTCCGCTTCACAATCTACTGAGAAAAGTTTCATACTTCATACTTTTTGACAACTAATTTGAATAAATAAAATTGAAAAGTAGATTCCATCAAAAACTTTTATATTATGCGGATTCTGAATTCTACAAAAGTGCATAATCCTCAGAATTTTTTTAAGCGGACGTGTTTGAAGAATATTTTCAGAAGTTGTAAAAATATTTCACTGGGAGATGATGGTTGCTGACGCGACCGGAGAAAAACCCATAAGAATATTGCTCAACATGAATAAACCTCAAAAAAGACAATAAAAATGTGCTCAAGGGAAAAAAGCTCAAATCTAATTAGATTTTGAAAATAAAATGAATTGTATCTATTATTAGCATATAATTGCTTTCAGTGTGTTAGAAACTGCCATACATTAGAAAATAATCGAATAAATAAGTGGATCTAAACGGCACAGACAATAAAATAGTCAACACAAAATTTTATAGATCTACTAGAATCCAACTAGAAAGTTTTACAAAACACTTATTATTATTATTTTTTTAATAAAATGAACCTGGGTTTATCAAAATAAACCCAAATACACCTTTGTACATTTCACAGTAAGCTTGAAAAACTTGTGTCGTGAAGTGGAGTAGGTCGGCATCGGAGATCGAACCCGCGCCCACTGGATTAACAGTCGAGTGCGTTACCAACCAGCTTACCGACCACCTCGAATTTCATTGAGGTTGAACACATTCGTTGAAGATTTTCCTACATGGATTTTGTCTTTTTTGGGTTTTATTCATATTGAACAATATTCTTATGGGTTATTCTCCGGGAACCGGTTGCTGAATACCATCATAATCGTCGACCCCGTTCGACCTAGTTCCATACTGTGACCCGGTTTTGGTTCGTCTAGGCGAGTGTGACCTTATTCGCCGTATTTCAGGGATTCAAGGGTTGTGTCCCTTTCGAAATAACAACTATCAAAGTTCCATTCTGGAAGGACTTCACAGTTCCTCTAATACAATTATGATTGTACACGATCACAATTCCAAAACTTGCTAAGTGTATTTGCTTATAATCCGTAAAGTTAGAATCCTGTTATTATATCGTTAGAGAAGTTGCAAATCGAATTATTTTATCCGCCGTCCATACGTTCGTATTTTGACGTAGTAGGTATGAATTTACGCAAAATAAGAGTGGATTTCAGTAGCACAGAAGCCGTGGCTAATATTTTTAATTGAATTTGGTAAATATTTTATCACTATACTATTTAATAAATTGGATCCAATCGGTGATACATCCAATTATCATCATCATCATCAGCCCTCTGCAGTCGAGTATTGGACGTAGGCCTCCCTTCCCGACTTCCAACGTTCCCTGTCAGCAGCTACCCTGTGCCACTGGTGACCGGCCACTTTCTCAATGTCGTCGGACCATCTTGATTGTAGTCTCCCTGGGTTTCTCCAATCAAATTATATCATGTTATATATCAAAAGAAACATTATAATTTCCTGCTTGACATAGGCTATTTATATTTTCAATATATTAATCGAGAACTTAAAAAAAAGACTTTAAAGGGCATGAAATTCAAACGTTATTCTACAAAAATCGTTCCATCTCGCTCTTATATTTTCCTAACTCTTCGCTCTTACTGGTCCTAAATAAAAAGGTAACTCGATGGTAGTTGTATACTTAGGCTGCCTAGCTAGTCTGCGCATATACTAACATATTTTGTTGTACATTAAATGAAACATACGCTAACCAGTTACCACACAGTGAAAGAATCGCTGATTTAAGATACAAGGTTTCAGTGATATACCTTTTATAAATCGGGGCATTATTTTTTTAACGACCCTGTATTTATAGCACATGGTTGGCTCAGTTGGTTTAGGCGGCAGTCTCTCAAGCGGGAGGTGCGAGGTTAGAACCCCGGCTCTGGCGATGTATTCCACACTTTGCAATACAGGTTTTTAGACTAGTGCTAAAGTCCGTTTGGACGATGGAGATGAACTTAGCTTATTTTGAGCTTATTTTCAGTCACATATTTACCCATTCCATACCAATTTACATACAACATTTTTGTATGCTTAATATAACATCGTAGGGAATTGGGGAAACTCCGTAGATAGAGAAGAAATAATTGGATTGAGACAATAATGGTAGGCATTTCCTAGATTACACTTACAAATCACATTGAACGGGTGGGATGTCTGTACAAATAGCGGAATTCGGATTATGACTAGTACATACATATTATCTAGGGTAGATCAACATAAGAGTGCACATGTTTTACAGCAATTAATTCATCTTAGATTTTTTAAAATTTAATTAAAAATTCTATATAGGTAGTAAAAATTACTAAATAATAAAAATGCCCTCCAACGCGCACTCTTTCACTACAGCAGGTATTGAACTAGAGTGCGCACGAATATTTGTACGAGTTTTTTTTCTAGGGTTTTTTATAGTTAAAAAGGTTAGTAGTTAAAAAAAGACTAGTGTCTTTTTTCTCATTTGTTTAGTTTCGTACAAATTAATGTAAAACTGATTCCCTTATACATAAAAACTTTAACGGCGACATGGTCTGGACTTAAAGAATAATATACGATTTGAAGAATGCAGCAAATATTGTTAGATCTAGGGATCCAACTATGGCGTCACGCTCAATTACGGGGCGTAATGGTTCAAAATCCCATTAACAATCGCATGATGAAATGTTGAAGATAACTTTTTTTTTATCTTTGCGCTGCATTAAAAAAACTTTTACGGTTATTCCCTAGATTTTAATGCATGTTATCAATAAAATAAAATCTGCGACTTTTGTTTTGAGAGATCTATACAAGATATAAAAAATCTTGTAAGGTCATTCCCTACATAAGCGTTCAATATATCTACCCTATTTTTTCCATAGCATGTTAAAATTTAGTAAAGTTGTCGAGATCTTAAGTCTCCCGATTTTCGAAATATTTTGAAATGTCAATATGTCTACTTTTGTCGACCGCACGCTCTTATAGTGATCTACCCTATAGAGCTTTCTCTTTTGTAAAGAAAGGATTTTTACAAACAATAATAATAATTGGAGCTTTACGTTTGCCATAACGTTTTACAAAACAGTTCAATTCAATTACAAAAACATCACAAAATGTTATTTCATGAAAATAATTTCGTTTATCAAAATTTGTTTAGGTCTAAAAAACAATATTGAGATATATTTTTTATTTTTTTCACTTATTTCGTAACAATAAAGATTTCATGCTATGATAACATGAAAAAAAAAGCATATTTTTAGGTTAGTCCGAATCATTTATGTTCGTGATGGTCATTACTTTATTATGCCTCATTCATATGCTGGCCGAGCTACCACGTTTTTTGTGTGAATGAGTAAAAAGACGTGCGGACGGGGTGATTGTCTTGAATTGTATACGTAACCGACGGTTAACGCCTTTTTACTCACGAGCACAAAATACGTGGTAGCTCGGCCAGCATGTGGATGAGGTATTATACTTCATTGTAATCATTGTAATCGGCAATGGGAGATACTAGGTAAATTATTTCAATTTTGAATATTTCATTTGATAAGTACAACACATATTTTAAAAAAAATGATGTAGCTTGAAAAACGCGTAAACAGCGCAGAAAGCGATTTTTTGAGACAGTAAAATGGTTTGGTTTATTTTCTTGAAAAATACTTTCTAATAAACAAGAAATAGCGCCGCAGACGCAATTTTTTTTTTGCGTGAAAGACTGGATGACATAGGAACTCAAGCTCCTGAAACATTCAGGCTTGGATGTAGGTTTTCCCTACAATAAGGTAGGCTGTTGTACTAATTTGCTATTGTATGATTCAGTCAGTCTACCAGATGAGTATCTGTCATTTTACACAATGGAATATTCATATATTATGTTATTGGAGAGATCTATAGGTAGAGAGATAGGTAGCCACGGTATGATGGGTATTTTAATCAACTGATGCATTCTCCTATATAGACAGGTATTATGTAGATTATCCCCCTGTATACCACATCCCTGAACAATCATGGAACGATAAAATCACATATGTTTTTGTTTTCATTGTAAGACAATGTGGTAATCTTATATGTCTATTTAATTATATAACATTTTTTTAAAAAAGAAAGTTATTGTATAATTCTATTACTATTGCGTCACGCAGCGTCTCTTGTGGGATAGGCAGAGATAACACAAAATTGATTCCGTCACGTTTATGGAATTTATTATACACTTATGTCTATTTCTTTCTCAGTACACATCTATTCCTGACGATCCGATGGAGAAACGAGAGAAATGGAAATTCTATGTTTTAGGTATATCTATCTATCGCCGCAGCCCTTGCGGGGTAGTAATAGAGGATAAAACTCCTGGTAGCCTTATCTTTACCCGCCCTCCTTGCTTTCCACACATTCATACATTTCGTCATACATGCATACATTATTAATACAACAGGGGACTACCAAGCTGTCGCCTTGGCAAAAACTTTTGAGGTAGACAAAAATTATTGGAAATTAATAAAATTTTACACTGTTGTCAATTATTTTCGAAATATTGAATTTCAAAAGTGTCAACACAAAAACTAATTAGATTTATTGATATTATTATTGCAAAAAGCATTCCATCCACCCCTAAAATCTGTATTTTACGTTCTATAATGTAACACTATTCAGCAGATTTTATCGAATGTATTGAATATACCCGTACTATAATATTATGCCTACGTATGAGTATTGTAGTCAGACATAGAATACCCAATTCAATCTAAAACAATGTTCCTACATTAGGTATCTAGGTCCATAATATATTGAATTATTGTATTGCTGTATTGATTTTGATTAACAATAATATCGGAATATCTACTGTTATTATTTAACTAGCTGCCCGTTAAAATTCATAGAGGGATAAACACACTTTTTTTCATCAGATAAACCTAAATACTATATTCCATACTTCATAGCTTGTCTCTTAAAATCAATCATCAGGGCTGTGATTCTAATCCAACTATTCCCGCTTCTGATATGCCCTCGTCCACAGGCTCTCTGGGTGGAACCCACACTCCTCTTCATGGAGAGGTCTCAACTGAGATGGCTCGGACACGTCATCCGGATGCCAGAGGAGCGGCTTACGTTAAAAGCTTTGGAAGCCGAGTTTGCAGGCAGAATACCGGTGAGGGGGCCTAGAAATAGCTGGCAGAAGCAGGTGACTAATATGTGCGAGGAGAGACTGTGGTTGGAGTAGCCAGAGGTCCTGGAAACTGCAAGTGACAGGGGCCTCTGACGAAGATACACAGATGCTTTGAGCCCCCGACCCAACCAAGGATGGAAGGGGAAGAAGATGTATGTATGAGACTGGCGCTTCAACTAACCTATAAAATTTTCATTAATTCAGGCTATAGAAGAGATGGGTAAACAACGTATTCTTGGTAACGAGAAGATATTAGAGCTGTATCAATAATGGTCAATAGTTAATCTTCAACAGTTGTTCTTATTTAACACGTCAAAACTGTTGACATGAAAGTTTGTTGTCTGCTAACGTTAACCCATGCCAATACCATAGCGAGTATGTAAATATTCAAACCAAACGCACAAGAAGAAAACTAAGCAAAATGAACGAATACTAGTAGGTACTGCTATTAATCTCACGATGTCATTAGCATTACGCGCTGTACGTTATCGGGGAATCTTCCGAATTTGATCAACAACGAGACGACCATATTAACGTTAGCAGTTAACGATAACCATTAATGGAGGTAAACATAAGCATTTGTTAAAGTTAACTTTAGTTAGCGTAAACGCCCACCACTAGTAGATATTGCATGCGAAAGGCAAGTGAGATAAAATAATAAAACCGTTTGCGAAGAGCCTATATCAAGCAGTGGAGAAAACAAGTCTGAAAAGTTTTATACTAATTTCCTGTCAATCCTAAACAAGCCTATTGAATTACAAATTTAATTTACTCTCAGCTACTCAATGATGGATCACTCGATAATCTAGTTATTCAACTAATTCACCACCGGATATCCGCAGGAACACATATGTATTTCAAGTACTATTATGGAACCACTAAAGCATTAACTGGGTATATTTGCTAATCTATGCCATTCACATAAATATCGTAGGTACATAATCTAAATACACTATACTGTTTACAATGAATGTACAGCTACGAGTGTACGAGCTAATACTATATCCAGATATTTTACCAAATCTGTACAATATAGTAGGTACCTATTTAGCTATCTGTACACAGAATAGTCATACCTATTGGTACGAAAACTTGAGTATTACACTATGCGTAAATATAATATAAGGTACGTTGTGTGTGAAAAAAGAATCTGGGCTTGTACGCCTGATAATTAATAAAATATATACTAGATATAAGATGCTGGGTATTTCACTGAGAGACAGAAAAACTAATGTTTGGATCAGAGAGAGGACCAAGGTCGTCGATGTCGTTCACAGAGTTTCCAGTCAGAAATGGAGTTGGGCTGGTCATGTGGCCAGAACCACATACTCTAGGTGGACAAAGAAAGTCCTGGAGTGGCGACCTACAACAGGCAGAAGAAGTGTTGGTAGGCCTCAAGCACCGTGGTCGGACGATGTAAGACGAGTTGCGGGAGGCGGTTGGATGAAAACCTTCAATATTAACTATTTTATAATTACAAATAAAAATTGAATTACTTAGGTATTTAATATCGATCGTATAAAATGACTGATTCCACACATTGCTGCATACAATATTATGTGAATATTTTTTGCTCCTAAATGTATGCAACCTCTACAGCGCGCTACGCCGTAGAATATTACTACAACATCCCCTCGTAAGATGGCGTACCGTACAGTGACTGTTATTATTCCTTACTTGTTATTATTATACATTAAATGAAGCGGTTCCCTAGAAACGATAAAGATACCAGACGAACAAGACGTATAATAAATAAAACGTGTACCTAGTTAGCAGAGGTGGGCACCGTTAACCAAAAAGTTACCTTCGTTAATCGATAATCCGTTAACTCAAAAGTAACTTCGTTAATCGTTAAAACGTTACATTTTGAAAAATGGTACGGAATTTAACGTTAATCCGTTAAAGCGTTAATGTAAAAAATCGCGGTTAAATGGTATGAAATAGAACTACTTACATAAGTAATTCTACTATCACACTACCGCGATGTATCCCAACAAAGTGAGTACACAAATACATACAATGTGCCTACAACAAACAAAACGTACGGAATGGGTGGTGAGTCTCATTCTTGAATAAGAAGTAAAATGTCTCGTAGAAATTTTACAAACGCCTAGGTACATATTTATTAAACAATCAAATATTAACGGACTTAATTAACGGAAGTTAAATAATCCGTTAACTATTTTTGGAGGTGAGAAAAGCGTTAAATCGTCTACCAAAATACTAACTTCGTTAATTAACGATGAACGGATTAACGCTCTTCTGCCCAGCTCTGCTAGTTAGGTACATATCTATAATATTACCACAAGGATCGTAGGACGATTGATTTTACAACTTAAATGCGTCTAATTTCTCTCTAACAATGATTATAATTACTCAGAGTAAACAGTTTCTAATATCAACATACGTTACATTGAACACAATGGTGATTTTGCTGATTTACACTTTCAAATAGTTACAGATCTAAAGACCAATACAAATTAATAATTATATTTATTAATAGCTGAGGACGCGACGTGCGACTGTGAGCAGCTGCAGGACACTGAGCAACTCCTGGCCTACCCAATGGCTCCTGGGCGGTGCACATGGGAGAGTCTCGCAGATCGCTCCCCCTTGGACGATGACGCAGGAAAGGTTGTGGCTTTCTGGGAGCGGAGGGGGATCTAATGAGTGCTGACCGGCACGATAAGAAGAAGAAGATAATTAAATTGGTAGGTCTTTGAGGTTTTTCTCAAAAAAATAAACTTTTTTTTCATTAAATTATCGGCCATGAAGTTATAATTTGTGAACGGACAAACATTATTAGGTATATGAATTATTTGTTGTTTAGTCAATGATGATCGGTCCAGGTCAGTCTCGAAAGACAACGTTTCCTCAAACCTCTTCGTTCACCCATGCAATTTTAGTCATTCATTCTCTCAATATGTCGAAACCAGTTTAATCACTTTCAATCCAGTCAAAACACCCGTCTCACAGTCAATTATATCTCTAATAACCTAATCGATTATCCTATTTCTCAGTGTTTTCGCACACATTCTTCTCAATGACCTCATTTCCACTGCATTAAACCCTTAGGTATTCTTCGATTTTCAGCCATTTACAATTTATGCTCGCACACATATTAAGGGTTGGCACCAAGAGAGCATTGTGAAATAGCACTTTTTTCGTAGACACATTCCAAATTGATTTGGATTGACCCAAATACAGGTTATATCTAGTTGGGCAATCCCGGTGATATTGTATTGGTATATTTTATTTGTGAATAAATATATATAAATAAAAAAATAAAAAAAAGAGGTAGGAAATAAAAATGATTAGATTTTTTCCAGGATTTAGTAATTATTGTTGTGTTCTATTTAAACTATTTCATAGATATTGGCAGGAGACATAGTGAAAAAATCAATAATATAAAAAAAGATGGATCTTCACCGACGAAGCTGAAGATTGCGTTGTTCAATGTCAGGTAGTCGACTCCAACTCTTGTAACAGTATCGACCGTATTCTGCAGAATTGTCGTAACCCCAATAAGTACTTTGAATAAACTAAGGAGTAACTGAATTCTGCAAAGCACAACCGACTTGAATAATACAAATCTCGAGAATTCTATCGAAAAAAAAACATGATCCATTTGTTGGTAGATATCCATCAAACAAATTAATTACAACTGGAGATTTAAAATAAAATAAAATAAAAATAAAATAATCTTTATTGTACATAGACATACAGAGGGCGGGCTTATTGCCAAATGGCAATTTCTGCCAGCCAACCCATGACAGAAACCAAAGTGAGACATAGCTAATTATAAATTTAGTACCAAAAGGGAACCTTTACCTAACAATAATTGAAAACATAAATACATACAAAGATAAACATATTATACATATATAAATTATACATATATTTATGTCTGTATGTATGTCTATCTATATATTTTTTTTTGCTTTATTATTATTTATATTATATAAGTTATCTTTTTCTTATCTCGGGTTGACTGTAAGATATTGCGTTAGCAATAAGTCCGCCTTTTGGCACACAAGATTGTCTTATTTTTTTGTAATCATTGTAATCATTTTGGTCAATAAAGATTTATTTATTTATTTATTTTATTTATTTATAAATATATTCATAAATTGTATATGGGATGGGATAGGGGAGGGATGCTGGGTTCAGAAGGGACGGGTTGAGGGATTTGAAATAGAAAGGTAATGCTGCTTCAGTCTACTCTTGAAAGTGGAAATAGTTGGTGCGAGTCTGATGGATAATGGAAGGTCATTCCACAATCGCGCAGCCTGTACAGTGAAAGAATTAGTGAAATTTATTCATTAAAAAATAAAACAGTGAACCAAATAAAAACATCCATTCTACAGAAGATATTGATATTTCATTACCATTCAAACTCCCCTCATTTTGTTTGGTGTTACGTATTTTATTTCAATAAAGGAATTTTTTAATTGAATTGTATTGAAAAAATCCTAGGTATTTTTTAATTCATTTTATTACACACGTTGATTGATCTGTATTTTGTTTGATCTGGAATATATTCCTTCAGAGCTTTCAAAGCACATACCTAGATATCTGGAGGTAAAGAAAATCTGGATTACGGTAAGTTCGTCTATAATCAATTGGTCTAAAATCAATTGGTCTAAAATCGATTGGTCTAAAATCGATTGGTCTAAAATCAATTCGTCTAAAATCAATTCGTCTAAAATCAATACGGCCAAAATCAATTTGCCTAACGATCAATTTTTCGATTTTAGACGAATTGATTTTAGATTAATTGATTTTAGACGAATTGATTTTTGACTAATTTGATTTTAGACGAATTAATAATAATTAGACGAATTGATTTTAGACTAATTGATTTTAGACGAACTTACCGGACACCAGAAAATCTAATACGTAGTTACATCTCTATTTGTGTCAGTTCTACAAAATGTGTTATAATACAGTTACAGCAGCGAAACAAATTCCTTCTGAAACTTGTTTACTAAACATAAGGAAGGGCCTATTTATTGGTAAGGATTTTGGGCAATTTTACCAGAAGATAGAGGAATTAATAAGATGTTATTCGCACGGGACAAAAGGTTACAATTTAAGGCAGAGGAATGGGGGTCTGCGAGAGGACAAGGGTGAGGGTTGGAATCCGGAAAGGTTAGACAAATCACGGGCCACCTTCCAAATTGTTTAAAAGGGTGCTAGGTGGTACACTGTCAACCCCTTTGTGGTATATGTGAGTCCATTTTCGCAGTACATAATTTGTCCCTTTAGGAAAAGTTGTGAAAAAGTAAACTTCGGATTAAATTCGGACGCTTCGAATTTAGAGATTACCTACAAATTTTATTAAAAAAGGTCTGGATTTTAACAGTTATTGGCTTTTGACCAAGCAAAAATACGACGGTGAGAAACTTAAGCCGAAAACCGTGTCAAAAGCATAATAATTTAGAGAAATTCATAATACCTTATTAGGAACTTCGAGGTTTTATTATTTTGAACTAAAAATGCTTATAACATATTGGTTAAAGCGGAAATTGTTCTAGGAGGATGTAAAAACTATTACAGTCTATTAATCATATCAAGCAACATTTCTCGTATGGTACGCAGAGAGGAAAGAGCACCACACACTAATATCCTTACATACCTATATTTCTCGCTTCTATGACGCTCATAACATTCGTCATACACACTCTGTGATTTCTCGCACTAAACACGCGTTCGTCACGTCAATATGTTCATTCACTTCAGTTGATTTTTGAACGGCTAAGTCTCCGCACAACCTCTCTTTTAGATTTAAAACTATGTCCTCCACAACGAGAAATGTCATGCCAAGATTCTGATGAGTCTTGTTGTGATAAAGGGGGCATATTCACTGAGCAAAATCGTTCTATTTTTGCTTCAACTTTTTCAAATTTTGTATGAGAATGTTAGCGTGAAATAAGAATTAAGTAAGCGACGATGTGAATTATGCCTTTCTAAAAAGAACGTGGGATGAAAATTAAAAATATAAAACAGCCGACTTGTTAAGATTATAATTACCAGTATTTTGGCTAAATTATACTTTTATGTCTGAAAAACTGAACAGAAAATCTTCAGATCCCTTAAATTCTAGGGGTACTTTAGGAATATTTTTTTATTCAAGGAATTTCCAAATCCTGTAATTCTAACAGCCGATCTGTAGTCCATACTTTCATCTATCACTGTCTTCAATTTCAAGACCATTCCCTCAGTATTGGCTGAGTACATTATTCTTCCTTTTAATGATAATATGAACGGGAAATATGGTATATACGATTTAGAATCACGCAATCACATATTCAGTAAGTCAATCAACTAAGTACGGCATATTGAATTAAACCACCCTTGGTGTAAATGTTAATCATTTTAATAACAGTCTGTTAAATTCCTATTGGAATATAATTCAATATTGAATATTAATCGTCTGCGGGATAGAACAATGCCAAGGTTGCGTTGTAATTAACGAAGATCGGGAGTTAATTTAATTAAACATTTAACACTTCCTTTTGACGGATAACGATAACTCTACAGTCTACAGCAGTCTTTCTCAAAGTGGGCGATAACGCCCCCTTATGGGCGCTGGGGGCTTTCAGGGGGGCGATAGAAGGCTCAGAGAAAATTAGGGGGCGTTAAGGCGATCTAGGGGGGCGATGGGAGACAAATCCTGTCTACAAAAATTCGCTTTAAATCATCCTACGACGTAAACCACAGAGTCGTCAATACACAAAACGAAAATCGAATACAGTCGAATCTTCCTACCCTTAAGATAATTGTTGAAAGATGCAACTCAGAAAAAAAACCTTACCTACGTCATTACCACATGGTTGTTTTGTTGGTCATATGTTCAATTTTTTTTTAATGTTCTACTAAATCACAATTGTTTCATAAAAAATTCGCCTGCGGCGCTATTTTGGTGTTCTTTTCAAGTTTATCAAAACTGGGTATGCTACGTTAATATTTTAAGGGGTAAATGTTGGGTCCAAAATATCAATTTGCAAAAACTGTTTTTAAGATTCGCACAGATATGGTAATGATAAAAGTTTACATTAAAAAAATATGGTAAGCGGGGCGGTAGATATTTTTTTCATCTCAATGTGGGCGGTGATCGAAATAAGTTTGAGAACCTATGGTCTACAGAATAGGCGCATTGTATTATAAAAGTGATTAATGGAGAAAGCTTACGACTTATATCTGTTCTTATTTTGAGAGCTTTTGGTTTCAATATAACATGGTTTTCAAAGATTATAATAATTATTAATGTAGGTACCTGTACTTTAATTAAATAAGCTGATTACATGTACGCCTACTTAGATTTTAATTAATTAATCAGAATTTATTATCGCAGCATTTCAATTTTCTCGTATTTTTCTTGTATTCTAAACCCTCGTACTATCTCTAATACCAGCTTACGCTTCAGAAATTGTTAGAAAAATGCGATTTTTTTACAGCTTTTTTGAGAAGTGAAATTAACAAGAGCTATCAACAATATAGTCATGGAACAATACAGTCATGGAATATTGAATGCGGATAGCTTCTGAACTGAAATATTAACTGTTTTTTCGTACTACCTAAAAGTTTCTCCCTCCCTCTTGACCGCTGTTTTCTCATCGAAAAAGGCCACAAGACTTTTCCTTGGTTCAAATGTTATTCACGTTTTATTGTATCACAGTTATATAACTGCTATGACTCTAGGAGGTTGTCTTGTTAAAATTGTAAAATTGACAGCTAATTCACATCGGAGCTGCCCCAGGCTGAAATGACATGGGAACATGCAACGGAGTTGGCTCAGGACAGAAAAGCCTGGAAAAACTGTGTGACGATCACATGCTCCACGAGCGTAAGTGGATATGTATGAATGTTATTCACAGGCAGATCGGTACTTTCTGAGAATATTAAATTTCGAAGTAAATATATGTACACAGTACACCCTTCAATTGCTCTTACAGGTATATTGGTTTTTCTATTGAATATCGATATTTAATCTATCTCTAAAATGTTGACGTGCGAACTTGTGCGCTATATTGTAAACCCTATTATAATTTCACACTCAATCTCGCGTGTTCTGGTCTGTGATTTTATCGAAATCAATCCTCAATAATTGAGGACATAATGTCAATAATGTATAATGGGTTTTGGTAAGGGTGATTGAGATGATGTCTGTACCAGATGCAGAGGAACAAAGGACAAACTGATTTCTCATATAAGCGACAGGGATGTTGCGAATGTTTTAAACTCACAATCACGGATACGGATGTGGACGCGAAAAAATCAAGGATTTTGGAAAATGCTCATAAATATAATAAATAGCCTTTTACGGACCTCGCTGTCAGTAGATTTTTTAATGGAGCCATGAACATGAACAGAAATACAGTCCAATCAAAACGAAGACTTTTTTACGCCATATTTTTCGCATGTTTTGAATATTTATTTAAAGCCTAGTATAAGAATGAACAGTTATTGAGAAAATACTCGCGAATTCGAAACATATCTCTACGCTTGCAACAAATTAGACATTCAGAATGATGGGCCTCATGGTGAATAATGGAGTTTTAAATGGAAATATAAATAAGGTTGCTTCTTTACATCTAGTCAATAATATGTATGTTTTTATTGTCTCAACTCTCAAGATGCGGATTAGGTATGTCTTCTGGATTTTTTTATTATTTTCACTGTTTTTCTGCATAAATAAATAAATAAATCTTTATTGGCCAAAACAAAAATGCATGTGAATTACAAAAATAAGACAATCGTTGTGTGCCAAAAGGCGGACTTATTGCTAACGCAATATCTTACAGTCAACCCGAAATCCTCATTAGATTTTTTTTCTTTTTTGAATGACAATGTATTCATGTTTTGTTCATGTGGGTGTCACATACAATATAAAACAAAATAAAATGTTAAAGGTTCCGAGTCTTGACACACTTACCCATCATGTTATACGGACGCGGATGTCTCAAGAGAATGCGAATATCCGCATCCCTGATAGCCATATGTGTACATATGTACCACCACAACAATAACAATATAAAGTAAGTACATAGACATTTGATTTTATATTACATAAGGTCGAGGTAATATAACCTACATACTTGATCTAATAAACCTACCCCTATTATTAAACCCTTTATTACATTCCTATCACCTTACTTTTTACTTTTTTAGCCATCAATTTTAGTGCTTTCACCGAGCACTTTCGCTGAAATCTTCAGGGGATGCATGAATATAACAGTCGTGTATATAAGTTTTCATTTGGGGGGGAGGGTGCATATAGTATTTGACTTTGGGGAGGGAGGGATGAAAATTAAACCTGACCAACTGATCTGACTAATAGCGCCGCAGGCGAAACTTTTCGTGAAGGTGAGTGAAAAAGGTCGTGTTTTGGTTTAAAATTGTGTAGTAAAGGTAAATATTGTAATTGTGGTGTACAAGAACTACGAAAAAAGAAAGAATGGCGCCGCAGGCTAATTAAAAAAAATGGGCGAAGTGATGAACCTGGGTGTCTTTCTAAATGTTTAACAATAACGTTTTCTTTTCCTCACATATGTAATAATGTATGTATGTAATATTTTCTACTTCATATATTTTTATTCAATTTGTTATTTTCTGTTTTTTTCCTGGGGTTAACTGGAATAAATCGCAGTTCTGCGATAAGTTCGCCCTAGTAGATAACGATTTATAATCTGTACTTTGTCCAATTGTCCATTTTTTATATTTATATGTATTCGTTGTTCACTTAAAGATTAAATAAATAAATGAATAACCTTTTAATATAATTGTTTTACATTTCGAGGGTTCGCTCCTATATACTCGTACGCTCTTTGTTCGCTCTTATTACAACCATAGTGAATGTACTAGAGTCATTTTTCTTTAAGATTTATTTTATTCACCTAACCTCACTTGTAATAATATTATTATTAAAGAATATTACTGTTATTGGTTTCAATAACTTACCGCCTTTCATAATAACTGATAAGTAATAAGATTTGAAGAAGAAAACTTCTTCTCCGCAAATATCAGATATAGTCCAAGAGCCCGCTGCTTAATTTATGACGTATCTGTTTTTTGATCGAAATGTGGTACAAATGATAGCTTACCAATAGGGTTTTACATCGCACTAGGGTTGCCTATCAAAATCTTGCCGCAACCCCCCCTGCCCCCCCCGAAAAGGTCCCTCTTCGCGGTTTTTCGCATTTTATAGGAATATGGTAAGAGATAGGAGAAAGTAGTCAATGACAAAAATAATCCTTGCTAAATTCTCTACAAAAAATGTTTTGCAATTTTTTCGTAGAACTAGCAGTTTACCCGCAATAGCCGGTCCAAAACCGAAATTCATTTAAAAAACTAAAAAAATGAATTTAAACTAAATTGGTTGAAAATTGATAAGAGCTACAGGAAAATAGTCAAAGAACGAATTAATTACCATAGTCTTAGCTACAAAACGAGCTATAACTTATTTTCATACATCAATTAATTTAGGAGTTATTGGAATAAAACTCAGTGACGAAAATTCTTAAAATTTAGTTTTTCATAAAATAACCAGCGATATAGCGCCGCAGGCCAAATATTTTTTTCCATAAAATGTTAGTGATAATGGGCAGAAGAAAGTTAAAAAAAAAATCAAAATTTTTTTTTTTTTTTTTCAAAAAATATCCTGTTTTTCGACCGGCCATTACGGGTAAACTACTAGTCCTATGAAAAAAATGACTTAACATTTTTTGTAGAGAATTTAGCAAGGATTATTTTTGTCATTGACTACTTTCTTCTATCTCTTAGCATATTCCTACAAAATGCGAAAAACCGCGAAGAGGGACCTTTTCGGGGGGGGCAGGGGGGGTTGCGGCAAGATTTTGATAGGCAACCCTAGTGCGATGTAAAACCCTATTGGTAAGCTATCATTTGTACCACATTTCGATCAAAAAACAGATACGTCATAAATTAAGCAGCGGGCTCTCGGACTAATAGCAAACTATCAAATAAATTCGGTAATAATATCTAAGCGTTACTGTTATTACTGAAAATCACCCATTTCGGTAAAGATTTCTCGTTTGTTCCCTGCTCAGGTGTCTTATTCATTTTTATGAGCCCTGTAGGCATAGAAATGTGAATAATTCTATATTGTTGAAATTTGTAGAATATGAAGAATATTTAAAACTAAGGAAAAGTCATCACGCTGTCGTTTTTTTAAAAAAAACTTGGGGAGAGGAGGTTACTATTTAGAATGGAAAATTATGGAAAATTAATTACGCCACATACTTATTTTCTAACGTATACGATGTTTATACGTTGAAATATTTTAAGTATGGTGGATAAAATAATCCGATTCAAAAAACTTATGTTTTCTGAATCTGAATATTTATGATTTCATTTTCCTTAATCTGCTAAAAAATATTGTTTGTACAAATTCTGTGCTGAAAAGAAAACATAAAAAAGGATGTACCTACTTACAGGTTCCTGGTTGGTACGGAAACATTATGAGACTGCCACAGGATAATAATATGATAAAAAGGACAATGGATCCAGAAGAGCAGGCAGACCCCTGACTACTTGGATGTGCACAATCGCAAGGCGAGGCTTCGTGTGGAGGATGCGGAGGACAGAAAGACTTGAAGGATAAGGACTAGGAGAGCCGCGCCCAAGTAAATGCTAGGACTAAGGTGAGGGCGAGGAAGAAGAAGATGGTTCCCAATTTTATGGTGTTTACCAGTAAAGAAGGTAATGTGATATGTACCTAGTCTCTCAGGTAATAAGATCTCCATTTTCATTTTCGTTTTTCCTAGAATAGCTAACCCCGATGTGAATTTCCCGTAAAATGTACGTAAATACGGAACTATTTATAGCTGAAAACAATGAAATTTTAGTCTTTGCTATCTGCTAGAGAGTTTTAGGTTAATTGTCAGTCTCAAGGTTCGTTGGTTCATTGGTTTTCAGAAGGTCAATAGCCATAACATTGTGCGCAGAATCCGTGTCAGATTATAGTGAACAATATCCCTGAAGATATGCAGACTCCGTATTAGACAAATACACGTGGGATTACATTACAATACTAGTACACTCATAATATTACCTATACTATCCAAACAATCATAAATAGCTAGGTACTACAGCTTTTGTATCTATATATTTTATTTATTTATCGTATAGTCGTACAAAGTACATCTTCTTCTTCTTCACTTAACTAGCCTTCTTCCCTCCATTGCTGGGTATAGGCCTCTTCCAACTGTTTCCACTCGTCTCTGTTCTAACCCTTCCGTATTTATTTATTTATTTATTTAATCACATGGGCACAAACAGTTATAACAGTACATATCAACAATTAAACAAAAACAGAAAGCAAACCAGCGAAGGCCCGTCAATTTTACCAGAAAAACATTTCTAAGTTAAAACAAATTAAATTTATAAACCAGTTATAAGTAAAGAAATATTATATGTATGTATAGACAAAAAGAACAAATCAGGTAAAATGATATTCAATGATATGTATGTACGATAAATTAGTAAGGGATGCACACAGATACTCCCTCCCTCACACACACAATCCAGATACAGACACACACACACACAGAAACACACACACACAAACATACACACAGAACATGG
This sequence comes from Ceraclea dissimilis, assembly GCA_963576895.1. Lineage (NCBI taxonomy): Eukaryota > Metazoa > Arthropoda > Insecta > Trichoptera > Leptoceridae > Ceraclea > Ceraclea dissimilis. The sequence goes on along the minus strand of OY756367.1, from coordinate 648,017 downwards.
ACACAATATTAAAAGACAATCCAGGTTCCTCCAGCGATTCGGACTATGTCGTCAGTCCATCTCTTTGGTGGCATTCCGAAGCTCCTTCTATCTGTCCAAGGCCTCCACTTCAATATTCGTGGCGCCCATCTATTGTAAATTCTCTGCGACTTTTGAGTAAACGAGTTTCTGTCTTTCGGAAAAAAATATAACGTGTGTTTTTCACATTTTCTTTTTTTGAGAAATATATACAAGTGTAAAAATCTTTTACGGTTATTTTCTAGATAAAGGTTCAATGTATCTAATCTATTTTTTCCAAAGCATATTTAGTAACGGTTGTCGACATCCATGGTCTCCCGTTTATAAAAATGACAATATGCATACTCTTAAAAAAAGTCGATCATAAATTGCGAAACCTTGTTACACCCGTCGGAGCGAAATGATTAAGCTTTAAAAAATCATTTATATTCGGTCAGTCAACCTGTTAGCCTTTTGCTAAAATAAACCGTATTTTACATTTTTGTTAACATAATATAATTAGTATTATACATAAAATTATTTTCGTTAGGTTCCCATGTTTTACATTTCGTTATTTTTATTCAGCATGGTCATTCCGCTGTCGAATATAGAAATATCCCAGGACTTAGTGTATTTACATTCGTTATACAGGATGTTGTTTTTTCGTTAATAAAATATTGTCTTAAGGGTGATGCATAATGTTAAAATGAGAAAAAATGACACCGCTTTTATTAATTACAACTTATGACAAAATTACTACCTACGATGACCACAAGGGCGACCACTTACCATATGGATAGACGACGTCTATTACCTATATTACGGAGGAGGAGAGGGGAATCCAATGCCCTGCAGTGGGCAAACGTGAGCTGATGATGATACGATAAAATTAACAAAATAAAATTAGGAAAAATAAGCCTCAAAATGTATCATTTTGGATGAAAAAATGCTGAAACAGTTTATCGTTCGCCCCAGTGAACATTATGTTTGTATACAAAAGAATAGGTAGGTACAATCTAAAATCAAAATTATACTTATGATTTCTCAAAAAAATAATTTGAATTTCAGTGTTTTTAATAATATTTTTCAGGTAAAATCGACGGGCCTTCACTGGTTTGCTTTCTGTTTTTGTTGAATTGTTTGATATGTGCTGTAAAAACTGTTTACATCTATGTGACTGAATAAATAAATAAATAAATTAAATGGAGTCAGTAGCTTTTTCAATATGAAACTCAAACGATGTTTTTAACAAACTCATGTCTTTTAAGATCAACGGTTATGTAACTTTTACGCACATTGTGTCTAGTGATTGTGAGAAGGTTTTACTAAGCGCTGTCACCCCGTAAAATATTTCGTATACGAAAAGGCAACATCCCTTATTTATTTTCATTTAAATTCAGTAATGTTTAATGAAATATTCATTACGACCCTGTATACCCATATTTTTCCTACAAGTGTACTCAGATTGACAGTTATTCGATTTACGCTTTTCATTCTCTTGAACCTGTACCTATACATTTTGTTGTAACGAGCGGAACAGGTCGATTGGGTTTGTACTTAAAACAGTTATTGTGTAGTTTAGAATTATTGTATTTTATACGTTTTTTGGGTTGTTGAGGTTTGCCAACAGAACTTTGTAACAGAACACGGCGAAAAAAAACACATTTCTAGACGTTTCTTTGCATATATTTCGAAACTATCAACCTTTACATTCCAATTCGAATTGAAAGTAAGTAAATAAATTTCCTGCAAGCTTGGCGTACAACATATTTATCCAAAATAAATAACAGAGCTATCAGCCCCTAACACTAACTTCCTAAGAATAACCTTCCCCTTTTCTTTATATCATCAGGACTATTCTGTAATTTTGAATATTATTCATGATCAATCAATTGCATTAACTGTTCTTAACCTATTAACTCTAGTAATAACTTAAATTATGCTGGATTTCACCAACTTCTTACGTGAGTATTAGCGGAGATAGGTGCCACTTTTCATCATTTTTCACACAAAATTTGTACTATGTGGCTCCGATCTTCGCTAATATTCACCTAAAAAGTTGGTCAAATCCAGCATAACTTTATTACCTGTTCATTTAACCAATCACATCAATCCCAAGAAATTAAATCTGAATTATTTGACGTAAATCGGAGTTGGTGTATTTTTGGAGTAACGACCGAAAAAAGAATATTGTTGGCTTAGGGTGAAATAAAAAATGGCAAAATTGAGTGTTATAATATTCTTGTGATTATATTTCAAAATTTATTTCAGGCCTTTTCTAATTTCCCTTGAATTAATTACCGAATATTATTATAACTGGAACATTTTCGTCTCACAAAAAAGCTCCCGTGGGATCCCCAGGTTCTAGAAGATGCTTTTACCCTTTTTTATGTAGATATTTTTCGATGTTATGTGTGAGCCAGCTATATTTTTAAACTTTACAACAATATGCATTTCATACCTTTTACAGCACTGATGTTTCGCCCGTTTTCAACAGATGTCGATAGTATCGAATGATTGGTTAATTGTGAAACATTCTCGAACTGAAGCATATTTATACAAGTTCTAAAAACGTAGTGGATGTGGTAGAATGGGATTAAGTGTCCACTTATTGACTCGTAAGCGTCGGAATACCCATCCTGCTTCCTCTCCAAGGGAGTTCGCATAATGCTACATTATGTGAATATAGATGGGTAACCTCTTTTTCTATTCTATTGAGGAGTGGAAAAACTGTACGTAAAATGATTCTAGCAATACCAAAAATAATTTAGGTATATCTTAATAAAACATAATTCTTATTACTCTTGCTACCTACCTTATTTTAAGACAAAGAGTGACATCAAAGAATGAAAAGGGGAGGAGCATTTTAGATGTGATGAGACCGGCCTCCGAGAAAAGAGCCTTAACAAGGGCTTAAATCGTTTGAACTCAAATAAATAAGCATTTTGTTTGTGTAATAAACGTATAAATATTTGACTTATGATATAATCCTATCGATCAAAACACGGTATTAGCAAACAGAATAACAAATGTATATATTTATATACCTAGTACTGTTTAAGGGCTTGGTACCAATAATGACGTCACAGTCATTTCGCACGGCAAGGTTCAAAATTACGTGAAAAATCGCATGAAAAAATGGTAAAAATAGCGTTTTTTCCATTTTTTGGGGTTAATTTTGCGTTTTTTAAAAAGCTTTTACGGTTATCCTCTAGATTTTATGCATATTATCAGTACAAAAAAAAATTTCTCCGCGACTTTCGGGAAACGAGTTTCCGTCTTTCGGAAAAAAGTTCAGAGGTGTTTTTCACATTTTTTTTGAGAAATCTATACAAGATATAAAAAATCTTTTACGGTAATTCCCTAGATAAATGTTCAATGCATCAACCCTATTTAGTTCCAAAGCATATTTAGTAACGGTTGTCGAGATTTAAAGTCTCCCGTTTTTAGAATTTTTTGAAATGTCGGTATGCACACTCTTAATTCCAACATTAATTTTATATGAAAGTTAATGTTTCATTATAGAGAATTATCTTTGATCTCAATTTCTATACGAACGTGGAATATTATTTTAATTAATATTTTAATATCGGAAGGGCTATAGGTTCCATGAGGCAATGATAATAATTATTATTATCTATTAAAAGCTTAATGAAAGCACAATAAGATCAAAAGTCACGTTGGAGACCTTTTTATTAACTAAAACAATGGATCCTTTTCACGAAATGAAAAGCTCTTATCTATAAGTCACATACAATACCTTTTAACGGAATCATAATGTAGATCAGATGTAATTCCCAAGATAAAATGAAAATTTGGACAAATTTAATTAATACAATTCACTAAAATTTATAAAATAGTTCACTATATAATCACAAATTTTATGAAATTCCTAGATCAACGGCTGAATTTTACAAAGAATTTTCTAAATAGACACAACAAGGGATTAAAGTCGAATATTTTTTTATTTAAGTAGGTCCAATTATTAAAAAACAAAAATATTTTTCACATTTTGATTAAAATAAAAAAAAAAGATAGAACTATTTTTTTATACACACTTTTTAGTCGACGAATTCAACACATATTTCAAGGGTGGTTGCGCTTATCAATATTTCGTATGTGTTATCACTCCGCTTGTGATAAAGTTTTCCAAAGGGGGTGTTGTACAGAGAGAGGGGGTGTTTTTTGTTCCAAGGTTGCGATACGCGAGTACGACGTCGTCCGCCGGGCGACGCCCAACTGTAACTGCTTATATCAGCGCCTCTTCATCCCTTCATCTGTCTCCCTCACACCCTTAACCTGTTTCATCTCGCGTACAGCCTGATAGTTACCCCGCTGGCTGCTGTAAATATTATTATCATGCCGACTCATGTTATTACTGTTAACAGAGGAATACAATACCCTCGCCTATCCCATTACCAGGACACGATATTAGAATTTACTTTACACTTGCTTCACATATTACTTTTCTTATTCTTCAGTTCTGGTCCTGATGGAAGAAGGCTGCTCCCCTGGGGACCTTATTTTGGGAAATGACAAGGCGATATCCTGTCGCCCCACATTGGAGTGGCAGACATGCTGAGTAAGTTAATAAATAAACCTGGACTCCCTGACGATGCATATGGTCCTTAACATACATAGATGTGAATACAAGAAAGAAAAAACATATTAAAAGAATTACTTACCCATTGGGCTAGGCGTTAGTTCCTTCATGTCGTAGCTAACTTTGAGTTCATATCTCTTAAAAAGGTTAAGCTTTCTCTGAAGTCCGTTGATGGCTAAGGACACGGCTTTCAGATAGTCCCTTGTGCCAAATGATTTGTACGGAACCACAAGACCAATCCGAAGTTCTTTGCTTGACTGAAAAAATGAAAGATAACATTATTTTTAATTATTTTATTAAGAAACGTGGACATAAATAAATAAATACATCTTTATTGGCCAGTAAATATAAATAACAACAAAAACAAGACAATGCAGTGTGCCAAAAGGCGGATTTATTACATAAGCTCAGACAAGACATTATAACGTAGATAATTTTATCGTAGCTGTACAGGTTGCGGTGGTTGGGACATGTAATGAGGATGTATTTCATTTATTTGTTAACACTTTTGGTAAACAAGATACAGAGACGTGTAAACATTAAATTTCAAATATGAATCACAACATGGAGCGAGCTTATCGCAGTGCTGCGATCTCTGCCAGATAACACTTATACGTACTTATGTATATTATTCAACAATTATACTTATATATATAATTTACTGAAAACTTCAGTCACCATCCTCGTGAACCTGATCGACATGATCGAGTTAAGATAATTTTAGAATCAGTTTTCGTAATTTCATTAAACAAAAAAATATTCTTAATTCCAATTTGTGTGGCGTCATCTTGAATAATGGTCCAAAAATAAAACCTATAGAACTACAAATTCGTAAGTTTCTATTTAGTTTCAGATTGAAAGCGGCGAATTTGATAAAAGTACCTACCCAAGTGTTGGGTAAGTTATTAAAGTAGTGGGTACTTATGTATCGAGTGGTACATAAGTATTTATCTTCAAACATTTCAGCAAATGTTGAGAAACAATGGTATTAGTATTGATTGGTTTAATTAAAGTTGGTAAACAATTCTAATTGTTGTGGTATATAGAACTACGAGTACATTTATTATACATACCACCATGGGCGTCACCAGCCTCACAGCTAGTGGGGAGGGGGGGGGAGGGCAGCAAAAATTTAAAATAATTATACAGTACTAAAAACGCGTAAACAGCGCCGCAGGCGAAATTTTTTTATGACACGTAGTGAAAAAGGTCGTGATGAGGATTGGTTTTTTTGAAAATGTATCTAATAATTTGCACAATAATATCTATGTATTAAATATCTTTTTTATAGAAAGTAATAAAAAATAAAGCTGCGGGCAATTTTTTTAATGAAACAATTGTATTTTGATGGATTTTCATATTTATTTTAGAAAAATTATGACATGATGAGAAAATGTGTGGTAATATAATTATAATTATACCAGCACGATAGTTGCTGTCTGGGGACTAGAACATATTGTGCAAAATATCATATTGATTATATTTTAATTATATTGTACATAGATATTTATGTTGGCCAAACGATAAAAAAATAAATAAAAAAATAAATAATATGATTTTTTGGAAGTTTTTATTATTTAGATGGACACATAATATACCTATGCCAATCTCTAGGGGAGGGCAGCTGCCCCCTCTGACGACGCCCATGTACATACGAATACCAATCTTCAAGTGTTATAGTTTAGATTTTATCTCTTACAATTAATTACGACCCAAAATTGAATTTTGGGTAGGTAATAAATTTCCTTATTATTTATTAGTGAGGGGGCGTCCCAACGTGTCAAGTGTGTATATGAGTAGGAATTAGGGTTAATAACTATCGTTGCACTACATGTAAACAGGGTGTTTAAGACTGGGAAGGGGAACCTAACTATGGTCGTGTCATTTGGCGGGTTAAGGTTCAAAAACTCATGAAAAAATGTTAAAAGTAGCTTTTGTTTAATACTTTTTGGTGTTAATTTCGCTTCATTATTTAATTTGTAATTTCCTATATTTTAAGGTATTTATTATTAATATGAAAAATATTTTTTCTTTGCGAATTTCCGAAAACTAAAATTGATTTCGAAAAAAAAATTAGAGGTGTCTTTCACTTTTTTTTAGAATAAAATACAAGATACAAATAATCTTTTACAGTTATTCACTATAGATAAAGGTTCAATGTTTGTACTTACTCTATTTTTTCGAAACCATTTTTATTAAGGTTTTTGAGATCTAAGGTCTCTTTTTTATGTCAATATGCATAATTTTAATACGGACTCTTATCAGTTATTTCACGAACAGAAATTCCATGAAAACTTCTGACCCAAGTCAACTTCGAATTCTCGAAATGAACGAAAGCCCTTTCGGTCACTTTAATTTTATGTATGCTTGCATGAAAAGTTTATTATTTGGTGCGGTTGGATGCACAACGAACCTCTAATCAGTAGGTGCAATGTTCGAATCTCTGTGATGACGATGTATTTTGCAAATCACGACAAAATATGATATTTTAGCATACTGTGCAATGAGTATTTGGGATTGTGTATTGATTTAGACCAGATCCTTTACTAAAAAAAAACTACAAGCAAAAAACATTTTATCAACCAAATTGCTGGATTATTATATCTAACAAATTGCGGGAATAATGACATGTTTCAGTTCATTTCAGAGTTGAATTTTAAATTATTTTTTATCGAGAAAATTTACCAAAATCACATTTGTAACTGGTAAGATCGCCAAGATATATTTTATTTTATCCATTTTTTAAGCCTTAGGTTAAAATCTTTATTATTAGCTTAGTACCTAATCTTCTTTTTCCCTACTCAATTTTTCAGATGTTCAGTTACTATGGCCCTAAATTGTACAATGAAAACAACACATTTGACATTCAAACACAGCAGAGGTCATTTGATAAAATGATACTCAATATCTTTTCAACTAACGAAGTCCTAAGTAGCTTGTTTTTTTTACAAAAAAAAGCGACCTTTTGACCTAAAAGGAGTAATATTACATAAGAAATAATATATTTTCCATTATCAGACAAAAAATATCAAAAAACCTTCTCATTATTACATTTTAGTAATACGTTCCTAATGTTTCAATAGAGACGTCTGCTTATTGTAAAAAATATCCTAAAATATTACTATCACCGCCATCTATAGAATCCAGATGAAAGGGAAATGTTTCAGAACAAAGTTTCGAATTTTCACACATAGATGGCGGTATTGGTGTACTTCTTTATTTTGTAATTTAAATACACAACTCAGTCGGTCACTGTTTCTTGCTGTTACAAACGGAGATTTTATAAAGCTTTTATTCATATTCGCACATGGAGAATGGCGCTAAACATAAACATAAAAAAATAAGTTTGAAGTCAATTCTGTACACATATAATTAGGAAAGATATTATTTTTTTACAATTAATTATAGAACACGTATAGCATTCCAAAGTCAAGACTATGGAAATGTCCTGACGCCGTCGACAGCGGTATGGAAAGAGGAGATCACTGTGTAGTATAAAAAATGCTAGGACTTATCTAAATAAAACTCTTCATACTAATTCAACGTAGATAGTTAAAACTTACGTAGTAGAACTCAAAGAAATGATTAAAGACCTCCATGATGCATCCTTGAGAATTGGCTTGGAAATGAACATGGGAAAAACAAAAATCCTGAGCCCAACTCACGATAGAATTGACATCGACAATAAAACTATTGAAGTCGTCGATGAGTACATTATATCTGGGGCACAAAATAAAACTAGGAAAGGAAAACGAAACTGCGGAGCTACCACGTCGAATAGGACTGAGTTGGGCTGCCTTCGGCAGGTTGAAATACATCCTTGGGAACAAAGAGGTGCCAATAAGCCTGAAAGCTAAAGTCTACGACTCGTGTATCTTGCCAGTAACCACGTACGGCCTAGAGACTATGTCCCTCACTATCAGAAGCGTACAAAAACTAAAATGTGTTCAGCGAGCAATGGAAAGACAAATGTTGGGCGTCAGTCTTCGAGATAAAATTAGAAATGAGGAGATCAGACGTCGAACAAAAGTTGCCGACATCGCAGAAAGAACAGCAAAGCAAAAATGGCAGTGGGCGGGACACGTGGCGAGACAGGACAGTGTCAAATGGACACCTAAAATCCTGAAGTGGAGGCCCTGGGAGAACAAAAGAGGCGTAGGAAGACCACAGAAAAGGTGGACAGATGACATTGTCCAGCTTACGGGTCGTAGATGGCAGCAGATAGCCCAAGATAGAAGACAGTGGAAGAGTTTAGAAGAGGCTTATGTCCAGCAGTGGAACGCAAGTGGCTAGCAGTAAGTAAGTAAGTAAGTTAAAACTTTGAAGTAGATATGCACAGTTCAAAAAAGTTCGATTTGCATTGTCAATTTGCAAATGTATTTTTGTAAAATCGTCGGATTTTCTATAATACATGTCGTAGTTGGAAACAAGTAGTTATCTCAACAGATATACAGCAAAGGATGGACTTTCCATCAGGCTCATGACTGACCGTCGGCTGACTTATTCGATTCTCGACCAATTAAGTATACAGTGATCACACTAAGCCAGCCGACGATCTGCCAAAAGCCTGATGGAAAGTCCATCTTTCGCTGCACATCTTCTGAGATAACTATCTACTTGTTATACTTATAGGTTTGTATAACTTTAAAATAAAATTTTCAAACCAAACCGTTTGATGGTAATCACCTGAATTTTAGGCTCATTCATATTCTGTCTGTAAAACTGGCGGTAAATTTAAATTTTTAATTATGTTCCGTTGATATACTGAGTTTGAATTTATATTTCACAGAAGAAGAACTCGTTCCACGACCTGTCGCAATTATTTCCACGTGTTACAAAACGGTTATTTTTTTAAAATCTATTAGCACTGCTTCTTAAATTGCAGGTGACACAATAGACTGTATGATTTATTTATTCATTTTAAAAAATACACTATAAGGGCATATACGAAAAATTGTTCACTAATGCGGCTATTTATTACAGCTATCCCAATAGCCTATACAATTACGCATATAGATTAGAAATAGGATACTACCTAAGTAAAGACATGTGGCAAGACAAGACAGTATCAGATGGTCACCTAAAACGAATGTGACGGATGCACGCAGCGTGTTTGAGAATAGAGAGGTCTGGTGTTTTGCCCTCTTTACCTACCCTACAAGAGATGTTGTTTGAGCGAGATAGATAACAAGCAGATAATAGTATATAATATTATATGGATATCCATGGAAGAATACTAGGTATTTCTGGAATTCCACTGTAGAACAAGTCCATACGATTGCATTTTTATTTCTGGAATCCAATAAAATATTTCTGTCGACATTTTTTTCTTTTTTTAAATTTCAGCTTTCAAACGATTGTTTTATCGACTGATGGAAAAAATACCCAAACAATTTTATTATCGACGCAATCAATAGGTATTTTTGTAAAAGGTGCTGAATTCAACACAATTCAATAAATTTTGAATACTTTTGTATTGAAACTATAAAATATTTTTTTCACAATTCGTTTTCGATTATTGATAAGTGGTAACTCCCACTAGCGTAGCATGGGGGGAGGGGGGGTCCGCCCCGCGCGGTACTTTTTAGAAGGCGGAATTTTGGAGCAAAATTTCAAAAATTCATTAAATCACATTTGTTTCATCGAAGACTTTTTTTGACGCTATTTTCTCTTTTTATCCCATATCAAAATTTTAGTTGTAGGGTCTCTTCTGGGGTAGGCATAGGGAATTTAAAAATTTAATAAGGGATTTTGACAACAGACCCTAACACGTGTGCTGCCACCTGGTGTGAATTTCTGGAAGCTGCTAACAAAACAACCCATTTGAATTGAAGATCTCTTGGATTAATATTTTAACATCAGCATATATTATTTTGATGGAAATATTGTCTGAACGCGGTGTGAGGACTTAGGAATTTTATTATCGAAAACGTCTATAAAATGTCTCCGAGAGTGATTGATCGAAAACTTCGGAGAATGGAAGGTCAATGAAGAGGATAATAGGAAAAAATACCAATATTATTATTTTCTTTACAATGACTAAATCTATATAAATGTCGTAGACATAGACACCAGCGCCATTGTGACAGTTCTTTGAACTAATTTTGTAGGTTGGCATGGGCACTAATGAACGTACCAGCCTACTAAATTAGTTCGAAGAACTGATACAGTGGAGCTACTGTCTGTGATATAAAAAATGAAACTCTTTTTCGTTATCTTGTACGAAGACAATCAAATTTATTCGAATTGGCGCGGGAAATTATAGAATCTTTAATAAATAGCCATACTCTAAAATTTCACTTATTTAAATGGATTCCAATTTTCTAAATACCCATTGTAAATTTTCATGAGAAAATTATATCCGCACCCAAATAAAAAATAAGCTATTGTATTTATTAGATGCCATTATCCCTGTGAAAGACAGTACCATTTTTAGTCATTTAACTTTCACAGACCTAATGAAAACGAAAAAAACCCATACTTATCTTGACGATAAATTTTAGACCTGAGAACTAGATTTTATATAACTACTTTTATTACTTTTTCACAAAAAGAGCGAAGGGTTGGACACGCCTAATAGTAGTTTTAGTGAAACCACGATAGATTTTTGGATGAGCAGCGCAAGTATTTGAGTTTTTTGTGTAGACAACATTCAACAACTGTTTGGTGGAGGTCTGAGTTCGATTCACGGTTGCGGCCTGCTGGAGGCCTGCTGGAAATTCCATCCTTAGCTGTATCATCTGTTGCGATTCCTAGCTACTAAATTGTGTATGATTTTACGAGGGGTGCTTTGACGTTTGCAAAATCATTGCGGCGGGCTTAAGACAGACCAGGGTGGGCCAGACTGCTGCGAGAAGTACCGCATGAAGGTCACAAGCCTCAGCGTTGAAGGACCGATTTGGAAGAGAGAGAGAGAGGGTGCTTGCAACACCCCAGTCTTAAACCTACAGACTTTTTTTACTTTCAGCTCTGGGACTGTTAAAAAGGACCCGATAATGTTATTACAGCGGGTGGGTCTTCTTATTATATTGAAATAAAATTATATTGCAATTCCCTCATAAGGGTTGGTTAGGTTATATTATTATATTGGGACATTGGCACGAAGAAAGACATAAGATAGAAATACATAAAAATGATAATTACCTATTGTGTGAATCGATATTAGTGATGGGCGATTATGACATATTTTACAGTCGAAATAATCGAATTCGTTTACATTTTACAATAGACCGCAATAATATAAGTCTCTTCTATAACCAATGAATTCAATATTGTTTGTGAGTGCTGTCCTTTTTAGTTTTGTTTGTTGAATTAGTTATAATGTAGAATACTCTAATATATAAATTGACTTAATTATAATGATTAACTATATGTGTGCACCTTAAATAGGGCAGTAGGGACAAGTGGGGTACAATGAAACGGAAAAATCATTTTCATTTTTTAAAAAATCTGTGCTTACAAACTGAACGAAATTTTTGTACTTACATAAACTTCACTCTTTTATCTAAGAATTAAACATAGAAACGAGATCAAAAATTTATCCTAACCCTATTTTATTTTTATTTTCCCGAGACCTTTCCTCTGTTTCATTGTACCCCAGATCTGGGGTACAATGAAACACCCCCTGGGGAGCATTAAAAATGAAATGAAATAAAAATATTTATTATCAAAAACATATTATATCACAATAAAAGATGCAACAAAATAAAAATAAACAAAAAAAAGAAACAAAACAATTTAAAAACATTGATCCAAGGCCGTTGACAAAAAGAACGAAATAGTACTGTAACTTTTTTTTTTTAATTTTAAATATAATAAAAATATATTAATTACCTTTACCTAAATAATATAACAAATAAAAAAATAAAATAAAAAATATTTTCAAAAATTTTCGGTGACATTATTATACAATGTTACTCTGTTTCATTGAACCCCGTTTCATTGTGCCCCGACTAGACAAAAAAACTTCAAATACAAATTGTCATTTTTTTTACTATAAGGTCACGTGTTGCAAAATGTGTTAATCAAGGCCCTAAATATGCTATTTACATATAAACAAATATTTTAAAGCTGGTGTCAATGGTTCTTCCGTAACACTTAATGGTTTTTCACTGCCAATTTAAACTTTATACTGTCAAAAACCATTTTTTCCCTTACAAAACTCACATATCACACTGATCCCCGGAACAACTAATTTCATATGTAACCTGAAGAATTACCTAATTGATCAAGCAAAAAGAGAACGAAAATTTGAAAAACTGAAGATTTTATTTTGATTGTTTCATTGTGCCCCGTGTTTCATAGATCCCCACTTGTCCCTAATGATGTTTCTTTGTACTGTGTTTCCATCTTGTATTATATATGTTGCTGTCTGTGTGTGTGCTATCTGAATAAATAAATAAATAAATAATACGTTGTCGGTGTTCAATCGATTAATACGACCGATGCATACTTACTTAATAAGTTCATAGTTAGGTATAAGTCAATTATTCGATGATACTCTATGTTTGTAAGTCGATTTTACTTTTAGGCGACTATTTTTATAAGGCGACTAATAATGACCGTGATGTCATATTTTAAAGTCAGTCAAAAGTCAGTCAAGAAATATAATAATGGTCTCGGATCAGTCTGTAAACACAATATTATTTGATGAAGACAATGGCATTTCTACTAAAGAAAAAGTGTTGCCAAAAAGCTACATCGAAAACCTTTCTCAGCACACCATAAATTTACCTATACAACACTGCACACAACTTGCAAAAGTCAATGATACTATAGTCGGCTTGTAGTCGAAAAATATCTAATCTATTTTTTCGAATATATTAGTCGAGCAGTTGCGATATTTTTTCTATCGACGTAATCAAATATGTCGTCGATTAGAGGAACATCACTAGTCAATATACCAGGATAAGTAAGTTATATTGGGCGCCTCCGGTCCTGTATAACATAATAATTTTATTTATTGGCGTCCTTATAACATTACCCATCCTGTCCTGCCATAACATTACCTTCGTAATCCGTCAATCCTTTAGATATAATAAAATCATAAAGTCAGTAAGATTTTGCAGGTAGGTACCTGCTCGTTACACGTAGAATTACAAAGTTTCATGAAGCTTACCATGAAAATACTTAAGTACCTGATCGTGCTTTTAAGAACCAAGCTTTGACTTAAAAATGCGCAAAAAAAGGTAGAACGGAGATAGGTTATAGAGATTTTTATATTCAAGAGTAGTTGATTGTGCAAATCTGAAACTTAATAATAACTAAAATTTTCCATTATTAGTTTCATTTTTTTATTCAATTTTTTCAAGGGTTTAAAAAATAAATTCCAAGCTTTTCGCACAGACAAAAATCTAGTAAAAAGAAATAAAATCTTGTCATAAGGACATAATCATTAAATTTAATTAGTATATCAATCATCCTTTCAAGAATTCTTTCTCCATTATTTATTATTTCGCTGTCAAAACTTAGAGACGAAGGTTCAATGTTTCTACATAAATATAATAAATTTTCCCGTGATCCCGTGTACTCTGGCGTACAATACAAAGAAATCATGGAAACAAAATGATATTCCCTGTGTTCTCCTTGCCCTCATCAGACGTCGACACATTTCCAATTATTGTTGCAAATTCCTCCTCATTGAACAGACCTCAACCTTCGTCATTTAAATCTTATTATAAGGAGAAATGTTTCTTTGTGAAGTTTTTTTAATAACGATATGAAAAACGTAATACCTACCTATATTTTATACGTTCCTTTATTCTAGGATTGTTCATTGTTCCATTCGCCATTGGGGAAAAAATTACCTTCTGGGCCATATATTTTTACGCGTTTTTTTTTTTATTTTTACACATTTTTACACGCAAGAGGTGTGAGGAAGCGCGGCCGCCCGAGACTGGCCTGGTCCGATCATGTCGACCAGATCCTTGTCGCGATCCCCGACGTTTTTTTAGTAAAAGAAATCGGAGAGCGTGTATGACAAATTGTATGAAAGTGACGGAAGCTAGGAGTGTGTGCAAGGATAGGGCTGTATGGCGCTCTGTCCTCTATGCCTACCCTGCAAGGGACGTTTGGCACGTCTATTATATCTTTCGATGCAAATTTTCTTCTTGACTACTTAGAGACCTGAAACTTTGCCACTGTATGTAAACTGGGTGACGATACACAAAATATTATATTAGTTTTGTTTATTGTTGACGAAATCGTCAAGAAGGTCTGGACATTTACATCCAGACCTGTATTAATATGTCTCTGTTTTATAATTTCTCTCTCAAATTCTGTTGTCATTGACGTAATGTAGTTCTGCTCATTTTACATCCAGACCTGCATTGAACTAAACCACACCTGTTATAACTTTGTATTGTCACCAGTCACCACGTATTCATTGATTGCAGTCTTTTTTGCTTTTACAGTTTATTAATTTATCGCATTTAGTCTTGTGATGTTTGTTAACCTGACGATTCCAAGTGCCTTACATGGGGCCTACGGATGATTAGAGAACAATAAACAATAATATGGGAGTCGCCAGCTTCGAAGTTAGGGCAACTAAAATTTTGCCGCAGGTGAAATATTTTATGAAATAATCGTAATTTAATGGTTTTCATAATAATTTTAGAAAATTCATGATACGATGAGAAAACTATATGTTATATTATTATATTTTTTTTGGGGCCCGGGGTGGTGCCCATGTATTGTGTTTATACTCTTCAAACGATGAAATCAAATAGCGAAGTTAGTACATCTGGTTCACCTTGTGAATTTGTGGTCACAAGTTCAAATCCCAGCAACTTCACAAACTTTCATCCATATGTAACCTTCGCCTTGAAGATATCATGACTTAATAGTATGTCCGAATGAAAAAATGTATGTCAATGTTTACGAATCGACTGACATAGACTATAGTTTAAATCATCACATTCCACCTAAGAGAACACTCACCAATAATTTCTCCATATCTGTTGTCATGCGTGGGATAGAGGATAGAAAAATAAACGTAAAAAATAAATAATTTTAAAATGTCGTATTGGACATTTAAATTATCAGGCGAAAATATACATTTCTTAACATATGTGTAGGTAGTTCTACCTAATCGCATTTTCTCTTATGTCTGGCATTCAATTATGGGGAAAACGATAAAAGAACCACGAAACAAAATAGGTAAGTACATACAAAGGTAGTAATACATTTTTATACCTGCTTAAAATACAAACGTTTCTGAGAGCGACTTTAACAAAAACAGATTTGTTTACAATTTTGAAGAAAATTGTGAAGGACATCAGGTAGGTAGGTATGAATAAAAAAAATCTGTTTTGATTTTATTGTACTAACATTATGAAAATTCGTTGTTAAGAAAAACACAAATAAATAAGTGAAACATCAGATTAAAAAAATCTTAAATTTCTGTTTGGATAAATCTATTGAAATATTTTCAAAGCGAAAATAACAGTGTTTTGTTTATTTCTTTGTTTGTTTTTAATAACAAATTACATTTTTTATTTTATTTTCGCTTTTTTATAAAAACGAATCTGGGTTTATTGAAATAAACTCAAGTACTTTCGTGTTGTACACTTCACAGAAATATTTAAAAGCTTTTGTCGTGAAGTGGAGTAAGTCTGCATCAGGGGTCGAAACCGCGCCAACGGAATGCCAGTCGAGTACCTTACCGACAGCTAACAACCACATCGATAAGAAAGATAAGTTATACTTTTTTGTTTGTGTTTATATTTTTAGTATTTCCAACAATCACCCATTTTGATTGTTTGTTACTAGTTTTAAAAGGGTTCGATTTATAATGTACCTACCAAGTCTGTTACATGACAGCTTCAATTAATGGTTCGATTCTAATTAATTTACAGAACTATCTAGTGAAAGTTTATTAATCGAATCGTTCCAACAAACTATACCATACAAAATGAAGTGGATATTTCAACGAAAACTATTTAGGTTTAGGGAAAATTATAAAAGTTTGGCAACGCTGTGAATTCAAATAATTATCTTTAGTATATACCAATACATATCTACGTACTTGTAGGTATTAGTTGCGCCTGAGGCAGCCGTTAAAAAATGATGAACATAATAAACACTTTCAAATATATCTACATTAAATATGAATTATTATTAGGTAGGTATACTCTTTGTATGACAATTCGTATTATGAATGTGACGGAAGCACGAAGTCTGGCGATCTGTCCTCTTTGCATATTCCGCAGGGGATGCGGCTTCAGGGAATAGAATATAATAGGTCCTCACATCTCGATAATTATTAGAATTTGATCACGAAGTAACTATAAAGTATGCTCCCATCTATGAGTTTATTGAAAATTTCGATCAGTTTTTAAGAATTTCAATAAATGGAGTGTGAGCGTTACGGATCCAGTCAGAATTCAGCGTATTCTATCCCCTAAACCCACGTTCATTGTAGGGTTGGCAGAAAAAACAGAGTTTATTGTGGCATTATTAAATAAATAATTATACTTATAATATTGTGTGAAAATTTCATCAAGATCTGTTCAATAACACCGCAGATATACGTAAAAATCGTGTTGACAAATCTGACTCCAAAACTTCAAAGCCCGTTTTCTCAAAACTAACCATTTGAGAGAAATATCTTGGAGGGTTGAGGCAATCAACAAAATGTCTGAACCACGGCACTGTCAAAGAATGAATCTTGTAGATAAAAACAAGTCCAATAGATAGTAGAAGACCATTACAAATTGGAATTACTCCAGGACAGCGTTCAAAGTAAATAGCTTCGTATATTATATATCCTTCCCCGACCGGAACTTTCGGAATGAATTCTTTCATTTCAAACTGATCGAACGGAAATAAGCGGTCTGTCTGAAAGCCCAATAGACGTAACAGCGATAGAGAAAGATATAATATGGGAGTTGGTTCTTCGTAATTGTCTTTATAAGTTCAGTACAATCTTATCCTTAAAGGAATTTCCGGCTCAATGAGAAATTATTACTCGGGGTAATTCCAACCACTTATTGTTTATTGTTTTATGCATAGGTATGACTGGATGTAATTGAAGCGAAACTAGGTACATCATTCCAATAACATTAGAACTCTGGAGCAATAGAACCTAGATAGAGACAGATAGATACGAGTAGATAGATACATTATTCAGTCATTTCAGTGTACGTGAAAACATGGATGGGTATTTCAATTCAAGTTAAAGCGACATTTATCAATATGTAAATAGTTTGTCTACGTTTAAGAGCATAACCGTGGGTGAACTACAGCTGATTGCCCTGTATCTCATCACATGGTATAAGATTTCCACAATAATACAACCATCACAGGATAAAATAACAAATTCAATCATTCCAAAGTACCTACTATTAAAAATAATATCTAAAAGTTTCCAGAATTTCCTTTGAATTATTTGAAGTCTTTTGGGTTCTTCCTCTCTATCCAGAGAAAAAATATTAAAGTAATTACTAAGATGGGACATTGGAAGATTCAGTTTTTTTTTGTGTCAAGAGCCAATTATTATTCATTTTGTCGTCCAACCATCATACTATACATACTTCTTAGGTACTTGTGATGTGATTTTTTGATTTAATTTAGCTGAAGATAGTAGGTAATAACGACCTCCTTAAATAAGATGAAGACTGATGGTGGGTTATGAGTTATGACACTTATCCTGAAGGATCACTCCGTCATATCTTCTGCCATAAAGATTTACAACATCCTTCAATTTCGATAGTCCCATTTCGTTAATAATCTATTTAGACAATACTAGCCAGTAATTTCTAGACACCAAAATTATTGACTATCTTCTTTTTATTCTTTCTCAGCCGTTTTAATTCCAATGCTGGACATAGGCCTCCCCTTTGACTTTCCACGGATCCTTATCCTGGGCATGCTGCATCCACTTGTTAATTGCGATTCGCCTCACATCGTCAGACCATCTTGCCTGAGGTCTTCCTACGCTCCTTTTGCTTGTTCTTGGTTGCCACTCGAGAATCTTTTTGGTCCATCTAGAATCTGAGAGTCTGTCTCCATAAGGCAGTATTATTACTGAAACGACGGCGACAGGACTTTTCTTTGAGTTCAAATGTTATTCATGTTATATAAATTGTACATATTTCTATGTATCTAATTAATATTTTTTTGACTACCGTCGCAGCCTTATAATACCTAAGCTTAACAAAAAGGCTATTCAGAACAATTATAATAATTGGAAAATATGAACAGGCTTTATTTATTTTAAATTCTTAATCAATTCCACGAAGGTTTCGCCCAATACAATAACTATGAACTATCATAAGCAAACTTAAAATTATGTGAATTTCTATTGGATAATTAATTCGATATCTCGCAACCATACAATTAATATTGAAAACTCTGAACTCTTGAAAACCATAATCCGTTTTTATAATTGTAGACAACAGAATAATACTTAGAGAATTCTGAAACACTATTGACATTGTTCAATTATAGAAATGTTGATTAAATCTTACCCGTTTTAATTTATAATATTTTAATCAAAGTTTCTCATTTCTAAAATAAAATAAGATTTTGAATCAGAATTTCCTGCGCCAATGCTCTTATAATACATTTTCATACGTTTAACAATTTATCCATTACAATAAAAAAGCTCAAGTTTGTAAATGTAGAGAGAAATATACTCGGACCAAAGAAGAGGTGTATGGATGCGCGGCAGTCCAAAAAACGCGTGGATCGACCACGTCGAATGGACGTGTTTTGAATAAAAGGAATCGTAGAGTGCCTATGACGAATTGCGCATGAATGTGACGGAAGCAAGAAATCTGACGTTTGAGGATAGGTGAGTATGAAGATCTGTTGTCTATAAATCTTGTATTTCGAAAAAAATTCAGAGGTTTTTGTTACATCTTTTTCAAAGATACAAAAAATATTATTTTTAAATTTCAATACGCCTACTCTTAAATACGAATTGAATACGTAGGTACCTACTTAGATAAAATTCCAAACTATTTCGCGTGCGTTGTATCATAAATAATTCTCCTTCCATTATGAAATTACTCTAATGTAAGCTTGCTTAATAATTACTCAATGAAATGACGCACTTAACCGAGCTACAAGGTTGAAAGCGGTGAGGAACATTAAGAAATGTGTCATACTCGTATGTCTATTCTAAACTCAGCTATTATAATTATTATAATAACTTTATTGCGAAAAAAACAGCAAGCTTTACCACGGTAGTGAGGTGTAAAAATAATATATCTATACAAATGCTCAGAATCAGAAATTAAGGTCCTTTTCTTCTGATTTTTTATGATAATTTTTCTCGAATTGTATCACCAAATCTATATTTAATTTATAGGTATACTGAATTTTGAAGCGAATAGATTACACCTGTACTAAACTTGATCAAACTCAAATTTGTCAATGATGATCAGGTGACAAAATTCGTACTTTTCTCCTCGGAGTATCTTCATGACCAAAGTACGTTATTTTTCGGATTTTGATATTAATCGGCAACTCTCAATTCTTCTCCAGTTTTAATCCTTATGATTCGTTTGCAGCTAAACCCCATGTCTCCTTCTCCACTCATCCCTGTCCTTTTCAACTCTTTATATGAGTCGAAGCCCATATCCTAGCACATAGGTCGTCCAGGTATTCTTTCCTTGGTCTCTGATGTAGTTTTTCCCCTCGTTCATTCTTCAATTAATTCAAATAAGAGACCATCTTGACGCACTATGTGGCCGATACATCTGGCACGTCTTTCTGCTGTTGCATCGAATAGGTCTTCTTCTTTCGTATGCATGCGTTATTGTACAAGTTATCTAGAAGTCATAGCTCCGCGTCAATATTCCGTAAGCAATCTATTGCCCTTGGCGTCACCTTTTCGATTTCTTCAAGAACCCCTGCAAACTTCTTGCCAGGACACCTCTCTACTATATGGTCAATCTGGCCTCGATCTCGCCATATTAACAAAGGGGGTTGTCCTTCCTGGTCCATTTATGGAGCAACTATCCACATCTACCGAGTAGGTGTCTTTTTCTTTCGATTTTGTTAAGAGACATCAATTAATTCAAAGTAAAACATGAAAAGGGATTGCTAATAACGAAAGATTAAGAACCTCTGCATTATGTAATTTTGTATAGATAGTTTGGGAATGTTTAAATTAAATTCGTCTCTAAATATTTGGGATTCTTCGCATTATTGTAATCTTCTCAGTGTTCACATTCACCACACCACGCCACTGAAATCTACATAGGTATTACATCATATTACATTATTATTACGCAATATTCTATAGTTCAAAGGTTTCTGCGACGTCTCAAATACCCAAGCTTTTTTGCAAAGCATTGGCGGATCTAATTCTTCAATTATTACTAAGGTTGATTTAAGATATACCTAAATTATTTAGGTATGGAACCGGATTTATCTGTACCTATTGCACAGACGGACTTACATATACTATACATATACATATAGACTTACATATACCTAAGTATAGATATAGTTTGAAATATTGTAGTAATAAATGAAATTTTGTAACCTCCTTGGACAAGGATATTGAAGGAACGTAATTCGGGGGTGGGGTTTGCCGGGGGGCTCCCTTAAGGCTAACCCTGGGCCCACCTCTTAATAATATTTTGCTAGAAGTGCGGCTATTAATGCGCCTGAGCTACCCGGGGATGTGGAGGGCCTTAAGCCCGCGGGATTTTCCTTCAATGAACAGACGGAATTACGTTAAGTCTTTCCTCAACAGAGACGAGAGACATCTTAATTCACACAATGCGGCGTTATGTGAACTCCCTTGGAGGGAAGGAAGCAGGATGTGTGTTCCGACGCTTACGAGTCGGCTTTGGCTGGCTTAAGTGATCACTTAATGACACTTTATGACACTTGATAATCAATGGATGTTTGCAGCAGGCTTTTGCGAAGCATCTACAGGTCTGTCACTTGCAAGTAAACGGAGTTTGTGAACCCTAATCGAGGCTTGTCGTTGCTTGTTGCTAGAGTTATTTTTAATTTGCACATTTATTTGTATATCATGCTCCCGCCACATGCCCTTCCAAGTTCCGAGCAAACGGTTTTTATGAGTAAAAAGGCGTCAACCGTCGGCAGCGTACACGTCAAGACAAACATTAAATCTGGACGCCTTTTTACTCACCAACACCACTCAGACGTGACCCATGACGATCATGTAGCGGGAGCATCAGAAACATTGATATGATTACGCCATTGGTGTAAAGTTCAAAGTAATTCCTAGGATAAAATAATTTGAGCTATTTTGTTTGACGACACACGCGACTATGTAGCATCAACCGTCACAAAGAGGCGCTCATATTACTGAATTATTTATTATCATAATTATTAAATTACGCAACAATTTATCTACGGAATTCTCTTCATCAACCTTGATTTCTTTAATGTTGGATATAGGCCTCCTCCAAACGTTTCCATTCATTTCATTTTACGTGTCAGGGTGGGTCATACCCTGCCACTCATTGATTTACCTTAGTACGGGCTCTGCCTAGTTAGGTAAATCTAATTTTAATGCTTATGTATAAATGTTTAATTTACAATAAAGTTTATTATTACTATTATTATTATTACTCATTCAATATGCGGCGACATACATTGCCTTGTCATTTCCCAAAATAAGGTCCCCAGGGGTGCAGCTTTCTCCCATTTTTCAAAAAACGCATGAACAATCGCTTGATAAAATGTTAAAAAAGGGCGTTTTTTTTTACTTTTTGAAGTTAATTACGCTTCATTAAAAAATAAATTTACCGTCATCTTCTAGATTTTAATGCATATTATCAATACGAACAAATTCTCTTTGACTTTCGGGAGAAAGTTGCTGTCCTTCGAAAATAATTCAGAGGATATTAAGCCAGCCAGAAAATATTAAGCCAGCCGATGAACAATCATAAGCCTGATGGAAGGTCCATCCTTTGCTGTGTATCCGAGTATGTATGTTGAGATAATATAACTGCTTGTAAATGTAGGTATGTATAAGGTGGCATATATTATTATGATTACCCAAGGTGCTAACTTTCTTACCCCCAATCTGAATTCATGATTTTTTAATTTGTTTTTACGTACGTACCTGTTCAAGAAAGGAAATTTATTTAGGTGAGGCGTATTATTTATGCCTCCATGAACTCGCTCATAACAGAGCTTTTTTCATACCTTACCTTGCGTAAATATATTACGTAGTTATTTTTTAAACCCAGCTTACATGATAATGTAACGATAATTTTATTCCATAATTTAGTCTCTGGAAGGAGGAAAACTGGAGGTACACGCAAAAAAGAAGGTGAAGAATTTAGAATTATGTCACTCTTGACTAAACTTGTCAAGGAAAATTATCTTTTTTTGTTATGAAATAAAAAGCAAAAAGAAACATAAGATAGGTAGCAGTAATTACCTACCGTCATTGTAGATGTATGTACCGACTAGCTGTAACCCTTAAAAAATGACGAGCTTTGGGGGGAAGGCAGAAGGAACAGATCGCCACACGCAAAATTATTGTGTGTACATTCTTATGGTAAATTAAGTTTATATTTAGCATAGTATTTTGTATTCTACTTAATTAGTAATATGTGTACTACAATATTATTTACCAATTCAGTTTATAAATATTTACCTATACGCAAATATAATCAAAGGAGCTCGACATCTATCGATGACTCCTATAAACATTTAATAAGCTTGCATAATGCCAATGAATACCAAGAATTGTGAATAACGATATGTTTCATATTGCAAAATATTATTTTTCAATGAAATGTAGTATTCAGCAAACACTTTTGGCTGATGGCATAAGTGTTTCGAATTCCGTATACATATACCTATTCCAACAACAAGTTGTCACAGGGCCTGCGTTACATTGTTATCTACTCGATTTCCACCAGAATTATATAACTAAGTTGATACCATTTACCTACTTTCACAAAGCTGTAACTATATCGTTCTACCGTTACGTAACGTGCTTTCTAGGGCAGAAATTATTAGCCCCATTGGAGTTCGATACGAAATGAACCAGAACATTAGATAGCTAAAAAACACGCTTTTTGTGTTATATTCATTAGGTATTCAGAGAAATTCAAACACCCGTATCTTTCATTTTTGAAAAATTCAAAGTTTATTGAAACTGGAACACGCTACTCAGCGACGAAACGTTGTCAATAACAAGGTTTATTGTTATTTAATAGTATTTCTACAACAGTATTCCTACCTAGAGTTGAAGATGAGCATTGTCAGGCTTACGAACGACCTCGGCTGGTTTAAGTACTTTATACTCGAGAAGGTTTCTCCATTTCTTCAGTGCATTTCAGCCGGGAATCGAACCTTGTTCTCCACTCCACATAGCAACGATCTTAATTAACTACCACACCACGAGGAGAGACAGCCCTAGTGTCGAATTCGATGTCGAGTAATGGGGTGGTGTTATTATTATTACTCCCCAGCAATGCCCATCTTCAACTTTACACTGTTGTAGGAATACTACACAACAAAATATGAACTATGAAACGTAGCAAATCCAACGCCTTACAATAATAATTTGTAAAAAAAATCAGGTTTAATTTTGCAGTATTCCTACAAGAGTATAGAAGAATTGTTGTAGAATTTTTTTTGCAAATGGCAACATATAATAAGCCTAATGTCAGGTATCAGGGATATGAATATAAAATTCCCCTCCGTCTGAAATCTTGTACAAAATTTAATAAAGTACACAGCTAACAAAGAGCTTGCTCCATTACGAGAGGAAAAAATACTAAAACAACACAAATATACTATAATGCAAATTTCGTGTACTATGTAATAATATTATTTCATGATACTCGTATTTATTTATATTAAGTACCTAATCATAAACATGAAAACGATCACAACAATAATGTAATCTAATAAGTATTATACTTAAACATTTTGTAACACATTATGTAGACAATAAAAAGCACATAAAAAAAGCTCTGAAATTTACAGTGCTTTCGTTCCATGAGAATATTTTACTTGTTGTTGAGTTGACATAATAATGTGTTTGGTTTACAACAAAAGTTTACGACCCCTGTAAAATAATGGTAAATAACGTCAAAAAATTCGATAAACAAACGTGTATCAAAAATATTTAAAGCCTTTTAGAATGTTTTCTTTTTTAAAAAGTCTCGTTTTGGAATATTTTATCGATGTTGTTCGTAAACTTCCATAATAAGATATTTCACATTTTTTCGGCAATGAGGTTTAGAACTATAAAGTTAGGAACCTGTATAATACAGGTTCTATGTATAATAATTATACATAGAATGATAGAGAATCTGAATAGTACCTACGTACACAGAATTAAAATAATTACAATTACAGTCACTTTCTCATTGTACTCAATATCGTTGTCCCGCTTTAAATATTGTCGAATCTTATTGGCATATATAATATAATATGTATTCCATATATCTTCTTGGCATATATAATGTAATATGTATTCCATATATCCCAGTCAGGGGTAAAAGATGGATTGGCAAAGCTCAAGATAGAAAAAAAATGGAAACAAATGGAAGAGGTCTATATCTAGCAGTAGAGAGATGGCTGAAAGAAGAAGAAGATCTATCTATATATTTATCAATCTATAACCTCACGCGACGTACTTTGCAGGGTAGGCAGAGAGGAGAGAGTGCCAGTCAGTACTATCCTTGCACACACTCCTAGCCTCCGTCACATACATGCACTTTATCATACACGCTCTCCGATTCCTTTTACTCAAAACGTGTCCATCTTTAAGAATCCGGTCGACATGATCGGACCAGATCAATCTCGGGCGGATGCGCTTTCTCACACCTCTACTCTATGCTCACTCAAATATATTGCGAAATAATATATTGCAAAGAAGAAGATATTGCAAAATAATGTTAATCAATAGGAGTTACCGCTATTATTGCTCGAAAAATTGCTCGTGTAAGAGCACCTTTACGTGATCAACAACATTCTTATGCAAAATTTGAAAAATTTGAATAGATGTTGCGTAGTAGGATTTTACTCAAAGCACAGCAATATACATATTCATAGCAAAATCCTTTGGGACGAACAAAGTTAACTGTATGTTACAATATCAATAGAAACACTATACTATACGTATTGAAAGGATGAAATAGTGATAGCTTAACCACGGCCAGTGAATTTGAAAAGACTTTCATTGATGTTAATCCTAGATTCAAACCATGGTTATTCAATTAACTCTGTTGAATTAATTCAGTAGAGATTTCAATGGAGGTGTTAACATTGTTCCCTGAAGGTTGACACATATTGTAAGGTACAATACTCGTATAATAGGGTGAAGCGCTCTTGTGTGGGAAAAAAATACCTAAGTTTAATGGCTTGGTACCAAAAATTAAGTCAGTCATTTCCCACGGCATTAAGGTTCAAAATCGCGTGAACAATCTCATGACAAAATGGTAAAAATAGCGTTTTTATTCCATTTTTTGGGGTTAATTTTGCGTCTGTCAAAAAACTTTTACGGTTATTTCCTAGATTTTAACGCATATTATCAGTACAAAAAAAACTACTCCGCGACTTTCGGGAAACGAGTTTCCGTCTTTCGGAAAAAAGATGAGAGGTGTTTTTCATTTTTTTTTGAGAAATCTATACAAGATATAAAAAATCTTGACGGTTATTCCCTAGATAAATGTTCAATGCATCTCCCCTTTTTTGTTCCAAAGCATATTTAGTAACGGTTGTCGAGATATAAGGTCTCCCGTTTTTAGAAATTTTTGAAATGTCGGTATGCATACTCTTAAGAGCGTAAGAAATATGTGTAAGAGCACCGTACGCAAGAATCGATTTTGACTTCATCTGTAAAAGGGGACCAAGTATAAAAAAAGTCCACTATAGAGTTTAGATCCTCAAGAACGGACACGTTTAGATTAAAGGGAATCCGAGCTGCCGTGACGATTGGCAAGTTGTATGAATGGGATGAAAACATTAAGTGTGGGGTAGGCAGAGAGATTTCTCTACCCTTAAACACAATACATATCACACTTTCGTCACGTTCATGCGAAGAGCGTACACTCTACGATTAATTTTTCTCAACAGCCATATCTTACTATAATGTGGTACCAATTACACTGCATGTGACTCCCTATGTTCTCTCGAGGAACTTTAGGGGATAAAGTAGCAGTGTCCAGGGAATGTTCATAAATGAATAAATTCCCCTGGGGCCCTGCCTCCTCACCCCCTGCCCTACATAATAATTTCTCCATTTTGTGCAATATGCCCGGAGCAATGAAGAACAGTAAATAATAAGGAGTGCACAGTTTGCTGTAGAATAACATAGATGGCGTTTTATATTGTCCCTTTTCTCAAGAGAAACGTATATTTATACAGCGCAACCTTTTAATGGCACAGGTCATACTACTTCCGATCCCGTGTAACTTGGCGATTCTGAAGGTAGCTGCGAGTGACATAATACAATCCATTACATGGTAATAACTATGTTCCAAAGCCCTGAATTTAATACGATACGTATGTATTTGTTGTATAATAAGTAATATAAGATTGGGTAAGTATATAAACATTTCAAAAAATTTCAAAAAACGGGAGACCTTACATATCGACAACCTTACTAAATATGCTTTGGAAAAATTAGAGTAGATACATTGAACCTTACATATCTAGCAACGACCGTAAAATATTGTGTTTTTATTTTTTTTTTATTTTAATTCATTAAGGCAATCCACCCGTAAAGAGTGATTTGTGCCAATTAAATCAAATCAATACAATATTAGAATAATTTTGATAATAAGATGAAAGATGAAGATGATTACAAATAGACTTATAACGAAAAACAATAAAATAAACCAAACATATTAATACAAGAATGTGAAAGTGTTAAAAATTTCTATTGTTTTGATGGATGCATTTCATGATTGATAGATGAATGTCTTGTGAATTTTGGGCTAAAAGGAAATTAATGGATATCGGAAAAGTATGGATATTGTAGAGATATCTCAAAAAAAAAGTTGTGAATAACAAATCTGATCGTTTTTCCGGAGGACAGCAACTCGTTTCCCGACAGTCGCAAGGATTTTTTTGTATTGATAACATGCATTATAATTTAGGAAATGACCGTAAAATTTTTTTAATGAAGCAAAATAAACCCCAAAAAGTAAGAAAATGCTATTTTTTCCCTAGATGTAAATTTCACGATATAGGTATTTAGGATACATTGTACCAACATTTTTTTCTTAGTTACAATAAAATTACACATACAGGATTTTTGACTAAGCAGATCTAATCGCCAAGCTGCTTTTTTTTCTAAATATCATAAGTATATTTTTGTTTTCCTGCGTGGTTAAATAGGTCTAATAAGAATGCTTTTATTTTTTTATGTTTAAAAAACTGAGATATTCTTTCTTGGCGACACCAGGATATTGAGACATTTTCTTTGTCAATATAAAGAAAAAATATAAAACATAATACCCGTATGAAATAATATGTAATGTGTGAGATGCTTGTAAAAATATAAGCAATGTTTTTTTTCGTGAAACAAGAATACTAATATTGGGTATACCTACAACATAAGCTCATTTTCTCGGAATAATTGGGGATGGTTTTTATAAAAAAAAACATCAAAGAGGCATACAGGTGTTCAATGTGAAGAGAAATATATTGTATTTATATGTACTTACGTCAAAAACAACGTTTTCTCGGAAAACATTGGCGACATTTTTAAAGAATTCGTCTACAAAATCTGTATGGTCTAAAAATGAATACTAGTTATATTAGCCCAGGAAATTTAGCTTTGTAGCGTAGATAATTGTCGGAAAGCTGGAAACTGTTTTAATCTCTTCATTAACAAGCAAAGAAGGTTTCCTGAAGTTCGCACCAATTTTACGCTTGTGCTAAGTACAGGGTGTCCCAAAAACAAAAAAAAAGTTGAACTTTTTTCAGTTTTTCATTAATAACTCCTAAAGGAAGCATTCTAGACAAATTGTGTTCTCCTGTGAATTAAAGTAGATAAAATTCTTCGTCCACTGAGCATAAATACTACTCTCTACTTTGAAAAATAACTGAGAAACGGCGATTTAAAATTGTGATGTTTTTGTCAACAAATGACAAATCTCTTAATTTTCTTGATTCGTTGTTGAATATCTTTTAATCTATGCTACTTACAGCAAATTTTATTACATATGATTCAATGGCCGGTTAATTCTCTATAAACTGGCATTAAAATTTTACCTCTATATTAAATTGTTTAGGATGTAGAGGTATTTAAAGACAGACGAGTGAAATAGAGAAATTTTTTAAACGATAGATTTCGGTATGTGAAATGTAAGATAGACTTAATTTTGCGGCTCTTTCTTAATAACGTACAATTTTTTTAGTTAAAAACCGAAATTTCGCTATTGATACGCCACTGTGTAACAACTTATATCGAAAAGACTATTTTTTTTACCTTCATCAGTTTTACTAATATAACTCCTGAACAGTTGATGTTAGGGAAAAGATATTTTACTCAAAATATAACTAAAATTAATTTACTATAACTTGATTTCAAAATTAACTCTGTAACTTAAATAATAACTGAGTTACAGTGTTTGAAAAAAAGCGTTACTAAAAAAATTAAATTGCCTCGGCTATTTTTGTTGAATAACTCCTGAATCGTGATATAGAGAAAAAGTTCAAGAGATTTAAATATAAGGTAAATAAATTTTCCATAACACAAGCGTAATAAAATAACTTTAAAAGTTATAGTAAGAAAGTTATGGATGATCAAAGTCAATATTTTGTGTAACAATTCGACGTTTGCTTATGAATTCTATTTGCCTAGTAAGCACCTCCGAGCCGGTGTAGTATAAAATATGTCTGCCTAATAAAGTACCTGCTTGCCATATAGTATGAAATATATCTAAACAAGCGTCGAATGGCTACACAAAATATTGACTTTGATCATCCATAACTTTCTTACTATAACTTTTAAAGTTATTTTATTACGCTTGTGTTATAGAAAATTTATTTACCTTATATTTAAATCTCTTGAACTTTTTCTCTATATCACGATTCAGGAGTTATTCAACAAAAATAGCCGAGGCAATTTAATTTTTTTAGTAACGCTTTTTTTCAAACACTGTAACTCAGTTATTATTTAAGTTACAGAGTTAATTTTGAAATCAAGTTATAGTAAATTAATTTTAAATATATTTTGAGTAAAATATCTTTTCCCTAACATCAACTGTTCAGGAGTTATATTAGTAAAACTGATGAAGGTAAAAAAAATAGTCTTTTCGATATAAGTTGTTACACAGTGGCGTATCAATAGCGAAATTTGGGTTTTTAACTAAAAAAAATGTACGTTAATAAGAGAGAGCCGCAAAATTAAGTCTTCCTTACCTTTCACGTATTGTAATCTATTATTTAATAAATTTCTCTATTTCACTCGTCTCTCTTTAAATACCTCTACATCCTAAACAATTTAATATAGAGGTAAAATTTTAATGCCAGTTTATAGAGAATTAACCGGCCATTGAATCATATGTACTAAAATTTGCTGTAAGTAGCTTGGATTAGAAGATATTCAACAACGATTCAAGAAAAATAAGAAAATTGTCATATGTTGAGAAAAACATTACAATTTTAAATCGCTGTTTCTCAGTTATTTTTCAAAGTAGAGAGTAGTATTTATGCTCAGTAGACGAAGAATTTCATTTACTTTAATTCACAGGAGAACACAATTTGTCTAGAATGCTTCCTTTAGGAGTTATTAATGAAAAACTGAAAAAAGTTCAACTTTTTTTTTGTTTTTGGGACACCCTGTACTTAGCACAAGCGTAAAATTGGTGCAAACTTCAGGAAACCTTCTTTGCTTGTTAATGAAGAGATTAAAACAGTTTCCAGCTTTCCGACAATTATCTACGCTATACCCCCTTTTTTAACGTTAAAACACCGGTCTATATACCTAAAAGCAAAAGTATATGGTAGGCGAAGCTCATTTGCGCAGCTCGGGGAGGTGCCGGTTTCGAATTTTAGGGCTGACCATATTGTATTCTGAATTTATATGCACAACTTTTTGGTTTAATGTGAAATACATAGGTATTTGGGTTCGTGTATGCAAGCCTGAATCCTTAAAAAATATTACATCCATCAGCTGCATCATAGTTGACAGTCAATTTGTTATGTACCTTCAATTTTATGTACTTAAACGAATTTATATAGTATGTGTAGTATGTATGCAAAAGCTACCAATTTTTATTATGTTTATTTATGGCATAGGTACACATGCATGTGCTGAGAATTCTTCGATGCACTAATCTATGTTACCCAAGGCAATAGAATGGATCGATAAAAAAAATATTCCGTGTAATAGTCGTTCCACTCTGTCAGGTACTGCTCAGTTATAATGGGGTTAACAAGGAGTGACACAAACTCGATAAATAAGGAAGATGTAACAGCAGTCACGAGGGAGTCACCAGTTATATATCATTAGTATCAAACTATCTTCTTCCAGTCAACCCGACACGACACTACAAGACAGGACCTTCGTCATCAAGGCTACTACTAACTACTATTCATCGTGGTATACGAGTATACCAATAATAGTAGGCTAATCAGTGAAAAGCTGTATGGGTCCAATATACACGCAGTAAATAATAAAAAAAAATAATAATAATGGGTCCAAAAATACACGCAGCATTCTATTTGAGATATTCAGAATGGTGATTGGTGAAAGGATAATGTCGACGAACGCCTTGTCAAATTGATTAATTCTAGTTGTATCAGAGCACATCGTTGGCGCGGTTGGTTGAGGCGGCAGTCTCTCAAGCGGGAGGTGCCAGGTTCAACCCCCGATGCTGGCAATGTATTCCACACTTTGCGACACAGGCATTTAGCCTAGTGCAAGGTGTGCAGGAAAGTATTTGGGTTTGTATATGCAAGACCAGATCCTTTTATAAAATAATGATAAAATAAATTTTAAAAAGCACACACTTAAAATTTTATGCGCAATCATTGAAATATGCGACATTCAGAATGAGTGGCGAACCTCAAAGCAGAATATATGTCAAACCTCTTAATGGAAACGTTTTTAAGAAAATCTGAAATGTAGGGGTCAATTCTACAAGCCGGGGATCGCAATAAAAAAATAATATATAATTTTTTTACAATTTTTTAAACCTGGTAATGAGTAGATAAAAAATGACGCAAAATATTACACGTAGGTTCCCATCTAACAATATTTTTCTCAGGATTAATTAAACAATGTTTATGATTAATAATTAAAATTTAGTAAAAACCGTATTAATTATCGAAGCTGATTGAATAAAAAAAAAACAATTTACAAATAAAAAAATGTTATGAAAACACGAAATTTACTACGATTTTGTTGAACACTTTTTTAGAGGGGTTGTAATTGCTACCCCAAGGTATAATGTTTTCATAGTAGCTGAACTCTAATTGGAAATTCGTTTTTGCTATTCATTATTTTTTTTTTAATTGGTGGTGAAAATTCAATTAACAATTTCAAAATTGTATTATCAATTATTTTTGCAAAGTTGAGTTACAAACCCTTTCACCTATTTTATCTCTCAATAGATCTATGTTTATCAACAAGAATGGTGATTTTATAGGTTTTTCCTTCAATATCTACAAAGGAGTGACTTTAGGTAATTACCGTAAATAATCATTCTGTCTATGTTAAAAGATATGTGACGAGTAGTCATTTCACCAGGCTGATCATATAGTTGGTTTAATGAGATGTTATTCAAGTGTAAAGTGATCACATTAAACCAGCTGCCGATAGTCATAAGTATGATGGAACATCCATCCTTTGCTGCACCTCTATCTTTTGAGATAATAAGGTACTTGTACTACCACATTTAGGAAATCATTCTCACAAAAAAATGATAATATTCAGAAAAATAAAATTTCAATAGACGTTTTCTGTTCAGAATACCAGAATGGATAAGCCGGAGGAGGCTGATCCAATATAGTATACTATAATCGTTATATGATCTAACTAGTTTATTACACAATTGGTGAAAGTTTTAGAGCTCTAGTTAGTCTGGAAATGAGTTAAAGTTCTATTGTAAGTGAAGCTAACAGAAGGGTGTAAAAAATGCAGGAGGAAAAAAAAACTGTCCGTCTTAATACAACGAGATTTTTCGCCTAACTACACATGCGACGTTTTGTTGGCTTGTGCACGGTGAACACTGCACTCAGGTATACATATGACATTCTGGTATACATATTCCAAGTTTTATATGATGCAAGCATAGAAAATCTAAGGCATAGTAATAGTAAGGTTTCCTACTAGCAATAATAATGAATGATTATCAGGTAAAGTTTTTATCAAAATTTATAATAAATTTAAGACGTGTTTTCCGGAGAAAAATATTCATCTCGAAAATTCGAAAATTTTCTTCAAATTCGTTAAGGAAATGAAAAAACAAAACTGGAATTCCGACCTCTCACGAACTTCATCGGATGAAAGTCATTTTTTTTTTAAATAATATGCAAATTGAATTTCCCTTGAAAAAAACATTCCCAAAGGAGGATAAATATTACGATTCTTTCACAAATGTCGACATTATTTTGTCCTTTTCATGGAACTCATTAAACTTATAGTAGCAGTCGAGCTTTTTTGGATAAATATTAAGCCATTTTGTATTTCAATTATCATAATGTTATTTCTACAATTGTTAGACCAATCTGAATAATTGAATATGCGGTAACAATCGAGTCATATAATAAATTTAACAGTCGTTCAGATAATTGTGACATAAATAAATAAAACTTTATTGGCCAGTAAATACATGTTACAACAAAAACAAGACAATGCAGTTAATACATACGGTTGTGTCATCAAGGATGGGCAGAAACGCGTTACTCCGTTGATCGTTAATTAACGAAGTGCACATTTGGTTAACGATTTAATGCTTTTCTCACATCCATAAATAGTCACCGGATTATTTAACTTCCGTTATATTTTATTTCCGCTAATTAAGTCCGTTAATATTCGATTGTTTTTTTTTTTTATATATAAAGGATCTTACATACATAAACCCAAATACTTTCCTGCACACTTTGCACTAGGCTAAAAGCCCGTATCGCAAAGTGTGGAATACATCGCCAGCACCGTGGTTTGAACCTGGCACCTTCCGCTTGAGAGACTGCCGCCTCAACCAACTGCGTGAACCATGTACTGCAAAGACATTATCAGCTGGCGGTGCTGGCGTTAGAAAATCCAAGGGTTGTATGAGGATATGTGTGGTATCTTATGTGGGTTGGGCGTTGGAAAAGAAATTCGAATCCAAAGTCAAATTTTGTTCACCTCAAACCATCGGGAGACTCTGAGCGGTCGAGAGGATCCAGTCACCGCATACCGCCGTGTTTAGTGTTTCACGGAAGTGTATTGATGTATTTAAATAATTATTATAATCAGGGGGAACAATCAATGAAGATATGGCAGCTACGATATTAGAGGTATAAAATTTTTCGTACTAAATGATAAAACCTCACAAAAAGTCAGCATTATCATGTTTTTGATACAATATTTACTTACTAACCATGATTCACTTCTATTGATCCTAATAATATTAGGCATGAAGGAAGGTATCTGAGAATTCTGGGATAATCTAGTTAGAGTATGGGTACTTCTTCCTATAATATCAATCCATCTAAACCAATCAAAACCAGTACCTATCTACTAGCCGTATTACCTTCTCGTATTATACGTAGGAATTCGTAGCTTCTTTAGCACGATCTTCACTTTGCACACCTAACCAACTCCTGTACGTACATACACAGGAAGGCCTTTGACGGAGTTCGTGAGTGGTTTCTAAAACGTTCTCGAGATGTAAAAAAAAATGTTGTTTAATTAAAATGTTTATTAGCCAGGTATATTATGTGTGCTAGTGAGACGTGTACCAAAACTCAAGTGGCAATGGGTAGGACATATAGCCAGGCAGGGTAACACCAGATGGGCGCCACGAATATTGAAGTGCAGGCCTTGGACATATAGGAGTGTCGGAAAGTCACCAAAGGGATGGACCGACGACATTGTCCAAATCAAGTCAAGAAGGGTCAGAGCAGAGACGAAAGGAAACAGCTGGAAGTGGCCTATATCCAGCAGTGGAAGGAAAAAGGTTAAAGAAGAAGAAGACGTGAGACGTGGGCATGGCCGAAGAAGTAGGAATCAGGGTTAAATGCAGTCAAAATGAGATTAATGAAAAGAATGTGTGGGAAACACTTCGAAATATGAGTGGCTATAAGACGGTTTTAGTGACTAAAATGAAAGTGAGATACCTACATAGTTTGGGAATGTTGAGCGAATGAATAATGGCAGGATTACAAAAAAACTTTTTTTGTGCACTCACAAACGACCATTTAAAACTCATTTTTCTCGATGCCATCACAACAAAACATGTGTGGGTAACCAATATTTGAAAGGTTGATATTCTCCAGCTTCTAGAATATTATTTCCCACGTTCCTTTCCTTTTTCCTGTATTGACAATCTCGTTAGCGATTCCTACTGAATTTCCGATCATAACATCATTCCCGGGGCTGTACCTAATAATCAGAAATAGTCCATTCCCACCATATACCCACATACGTACAGCCATCGTTCTTACAGATTATACACAAAAAATATTGCAAATCAAATTACCTACTTTGAATTCAAGATTACGAATTTTTGTTTGAACTGCTTTACGTTAAAGCAAACGCAATTACGTTATTACTGAAGCGTTCCTGAAAAATAAAGTTTCCTTCAGGATTCAGTGGATGTTTTCTTTACACAACTAACAACGTTGACATTGGGGTCAGTGAAACTTTTTGACATTTTTTTAAAATTAATTTATAAAAGGTGCTCTTACACGTGCACTTTTTTGAGCAATAGTTGCAGCATCTCGTACAAATCGTACTGATTGCAATACCTACATAGCAATTATTATGGCTATTTTTAAAGCGAGACAACGATGTTGCGTGCAAATGAGAAAGAGAATTGACAAAACCGTTTAATGAAAAATATTTTGCAGTCATTCACTAGATAAAAGTTCAATGTATCTAGCGAATTTTTTTCTAAAGTATTTTTCGTAAGGTTGTTGAGATTTAACGTCGGCTTCCTACGGTGTGTAAATTTGGATTTGTACGTGGATTGACACACTGTAGGAAGGTGTGCGTCCGTAAATCTACAGACGCTTTCATAGCGATTTGTATGGCGGTACGTACAAATCCAAATTCAAACACCGTATGAAGGTGTCTTAAGGTCTCAAAAATCTTTATTTTAAATTTCGATATGGTTTCTCTTAAATTCAAAGAATGCGATCAATTCTGTACCATTTCTTCCGAAATATTTTTGATACAATCATCTATACGAATTGGTACAATTTTGTTTTATTGATATGTGAGTATATTATGTATTTCCTTCATACATTCATTATTTTATTCATGTCACGTATAACTCCATAAATATTTATGAGATATCTCCTACAATTTTATGCATATTTTATTACAAAATACCCTTGTTTTATTGTTCTAATGTTCAAGATACTACATGTATGAGGAAATACATACAAGCTATTAAAATATTTCTACATTATTTTAATAGCATACGTATTTTAACAATAATTTCAAATGTAATCGCTTCCCTGCAAAATAAACATAGATAATGCGTACTCATTATTTGCGATTATAAGTTACCTAAATACATAAATGCGCTTAAGATCAATTTCTTAATTAACAAGTAGGTAGTTACCTCAACAGATATACAGCAAAGGATCGGCTTTCCATCAGGCCTATGACTGATCGTCTGGTTTAGTGTGATCACTTTACACTTTAGTAACCTTCACCAATTCCAGTCCATCCAAGATAAATGGACTGGAATTGGTAAACGATTTTTTGCTGTATATCGTTGAGATAACTGCACGTTATTTCAACTACGATATGTAGAAAATCCAATGTTTTTCACAAAATAAAAATTGTGATGTTTAAAACATCAATTTCTCAATCAAAATCTCTAAAACTAAGTAAATGACTAAAAGTAACTGACGTACTCACTCATCAATACACATCCCAAAACCTTCCACTAAAGAAGAATTTTTGGAAATTCCATTCCCTAAACAAATAACCCAAGGATATTTGACGTAGAACGGAGGCCTGCGTTCAGGAGCAGACTGTTTCAGGCTACAAAAACAGAATAAGAAGAAAGGCCGGCTTACATTACAATTTTTATTGTCTGAAATTGGTTTCATGTAAAAAAAATTGCGACCAAATACTCTCTCAGAAGTCAGAATCCGGGTTAAAATGCAACCTTGACATACTTTGTTTTCGTCATTTTAGTCGAACTTTTTTACAAAAAATCCAATTTCAGACTACGAATTTCATAATGTATTAGGCCGGCCTTATTTGCTAACAGATATTAGAATTAGATAAACTTCTTCAGTACCTAGCTCAAAAAAAATAATTAAAAACTGTCGGTGATAGATTTAGGTTTGTACCTCCAACATCAAAAAGAAAAGATTTTATCTCAAATATATTTTTGGAAAAAGTGTCATGTTCGAAATGAATCATCAATGTCAAAGATTTAATTTAAATCCAATATCACCAACCCCTCAGCTATAAAGATGATTAAGCTCTTTTTATCTTCGGCTGCTGAAAAACCAGATGGCCACTGGGAACATTATTAAAAAATATGTCAACTTTGCTTAATGCTTCTTTCCAATATTTCATTTTTCCGGACAATAGAGGAAAAATAACTGATTCAACAATAAGGGACTTTTTAGAAGACCATTGAATTCTCAGTAATTGACATTGACATGTTCGTTGCTACTCTTCGTAGTTTTGAAACATCAAGTTACAGAAAACTGATAAACAAAATCAATTTTCGTTTTTCAGTTCTTAAATTGAGATGGTTGGGACATCTAGAGAGAATTTATGATGAAAGGATTCCAAAGAAAATATACCCGGGAGAAAGAAGTGGTGTAAGGAAGCGCGGCCGTCCAAGAACCATATAGCCGGACCATGCAGATCAGATTCTCAAGGATGGACGTGTTCTGAGTAAAAGAAATCGTAGAGTGTGTATTAAGATAGTACGAGACGATCATTGATGCTAAAAAGACTTTGTTAGATTCGTGTGCTCCACTTAGGGAATAGACATGGCAGAAAAAGAAGAAAGAAGTAGGTACCTCAAGAACCCTTTTATCTTAAGCGACGCGAGCCGATTCACACGCTCACGTAAATTGAATCAAAATTACGAGCATTGTTGACTAGAACTTAAAAGGTAATTTCATTAAGACTAAATGTTAATCACCTATTATTTGTTTCGGTTAATTAAGGACCATAAATTAATCAGCATGTACTGTTCATAAAAGAAAGATAAGGTTGAAGAGAGGTTAACAACATGCGCAGAAACAAGTTTTGTAAGGCAACATCTTAGTATGGAGCGGTCACGTGGGGATAGGCAAAATACGAGTATCTGTATCGTTGACATTTCAGAATGAAACAATACCTAATAAAAATCAATGTATTCGTTTATTGTCTTCCTTGTTATCAGGATTATTACACAATTATCCGATCAAATTTGACCATTTGAGTGTCTTTTTACTACCCAAGAAATATTGTTTTCTTTGTGATAACGTTGTCGATGCATTTCACACTTTGCAGTTCAGGCTTGTAGCCTAGTGCAAGGTGTGCATGAAAGTATTTGGGTTTGTGCATGCAAGCCCACCTTTTTATATATAAAAAAAAACGACCACAAAAGCAACAAGATTAGAACGTTTTCGCATAAAATAGAAACAAGATTCCACAAGATTTCATAGTGACCGTCAAGTGCCGACAGTATAATTCCACCTAGAAAGAAATATTTATGCCCAATATCACGTGGTATATGCGCAGAACGCCA
This sequence comes from Ceraclea dissimilis, assembly GCA_963576895.1. Classification (NCBI taxonomy): domain Eukaryota; kingdom Metazoa; phylum Arthropoda; class Insecta; order Trichoptera; family Leptoceridae; genus Ceraclea; species Ceraclea dissimilis. The sequence goes on along the minus strand of OY756367.1, from coordinate 609,581 downwards.
AAATTGAATTGGGCCCTGTGACAATGTGATTATATTAAATGTCTATGGATGATACTTCTCTGATATTCACAATGCAATTGAGTGTAACTAGAAATAAAGGGCTAGATTATTTGATTAATATTCTGAATTGCATTCAGCACTTCACAACTAATTGGTAATTAAGAACTCTACGTTGAATATTACGTTAATTTAATTAGCCTTGCATTGAATGGACGAAATGCTGCAATGAACCATTTACATTAACTTCAGCATAAACTAATTATTATAAATGACTGATTGTGCTTATATTATTATACTAGTGGCGGGAGGTTAAGAGCCTTTTTTGTAATGTGAGACAGCGTAACTACACGCAAGTCTGTACACGCAGATATATATATATATGTGTAGTAGTATTAGTGAGCGCACAATGAACAAGAATGCACACAGATGCGTTTATTGTTCAAGGCAGGTACATCCGTCCTTTCACGAACACTACAAAAAAGGGTCTTGAACTCGTGCGACTTCTATACTAGCTTCGACTCATACAAAGAGTAAAAAAGAACCGCACAGTCCAGGGATGAGTGGAGAAGGAGACATGGGGCTTTGCTGCAAACCAATCGTACCGATTGAAACCGGAGTAGAAGGTGACAGTTTTTTTTTAATTAATCTGGGCTTATCGAAATAAACCCAAATACATATTTGTACACTTCACAAAAAGCTTAAAAGCTTGCGTTGTGAAGTGGAGTAAGTCGGGGATAGAACCCGCGCCCACTGGATTAACAGTCGAGCGCGTTACGAACCAGGCTACCGTCCACCTTGAAACCTAATTGTAGTATAGTTTTGTTATAAACACGTTTCAATGGGTAAATTTATTTTAATTATATTTTATATGGTGAAAATATAGGCGTGATTCTTTACCAGGTTCAAACCATTTTCTCACCCCGCGGTTTCCCTTATTATGGAATAATAATCAAGTGCCTACTTCAAACACCTCTGTCCGGCTTTCTTCCTGTTATGAGAATTATGCCCAATTAATATTCATGAGATCGTAAAGTACCTAACGTATTGTTGAGTACTTCGTCCAGATGGATGTAAACAAAATCTACCCACCGAGATTAAATAAAATCTTTCCAATTCGTTTTTTTTTTTCAAATTAATAAATGAATCTGGGAAAGCTTGTGTCGTGAAGTGTAGTAGGTCGCCATCGGGGATCGAACCCCTGCCCACTGGATTAACTGCAGTCGAGGGCGTTACCAACCAGGCTACCGACCACCTCGATTGAATTGATTATTCTATTTATTTATTTACACTTTTGGTGAAAAAAGATGGGTATAGAGATACGTCCGTTTTCTTATGTATTTTATTTAGACTGTCTTTGAAACTAGCACTGTTGTCTACGAATATACTGATGGTTCCTAACGCCGCGCCGTAGGGTTTTCTTATATTGAATGCTAGTGAAACATAGACTGGATATAGTTATGAAGAAGGATGAATCTGGTATAAATGCTCTATAAATGAGTTCATTTAGGAAAATATGTGGAACCACTAGATCGTTGCGATCGTTCGGGGAAATATTAAAGAGATAATAAGAAATGCATTTTTTTCTGCATATTATATAAAATATATTGTCGAAATAAGTAACACCAAAAATAAAATGAAAATTGAGATGTAACTTTATGCGCTAACTTTGTGCCCTAAAATACAGTTAGTGAGAATAATTAAAGTATGTATTACCATGCGATTCAAACTCTATAGATATATTTTGGTTACATGCATTGTTGGGTCTTACTGCTATCTATCGTTTATAATAAAAAAATATATATTTTCCTTCGATTAAATTAAATGTTTTAACAGATGGCTTTTTTCTCGTGGTATAATATTGATGAAATAATTAATTTATCCAAATAGGTACCTAATTTTGGTCCTACCGAGAAAAAAATCATCCCTCGCTCTTTTTATTCTAATAAAATAAACAAAATATCTTCTTGAAACTCATAAATAATGAAGAACCTTGTTAAAATCATGGCCCATAAACCAAGAAATATGGATGCTAATAGATAATGAATACTGTTCTGTGAGTTGTCCCCTCGGTCATTCACACCGTAATGGAGGGAATGACCGAGGGGACAACTCACAGAGGGCGACCCCGACAGGAATATATGGAGCAGGTTCTCCAGGATATGAGCTGCTCCTCATACTTGGAGCTGAAGCGTTGTGCGGAGGACCGGGGGGAGTGGAAAGCGAGGTGTTCTTTGCTGCAAACAAATCCATTGGATTAAAACCTGAGAAGAAGACTGTTAAAAGCTAAAAAAAAATTTGACGCCGATGTTTCGGCTCTAGACAGAGTTATGAAAGAAAGGGGTCACAGTTTAGTATGAAAGAATGTGAGGACCTAACAGCTACGCTTCTGTCTAATTGTACGAGAAAATAGAAATATGTATGTACGTAAAATACAAAGTTGTCATTTCAACAGATATTTATTTATTAATGTATAAAAAATGAACTGGACCAGCTTAACAGCGACTATTGTCGCCTTAGCGCCAGTCCAGTTACAGGTTATGTTAACAAACTGGCAGGTACTTACATGCTTATACACGGATAACTGACGTACATAAACACCAAAGTGTGTATACAGCGAATGATCGCCTTTGCATCAGGCTTATGATTTATTGTCGACTGGCTACTATCATTGATTTGCACCCAAGAAACATTCGCCAATAAAAAAATATAAAAGAAATCTGTTTGCCACGCTCAGACTATTATTCTCTCAAAAACTGCATTTGAATGAAGGGGGTACCTAACTTTGCTATAAGGAGAAAGGCACTATAACAGCTACTGGCACTTGGAAGCTTTAAGTTCATAAAGCGTCCTAGGAATACGAATTAGTCCTCCTCTCGTCTCGAGAAAGAGCAATAGAATCTTGAGACAATATTGACTCTGAGATTTGACTCTCAAATTACTGCCTGTACTGGAATGTCACATCTGTACCTTACCATAATTATTATCTCTTTGTTAATTTTATTTGTATGTGCTTATTGAGTGTTGTATAGAATATGTACCTAGTTTTACGACCATGACGAAGTGCCAATAAAGCCTTTTACACTCTATTTGGCATTGAATTTTCCTGTAAATTTATTGTTTTATCTCTATTTGTATACCTATATTACTGTCAACATGTATGTAACTTTGACGAGTCCAAGTGCCTGCAAACGGCCTAGGGACGATTCACAACAATAAAAAGTTCTTGAAAAAGAACAGTTGTTCTTTAGAAACGAAACAAAAAATATCACACTTCAGTTTGCAAATGATTTCTTTCATACAATTATCGGTAAGTACGAAAAACAATAAGTAAGCAAAATATTGTTTTGCGAAGCATAAAATGTAAATTTCAAAAGTCCTCAGACGATAATAAAGTTTGTAAGAAATGTTTATTTTTTGTAACGAAAAAATATCAGGCGCTTTTTTTTCGCGTGTCATAGCCGATTCCCAAAAGGCCGCCGTATTTCAAGATGTTGAAAAAACTCATTGTTTCTTTCGGCTCTGAAATGTTTTTTGCTTAATTCACCTCATAGCCGTGGTAACAAACGATAGTTGAATGTATTTTATTGGGGTAAGTTGTTTCTTTGGATGATTATAAATTGTTGATGGGGGTAAATGGTTGATTGATTGGAGTAAAAATGACGGACGCTGTATCGCCTACGCAAAGTTCAAGTCATAGGTGCAGTTCTGTAACTTTTCGAACTCAAATAAGTGTCTCTTCTCCATTCTTCTCCGGTGTACCGTCAATCAATACATATTATCAGTACAAAAAAATTTAATATATCCGCGACTTTCGGGAAACGAGTTTCGGTCTTTCGGAAAAAAGATCAGAGGTCTTTTTCACATTTTTTTTTTTGAGAAATCTATACAAGATATAAAAAATATTTTACGGTTATTTTATAATATAATTAATAATATATAATTTCTTTATTCATCTCATCAATAAAGTACATATTATAACATAATTGAAAAAAAAATAACAAATATAATTAAAATCACCCCTCAAAATTGAGCAATGCTCGTGCTTTGAGGGAGAACACACACACACATGAAGCAATAAAAAATAATAAAGAAGATAGATATTAGTTAGTTAGTAAAGATAGTAAAGAAATACAAAGAGTAAAATATAATAATAATAGAATAAAAAAATAATAATAATAAATAAAATAAAGTGAGATTAAAACAGAATCAAAAGATAGACCAAAAATAATAAATTACAATATAAAATAAAAAAGCAAGAACAGTAGAAAAACAAAGAGTAAAAGTGTAACAACAAAACGCAAAAATAAAAATTGTAAAAAATAAAAAAAATAAAGTAAATAAATAAAGTAAATAATGTGAGACTGAATCAGAAACAACGATACAATTGAAACAACTATATACATACATATACACATTCATACATGTTTACATAATATATGTACACACACACACACACACACACGCACCTATATAATAAAGCATTCTTCTATAGTTTGTTCTTAATTTTCAATTTGAATAACCTATAGTTCAGCGTTGGATCACATCTCAGTTTCCTATCTAATGAGTTGTACCACTTTACCCCCAAATACCCGTAATGATGTTGTCCATTTGTTGTTCGCCTCAGTGGGACTTTAATCAGCCCAATCCCGCGTAATCTAGTTACCATAGTTTCTCGAGGATGAATTTTGGTTACAAAATATTCTTTATAGATTTGGCATACCGCAACTTTCTTATATATTTTTTCGACTGAGAGAACCTGAAATTCCCTAAAAAGGTCATCAGTGGGATAATCTAAGGGTTTCTTCAAGATGATTTTAATTATGCTACGTTGAATGACTTTAAGGGTTGACAGGGTGACCTCATAGGCACCACCCCAAGCAATTATTCCATACTGCAATACAGACTGCGCAAGCGCGTAATAAACCATTTTCATTGACTTTACATCCAGTATGTCCCTAAGTCTATAGAAGATGTAGTAAATCTTTCTAAGTCTATCCGATGTAATTTCAATATGTTTTTTCCACTTGACGTTTTCATCGATAGTGACTCCCAGATACTTGACACAGTCACTGCGTGATAACCTTGAACAACCCGTTCCCACACAATCCAGATGCGCCCCGCAAGAATGGCCATGGATTTTTATAACCTCATCCACCGGAGCACCCCGTCTGTACAGTGTGAATGGTACGTAATTAGTTTTTTCAGCATTCAAAGATAGCAGATTATCATCCATCCATTTCTTAAGCACAGTAACCTCACCATTAGCCCTGTTTGCAACCTCCCTCCATGAGTCTCCACTCACCAGCATCACAGTGTCATCAGCAAAGGACAAAATTGTTGACTCCAGGGGCAGGGAAAAAATCTCATTGACATATATTATGAATAACACCGGACCCAGGACAGTACCCTGAGGGATGCCAAATGATGCAATTTTAGGATCGCTCCTATGTCTACCAATCCTAACCCGCTGTGAGCGCCCCTGCAAGTAGCTCCCGAACCATCTTCGCACATTTCCACAAATTCCTATTTTATTTAATTTGTTTACCAGCTTCGAGTGACTCACGCTGTCAAATGCCTTTCTCAGATCTACAAATATACCCATACATTTTTTGCCCTCGTCTAAGGACTGGAAAACAACAGATGTCAATCTAGCGATTGCATCATCCGTTCCCATTCCCTCTCTAAAGCCATACTGATTATTGTGTATAATTTTCTCTGTTGACAAGTAGCTGGTCAACTGTTCCTTTACTACCTTTTCAAATATTTTGGCAACATTAGACACGAGTGAGATGGGTCTGTAATTACTTACCTCCTTCTTATCACCAGTTTTATACACAGGAGTAACGATGCTTGCTTTATAGGTTTCCGGAAACGTACCATTGTTCAGGCTGACGTTGACAATATGTGCAATAGGATGGGACAGAGCTAAACAGTTCTGTTTCAATATTTCCACTGAAACACCATCAAAACCTGGCGCCGCTCCCCCTTTAAGTCCATTGATTATCTTTGCAATTGCTTCGTGGTTAGTCGGCTTGAACATAGTAAAGCTCTTATCCGTCAGTTCATCCCGTTTAATTTCCTCTTCCTCATACGATTTGCTAATCTCTTCGGCTAGGCTGCTACCCACACTCGCAAAATAGTTGTTGAAGTGATTTGCCACGTCAGCGGACTCCTTTTTAACATTAACTATCCTATCACCGATACTTATCTCTTTTATGTTGGAGGTCTTCTTTCTCTTACTTATGATCTCATTGATTGCATTCCAGACTTTTCTGTTCTCAGATCCTGCTCGTAGAACTCTGTCAGAATAAAACTCTACCTTGGACCTCCTTATAAGTATAGTGAGCATATTTCTATACTGTTTGTATTTTATTTTCAGTCGTGAGTCATCAGGAAATTTTTTGGTCCTTATGTATAGCCTTTCCTTTTCGCGAATCGATTTAACCAAACCAGCAGTAATCCACGGTTTGATTGCCCTAAACCTAGAATTTGTACCAGCAATACGCCTGCTTCTGGGCCTCTGTGTGGCTTCTTGAATATGGTCATTCAATGTCTTATGGAAATTCAATGCACACACGTTTGCATCATACGATTCATAAGTAGTTAACCATTTTTCATTCTTAAGAAGTTCATTCAGTCTTTCATAGTCAACCATAGTCACCACGTCCGTCTCGTTAGAGACCGGCGGAGACCCAATCAGACTTTGAACATATATGCAGGTATGGTGATCAGTTATAGAAGTTTTCCATACAAGTGTTTTGACATTTTCCATGTCCTCCATGGCTACATCACTCCAGAAGTGGTCGAGACAAGAAGGTTTCTGTCCTTCCACCTCCCTGGTGTATAGAGTAGAACACAGCTTAAGATTTAACTCAGACAGAGAATTGACATATTCCGTCTTTTGTTTGCTACTACAATCCTTTGCTACATTAATATTTATGTCACCAGCCAGAATAATGTTCTTACCTTTAAAACCAACCAGTATACTCCTCAGCTCGCCTATAAAATGTATTGCATCAGATTCATGCGTTCTATATAAAGCAAATATATGGAACAAAGTTTTGTTTTTTATGTAGTCTATTTGCAAACAGTTCACCTTCGTCATGTGTACCTCTCTAACTACTGGATCCTCCCTATTTAAGCTATCATTCAAGAGAAAAACAGATATACCACTAAACCTGTTTACAACATATGTAGTTGTATGATAAGTATAACTGGGAATGTCAAACGGGGGACTATGTTCATTTATATGAGCCTCCGTTAATATTATACAGTCAGGTAGCTTTTTTAAACAATTTAAATGAGTCAGGAATACATCAAAGTTTGTCTGCATACCCCTAATGTTAAAGTGCAACACAACCATTGAGCCGTCATCCACTCCAAACACCCTATTACAATCATCAGCTGTGTGACACTCATATTCACAAATATTAAAATTCTCATCAATATCTTCTAGTAAATCTAAATTCATATTGTGATTCTATATAGAGATTTTTTGTAAAGAGAGTAAAGAAGAACGCATATGAAAACAGAGCCAAACCTTGTGAGGTTATGCTACAGTCATGAATGTCACACCGCGATTCGATGCATTTATAGGGGAAGCAAGACACAGATTCAGCACAAAATAACAATTCAACCACAAACATGCACACATTAGGCTCTACTAAGATATCATTCCTCATATGAACGATCGCCTGAGAGACTCTATTCACTTGTACAGCAATCAGCACCAGGGAGGCGTCATTACACTGTATAAAATTTACATTGATATTCTCTGATAGACACCATTCGCTGTAATATATAGGCAAACAGCACATTACCAGTAACACAATCTCAATACTATAAATGAATAAGCATTCATATATCATTACAAGGGATAACATTATAGTATTTTCACAGTTTTTATCAAAAACATAACCTCCACACGTTAGAGAGCAAAGTGACAGCACGCAAAGAAGTGTCAAAGTCAAACAGTCACAATTTCCATAGATGTAGTAAGAGACAATATTTTCTATTATCACCAGTATACTATTCGAGGCAGGAGGCACACAATAGAAAGGTCTTATCAATATCAGCACTGACAATCGCATGAGACCATCACATACTTTACCACACCTACAAGGAGCATATATATTACTACAAACACCACAATACTTCCAAACTCTGTTATAGATAGGATATATACATATACAATACAATACAAACAGGTGTAACAACATCACTACCCTTATAAACTTCACAATCCCAACTGTCACACAACTCAAATACAAGTACCAATCAACATTCAGAGACAACACTCTCGCATTTGGTGACAGGCACCCGGCGATCACTGTATCATAGGGAACTATGTATTTACATAAAATCGTTTCACGACAAAATAGTCAGTATTCAATTTTTTCCTTCATTAATTTCAGCATGTGCAGATAGTGAGGGCACCTCCCACGGTCCATAGCGCCATGTCCAACATCCATATCTCTTTTCGTTCTTTCGCCGTATTCTTTGCAGTTAATGCATACCGGTGGTCCAGATCTCGCCTTACACTCATTGAACCTGTGCTCCCCAGCACAATGTGAGCACCTGGGTGCCCTCGCCCTGCCCAAGCAATGAATGGAGGTATGCCCTATTTTTAGGCAGTGGTAGCACTGGACTATGGGATTGGCGTCCTCAACCTGCAACCTCTGATAACCGATGTTAATTACTCCCCTCTGCATCAGCTGGCGTCGGGCGGCAGGAGTTGCCTCCACCAATATGTGTTTCATATTCGCCCTTGTCTTAATAACTTTCCTTATTTTTAATTCGTCAGTCATAGTCTTCACTTCAATGTTCCTATTTTGAGAGCAGAGATCAGGAATAAAATTTTCTTCATCATAATCCTCTACCACCCCCCTGAAGATTAAGTGCGGCTTCTTTTTCTTGATCATCTCAGCCATGTACTGCATGGGGAATTTTTCATTAATTAGGCTCACTAGGAGCTCCACATCCTTTACAGTTGGACACAGCATGATTAATCTGTTGCGCCGGGTGCGTCTAACCTCACACACCGCAATGCCCAGCGGTGCAATGTTCAGCTTCCTCTTCAGGTTCCTTTCAATAACCTCCGAGCCTTCCCCGCTGTCCTTTGATGTCACGGACAGAGGAAACCTTGCTCCGGTCTCCCCACGTTTCGGAACCCGCTCAGTACTTCCGTGGGCCGATACAGGGCGGAACATGTTGCCTATATCTGTCCTAATGAGGGTCGTTTCACGACTTAACATCTTCAACTCCTCTTTGACATCTTTGACCTCCTCAGTAAGTGGGCGGATACAGCGGAGCTCGTCTCTGATATCCGCCACCTGGGCACTCAGGTTATTAAATTCTCCTTGCAGTTCCCGCAGTTCTGCGAATACTGCCTCTCTAGCCACGGCAGATAACTTTCCCTTGCCGTCATTTATTATTTCTTGGATCTTGAGAACTCGACTTTGTACCCCCTGTACCGATCTCGATGCAGTCAGATTCCCTTCAGCATCCATGACCATTCCGCGTTGTCCAGTCTCCATGGCAGCCCCAGTTAGTTCCTTCGCCTCACAAGTATTATCCATTGGTGGAGATCTGGGCGTCACAAAAGATTTACTGAAAGGACTAGCCATCTGTGGAGTGTAGAATTACGGCCTGTATATTTTCAGTATACAGTTAAATTATGTTTCAGCGAGGGAAAGAATAGAACATGAATCGTGGTTGTGATGCGCTGACCATTGAGACAGGCAAATACAGATAAATGGATCGATGAGTTCACAATACCATGCAGAAGTTACCACAACACCAAGAAGAAAAACACCGCGCACCAAGAAGTTGCTATATCAGCTGATACCGCAGTTGATGATGCTATCACATTCACACACGCACAGGCACCCGTGAGAGAGGGAGACAGAGCGATCCCAGCTCGCGAAGAAGCGCGAAATGTCTTCTTTTCGTTGCTATAAACCGATGATATAGAGATGAATAATATTAAATTAAAGTCCGTTTAGTCAATTGATTCAATACTTGAATATATTGGTCGTAGATCATTAGTCCTTTACACTTTAAATTAACTTTTTCACCACAGTTTGACAGATGCAATGAACACTATTTATTGTCAACTGATTTGTCGATTTTCTAGATAAAGGTTCAATGTATCTACCCTATTTTTTTCCAAAGCATATTTAGTAACGGTTGTCGAAATATAAGGTCTCCCGTTTTTAGAAATTTTTGAAATGTCGGTATGCATACTCTTAAGAAAAAGTTTTCAATTTTCATTTTGATATTTTTATCAGGTCACTGACCTTCGACACACGTATGTTTATCACGTAGAAATAAATATGTACCTAAGCTTTAAAATATGACTTCGAATAATAAGTTGGTATGATTTTATGGCTTGGCAAAGTTCAGAAAAGAAATAAAGGCAAAATGTCGCCAAGAATAATCTCAAACTAATCTCAATAAAACAATAATAACAAAACCAATTGTAATATTTTTCAGGATTTTTTGTGCTACCGCTCAATTTGACAAAAAAATGTGACATTTTTATTCTCTTGGTATATTACTTTTAAGGTGCTCTTACACGAGCCATTTTTCGAGCAATAATTGCGGCAACTCGTACATGTCGTATCTGATTAACATTATTTCGCAATATACGAGTATAGCAATTATGGCAATATTTCAAGCGAGACAACGATATTACGTGCAAACAAGAAGAGAAAGACGTCATATTATTTGACAATTATTCCAAAATATTTTCGATTCTATTTTACGCCTAGATTTGGAAACACATAATTATAGGCATATAATATGCCTATCTCTATATTCTTGTGTTTTCTCAAATATTCTTTTCAATGATCTAATTTCAACTGCATTCAACCCTGATTCGTCCTTCTTCTGTAAAATAGTATAGTGCACTGATCTTTTTGGAATTTTAACAGATAAACGTCTGAAGATAAATTATTGCTAGCAGAGTCGCAAGGTTTTCTTACACGAGGCAATAACAATAACGTTACGACTACATTAAGAATATTGCGTAAGGAACCTACGAGTATATAAAGGTGGGAAGTACTATTGAACATTGAGCCCCTTCTATATCTATGTCAAATCTATGGTGGACGCCATTTTCATTGCAAACATATTATGATTGTGTGACATATTAGTTGTCCACAATTGCATGAATCCAGGTGATATTTCAGTGATTTTTGCGACTCATTATGTATAATCAGTGTGGAAATTACCTTTGGAATATAACCTATGTAATCAAATGGTAAATTAGCTTATTTTATTTTTTTATTTATTTATTTGGAGAATACAACAGCTAAGTACATAATATAATATTTTATACATATTTACATTTTATAGCGCCAATTATAGTATTCTACGTTTTATTAGCAAAAGTATAAGTAGTTACACTATATATAATCAACAAATAGGATAGGAATGGATCCAGGAATAGGAAGGAAAATGGAGAAAGGAAGTGACAACAATTCTTTTCATTTTAGTTTTAAGCTGAAACCCTCAGACCCAACGGCACACTCGACGCGCCGGCACGACCACCCCGCTAAACGTCCACTATTTTCAACAGTTTATTTTTAAAAGTGTACAGACCAGAGCCAAAAGGATCCAGAGCTGGATCCTTCATACAATTCTTGTTAAAAGATATACACGCTCTTTTTATGTATGAGTTCCGCATATAATTTGTTCTTGAGTGGCTGACGTAGAAAAGTGTTTGATGTCTGACATTTCTGGAAGGGCAATGGAAAGGCAATGATTCCACAAGAGGAATACTATCTACTTTATTATTAATAATTTTATGTAGGAAACAAAGGTCGATTATTTGTCTTCTAGTTTCGAGAGATTTGATTTTGTAGTGTTTTAATGCTTGGATGTACGAATCAAAGTGTAATCTATTGCGATAATTGAGATGTTTTACTTTTACTTTTTGTTTTACTTTTTTGAGATGTTTTAGCTTACTTTACATCGAGAAAATCGAGAAAAAAATTGCGTATACTTAGTGGAAATGCTGGCGACGGTAAATTTTTGTCTATGGCTTTATCCGTTTGGACTTCCTACATTTATACAGGTTCCCTAATATTGCGTATTGCGTCATTGTGACGTGAAGTGGTCGATAGCCTGGTTGGTAACACGCTCGGACTGTTAATCTAGCGGGCGCGGGTTCAATCCCCGATGCCGACTTACTCTACTTTACAACACAAGCTATTCAAGCTTTCTGCATGTGAAAAGTACAAAGATGTATTTTGGTTTATCGAAATATTTCATTAAAAAAAATGCTGTGGGAGGAGCAATTTGGCTGCTCGTGTAAGCGGACCTATAGAAAATCTTAGAAAATCTCCAATTAATTAACAGTTTCAAGAAAAAAATAGCACTTTACCACAGCTTTAACGCTCGGGTACCTTATTATCTTTAGCTTATTAACTAAGTGACATTTTTAATAAAGACCTACAAAAAGTTTATTAAATAAAAATTGATTCCAAAAAAAGACACTGATTTAACGTTACGTAACGAATTTTTATTCTAGCTTTTGTATTATTTTTTTCTTCCAGTTCGTGACATTTTCAGTTATGTAAAAATTCACGCGAAAAAGTCAGAATAAATTATAAATTTACGTTTCGTTTTTTCCTCCAATTCATGAATAGGTAATTTTTATTCCAGACATTACATTAATTTCGTACTCTAAGGGCGGTCACACACGTAGTGACATTCAGTTAACTAAATTTCCGTACGTGTGTGGCTAGCCGTCCTAAAAAATCAGATTACAAGTTTATTAGTACCATAGATTGATAATGTATAGTAGTCAAGGACAATATAATAATATGTCATAGAAGCAGAAGCAGTCAGAAGAGTGCAGATGTAAATGTGAAGGGCCAGCTGTTTCATTCACACTCAATGACATATAGGTACATGAGTGTGAATTAAACGGCTGGTCCTTCACATTTATATCTGCACTCTTCACCCGCATAGGCCTCAGATATTTAACCAATTTATAGTTGCTGGTGTCGTATATCCTCATGACTGAGGGTCGCGACTCTCATTCCCGCAGTTGACGATTCTAGTTATAGTTACTCCAATACAAATATAGCTCAATGGTGTGTGCTTGTTCTATGGAAATGAATGTAATTTAATCTTCAGTATTGGCTAAAGATGGCTAAAGGCCATAGCCAAGGCTCTCACTCTGAAATATCTGTATATTCTGACTTCTGACAGATCAGATTAATCTGACAACCAGAACGTGTGTGGAGAATAGTTATTAAATTGTATGCATTTCCGTGTTTCCTAAATCAGAATACTGAATGTTTAGAGTATAACATTCTTTACGTCTGTGGCAGCCCTTAATGTTCTATTACACCCTATATGTTTTATTGTACTATAAATGTAGTATTGTCTTAAGAAGCGTAGAGCTACAAGTGATATGTCAACTTATATTTCCCTTACTACAAGCACCGCAGCACTTTCATATTGTGTATTGTTCCAGCCAATTATAAACATCATTCTTATGAGTGAATGAGTGAATGTTTGCGGGTGACATGAAAACACATTATTATGTAGTGTTATTGTAAGATATTGATAAGAAGTGAGACGAATACAATACATGGAGAAAATAAAGATATTCGAGTTGTAGAATTATTAGCTCCCCATACTCTTTTACATATTTTCGAATATACTGTTTAGTACACGGTTGGCGCGGTTGGTTGAGGCGGTAGTCTCTCAAGCGGAAGGTGCCGTGTTCAAACCCCGGCGCTGGCGATGTATTCCACACTTTGCGATAAAGAATTTTAGCCTAGTGCAAGGTGCGCAGGAAAGTATTTTGGTTTGTGTATGCAAGACCAGATCCTTCTATTAAAAAAAAAGAAAAAAAACCTCCTCTCCGTTCCTATTCCCTCACGCCCCTACCTTTAGGGGTAGGCAGATAGGACAGTACGCCAGAACTCCCTATCCTTCCATCACACTTGTGAAATATGTTAAATACGCTATCCAATGTGTTTTACTTAAAAGGCGTCTGTCATTGAGAATCTTGTCGACATGATCGGTCCAGGTCAGTATCGGATGAATGCGCTTCCTCACATCTCTCCGTTCACTCATATCTGAATGAATGAATGAAATTTATTTTTCCAGATATACAACATGCAAATCGCTCGACTATCTGGTAAAATTTTACTGCCTACTACTTATTAACTCTGTTATCAGTCATTCTCTCAACATGCACAAACCACTTCACAATTCACTTTTTTTTCCATAGTTTCAATACCTGTCTTATCTCGTCTCTTATCTTATGATGCTCATCCCTCTGACAACCTCATTTCTTATCCTGCCTCTTAGTGTTTTCCCATCCTCTTATTTCCACGGCCTTTTTATGTAATTTATTTTATTTTACTCTTAATTTTTTTCTTCAGCTAGGTATGTCCAAGTCGGTCATAGCGAGGATTAATTTTAAATCTTATTGAAATCATAATATAGCTAAAATATACCGTAATCTGCCGTAGATGTAGAAGTATACGTAATACGAGGTAAGTACTTAATAATAATATTGGAGATTTAGGAATTGTTTCGGTACTTCGTGGTACTACGGGTAAAATTGAGGCTATAAAAATGAGCGATGACAGAGATTATTCACTCGCTAATACTTACTAGTAAGAGAGAAGTAGAGAATTTTGTGATTCTGTAAATAATAGCCAGGATCATAATAATATAATAAGGCGAATATAATAGGAATAGGGGTGAATGGCATACAGTAGTGAGGGCCTACGGTATTATACGGGTTTCTACTCTGAACTTCAATTAATTTTAACACGTACAATGTACATATGTAGGTATCCACTTAGTTCTGATTTAATACAACTACGTACCTGCAACTGCTAGGTACTTACTTACTGCTAGCCACTTGCGTTCCACTGCTGGACATAGGCCTCTTCTAAACTATTCCATTTGGGCTGTAAGGCTCCACGACCCGTAAGCTGGACAGTGTCAACTGTCCACCTTTTCTGTGGTCTTCCTACGCCTCTTTTGTTCTCCCAGTGCCTCCACTTCAGGATTTTAGGTGCCCATCTGGCACTGTCCCGGCTTGCCATGTGTCCCGCCCACTGCCATTTTAGCTTTGTTGTTCTTTCTGCGATGTCGGCAACTTTTGTTCGACCTCTGATCTCCTCATTTCTACTAGGTACCTACTGCATCATTATGATCATATCACAATAATTGAGAAAATAGTCAATTCCGTATGTAAATAAACAGCTAGAAGTGTGTTGTGAAGCAATAGGAAAGTCTAGCAATCTGTCCTTTATGCCTACCCCGCAAGGGATGCAGCGTGAGGGAAACATAATAGAATAGAATAAAACATATGATCGCCATTCTCTTTGCACAAACTTTTTATGACATTCATAATTCCTAGGAATCCTCATCGTTGAACCAGATTTTTGTACACATTACACAAGCGCAGCTAGTTT
The DNA here is from genome assembly GCA_963576895.1 of Ceraclea dissimilis. Taxonomy (NCBI): domain Eukaryota; kingdom Metazoa; phylum Arthropoda; class Insecta; order Trichoptera; family Leptoceridae; genus Ceraclea; species Ceraclea dissimilis. The sequence continues at coordinate 594,126 of OY756367.1, read as the reverse complement.
TTGTATTTTTTTTTCATCTTCCAAGTTGGTCTCTTATACCTAATAGCAAAACCTCTAACAAAATTATATTAATTGTGTACCTTTTGCGTATTTAAAATCATTTTGATAAGCTTCTCAGTTAAGTAGGTTGGTTAGCTTTTTGTTTTGCCATATTTTATTAATTACCAGTAATAATTATTCACCCGTTAAAATTTTGATTAAATGGATCTCGTAACTTTACGACTGCTGATTCTTCATGTTTTGGGGTAAATTTGTAGCAACCGTAATATCCGGAGTATTAGTAATTGAAATTTAAGTACCTATACACAAATTTCAATAGATTATATTAAAAAGCTGACCTGTACTAAATGCAAATACCTGTAACTATATTATAACTTCTCGAGGAAATTTAAACAACTTACATCACAGTATAGCAGCTTATAGCTTATTTCTCCTGAAAGTCGTATATGTTTTACTTTCAATTGACGTGTCTTCTGGGAGCTTTCCAAAGGTAACAAGAAGTACAGAAATTACGAAAGCTCTCTGTAAGCACTTAAGATTCCATTACGAGATAGGTTGTAGCAGTAGAAAGTTACGACATAATCCATTCTAGGACAATATTATCATAGCGTAATAATATTATACATCAGAGACTGTGATGGTGAAATAATGAGGAAACAATAAATTCAATGATGCAATAAAATAAATATCAGTTAATTAATGAAGTCTTTTGTAATGGATTAAAATTTATTATTAATCCCTTTTTTCTCATCAAACCATCACGCCACATTCTGGCGGGGGAGGCAGAAAGAACAGATCTCCAGACTTCCATACCCTTACCATTGGCGTAACAAGGCAGCTCGAGGCCCCGGGAAAAGCGATTGCTGCCCCCCTCTGAGGTACTAAATATAATGATATAATTTAAACGCCTCATAGCAGTCATCTTAGGGGGGGAGAGTACTTTTAACTTTAGTATAGATGTGAAGAAACCTACAGGAATCATATTTTGGGAAAAAAATGTATTTTTGACACAAATTTCGTACAATTCACGGTGAAACAAATCCAATTATGACGATAGGTCCTTTTTCCATTCGCATTTTCAATGTCAAAAAACGTGTAAATTTTTAGGTAGGTCTTATTAGCATACAAATTACCCTTGAGGATGGAAATGAAAATTTTACAAAGGACTTATTGAAAAATATATAAAATGGCAAATTCATGTACTTTTTCGATTCTTTTATACCTACAAATAATATTATTCTATTCTTTTGACCTACAAGACTTTAAATTTCATCGGTATATATCGGTAATGAAATTATCGAGGAACGCCGAGGAGAATTTGAAAATATTCTGGAAGGAAGTAAAAAGAAAGAGATCTGGAAGTGAGAAAAACAGTATGAATTGCATCAAAGATAAGAATGGTGATTTAGTGATGAATGGAGAAGAAGTTGTTGAAAGATGGAAAGAATACTTCGAAGAATTGTATGAAAGTGGTACTAGTACAAACCAGACGAATGTAGCAGATAGTATGAATGTAAATATTGCTGAGGACGAGGAAATACGTATGAATGAAGTTGTGCTTGCATTGAAAAAAGCAAAGAATGGTAAAGCTGCGGGACATGACTGTGTGGCCATAGAGTTCATCAAGCAAGGTGGCCCGAAGATTCTCGAGTGGTGCCTGAGGCTCTTCAACTTGTGCTGGGAGAGTGGCTGCACTCCTGAGGATTGGAGGAGGGCAGTCATCTGCCCTTTGTACAAGGGGAAAGGCTCAAGGTTGGAATGCGGCAGTTATCGGGCTATCAGTTTGCTGAGCTCTGTGGGCAAACTGTATGGAAAGGTATTGATTGAAAGAGTAAGAAAAGTGACTGAAAGTAAAGTATGGGATGTGCAGGGTGCTTTCATGAGTGGCAGGGGGTGCACCGATCAGATCTTCTCCCTACGGATGGTCGTGGAGAAGCTTCTGGCTAAACACCAGAGGCTCTTCTGCGCGTTCGTGGATCTGGAGAGGGCATACGATCGTGTGGACCGAGAAAGACTGTGGCGTGTACTGTCGGAATATGGGGTGAGCGACCGACTGATTGGCGCAATCGCGTCTCTATATACGGAGAGCTCTGCTTGTGTCAGGGTGAATGCTGCGTTGTCGCAGTGGTTCGCTCTCACAAAAGGGGTTAAACAGGGTTGCGTCATGTCGCCTTGGTTGTTCAACCTGTTCTTCGACTACTGCATGCGTCCTCTGAATGAGCTGAATGTTGGTGTGGACCTAAATGGAGTGAAAGTATGTGCGTTAATGTTTGCAGATGATTTAGTGTTGATGGCTGATGATGAATGTGAGTTACAACGGATAGTATCCTGTGTGTACGAAAGCTGCGATATGAATGGTATGAAAATGAATGTAAATAAAACGAAAGTATTAGTGTTCGAAAGAGAGGAAATAAGGACAAATTGTGTGATAAAGGTTGGTAATGACTGTCTGGAGCAAGTGGATGAGTATGTATATCTGGGAAGTTTGTTTACTAGAGATGGACGCTGTGATGGAGACATTGAAAGAAGGAAGCTGGCTGGTACTAGGACGAATGGTGCGCTCGGTCCGATTGTTAGTAGTAGCAATGTGTCTATGAAAGCAAAAGTGCTAGTGCACAATGCTGTCTTGGTGCCGACCCTGATGTATGCTAGTGAGACGTGGACGTGGATGAAGAAGGATGAATCAGGGTTGAATGCAGTAGAAATGAGGTCATTAAGAAGAATGTGCGGGAAAACGCTGAGAGATAAGATAAGGAATGAGGTTATTAGGGAAATGAGTGACTGCAAGACTGGTGTAGTGACAAGAATGAAAGTAAACAAACTAAGATGGTTTGGGCATGTTGAGAGAATGAATGATGACAGGATGACAAAAAAGATATATCTGAATGAGCGAAGAGGGGTGAGAAAGCGCGGCCGTCCGAGACTGACCTGGTCCGATCATGTCGACCAGATCCTCAAGGATGGACGCGTTTTGGGAGGAGAAAGGAGGAGAAAAGGAATCGGAGAGCGTGTATGACTAATTGCATGAATGTGACGGAAGCTAGGAGTGTGTGTAAGGATAGGGCTGTCTGGCGCTCTGTCCTCTCTGCCTACCCTGCAAGGGATGTGGCGTGAGGGTATAGATAGATAGATAGATAGGTATATATGGTTGCAGAACAGACCCCACCTTTTTATAACTATTTTTCGTGTACCCTGTAATAGGCAGATGTTTTATAATAAGTCCGCCTTTTAGCACACCACTATTGTCTTATTTTATAGCCCTAGATTATTTTTTTGGCTAATAAAGATCGTGGCAGTGGGCATGCCACGCTAGAGATCCAGAAGATAAGTGGTCAAGAAGGGTCTTAATCTGGAAATTCAGAACAACTACCAGGAGCGTAGGAAGCCACCACTACGATGGAGAGACGACCTATTCAAGTACGTTGGTTGGAACTGGATCCAGAGAGTTTAGGATAGAGCGGCGTGGAACGAGATGGTGGAGGCCTTAGTCCAAGAGTGGACGGGAGTGGGCTGATAAGAAAAGAAGAATAAATATATATATTTTTTTAATTTTACAATTTTTTACATTTTTGGGAAGCAATTCGGTATGACTTAAATAAACCCGAATAGGTTTTGTTCACCATAATTATTGGTAAGCTAGAAAAAGCTTTGTATTGCAATTTCGGGTAAGTAGAAACCGGGACTCGAACCAGCGTCAGTCCGATTGAAAGAAAGCTACCAACTGTTAATACCTTTGTTTAAAATTAAAAATTAACATTTTCGCCTGTCAACGATGAAAAAATTCTGTAATCAGAAAGCAATTAGTTTTCTTAAACAATTAACAAACTTTTGGCGCCCAGACTGACAAGAAGCTAAACTTTTCATAAACAATTTGCTTGAGTAATTAGTATTTAATTCCTGAAGTCTTGCAATCATAAGACAGAGTAAACAGTATGAGACAAGATTAATGTAACGGAGAATCAGTTTACTACCAGAGTAATGCAAGAGCTCTATTGAATTTAGGTAAATTTATAGCAAAACTAAGGTTACAATAGGCAATCGTAATTCTCTTGTTTTCAAAAACAGGACTTTATGACTTCACATCTTAGAACTGTTTTTCGCGGTCTTCTAAAAAAGATACTAAACACGCCTGTCCGAGGTGCCTGGATTCCTTTATTCCGATGGCGCATCCCAAGAAGAATGGCCAGAATAAAAATTTGTGGATATGAGTTCTACTCGCGAAGTGCACTTTCGTAAGATACCAAACACGGCGGAATGCGGTGACTGAATCCTTTCGATCGCTCTTCCAAGGCTTAAGCTAGATAAAATCTGACTTGCGATGTGGATTTCTTTTCCAACGCCCTTTCATACGATACCACACGTGACTCCATACGATCCCTGGATCGCCCTGAAACGGTTTACATCTCTTTTGTGCAGAGACATATTGTCACCGAGCGTAGATACGTTTGCAAAGTTTCAGGTCTCTAAGAGTCAGGTCAGAAAGTGGATGAAAAATCGACTGCAAAATTGGCGCAAAAAACAAAACAATTAAAAACAACGGAGAGACGTTAAATAAAATTTTGTAAAAACTTGGGTTAGCTAAAGTTAGTTAAAGACGAGCATGGTAAAAGTATCGAATTACATTTACAGTAAAAACCTATGCAAACATAAGATATTTTAAAAATTATGTGCCCAAAGGCACCATATAAAAATATAGGTGGAAACATTCGTATGTTTTTTACCTTAATAACAATGTCCTTTATTACACGGAAATTCATATAATCGTGACGGCAAAAGGGTCTGAAATTCCGGACTTAATTTACATAATATTATTGAGGTGGCTATAAAAATTCATTGGATTCAATCAAATTGTTCCGAACAACTTGCGACAATTTGACCTGAGGGTTCATACATAATAATTAGGATTGTTAGCAAACTAGTGTTCATAGGCCTGCTGAACAAAAGGGAAGGAAAGGTGATACTATTTTGTTCATTTTCCACGCAGATAACATTGGATACAGAAAGAGAAGAGGTGTCGGGAGGCCCCAGAAAAGATGGGCGGACAACGTGACCTCAGACGAAGGTCAGAAAGGTGAGAGAAAAACTGGGAACAAATGGAAGAAGACGAAGAACATTGGATCGCGGTTAAATAGAGTTTGTGAGAATTAACTAACATAATTCTGCTGAAAATCGAGTAAGAATGTAACGCAGGGCCATGACAACTATTGCAAGTAGTTTCAACATAAACGTAATTTAAAACACCTTGCAATCATAGCGCTCTTAATTATAGTCGAGAATTTTTATGCTAATACCATATTTTTTACATAATGTTGCGCAATATAATTGGTACATATCATTGTTGGCAACCTTTGGTAATCATTGACATCATACGAGTTCACTTTTTTTTATCAGCCATCGATAGATGTCGAGGTTTTACATTTAAAAAAATGTAGTTCCATGGACTGCATAAAAATATATGAATTCTTAATATTTGACTCACCTGTTGGCTGTGGTCTTCCTTGGTGGGAGGCTGTTCCGTGTACGTGGAGTAAAAGTTCGGAGGAGCCGATGGAGGGATCAGTGGAGGAGGTGTACTCCTTCCTCGCGGTGATCCTCCAATTTTAACACCACTTCCTCTTACACCTGTCGAAGTATTTCCTCGGGTATTACCACTACCGACTCTGACTCCCGAACCCGCTCTCTCCTTCAACGACCAACTGTACTCTCTCTTCACTTTATTCTTATACGCACCATACATTTCATGATCCATTTTCAATTCTTCATCTCTCTGCGTAGTTTCTAGTTCAGTCTTGTTGTTGTAATTCTTATTGTTTGATTCAGTCTCATTGATTGAAGATTTCGCGTCTGTTTCAAAGTCTGATGAATTGAAATCGAATCGCTTTTCAGACTCAAGATCAGACCAAGAGAAAGAATGATCTATCCAAAGTTGAGTCGGGGAAGTTTGTGGATCATTGTCAGATTTATCAATTCCTTCTAAATTATTACTTTCACTTGTATAAAAATCATTCGCTGTTTGTGAATCTCCCATTTTTTCTTCAACTTTGTTTCGAGACCACATTAAGTCATGTTCCAGCCAGCTTCTAAGTGTAGACTTTGGGATATTTTCATTCACATTTTCCGATTCCGCTTTCGCTGGCATACTTTGAATATTCTCTGAAAAGTTTTGTCCGGTGATTTCTTCCTGACCCATTTTACTTATTTTTCTTTTGGTTCTTTTCGTTTGAGGTTCAGCATTTTCAAAGCACAACAGTATTGTCAATAACAGCAGTGCGAAGCGAAACGAAAGCGAACGAACTTTACCCATCATAACCGTCAGATGTTTTGCATAATTTGCGGTAAAAAATATTGGTATAAAAATGCTTATAATTTAAATTGTTGTATCACTTGTATTCACATCACACACCCTGTGGTTTGACACGTACAACACATCATTTCAATCATAAAAACGAATACACGCGTTCACGTCGTAAATCAACTTTTTTTATTATAATTTGCAAAAACACCCTCTTTATTGAATACACTTTTTTAATAGAATATAGAAGCATGCGTTCCACGGAGACACAGCAAATCTGAAAATAAAAAGAAAAACACAATTAGTCATCACATTTTAATTCTTTATATTGTAAAATGGAGGCCATGGGAAAACAGAAGAGGTGTCGTGAGGCCCTAGAAAAGATGGACGGACGACGTGACCTCGATAGCGGGTAGGCAGTGGGTCAGAAAGGCGAGAGATAGAAAAAACTAGAAACAAATGGAAGAAGTCTTTATCCAGCAGTGGAGGGACCAAGGCTGACGAAGAAGAAGATATTAAAGGTGCTCTTACACTTGCAATTTTTCGAGCAATACATAATTGATGGAGCAGTTTCCAGCGATCGTGTCGGCAATATTTAAGCGAGACAACGATTCTGAGTGCAAACGAGATAGAGAATTGTCATAATGTCGGCGGCACGCAATTGCTGAATATTCAATCGGTTTGAAAATAGTAATGAATTTTAATCAATAAGAGTTTTACGAGTTGCCGCAATTATTGCTCGAAAACGTGAATAACGAATTGCATGCGTGTGACGAAAGCACGAAGTGTGTGTAAGGATTGGAAAGTCTGGAAATCTGTTCTCTCGGAATACCCCGCAAGAGATGCAGCGTGACAGGAAAGAATAGAATATAACGTAGGATTACTACCTACATAATGTCATTAAGTCCCCATATTTGTCTTCTCACCGAAACGAAGGCTAGAGGACTTTTCAAACTTTGAATGTTATTTAGGGTTTATCAATTAAAAGAGATCATAAATAAATAAATAAATAAATAAAAACTTTATTGCACATAAATATACACACAAAGGGCGGATTTATCGCCTATTGGCGATTTCTGCCAATCAACCCAACTTTGACATAAGAAATTTTTTTTCTAAATGAGTTTTAAAAAAGTTTTTTCTAAATGAATCTGGGTTTCGAAATATCGAAATAAACCCAGACACACCTTTGTACACTTCACAGTAAGCTTGAAAAGCTTGTGTTGTGAAGTGGAGTCTTCTTTCGTATGCGAATACAACCATTGTAAGTATTGTAATAACATACTTAGTGAATTAGTAACAATGCTAGATTTACACTCAGTTATTATTTCAGTACCCACCTATGTATATATCAGATATTGTTACTAATTCACTACCTCCTCGACTAAAATACTAGCCTAATACGAATAAGGCATAACAGATTTTTAGTGGAAAAATACAAAGCAATTAATTTGATAAAATACCATCAATTACAATAATTATAATACTCGTTATAAACAATAATTTGTGAATAATCAAATTACCGAAATCCAAATAATTCATCTGAATGGATTTTATTAGAGTGAAATAATTAATATTAATGATATTGTGAAGAGCATTTTACCGAATTCAGTAATAACAAAACAGTAATTAATTACAATTTACAAATAGGTATATTTAGCATGAATTATTATGTCAGTTCTCTACACAATGTTATCTAAATTCAATCATGATTGATATAATATAAACTCATCAGACTAATACTGGGAAACATCTGGCTATCCAGGTTGGTATTATGGATATCACAGGATTAGGCTCAAATGCGCTGGGATGAAATATAAGTAGGTACTATGTACATATGTGTACTTTATAAATAGACATATGGACACACTGAAGCCTTATCTAGTGCATTACTGTAACAGATCTTTCGTATCTTGTATAGAATGCAGGAAAAGAGATGGACGAGGAGACTGCTAGAGTGGAGACCAAGGGGCGACAAAGGACCACAAGGACGACCACCTACCGGATGGATGGACGACATCAAGAGGTTCATAGGACCCCAGTGGATGGAAATCGCACAGGAGCGGGAGAAGTGGAGGAGGACAGGGGAGGCCTATATCCTGCAGTGGGCAAACGCGGACTGATGATGATGATGACAGATTATTAAAACAAATCTGAAAATACCTCTGATTTTTTTACCAAAACTCCTTCCGCAAAAGACACAGGATTTTTTTTTAAAAAGTGCCCAGGTTCAAGCCCAAAGTTGACGATGTATTCCACACTTTGTGATAGTGCAAAGTGTGCGAGAAAGTATTTGGGTTTGTGCATGCTAGCGCAGATCATTTTTATTTAAATAAATAAAAAATATCTTTCGCCTGGTGATATAATGAATTCACATTTTACTGAAATACCATAAAACTTTTTTTTAATATAAAGCAAAATTGTGCCCAAAAGGTATAAAACCCTATTTCTAAAATTTTATCCGCGACCTACCAGTGTACCGTCCGTAATAATTTATTATGCATGAGATTATAGCCGCCAGCTCATACCAGCATACTATTATTATTACTATGATCCCAAAAATATATACCTTAGTTACAAGGCTTACAAATAGGTACTTGAGATTCTTTGAAACAAAACATCAATTCGATTTGTTGAATGTCAGTTGGAAATTTGTTCATGAAGAAATGCTTGCTCAGTACATTTCCTATTACAGGAAACTCTCATCTCACTGGTTTTGTATTTGTCTAAACCTAAGCTAAACTTGCAGTCAAAGTGATTCCAAGTGACCGAAGTAACATGCAAAGTTTGTGTAAAGTTAATGCAGGTATCAGAGGCGAAACAAGATATTAAAGCGCCTGATCGCATGAACGGTTTGTTATAAAACTCGTACACTAAATTATTAGAATATGCAGCAAGATAATCCATTTTATTTTATTATAATTAAATTAGAGGAACAAAACAGACAAAAACTATAGATGTAAGTAAGAACATGAAAATAAAACGATTAGTCCATTCGTAGTTCAGCTGTCACCCACAAGAATGTACGTTCATATAAATTCATTCCGGTCACTTCACACACCCACACCCAATCTCGCTCGCACACTCACTCGTCGCACATGTACACCACAGATATTACACATTTATTACGAAACTGGAGACATCGGATAATATAACTAATATACAATTACGCGTGTGCGCTGATTATATATTCTATATACATAGTAACGCCGAATTGCACGATTTTGAAAAAGCAAAATTTTTTTGTAGAATAACATACCTATAGATATCTAGCGTAGGTACTCTTCCTTTTATGTGGTGCTTTTTTTGTGACTAACGCCCATCGAATTGTGCACTCTAGGTTGATACATCATTCTTATCTTGTTCTTATCCCTGCTCTGTTAAATGCACAGGAAACTTCTGTAACGTGTTATCAAATGACAACATTAGAAGAGACAGCCCCCACTATTTCACCCCCCTTCTGTGTAACTCAGAATGCAATGGATGGTTTTCGTTCAATAACAGTTCTATCAGTACCAAGTTAGTAAGAGGTTTCTTATTGATTTCGATGTTTTTGACCGTCGGTACATTGGTCCATTTTAAAGTTAAAATGAAAGACTAAATATTTCGTTGAAAATCCATAAAAATAACTTTAGATTACGCGGCTAGTATTCGAGAATTTGCACCCTCATCATCAGGCGACTTTATTCACAATCGCCTGATGATGAGGGTGCAAATGGATTTTTAACTAAATATTTACTTGAATTATTTTTGATTTACAAATTTTTATTCTTGTAAAGCGTTGGATTTTTTCTACAGCCGTAGTAAATACATTGAAGTATTCCCACAACAGTATCGATTAAGAATTAGGGATGAACATTGTCGGGCTTACGACCGTGTTAAAAAATACCACCCTCTCCCACATTTCAAAAATCACATTTCAATTAAAAAACTGATGAGTACGTCATATTTTTTGCGGTCGGATCTCAGGCCATGGCTATAGAACCTTTTGAAAACGTTCGGCATAATAAATCATATTTTATGGAAAATTGTCGTGTGTTTTTGTAAACACACTTCGAAGCAAGCTAAAAATAGTTTTTGTATGAATGTGTTTTATTACCCTATGTAAATTTTCTTCCTTTATAACTCGGTGTACCGACTCGACAAATTTTATTAATAAAATACATTCCCTCGGGATAAGGACGTTAAACTGGTAAAACGCTCCTAGTAGCAACATTAAAAAATTAAAATGTTTAATAGCTGTGCCAAGACGTTTTAAATTTTACAAAATTATAATAAGCGTTCCAAAAACCAGATGCTCTCCACGGCCACTGAACTCTGGACTGCTAATTCAATTTACAACGAGAGAATCCAGAACAGTCTCCACAATGTTGAAAGAAAGAAACTACTAGAAGTACAAAGCACTAACAAAATACATATTTTCTACAAGTCGTAGTTGAATATAACAAGTAGTTATCTCAACAGATATAAAGCGAAAGATGGACTTTCCAGGCTAATGACTGATTGTCGGTTGGTTTAATGTGATCACTTCATACTTTTCATTCACCGACGATCAGTCGTGAGCACTAGCGGATCCAGGGGAGGGGCTAGGGGGCTGAAGCCCCCCCCCCCCAAAACCATGAGTGGCAGTACGTTATATACAATAAATCTAGGGGTTTCAGCCCCTTATCCCCCCTCCCACAACGTTGAGTGACAGTACTTTTTACCATGTGACGACATTAAGCCCCCCCCAAAATTGAATGCTGGATCCGCCACTGGTCGTGAGCCTGATGAAACGTCCATCCTTTGCTGTATATCTGTTTGCTATTTATTTATTTATTCTTTAAGTGAACAAAGCATATAACAGATTATTTAGCATTGTTCACTGGGGCGAACATATCACACAGCTGCTATATTTTCCAATTGACTCATCTGTTCATCTTTTGTTGTTGTCTGCGTCTACATTTTCATCTTCAAATATTACTTAATTACATTGTGAGTCCGGGCTTCAGATTTTGCAACTTGCAACACATATTTGCTTTAAGTGATAGTTTAAAATTGTCGTACTCTTTTATCATAAACACGTTTCAATTAGTTTAATTTTTACACGGTTTAAAAGAGTTCTAGCTTTTATTTTCTCATTTGAAAAATAATCAGAAATCGTAGAGGCAATTTTAACCAACCCCTTACAAAGGGACAATTTAGTTTTTTTTTTGGTTCCCTTTTTATACAATTCCTAGGAGGTACCTTAAAACTTCAGAACATAATTGCTGCGGTGGAAGCCTAAATAATGAATGTCTGGATGAAGATCTCTTTGCAAAACAACTTAAAAACCACTTGTATAAAAGTTCCAAGTAATCTAGAGACTTCAATCTGTTGAAGTAAATCAAACATCTTCAGCCGTGGAAGTTTTGAGGGAACTCTTCCAAGTGTAATTTCCATACAATTCGCGTTATTACTAACTTTACTCTACCCATTATTATTCCGTTTGAAAGTGGTTGGAGATCAGGCCGTATTAAATTGTAAAATTATTCAAATCCCCTGAAAGAGAAATCCCCGTCATGAGCCGGGCGCGCCGCGGCTGAATCCGAATCAGACTGTGTACGACATAATACCTAAAATAGTTGGTATAACCAAGTATAATGATGGGGAACTTCACCGAATACAAATTCATCGCCATTCGTCAATTTTTATTTACTTTTTATTGTACATAAGATTAAGTATGTAGTACCAAATTTGTAGCTGTGCGATTCTATAGTTTCTAAGAAAATGTAGTAGTGTGTAGATTATTGCAGTGTCACTCTCCTACAAGAGACATTAAAGCTGGATTTCACCATTTTTTTAGGTGAGGAATATCGGAGGCAGCAGCCACCTCGCACAAATTTTGTAAGTTAAATAATAATAAGTGCTATCTCCGCTATTCGTCACCTAAGAAGTTGATAAAATCCGGAATTAGGGGGTTATTGAGAGTAGTAGGAAGTTTCGGGAGGAGTTTTTTGAGGGAAGCTCTTCGGAAAAAACTTATGCCCTTTCGAGGAATAAAAATATTTTTTTTTGCGTGAAAGACTTGATGATATATAGGCGCTGAAGTTCCTGCAACGTCTAGGGGTAGATGGGTGTTGACCCTTAATGTCACAAAGGTAATATCCCAATAATAAGATAACCAGTAATTAATGTTTTGTGGGTCATAAAAATATACTTATATACATTCTGAATTGGTTGAGAAAATCATATCTGAAAACGATGCGAAATATCTTATACTATAACTGTTTTAATCACCTGAACTTTTACGGACAATCAAAAAGCAAAAACAGACATTTTGTCCTTTTATTATAATGGTTATAACGAGAAATTTTAATGGTGAGGCGAATCACTTCTTGTCTATATCAAGACTGTAAAGATAAAACTCGTTTAAACTTAGATTAGTTTTTTTTAGACAAAAAAAATATTGTTTGATAAGAATTCAGCTGTAAAAAAACCATTATAGTTGGAACTAAAATATTATGAAATAAAACTAATACATTATTATCTGTAGAGTGAAGAAGGCTATCAAGTTGATAGTAAGCTTGACAACCAATAAGAATACATTGCAAAGCTTCTTGCACCCGTGGGATTTGTATCGTCTAAAGCTAAAGTAGCTTACAACATAAAAGCTTCAAATAATAAAAGAGGACACATTTCTTTCCCTTTTATCCGAATATTTTAATAGTCAAAAGGAGAAACGTTTTTTTGTATTGAGGATGTTCTTGGAATATTTATTACTACCTATTTGTGATAATACCATATTATTCATAAATATCGAAGGATTAGAAATAGGTATTCGACAATAGACAATGCCTACAAAATGATTTGATATTATGTGAGTAATCCAAACCACGGAAAAAATGGATTTTTTTTTTATAATCTAAGAATTCATTTGTATCTTCCTTCTCCAGTTTCAATCGTTACGACTGGTTTGCAGCAAAGCCCCATGTCTCCTTCTCCACTCATCCATGTCCCGTGCGATTCTTTTTAACTCTTTATATAAGTCGAAACATTGCACAGGTTGTCCAGGTATTCTTTCCTTAGTCGTGATCTGTAGTTTGTCCCATAGTTCATTCCTTCAATTAATTTAAATACGAGACCCTCTTGATGCACTATGTGACCGATCCATCTAGCACGTCTTTCTTCTATTGCATTAAGTAGCTGTCTTTCTCCTTCGATTTTCAATAAAACGCAAGTCTCGTCAGATGTATACAACTGCCAACATCGCTTTTTGAGCGACCGTCCCAAGTTATTTTACTTCCTCTCAATTATGGGCCATTAAATGTACCTAAAAGTATTTATTTTATTTTATTAGAGGTATAAGTGCAAAACAGATAACAACTATAGATACAAGTAATTGAAGATTAGTTCATTCAAAATTCAGCTGTCACCCACAAGCATGCAACACAGTTAAATTAAAACATATAAGTTCATTCCGGTCGTCTCACACACCCATACTCAATCTCGCTCACACACTCACCCATCGCACACGCACACATTTACAATTTATTAGGCAGAAAAACTGAAACTGAACAAGAATATAAAAAATAAACTTTAAAATGTAATTTATTTATTTATCGTATGGCCAACATCACGCCTATATCATATAACATTCGTTATGTCAAAGTGTAAAAATAAAAGTCAAAAGCACAGAGTGAACTGCTTGTCAGAGACTTAAATATAGATTTCTTATGTATTGTATTGCTTATTGGTGTAATGCTGCTCGCCTCCATGTGGTGCACCCTGGATAACGCTGAATGAGTATGCAACTGTTGGCCGCCAGACAATCAATGATCTCCTGGCTAAAAGAAACATCACGATACGAGAAGAAGTCATAGAAGTATAAATGTAATTAAAAGTGCACCATAAAATGTGCATAAAATGCACCTGAAGGGTCGTATACTATTAATCAATAAAACAATTTCTGCTTAAGTTAGGGTTAAGAATGAAGCTTTTTTTTTTATAACGTGTTACAAAGGTGGACAATAATATTACATTAATAGTCAGTATATTGGAAATAATTTTTCTCCTTCGTTAAACTCACATTACCTTTCTTTCTAAAATTAGTTTTCCATTTGAATTGACTCTATAAATTTCTCATAAATATGGAGAGAGAAGTTTTAATGGGTTCCCTCCACCCACCATAAGTTCACCTCTGAGATAAAAGATGATAATAAGGTTATCTGGTATCTTTAAAATTACAGTTATCTGTTTTATCCACCGTTCCGTAACCTGATTGTGTTTTCAGGTACGATTTCAATCAAATTTAATGAGCTTTCTTTTACAATATTTTAAAAATAATTTCGAAAAGAAGGTACTTTCTTAGCTAATTGTAATTATTATGGTGACCCAAAAGATGACTTCATAGATAATACATCACAAGTTAATCTATATAAAGTAAAGTCTGATTTTTGTAAGTGTTCACATAACTCCTGCATTTTACGATGGATTGCTGCGAAAATTTAGAATAACATTTGCGATAATATAGGCTGTGTCCTAACGTTGCCGGTTTTTGGAGAAAAAGCTTTCCCTAGGAGATGCCATGATGATGAAGGGATCCAAGAGTTGTGTGGAGTCGAGTGTGGTATCGTATGAAAGTATCGTTGGAAAAGAAATTCAGATCTTATGCCACATTTTGTCCAGTTCAAGCCTATAAAGTATGCCCGATTGGTTTATTAAATTTGCCGTTGCGAAGCACGGGTAACTCAACTAGTTTAAAATAAAATTTACCCGCTTTTAAAATCTTTGTAACCTTGAGTTGGATAAAATCTGAAAATATTTTGTGAGGTAAACTCCCCTGATCCCAGGTTTTCTTCATCGCAAAATTATTACTACGAGTAAACATATTATGTATGTTATGTAGTAACATCCATAGCAACAAATTTATAAGATATTTAATATTTTTCCAAGTAGGTAAACATAGATATTATTATTTTGATCGTGATGGTTTCTTGGAATCAAAAACCGGCTGGAAACCTTTGAAATGAATTTTCAGATTAAGATGAAACCTTTGTGGAAAAAAATAAAAAGATTTACCAGGTGAAATACAAAATATTTGGCATTCTATGTCGGTATAATATAAGAGTAATATATGTATAATCCCATTAGTATTATCAGCTACATGTATAATTCCAAAATAATCAAAATCGCTAACCAATTTAATTTAAATGAATTTATTTATTTATTTATTCTTTAAGTGAGCATTATATAAAAATATATTATAAAATACAAGAAAAATTAATGGCAAGTGATGCTCACTAGGGCGAACTTTTTGCTATACAGAGATCTCTTCCAGCTAACCCAAACCTACTGTCAAATCTCTACTGCACACAAGAAGTTATGTCAACAGATATACAGCAAAGGATAGACTTTCCATCAGGCTTATGACTGATTTAATGTGATCACTTTATACTTAAGTACATAAAATTCACCAATTATTGCCGACTATCAGTCATAAGTCTGATGGAAAGTCTATCCTTTGCTGTACATCTGTTGAGATAACTACATTCTTGTTATATTCAAATACGTGTAGAAAATCCGATGTTCTCACAAAATATAAATTGTGATTTTCAAAATAATCTATACATTTAACGTTGTGGGAACGTTTCAAAATGCTGATATTTCAGGCACAATGCCTTTATTTTAGGCCCCGCACATCTGAGCCTAATCCTGTGATATCCGTGATATCTGGATAAGTGAATGTCTCCCAGTATTAGGATGATGAGTTTATACATCAATCATGAATGATAATGTGGACTTTTCGACTGATAATACCGAGAAGAGTGTTGGTAGGCTCTGCCTTTGCGTAAAAAATAAATAATGCAAGTACTGATATGACTGATAAACTTCAAAATCTAAGACAGCCGCTTGTCAGATCTGAAGACCTGTACTGAAATATCATCCTTTTTTTCTCTGATATTTTCCAGCAGCTGACGGATTGATGTTTTCGGAAATGGGTTTTTTCACTGTCAAAGTAAATGAAGAGGGGATGTCCTTAAGTAACTCAGCCCTCACGTAATGATAATTAAATTCTATGGGCACGTACGATAACAAATTTACTGTACCTACTTAGAGGTTTTATATTCTAGGAACTCGCCAGGCCTGAAGGGTACTCGGAAATGCCCCATTTTTAATGGAGATGGAGGAAAATAATATTTTCATATAATAAGACATTTTAAATATTTTTTTCATGCACTGAAGTTCGCTCACGTTCTGAATGTCGTATACATATTTTATGCGTAATTTGGTTCACAGGTATAGGTTTTGTCTAGATATTAGTTACTCGTTTCTGCACTACTGGGATATCTTCTCCTGCAGTTTCAAACGTTACGATTGGTTTGCAGTAAAGCCCCATGTCTCCTTCTCCACTCATCCCTGTCCTGTGCGGTAATTTTTAACTCTTTATACGAGTCGAAGCCCATATCCTGGCATAGGTCGTCCAGGTATTCATCCAACAATTTGTGCATGAATGTGACTAAATTTGCAATACTTAATGTTTTTTTTTATCAAAATAAATTATAGAAGTAAGGAAAAATCTCCATCGACCCGATACAAATAATAAATTCGGGATAACTGATTGAAAAACCTGGAGGTAAATATTGAGGCTTAGTTAATAATAAACTGATAACATTATTATTTATGAAACGAATAATAATGAAGGCTTTCAGGGGATTCAATATCTCCATTTATAAGGTAAATATTTGCAAAAGGCGATCCATAAATTAGATACTTAATTAAAATGCTTGATATCAGACATTGAAACAAAATAACGTTTCGAAATATTATTATGTAAGTACACAATATTTTAAAAAAGGTCGGCCGTTAAAAATATGACGCATCTGTTATTTGATCGAAACGTGGTTTAAATGATAGCTTACCAATAGGGTATTACATCGCACTAGGGATGCCTATCAAAATCTTGCCCCCCCCCCCTGCCCCCCCGTAAAGGTCCCTCTTCACGGTTTTTCGAATTTTTAAGTAATATGGTAAGAGATATGATAAAGTGGTCAATGACGAAAATAATCCTTACTAAATTCTCTACAAAAAAATGTTCTTCATTTTTTTTGTAAGTCTAGTAGTATAGAATGGCACTCAGCATCCCCACGAAACCTAGGGGAAAGGGTAGACCTCCGGCAACATGGTGGTCCAAGGAAATCCCAACAGTGACATCCTAGGACAGGAGATCCTGGCGCCTATGTACGAGGAGGCGAGAAAGAAGAGTAGTATATAACAACAACATTAGGTACCTATGTAGTGAGTATGTAGTTATGTATGCAATATTTAATGAAATGTAATATTATATGTAGTATGTTATATTATGTATGTAATGCGTACCTATATATTATCTCTAACTCATTCTCTTCAAAATTCTAATAGGAATTCCAACACCAGATATTCCCAATATATTGAAACGACTGAGAATCAAATGACAATAGCAGATAGGGTGAATCCATTTCATGAACTTGTATCAAGCATTTTTATCAGAATGTTTTAAAGCTAAGAAAATTCCCTTGGGGAGTGGTTAGGTCATAGAGAAAGGAATCGAAGAGTGTAAAAGACGAATTACGCAAATGTGACGAACAACGAAGTGTGTGTAATGATATGAAAGTCTGGCTCTCAGTTCTCTCTGCCTAGCTCGCACGGGTAGCGGTATCAGAAAATAAAAAAAGTATTGTATGTCAATCCATATTAAAAATCCAAAGCTAACCCTGGATTATATTTTAATCTATGCTTCCCAAAAAAAAAACAGAATACTACAGCGCTGCTGAGTATCCCAATAACGGGATAACCCGTGAATGCTGTGTGTATGAAACATTATTTTTGGGTAACGTTTTACATGACATTCAAACCTCATTGGTGAAAAAAAATGTAAGTATGTATTATTTAACTAGTTAAGTCGAAGTTTTACGAACACTTTACTTTTATAGGACAATCCAAAAGCTACGGAAAAAGAGTATAGTGATCAATCGTACAAATTCGAAATTAAACTGTCCATAAAAAAAACTAGTACTGGTGCATGGAATCGCCCTGTATATTTCTTTCTTATTTTTAAGACGGGTGAGAAATTCCTGTATCTACCATCTCCGTATATCCAAAGCTTTCAAAGAGAGTAAACAAAACGTAAATAATATATTCCCATCCATAGACCAAAAGCTGCTGTGGGAGCTTTCTACGGAATGTAACACTAAGCGATATTACTTCTAAACATTTTCAATAAATCCTCTATCGATGCATTTCCCCTGCCAGATGCCTTCGTGCGAGCTTTGGAGGTTTCAAAGAAATTGATGGTAGGTAAATCTGAGTAAAAGTAGGAAATGTAAATGTATACAATGTTGGCAACATAACCAACACTCGTATCAGGCTGCCAAATACCAACACTGGAATATAATCCATTGTGAAAAGTGATGAAAATTTTTCACGGAGTCTTCTCACTAAAAAGATTTTTCAAGCATTGCATTCCTTGTGCAAGTAAGTAGATTAAATTCTTGTCGAATACCGCATTACCTACTGATATTTTGTATCTATTTCTTTTCAGATTGGATGCATTCTACTCTATCCATCTCGGGGTTGGCTGAGAGGATGGAGCGCATTTATAACATTTTGTCATGCACGGTGTGCGATTTCTTCCACTCAATACACATCCTTCCTCGACAATTCTGGTCAATATTACCCAAATTCAGATATTTATTCATATTTTTACACGTTTGTCAGTATTTCTGGTGGACATATTATAAACCACCAGAAGAAGAAGAAGAGGACGAGCTACCTCATAGTCATGGATGGACGCGTTTGAAACAAAAGGGATCGGAGAGCATTTGTACAACTTGCACAAATAATAATCTAAGAAGAAGAAGATGAGCTATCTTATATACTTATCATGTTAAACGCTTTTAAACCGTAATTGTAACGGTTTTATGCTCCTTTCACTAATACATTCATGTGAGCCCTGTAAAACTTATAGATATGAATAGGTATTTCACGCATTTAGCCATTGATTTCGATGATGCCACCTATGCAGTATTCAATTACTCATTTATACATATCATTTGAGTTACATTTCGTTTGCGCGAGGCGGGCCTGTGATTTTTTTTTGATTCTCCTTTCATACACTCTTAAGAGAGTTTACACAATATGTGCGCCTTGTTTAAATGATTGTCGTCTAAGAATAGCTTAGTTATTCATGAGCTGAAAACAACATTATTACTTGAAAAGTATTCTCCGACGCATCGTATACTAGATTAAGGTTATTTTCCAGGGCAAATAACTCCCTGAAGTGTAGTTTCTGCTCAAGAGTTTTACAATATACGAGTTAACAACCTTTTCAAAAATTTCAGGACTTTCCCCGCTAATAGTTTTATGGCTGCAGCGTGGTTTCTATTGTACGACTTCTCGCTGAATAGCACCGAGGTGCACTCGATGTCACGGTGACAAATAATGACACACCCAAGATAAAATAAATTGTAGTTTAACCTTTAGAGTGGCAAGCTACGTAGAAACTTACATTGAAATGAAATCATAGTTTAACAGATCCAAGAGGTGCTTGAATTGACAATTAAATTTCGGGATAAATTTGAATCTTGAGGGGTTTATTTTCTATAAATTATTCATCGCCTCTTACCTAAATAAACTATAGTTACAAAAACACACAGTAATATGATCCAGAATTTATTTTTCCAAACGTTTTATTATTACTCGTAGCATTATCACAGTTGGTTTTTCAGAAAATCGTTTTCTCAAGAACAGACTTTGATAATGCTAGAAAAAAACGCTAAAATACTGGATAGAACGAAACATTCGGCTTGATAAAAAATTAACTAGATTTACCCAGATTTTTTGAAATTAGTGTGTTTTTGTAAATTAATCTGGGAAGTTTGTTTACTAGAGATGGACGCTGTGATGGAGACATTGAAAGAAGGAAGCTGGCCGGTACTAGGACGAATGGTGCGCTCGGTCCGATTGTTAGTAGTAGCAATGTGTCTATGAAAGCAAAAGTGCTAGTGCACAATGCTGTCTTGGTGCCGACCCTGATGTATGCTAGTGAGACGTGGACGTGGATGAAGAAGGATGAATCAGGGTTGAATGCAGTAGAAATGAGGTCATTAAGAAGAATGTGCGGGAAAACGCTGAGAGATAAGATAAGGAATGAGGTTATTAGGGAAATGAGTGACTGCAAGACTGGTGTAGTGACAAGAATGAAAGTAAACAAACTAAGATGGTTTGGGCATGTTGAGAGAATGAATGATGACAGGATGACAAAAAAGATATATCTGAATGAGCGAAGAGGGGTGAGAAAGCGCGGCCGTCCGAGACTGACCTGGTCCGATCATGTCGACCAGATCCTCAAGGATGGACGCGTTTTGAGTAAAAGGAATCGGAGAGCGTGTATGACTAATTGCATGAATGTGACGGAAGCTAGGAGTGTGTGTAAGGATAGGGCTGTCTGGCGCTCTGTCCTCTCTGCCTACCCTGCAAGGGATGTGGCGTGAGGGTATAGATAGATAGATAGATAGATTGTAAATTAAGTTAATAATTAGTTATGCATTATCACTATGTTAACACAAAAACTGTATAGAATTATCAATAGCATTAGCACTTTCAACCGAGGCTGCATGGTGAAAGCCATTTTTTTTATTTCATTTTTACCTTATAGAATATTAAGGTCGTCTCTGAATCAATGGGTTTCGACAACATCGTTTCTGAATAAACCGGTTTTAAAATTTTTACGGAACATAACAAAAAATGATGCATTAATAAACTGTTGTCTAACAGAATTAAAGACGCGTTCGAATTCAAAATAAACAGTCACATCATTTTTAATTGTCACAGCTTCTATAAATAATACGGTGCATTTAGATTTCTCGATGGAAAGTTGTGGGGTAGTCTATTTTTTTTCATTCTATATGTATTTTGGGGTGCTGAATCCGAATCCGAGGTTTGCCAACAAAATTAAAGCGAAAAATTAGATAAATGGCGAAAATTTCCAATATTTGGCGAATTTTGGATTAGAACTTGCAAACTATCAACTTTTTGTAAGATATCTTTTTAGCAGAATAAAATTACATAAAATTTCCTACATATTTGGCATATAAATTTTTTCTCTAACATAAATAGCAGCGGAGCTGTCAAGCCCCAAAAACTGGCCAAATTTTCTTGTTATTTTAAATTGTGAGAATGGAAAATGTATGGAGAATAGGTCACCTTGTCAGATTTATCACCAAATTTTGACAACTATTCTTCAGATTTATGAGACATATTATACCTCGTTGGAATCAGAAAACATTTAGAGAGTTTACAGGGGAAATTTTATTTAAAAATATAGTAAATTGTTTAGGCTGGAGATGTTTAAAGATTGGTTTACACTTTTTAGAATTACGTATATATTCTAGTTTTTGTAAAACAAATTATAAACCTAAAAGATTATTTAACTATATTTTATTCAAAAGGGTTCCTTATAGATGTAAATACAAAACTACATAACATTTTAGGACAGTTTTTTCCAATTAGAGAAATTGTGATAATTTTTCGAAAATATTTTTATTTTTCAAAAAATATTTCCCTAGTTTGAAACATTTCTAGCCGAAACAATTCACTATGTTTTTTAATTAAAACTTTCTGTATGTTTTCTGATTCCAACGAGGTATAATATGTCTCATAAATCTGAAGAATAGTTGTCAAAATTTGGTGATAAATCTGACAAGGTGACCTATTCTCCATACATTTTCCATTCTCGTAATTTAAAATAACAAGAAAATTTGGCCATTTTTTGGAGCTTGACAGCTCCGCTGCTATTTAGTTTAGAGAAAACATTTGTATGCCACATTTGTAGGAAATTTTATTAACTTTCATTCTGCTAAAAAATAACCTACAAAAAGCCGATAGTTTTTAAGTTCATATCCAGAATTCGCCAGAAAATGGAAATTTTCGCAATATTTCCCTTTTTTCGCCATATTCCGTCACGAAATTTTGTTGGCAAACCCCGGATTCAGATTCAGCACCCCAAAATACATATGGAATAAAATAAATCCAGACTACCCCACAACTTTCCACCGAGGAGCTGCATTGTGTTTAATTTCCCCGGATTAAAAAGTGTATTGATTTATATATAATATTCGCTTGAGAATATTGTAATTCAGAGTCTGTAATAGATTTTCATCATACGTGATGTATTGCACATGGATAATATTAACATCACCTAAGCATGCTTTATAATAATATCTACATGATTGAACTCACAACTCGCAAGTACTCTAATATTCTTCACTACTAGCTCATAATAATATGCAGCATCGTGAATATTGAATTACTTACAATCTTGAATAACTCCAGTCTAATACTTAGCTTAGCCTCCAGCTTAACTTAGGGACTGTATCATTAATCTCCCTCTTTGCATCAAATCTTTCCAATGCAACTTTAAGAGGTAACTATCAATTTTTATACCAATAATTGAATAAAACTTAACTATTATGTTGGCATTTAATTTCTCCTATCGCAAAAGCAGTCCGCTACCTGAATGAGTTCGCAGTGCATATTGACATGTTTGGTGTCACTTACTCAGTGTTCATCCCTCATGTTGATGTGCCTTTGTAGACTAAGGTATTACTTTTTTTGTTTGTGTTTTGAATATTGTTATTGGAATACTCTTTTTTCTGTACACAGCTTAGCACAAAGACTAATCGCTGTCACGTTGAGCTGTGTTATACTAAATTAAATTAAAATAAATAATATTATATTGAAAGGTGCTCCGTTCAAAATGGACATTTATGAGAACCAGACTTACGACCAGTTATTGATTGGTTTATGTGATCATTTTACTCTCGAGAATTACATTAGGAAACAAGCAAACAGACACATACGACCACTTCTTCAATAAAAAATATTTTACAGCAGTTGTTTAGCAATGCAATGTTATTGGAATATGTTTCAGAACGTTGTTAGGTCTGTTAAAGTTAAGAATGTAATTTCCAGTGTTATAGACGGGAGCCACACCACTATTATACTGACTATACTCGAATGTATGTAACTTGATACTTAGATACTTGATAGAACGCGACGTTCAAGTGATATGAATAAAATTACTATGAGCGAGATTGCCTTCTTCTTGTCCCGATTGTGAGACAACGTGACGCTTGTTTTATCACATTTTTATAATAATACAGCTATAGGGAGACATAAATACATGCAATTTTAATAGATTTTTCAATACGGTGACAATCCGTGCTCCGACAGTTTGTCCCCGTCAATTAAATCTCGACTACAATAATAATTGGTCCCCCGGACAATATTGTTCCCCTAGTTAATTGATCCCTTTCAGCTCGTCTTTTTTTCAGTCAGACCACCCTCCCCTTTGTCAATGTGGCCAGACCGAGACTGTCGACCATGTAGTGGATAGGTGTCCTGACAAGAAGTTTGTTTGTGAATACGAAAAAAAAGAAGCTCGTTTTCGCAAATTTTGTATCGGTACACTACATACATATATTGAGTGCCTACCCACCGCACGCCGGATAATATAGGCGCCTTGAGGCGTCTCCTTATCCGCGTATTTTTTTCAACACTTACTCGGGCGTCCTCAGGTTTTCACAGAAGAACAGCCCCCGATAACTCCGCCTGTAAATTAGGTACTAACCTAATACATTGAGCTGGTAGACATAGGTATATGGTTCAAACGCCATTCACCCAAGCAGGGGGTGCCTGACTCGAATCCTAGCGCTGATTATGTATTCTGAACTTCACGACACAACCTTTTCGGTTATCGCATAGAAACGAAGTATTTACGTTTTTGTATAAATAACTACAAGACTAGATCCCTTTTCAAAAAATATATTTCTCTCACTTTTCCTTCATATCGTACCTACCTAAGTATTAAGCCGCAGATTAGTAATATCAATACACAATAAATTAGATTATGATAATAATATAATATTATCGACTATTTAGGGTTATTTGTTTTGTTTGTATAAACAACGGAATTGAGACATCTTGTAACCCAAATATTATTATCAATATTTCATTACTGATGACGTTTTGGTTGCCCCGATCAGTTTATCATAATGTATGGAGTGGAGGGTAACATAATATTGGTAACACAATTTGCCTAACGATCAATTCGTCGATTTTAGACGAATTGATTTTAGACAAATTGATTTAAGACGAATTGATTTTAGACCAACTGATTCTAGACCAATTGATTTTAGACCAATTGATCCTAGACGAAATGATTTTAGACGAACTTACCGGACACCCATAATATTATTATCGTTTAGAACATCGTCTCCATACAATAAATCAGGGCTGTGCAACCCAAAAGTGTCTGACGACGATTTGATAGAACACGCAAAGCATTCAGATCTGTGGAAAAGTCCTCATCCTCTCGTATCAAAATGAAGACAGCTGTATGGAGACTGGAGAGGTGGTTTCACTTTAATATGAAAATAATATATGTGCGGACCTATCCAAATCTAATTACGTTTCATACTAATTCTACGTACGTCCAGTGGCGAAGGGTCCTAAGAATACGATTCCCATCGAGTTACCTTTTTTGATTTAGGATAGCAAAATAATACTTCTAATCTGATATACCGAATAATAAGAGAAATGATAATCCCGCTGCTTCCCTTCTACTAACGTAGGTATCTACCAGTGGTTAAGGGTACTAAGAACACGATTCCCATCGATTTACCTTTTTGGCTAAGGATGATAAAATTATTGGTATAATCTAACACAATTCGATAAAAAAAAAATAGATTCCGGTCTCCCTTCTACTAACTACCATGAAGATTATTTAATCAAGAAATAATAAATTATTATGTAAGTATGTAAAATTATTGTTTTATAATAGAATGTTAACATCTGTCCTGAATCACCAGAAAAATCACCAGAAAGTGCACTGAATTAACTAATCACCCTGCTGAGATCGAAGAGTTTGAAATAACGTTAGTACAGCTTATACAGATACAATATAGGTTCCTGGTTCCTAAATTTATGTCCACAAAGCATATTTACAATATTCATATTTACACAAATTTCTAATATTCAAGTCACAAAAGCTGAAGGCCAACCTTCATCCTTTTCCTCTACATCCAATCCTCTTTAAATTAAATTGTCCTCTAAAATGTATTCAATGTTGGTTTAGTATCCAACTGTCGTCCCTTTCCCCAACTAAACAACAACAAAGTTATGTAGTGGTTTACTGGACTAGAAGATGTTAATCTTAATAATATTCTCGTATAACACTAGCTGTGTAATTAGATTACTATTGTAATTTAAGATGATTTATAATATTGAGAGATATAATAAGGAACGAAATGATTAGAGAGTTGAGTGACTGTAAAAAGGATGTTGTGAATAAAATGAAAGTGAACAAGTTGAGATGGTTGGGTCATGTGGAGAGAATGAACGATGAAAGAATGACGAAGAAAATTTACCTGGGTGAAAGTAGGAGGTGTAAGGAAACGCGGCCGTCCAAGAACCACCTGGCTGGACCATGTCGACCTCAAGGACGGATACTCAAGGACGGACGTGTTTTGAGTAAAAGTAACCGGAGAGTATGTATGAGGAATTGCATGAATGTGACGGAAGCCCGAAGTGTGTGTCAGGATAGGAAGGTGTGGCGATCCGTTCTCTCTGCCTACCCCGCAAGGGAGGTGGCGTGAGGGTATAGAATAGAATAGAATAGAATAGTAAGAATTACTTAGTAAGTAATCGAGTTAAGCGAACAATGAATTTTTCACCAGGCTCATGACTTGTCAACGGTTGACTTAAGCCTAGGGGCGTTAAGGCTACGCATATTGACTTAAAAAAAGGGAGACATTAGATCTCGACAGCCTTACTAAATATACTTTGGAACAAAATAATGTGGATACATTGAACCTTTATCTATTCTAGGGAATTACCGTATAAGATTTTTTATATGTTGAATAGATTTCTCAAAAAAAAGTGTAAAACACCTCTGATTATTTTTCCGAGAGCATGATCACGATTTGTAATAAATATATTATTTTTTTTATTTTTGGGGTTAATTACGCTTTATTGAAAAAAAAAAAAAAAGTTTCATGGCCAATAAAGGGAGTTTTTACTTTTTTTTTTTTTTTTTTAATAAAGCGTAATTAACCCCAAAAATAAAAAATAAGAAGTCTATACAAGATATAAAATATCACATAATATTTTTGCTCTGAAAAATTGTGCTTGAAAATAGCACAATTTAAATTAATATGTATCAAATGGAGTTGGGCAGGACACGTTACCAGACGCTCACATTCTAGATGGACCAAAAATATTCACGAGTGGCAACCTAGAACAAGCAAAAGGAGAGTAGGGAGACCTCAGGCAAGATGGTCTGACAATGTGAGGCGAATCGCAGGAAGCAAGTGGATGCAGCATGCCCACAATAGAATCCGTGTAAAGTCAAAGGGGAGGCCTATGTCCAGCATTAGAATTAAAACTGCTGAGAAAGGAGAAGATAATTTTGTGGGATTTTCACAGCAAGCCCTGAGAAAAAGGGCTACCAACAATATAATCATACACTCAACTGCCAAATTATAATTAATCATGTTTGGTTACAAAACCACACTTCAATTCAACATCAACCATAAAACTACTTCAATGTTGAAAGTGCCAATTAACTATTACATTAATTCAGATCAATACATCAATATTCAAATATTCATCTCTCTATAACCATTATCCATCAAACTTGGTTAATATTAATTAAATCAGCAGACAAGAAAATCAAACAGACATTTCATATCGGTTTATAGATAGAAACAATAATACTGTATACAGGATGATTGGTTCCGTATGTCAGATATTTGGAGAGGTGATAAAGGATGAAAAAATATGAAAAAAATTAATGGTATGCTGTGGTCCCATCGTCGGGATATAACGTTTTTTTTTTAACTCAAATTATTGAGAACTGATTTTAAGACTTCATTGTATAATGTAAAAATGGATGCATTATGGGATATTTTTTAAAAGGAAATTGCTCTTTATCAGAAAAAATCAAATTAAAAAATATCAAATTCATGTAGGTATATTAACAAAATTTTGCAAATCTTGAACTTTGTATTGTTTCTTTTTTTATTGTATAACGACTCCTTTTGGTGATATTTTTGCGAGCACTGATTGGTTTTAGTTGTTATTGCTATTTTTTTGACAGCCTTTATTGTTGGTGTATGCTGCGGGCGCCCTTAATTGGAGAGTCGACATGAGACGTTTCTTTTTGCAGGAATTTTTTTTTTCTTCATAAAAAATGAATCTGGGTTTATCGGAATAAACCCAAATACATCTTTGTACACTTCACAGAAAGCTTAAAAGCTTGTGTTGTGAAGTGGAGTAAGTCGGGGATTGAACCCGCGCCCACTGGATTAACAGTAGAGCGCGTTACCAATCAGGCTACAGACCACCTTCATGTATTGTTGATGTCTCTGCGGGTGTCACATACAAAATAAAATAAAAGGCCAATTACCTCCTAAACGGTTGATTTTGTATGAGTACCATTGACATCCTGTATCACCTCTTTAAATATCTGACATAGGGAACCAATCACCCTATATTAAGTTGTATTGAAGGTATACTGAATCATCATGGTGAAAGTTCCGGAAATTAAACTAACGCCTTTCATACTAGGATGTACATAGGAAGTACCTATCCTCGATTCCACAGCCGATGTGCTAACATTATTACTGAGCAAATATTTGAATCAAACTCCAATAGTTATCTCTCTATACCGTGACGGACTCGTATATTATATCAGACTATACTAGCTGTAAGTCGCGGCTTCGGCAAAGAGGGAAAAAATCAGATTTCTCTATTCGACATGACTCGCGTCCTACCTCCGTTAGATCGAAAATATTTTTCCCTATGCCCTAATGTGAAGAATCTGGTCAACATGATCGATTCAGTCGGAGGTCCTATCTACCCTAGTCCTACTATGATATTGGTGCCGGGAGTCTCACTATTCATCTTATCGATACCGAAAACTATGGATTCGACACTAATGTCGAATTTCACGTGTCACAATCTGTTGAAAACTGCTGGGTAAAAAGAGTGGAACGCTACCTTTTTTGTCACATTCAGGCAATTCTTAACAATGTAAATGTTTGGCGCAGTTGCTTGAGGCGGCATTCTCTCGAGCGGGAGGTGCTAGGTTCAAACCCTGGCGCTGGTGATGAATTCCACACTTTGCTATATATACATCAGGCTTTCAGCCTAGTGCAAAGTGTGCAGGAAAGTATTTAGGTTTGTGTATGCAATCCCAGATCCTTTTTTTTTAATGTTATTCTATGATTCTATTTACACCTACTCGTTACTCAATACTGGATTCAAAATGGATAATCTGTTGTATTAAATGATTGAGTGGTAAATTTGCATTTAGCGAAATACCCAAAGTCAAACGTTAATATTGTTTTGAGTTAGTAATATAAACTAAACCAAATTACTAGTAAGTTTAGTGAAGCAATGTTCTGTATTATTAGACAGTATACTCAATGTGTTATAATTTCAATTACATAGTTGGAAACCTACGGTAATAACTCATGTTCACAGGCTGTGGAACCCAAATATCTAACTACTTACAAACCTATACCTATTTCTCAAGAATTACAGTAGAGGATCATATTGTGATTGTCAGTGACGTGCACTCAGGAAATTATATTTTACGCCAGAGACGTGGGCGTCGCCAGCCTCGGAGCTACAAAAAAATTAAAAATTGATATGTAGCATAAAAAATGCGCGAATAGCGCCGCAGGCGAAGTTTTCTTTTTGTGAGACATAATGGAGGAGGTCGTGATGTGTGAAAACGTATAAATAAAATACTTCGCACAATAATATGTATGAAAAATGATTTATTCAAAAAAGTAATAAAATATAGCACCGCAGGCAATTTTATCTTATCAAACTGTAGGATTTAATACTAATTTTAGAAAATTTATGATAGGTGAAACAATGTGTGGTAGTAATGTGTTTTTTTGTGAGGTTGTATTATTTAGTATAAAAAAAAATACATATTCCAATCTCTAGAGGCGGCAGGAGGGGGGGCAGCTGGCGACATCCATGACCAGAGATATACGTGGGTTCCTTCAATATACTTTCCTACTGATTATTTTCTGAGAATATTGACAATTATTTATCAGAATAGAAGTCTGCTAAACAATTTTCAATATTGTCAAAGCCTGCATTTTTCATCAAGGCAGTCAAAAAAACTACTTAATCTATTACAAACAAAGCACCATCTATCGTTTCCAAAATTATTTAAAAATATTTAAAGCTTCTTAAACATCCTGGGGTATATGTGGGTTTACCCTAAACAAAAAAAGACACATCACTGCTTTGTAATCCTTATACCCAATAAACCGTTTGAATTCAATATGTTCAGAGCTGGGCGACGAATGACAGAGTAAGAGAGATGGATAAAGAGAAGAGTACAGCTGCAAATGTCGCGGTTTCATATCTTTGGGTGTTGGCAACATCATCCAAAGCGGGCTTAAGTGTGCGGTTATGGTTGATTCCGAACTAATATGTAAATTAACACCTGACTTAGAATGAGGGTAAACCGATTTTGGATGAACATAAATGATTTATTAGGCTGCGGGTTTAAAATAGCCATAACACTGCTTACATAAATTTAGACGCCATTTCAGAACTAGGGAATTCTATTCAAAATCATAAAGTTAAGAATCTATATTATGGCTGTCGTATGGAGAGCAGGTATCTTTATTTAGCATGGAAGAATATGGGGACCTAACTACTTCTTCTTCTTCACTTCATTAGCCTTCTTTTCTCCACTGCCAGATATAGGCCTCTTCCACCTGTTTCCACTCCTCTCTGCTCTGACCCATCCGCATCCAGGTTCCCCACAGCGATTTGGACAATATCTTCGGTCCATCTCTTTGGTGGCCTTCCGACACTCCTTCTATCTGTCCAAGGCCTCCACTTTAATATACGTGGCACCCATCTGGTGTTACCCAGCCTGGCGATATTATGTCTTGCCCATTGCCACTTGAGACACACGGTTCATGATGTCTGCAACTTTGGTTCTCCGTCGAATTTCTTCATTTCTTTACCTACCCCGGAGACTAACTCCAAGCATCTGCCGCACCATGAACCTAGGTTCTAAACTAATTCTACCATCTGTATAAAGGTATGTAAAGGTCACAATCCTAAGATTGGTCCGCAGCAAGCACTCTAACCCTGCACCAATCGATAGATACATAGATAGAATAACTTAGTAAGTAGGTTGAATTCATTGAATTACCTGGAATCTTTCTAATGTTTTTACAGAGATTCCTCTTCAGAGAGTGAGGTCAGATTTATTTACAAAAGCATCCTGCATTCAGCAATGTTCCTTTGACTATAAACACGATTAGATTGAAAATACCAGATACCGGTTCCCTGAATGCAGAATTTAAATATTTCGTCTGAAACGGGTATTTGGGAATCGGATATCTGAGAAAGGCAAATATTCGAATAGCTTTGAGGTACATTACTACAACATTGCAGTGAGTTCTATGGATAGCGAGGCTACTGATCTTTATGTGAATTGCGTCATGTCTATTCGAGAATACACGAGATACTGGTAGTTATATTAAGAGAGATTTTTCTTCTTCTTACCTTTGTCACGTAAAAGAGTTATAAAATTTAAAGGACCCGTAAATTAGTCTGAAAAAAAAAATAGGTGAAACAAATTGGCGCAGTTGGTTGAGGCGGCAGTCTCTCGAGCGAGAGGTGCCAGGTTCAAACCCCGGCGGTGGCAGTGTATTCCACACTTTGCGATACAGGCTTTTAGCCTAGTGCAAAGTGTGCAGAAAAGTATTTGGGTTTGTTTGATGCAAGCCCAGATCCTTTAAAAAAATTGATCAAAAATTGGTATGAATCTGTCAGAGCTTTTTGGACCGCACCGCTAGGAGCGCTGCATTCACTCTACACCCTTAGTATACGCGACTAGGAAGCCTACCAACATTCACTACAGAATTTAAGAATAAATCCTACTATAATATTAATGAAAGCATCTAAATAACATAAATGATTTTCATTATATTTTATATTGAGGTTAAAATTCACAGTAGTGAAGAGGAAATTGGTTTTTGTCAAGACTGTAACTTAGATACATACTTGTAGAACTTGCTTGCTTAGAGAACCTAATTGAAATTTACTTCTCGCCATGAAGAATGAAGTAGGCTTAATAATTAACCTCCCAAGGATACTGTGTATACAGAAGGGGTCGTCAAACTGTGGGGCCTCCTCTGGAGACAGGGGGGATAACGTGACAGAGGGGAGGGACGCCAAAATGATAACATGGAAAGGCGTTAAAATATAATAAAGGATTAAATCAAATGGAAACATCTCCGGAATGCAAGTAAATAAGCTAAAATGGTTTGGGCATGTCGAGAGAATGAATGATGTCAGAATGACTAACAAGATAATGTGGGTGAAAAAAGAGGCATAAGCAAGCGCCATATGAGACTGACCTGGACTAACCAATAACCATATCGACCATATTCGCAAGGACCAACTCAGTTTGACTAGAAGCAATCAGAGAGCGTGTATGGCAAATTATATAAATGTGACGGAAGCAAGTAGCTGGTATGCAGACACCCTCTTTTTATTCCATTTTAGGAATTCATACTGAAACGACAATATTAACGATATAAACGACAATATTAAGATATTTCTTTTGATTGAATGTTATTCATGCTCTACCAATGGTAATAATTTAGCACTAATATTTGTACGTCACAAATACTATATCTTTTTAACTTTGTTTAAACAAATGGATAAAATAAATAATAAAACTAGTTAGGATTTTTTCAGTGATCGGTCAGAATGACTACCAGGGATTTACCACTACGATGGAGAGACGACCTGGTAAAATACGTGGGTACCAACTGGATCCAGAGAGCCCAGGATAGAGCGGCGTGGAAGCAGATGGAGGAGGCCTTCGTCCAGGAGAGGACTAGAGTAGGCTGACGAAGAAGGAGAAGAAGAGGATTTTTTTTCAATTTCGATAAACCTTAATATTTTCCGAGAAAATCCCTCGTACGACTGTTTGGAATCACCCTTTAAGTATATACAGAGTGGGACCTACATTTTTCAACACCATACAACAAAGGGACAAAGGACGCAATATTATTATACCGTGGTGAATTTTTCACAACCAAGTTAACATTATAATGAGATTCTCTATTTTATCTTACCCCGCTTTGTTTTAATACAAGTACTAAAAATCTGCTATCTTACATACTTACTACTGTTATTACTTATTCAGGGATGCTGTAAGAAATATAATCCCTATCATAAACACAACACAGAATTGGTTTTACTCCGTTGTTCATTCTCGTATATTTCTCGTATATTATCTTCTTCTCCAGTTTCAATCGTTACGATTGGTTTGAAGCAAAGCCACATGTCTCCTTCTCCACTCACCCCTATCCTGCGCGGTTCTTTTCAACTCTTTATATTATGAGTCGAAGCCCATATCCTGTCACAGGGCGTTCAGGTATTCTTTACTTTGTCGTTCTCTGTAGTTTGTCCCCTCGTTCATTTCTTGACGCACTGAGCCTCTTGACGGGACTTGAGGGGAACCTCTTGACGCACTATTGTGGCTGTGGTCTTTCTGCTATTGCATTGAGCAGGTGTCTTCCTTCTTTGATTTTGTTGAGAACTTCTTCGTTCGTTATATGATCCCTCCAAGAAATTCCTAAAATTCTCCTGTAGGATCACATCTCAAAAGTTTCCAGTCTCTTTTTACCTCTTTCAGATGGGCACCACGTCTCACTGCCGTACATCAGGTTACTCCACACACTTTTTTTGATTACAAGATATTCTTAACACTTAAAAGTGGATCTAGATTTCAAACGTTTCAAGATGCTTTATAAGTATGCCTCTTTCTAACTTAATTACAGAAATAAATAAAAAACTTGAAAATAAATATTTGATGGAAAGCCGATGGGGGTTGCTAACACTCTCTGAAAACGGATGTTTCTTAGAGAGAAATCCTAAATATATTATTTTCTTTTCACGCTTATAATAAAATGTTGAATAGCTCCGAGTATACCATGACTTGCAGTTCTTTCTCAAACATAATAAATGGATGAGATGATCAAAGAGGATGACGTCTTCATAATATTTTGAGAACATCTTGTTTATCTTACGCTCTCTTAATGTAGAAAGCATTCATTCGGTTTCTTTTGATAAGATTAGAAGTGTTAATAGCCCCAAATTATTTCATCCGATATTTTCAGATGTTTTAAGAATAGTACGTACCTAGTGTAGGCTGATCCAAAGCGGTACAAAATTGTATTTTCATCGTCTTTACATATGTTTGCAAAATTTCAGCTCTCTTGCTGTGCGTGTGCGAAGGGTGAGTGTGAGACGATCGGAATGTTTTTTTTTATGAACTAGGGTTTCTATAAATAAACCCAAATACATCTCTGTTCACTTAGCTTAAAAGCTAGTGTTGTGAAGTGGAGTAAGTCGGGGATTGAACCCGCGCCCACTGGTCAACAGTCGAACGCGTTACCAAACAGGCTACCCACCACCTCTTTTATTTGTTTTATGTGTTTTAATTTAACTGTGGCGCACGCTTGTGGGTAACAGGTGAATTATGCATGGACTTATCGTCATATCTTCATGGTATTACATACTTATATCTGTAGTTGTCTGTTTGTGCTTGTATTTGTAATAAAATAAAAATAAAAAAAAGTCAATAAGTGGTTGAAAAACCGATTCCAAAATTTGAGCACAGATAAAAAAGGAGTGGAGTAAAAGTAAAAACAAAGGAGTGGAGTTAAATAAGTCTTGTAATAATAAATCATTTCGATACAGGACTTATTTTCAACTGGTTTAAAAAATGTCTTAACCAATCAGCAGAAAATTCAAATTAATTTGTGTTACGAAAACGTTAATGTAACCCAGTTCCTATGAATGATGACAATTATTCCGTTTACACGTAAAGCTTGTGGTAAGTCCATATCCTTTGTTCATCGTCAACATGTGACCGTTTTATTAAAAAAGTGACCTTTTTGTCCAAATCTAAGTATGAAGGCAATAATGTGGATTCGTCAAAGGGTGTGTTATTGTCGAAAGGGTAGGATTTATGTATTCTGTCGTCACTGTGAAGAATGTGGCATATCCAAAAAAGTAAAATTATGGCAAGATCAATAAGTATAAAATGTTTCAGACTGGACAGCGTTGGTTTTTATACTTTTTTTGAAAAACATTCGGACTATTTCTTTGATGTTAGTAATTATAAACTGATTAATAAATTATAAATTAAACTGATTGTTATAAGTTCTTATGTTTTGCTCCTCTCCAAAGCACGAGCCATGCTCAATTTTGGGGAGTAGTTTTTATGTTATATTGAGTTCTAATGTCATTTGTTTTTCTTTACAATTTTGTAATTTTAAACCCAACAAAAAAAATTGAATTTTGTATTTGAATTATTTTTTTTTACGTACTTATGACCCGAAATTAAAGATATCAAACAACTTTGGGTTAACTGGAAGAAGCCGCAACATCGCGATAAATTCACCCTAGTGAACTGTATTTTTTAAATTTTATTTATTTCAACGTACAGATACAGTCACAATGATAATATAACAATAGTAAAATTAATATGAAACTCGACCCATTACATCTGTACACAAATAACAACACAAACACAATAAACACCAACTAATACATAGATATTGTTCACATGACGTGTCTTCTTCTTCTTACTTAGATATGGCACGCACCAAAAAATATTTGATTAAGTACGTCTACGGGTGATTTTGATATAATGAGGTGTCAAATAATAATAATTCATTTAATTAACCAAACCACAAAGTACATATTACATAAATATGAAACAAATATAATTAAAATATCACCCCTCAAAATTGAGCAATGCTCGTACTTTGAGGGGGAACACATTTACACACACATAAATAAATAAATATAATATAAACGTTGTTGAGATTAAACACATCTCAAAAAATTGTGCAAATAAATAAATAAATTATATCATTCCTATTTCAGATTTTTTTATCGATTTCTTCCATCAGTTAGCACCTTGTTTTCAGACAAAAAAATGTGACCTACATAAAAAATTGTGAATATTGTGAGTTGCCACATTCTCGTTATGGACGGCAGAATTATTTCAGGAGTGATGTATCTTTTTATTTCATCAAAAAAGTCCTTTCATCTTTTAATGGTTTATAACACCACGGATTATAAAGGATCATTTTGTAAAATGGCATCATAAAGCGTCCGAGAGAGGGAGACAATTAAATTTAATAACGTTTCAGTGACTTCTTTATGGTTTGCCTGTTCCCAAGTTCCCGGGATTCCCCCCAGGCGGCGTGACGGATGTCACAACACTAGCGACACTAGCGACACACAACTCCCATTCTTATCTTTAATGGCTTCAGTAAGGATATCCCATGGCAATTGTATGCAGTTAATGTACAGAACTAATGATAATAAAATTTTACCCAGTCTGAAACTTTCATTTTATTTTAAATTATTATCGTTTTATTATTGTATCCTGGTAGAGCTTTTATCTGTGTATTTTTGCTACTTATAAACCTGATTTATACGCCTAATTCAACAATTAGTTCATATAAGTAGATGCTATGTTTCTATGGGCTTCGCCATCATAGATTTTGAAAATTATTATAATTCCATTTGACACAGGTAAGTCATAATTCAATTGTTTCAATACAAGTCCACACAAATTTAACATGAAGCCATTTATTGACACGACAGTGTCAAAATCGTGTGGTCTTTATATCTCTCACTTCACCAATAACTGTCAACAATCGTTTTTAATTGATATAATAGTGTTAAATAACAAATTGTGCACCCATTAAATACAATATTACTGGGTAATTAATGTACATGATCTACACTCTACAGTCTACAGTCTTGGTGCGAGTATATTTTGTCTCCTCCGAGGTCACTATTTTATCTATCTATCTATGTATCTTTACCTTCACTAGGCAGAGAGGAAAGAGCGCCAGACAGCCCTATCATTACACACACTCCTAGCCTCCGTCACATTCATGCATGCCGTCATACACGCTCTCCGATTCCTTTTACTCAAAACGCGTCCATCTTTGAAGATCTGGTCGACGTGATCGGACCAGATCAGCGTTTCCTTACACCAGCTCTTCGCTCACTCAAATATATCTTTTTTGTCATCCCGTCATCCTCCATTCTCTCAACATGCCCAAACCATATTTGTTTATTCACTTTCATTCTTGTCACAACACCAGACTTGCAGTCACTCATTTCTCCAAAGTCTATTCTCCAACAGACATACAGACCATTTTCATTGTACTTAAAATTAGGTAGGAACCTATTTGTTTATGGCAAAAATTGAGGGTTGTTCATCAATGTGTAAGTAGCATTCTAACCTTATGACGAAAATTCCATGCGGAGAGATTGTACTTTGTACCATCTGACGACCTCTGGCGAGCGTTACGGAAAAGGACCGGAAACCCTTTTTTTGGCTTGTTCACATTATTATTATTAGTATTTGGGAGGATGGAATCCTTCACCCGTAGCTTCTAAAGAAAGGGAATAAAACACGCAAACTCTAATACATATACCCACCCGAGATAACTCTTCTAAGGGAGTTTTAGCTTTTATTCATCAGCTAATATACTCTCTGCATAATAAGTCATACTATCATGTAACAAGGTTGTTTTCAAATCACTAGTCTCAATCAACAGAGGCTCGTAGAGGGGTTGGAAGGAGGCAGATTTCTTGGCTCCGCAATATACGAGATTTGACTGGAATAAGGAGTGCTGAAGAGCTGTCTCGAGCTGACCAGGACAAGAGCACTTTCTCCCGAGTGATAGTCAAGCAAGCACCAGACACCAGAAGAAGAAGAAGTCTCAATATTAAACCTGTTGTCATTGACGTAATGTAGTTCTGGTCAATTTACATCCAGACCTGCATTGAACTAAACCACACCTGTTATAACTTTGTATTATCACCAGCCACCGTGTATTTATTGATTTCATTATTTTTGGCTGTAACTTTTTATTGATTTATCGCAATTGATTTTGTAATATTTGTTTAATATGTAAACCTGACGACTCCAAGTGCCTTAAATAAGGCGTATGGATGATTAGAGAACAATAAACAACAAAGTCTCTTCGAGATCATGACTCAATGTGAGCCTCTAAATATCCACTAGAGTCACTGGGTTCTACCTGAAACTACCAAATTACAAATCGTACCTATAATATCTAACAAACCACTACAATATTAGTAAAAATTTCAATAAATTGCAGGGATTATTTTGCAATTATTGTTTTATAGAGAAAATTTACGAAAATAAAATTTGTAATCATTGCGCTGGCGCCAGATGTTGGCCGAGCCTCCACAAGTTTTGTGTGAATGAGTTAAAAGACGTGCGGACGGGGTGATTGTCTTGGATTGTATGGCCAAGATCACGCCTATATCATTCATTTTAACATACGTAACCGACGATTAACGCCTTTTTAGTCATGAGCACAAAAAATGTGGTAGCTCGGCCAGCATGTAGATGAGGCATTAGAGTCACAAAAGCATATTGTCATTTATCCATGTTTTAAGCTGTTTTAGAATGAGCAGTAGTATAAGCAGAGTTATTTTACTTTTCCCAACCCAATTAATCGCGTGATCAGTTCTGCCGATACGAGAATGGCCGTTTAGAAGTATTCTTAGATTTTGAGATAACGACGTTTGATGAAAATTTCACACAAAAAATAAAATAAACTACATACTTATAATGACCTTTCTAACCTTTGGGAACCTAAAAAAAAAACTTCAATATGTCCAGATGTGAGGATAAACGAAGAATATTTATAGGAGAAGGCGATAATATGTCAAGGAGGTGGACCTTCAAGATTGGAAAGATCCTTTCGCCAAAATTACTTTGTTCGGGTCAATTTATTCAAGCCTTCGATTTTACAGTAGTAGGCATCCATCTATGTATATACTCGTACTTAATATATTATTTTATATCTTTACTAGCTGAAACGCGTCAAAAATGACCCAGTTTGTGGGGTAAGCATAGCAAACAGAACGCCAGGCCCGATCCTTGTACGAATAATTATTGTACGTTTATTTATTTTTATTTTTTAAAGTATTTTATATTCTACTTAATAAAATTTTGTACTACAATATTTAAAAATTCACTGTATAAATCAAAATCTACAAATGCAACGTTCCTGCGCTTCAAAGCCTGTGACTTCCATAAACTTCGCTATCTATAATAGATAACCATTCAAAACATTTTGCAGGCTCGTAATTACATACAATACATGTTTTACAAGAGTCAATGAAAAGTAGTATTCTTCTTCTTAATTAGCCTTCTTCCCTCCACTGCTGGATATAGGCCTCTTCCAACTGTTTCCACTCGTCTCTGCTCTGACCCTTACGCATCCAGGTTCCCCCAGCAATTTGGATAATGTCGTCAGTCCATCTCTTTGGTGGCCTTCCGACGCTCCTTATCTGTCTAAGGCCTCCACTTCAATATTCGTGGCGCCCATCTGGTGTAGTTTTAACCAAACACATTTAGATCGCAGCTGAAGGCATAAGTGTTTTAAATTCAGTACGAATTCAAACAACTTCCAAAAGTTGCCACTGGGCCTACGTTACATTATGCTATATCCGATTTCTATCAGAATTATGTAATTTGATATTGTGACGGTATATAGGCCCAGCTATGGGGTGAGAATTTTTTTGTTTAAGACATACCCATTACCATAATATTGAAGGCAAGGGTGAACAGACACTTTGGGGCCACGTCATCGTATCGAGTGAAAAGGGTATGATAGACATATGTATCATTCTTTCAAGATATTGTTACAATTTCATCCGCATTCTTTCTTCTTCTTCTTCAGCACTGATCTCTCCACTGCTGGACATAGGCCTCTTCTAATCGTTTCCACTCCTTCCGGTCGGTCACCTTTCGTACCCACTGTTCACCCGCTACCGAGGTCACGTCGTCCGCCCATCTCTTCTGGGACCTTCCGACACCTCTTCTGTTTTCCCATGGTTTCCACTTTATTAGACTGGGTGTCCACCTAGGGGTTATCTTGTCTTGGGAAAACTTGGCGGGTGATCGCAAAAATTGGCGCACGATCATAAACAATTACAGTGGCCCGCAAAATAGAACCACCCGCAGACCCGTCACAAATGAGGAGCAGCCTTGTCCAAAGTGTGACAGAGTGTGCTTGTCCTGAATCGGCCTCCATAGTCACCTTCAATAGTATTGTCGGCAGGACCAATAACAACGTGGCAGCGATTCTTCGGAGTTAAAGACATACTCGGCAATGGGCTCTTGGCATTATTATTATCTTGTCTTGCTATGTACCCTGACCATTGCCATTTCAGTCTTGCTGTACGATCCATGACGTCAACAACTTGGGTTCTGCGTCCGATTTCTCAATTTTTTATTCTATCGCTGAGGCTCACACCCAGAATCGGCTGTTTTTCCATGAAAAATAAACATTATATTCTTATTTCAAGGCAAAGCACCCTAAAAATACACATTCAGACGTCACTACCTTTCATTCATTCATACACACAGGTTGTCACGCTACTAAGGCCATTGCTTTTTCCTCTCTCTTCTCTGCACCATATCCCATTTATTTGGGGTCAGCGCTGGTGGCTCGGATCCTCTCTCTCCATCTGCTACGATCAAAGCAGTCTTCTGGAGTAAGCTCCAGGTGTTCCATGTCCCCTCTGATGGTCTCCTCAAGGGACTTCTTTGGCCGTCCTCTCTTTCTTGGTCCTTCCACAGACCAGTTTGTTGTCCTCCTTAGAGGCAACTAGGGCCATTGCTTTCCTTTCAAAAAAATATTTGTAACATTTCACACGAAAAGTCGAGAGAGTGGCGGCCCCCTGACGTCCAATGGCAGATTATTGAACAGTCTAAATTAATTAGGTAAACTGGTACTGCGGCAGGCAAATGGGTTTGTGGTCTAATACTATTAGTAACAATAATTCAATAGTTATAGTATTGTACTGTGATTGTATATTCATTTGTTACAAATGTTGTATGAATATTATAATTTAATACAATTTGTATTTAATTATATTAATGTTTCACGAAAGCTTTGTGCTTCCCGTATTAAAGTTACATTTTAATCCGAAGAGCTTAAATTTATTTTACTTGACGCAAACTTTAATTTGTTTTTAATATTATTACCATCATTAAGGTCTATGGAAAAGCAAAAGACGTACATTTATGTACTGATAAACTTTTTACATAGGATTTTGTTTAGAAACTATGAACAAAACTTTTAGAATCACCTATGTTTTTTTTTTATCTATTTATCAAAATTTGAAATAACTCACATATCACTTAGAAAAGGAAATATCAATTCAATTTTTCAATTTCAAAATTCTTCTTACTTTTCTTCAATATTTTACACATACAAATATAATTCCAAAAAACTATACATGTTCGAGATACCTCGCCAATAGAGACAAGTCTCTTGTGTGGGGAGGGAGAATACTAGCGGAGTTAACAAAAATGGCAATCCGAAAACTGTAGACGGTAGAAATATCATGTAATCTTCTTCTTTCTCTGACCTTTTAATTCCAATGCTGGACATAGGCCTCCCCTTTGACTCTCCACAGATCCCTATCCTAGGCATGCTGTATCCACTTGCTTCCTGCGATTCGCCTCACATCGTCAGACCATCTTGCCTGATATCTTCCTAGTATATAGGAATACTATGTAGGAAATTTATAAATTCTTTCCATGCACACTTCTAATGTATCTTTTCAAGTATTCCGTCAAAATAGTAAAAAATTCGGGATACTGTTCTCGAATTTCAAGTCATAAGGATCTGAAAATTGTTATATTTTCTACATCCAGGGAGATTTTACTTTTACTCTAACATGACGCCTGTTTTTACTAAAATCTGAAATGAATAAAACCGTCATTTTTGACAGGTACCTACTAGTTAGTAGTTAATCTCATTATAATGCTCGAATGATAAAATGTCTTTCATTTCACGTAAAAATATATTTTTTATTCGATATTCTCTATAATTCAGTGCTCCTCAAGGTGGTCCACGGACCGGTGCCGGTCCGTGAGCCCTCAGTCGCCGGTCCGCAAAGGGCGTCGCGAAATAGACAAAAAATTAACACTTGAATATATAAATATTATTTTTATAATAAAATTCACACATTAGAACTTTACAGTTGTTACATTTGTGATGTTTAATACTCCTGTTTATTGAGGCTAAATACAACTTGTATAATTAACAACTTAAATTTGTTTAACATTCATAAAAAATCGCTAATATCTGCTATCATTAAATGATAATAGGTGATATATAGACACCAGGCTATTAAAGAAATGCATTCAAACAAATTTTAACACATATTTGAGATGGTCGTAGCCGAAAAATAATCAATAAAAAAGGTACCGGTCCCCGGCGTATCTAATAGAAAAATTGCAGCCGGTCCGTCACAATGAAAAGTTTGAGGAGCACTGCTCTAAATAACGTTATTATATACGGAATAGGTAACGATTCTCATCTCTAAAAGGATAACCACCACGTCCTACTCGGGTAGACTGTCGTGCAAAAAAATAATGCCGAAAAATAAAAGGATTAACGGGGCATAAGAAAATTCTCACATCTTTTTGTAAGAATTTATATCTAAAGCCCCTATCTCCATTACGCGGCGATCAGAATACTAAACCTTGTTTGCTTACAGAGGAACATCTCTGTTATAAGTTTCTGATACGAAGGTCCCGGGCGTAGGTTTTTGTTTTTTTTTATAAAAAATGATAATACGATAAAAATGAACAGAGATTTTTTCATCATCGCGTACTTTATACAGGGTGTTTGATAGATGGATACATAATACATTTTTTTTTGGTCACTGCTCAATGGGGTCACTGCTGACGCCGCCAACTGGCTAAGAGATTTACCTCTAAATTTGCAATTTCCGGGTCTTTTGCCATATCCATTAAAAAAAAACATATATAATAATAATATAATAATACATAAAACACTCTGTATAAGTTGGTCTGATAAATGTAGTATTGAACATTGTATTTTTAAAACGCCTTTATTTACCCTTTTCTGAGGATTTTGTTGTCTCATTCTACATTTTTCTTTGCATTTTCATTTCTTCACCTTTTCTCAGCCCTTTTAATTCCAATGCTGGACATAGGCCTCCCCTTTGACTTTACACAGATCTCTATCCTGGGCATGCTGCATCCACTTGCTTCCTGCGATTCGCCTCACATCGTTAGACCATCTCGCCTGAAGTGTTCCCACGCTCCTTTTGTTGCCA
This sequence comes from Ceraclea dissimilis, assembly GCA_963576895.1. Lineage (NCBI taxonomy): Eukaryota > Metazoa > Arthropoda > Insecta > Trichoptera > Leptoceridae > Ceraclea > Ceraclea dissimilis. The sequence goes on along the minus strand of OY756367.1, from coordinate 551,543 downwards.
CTCGAGAATTTTTAGGTCCGTCTAAAGTCGGAGCGTCTGGCTACGTGTCCTGCCCAACTCCATTTTAAGGCAGCTGCTCGTTTTTAATTGAAAATTTATCACTTTTTTGATTTTGAAGGTTTTACTTAACATATTGTGCAAAATATCATATTGATTATATTTTAATTATATTGTACATAGATATTTACGGTAAATAAAATTTATTATTATTATACTTTGTGGCGACATTATATTATAATTAAAACAATATGAATTTGTTTACACCACTTTTATTTTGACCAGAGTCAACATGCTTCGGGAACAATGTTCCCTTCTTCAGGACTTATACAAGATTCTTCAGGACTTATACAAGATTCTTGTATAAGTCCTGAAGAAGGGAACATTGTTCCCGAAACATGTTGACTCTGGTCAAAATAAAAGTGGTGTAAACAAATTCATATTGTTTTAATTATGAAAATTTATCAATTTAAACGTGTTTATGATAAAACGTCTATTTTAAACCTAAAGCCAAATACATATGTGTTTAAAATTTTATGTATAGTATAGAAACGTAAGACCTGGGATAATATTCTATAGTATGATGCTACTTACATACTTGTGCTATTTTATTTTATTTTATTACAAACAAAAGCACAAAACAGACAACAACTTTAGATATAAGTAATAACATGTAGATAAAGACAATTAGTCCATTCATAATTCAGCTGTCACCCACAAGCATGCGCCACAGTTAAATTAAAACATATAAGTTCATTCCGGTCGTCTCACACACCCATACTCAATCTCGCTCACACACTCACCCATCGCACACGCACACCTCTGATTTTACTATTTTATTAAACATAAAAAAGAGAAAACAAACAAGAACACACAAAAACATATAACATATAACAGTTATAATATAGCCAAAGCAGTTGTATTTAGTATATACTAGATATGCATTAGGTATCATAATACTATTTATTTACTTATTACCTACTAACATTTATAGGCTTTACTGCCCGCCATTATTATAAGGTTTCCCTTTTACTTTGAAGACTTAACTCAACAATAAGAGGAATCATAAGATGATATTATTAATATTATACAGCCAAGGGCGTTGATAGAGGGAGGGGGGGTAGTAACTCCCCCTCAGAGAATTAAATAGGTACGTACTTGCTTAGATTTATCTACAAAATCATATAAAATCACACTGTTATACCTACTAACCATATTATCATTATTCAATATAATCCTATGAGTACAGTAGCCAGACAATTTTTTTTAACGGAGGCATGACTTTGCCAACACACTTCTCAGTATTGTCAGCCAGAAGAGTCTACATATTATCATTCATGATTCACATATAAACTCATCAGCCTAATACTGGGAAAAAATCACCTATCCGGATATCACGGATATCGCAGGATTAGGCTCAATATATATTATTAAATCGTTATTCGACGTAAGAATTAAAAAAAAATGTGGTGATTGATGTATATTAAATCAAAATTGTTTCACAACAATATTTTGCCTGCGGCGCTTAATTACACCTGCCTGTAATGTGTGACGTATTATTTAAATGTTAATTTAAAGACAGCCAGATCTATAATACAACGTTGTTCACTCAGTTTTACAAAAAACGCGTGCGGCGCCATTTACCTGCTAGTTTCTATACCTATCATATCAAAAACCAAATTTGAACAGGTTGTTATCTCAACAGATCTTCAGCGAAGAATGGAATAACCATCAGGCTTATGACTAGTAACTACTTGTTACTTACTTACTTTCCGTGTCCGGATGCCTCAAATCAGGAACCTCCAATAGTTGGCCACATGTACGGCCGTGTCATTTGCATTTATGAGATCTTCTCGCGCACATCACTTGTTTTTCAACTGATCTGATCAAAAATGCGATATCCTTGCATGATATACTTAAAAAGTTTAGTAAATTTTAGTTACCACACCCGCCCCCCTTCCCCCTGAGCCAAAATTTTGGTGACGCTCCTGACTATAGATATCATTATTATAACCTCTAGAATATGTATCTATAATATATAGGCACAAACATGATGTAGGTACATAAACAGATGGATAGAATGTTAGCTATATAATACAGCCTGGAGGTTTCTTTGAAGGAAAAGGCTCTATTCGGTTTATGGCTTTCTTACACAAGGGTTATTAGCCGTTAAATTAATACAGCAAGGTTTTGAATTAATAATATTATCATTATTATAATACAACCAATGCTGAAATATTCAAATACTGTGTGGTAATTTTAATAAAATATTAAGTAACAAATTTCTTAACATGATATTAAAATAGCTACTCATGGGCGTCGCCAGCCTCAGAGCTAGTGGGGGGGGCAACAAAAATAAATAAAAAAAGATAAATAGCGCCGGAAGAGATTTTTTTTGTGAGATATAGTGAAGAAGGTCGTAATGTGGTTTGTTTATTTGAAAGTGTATATAAGTACTCGTAATACTTATATACATACTTACACAAAAATATGTCCGAATAATGTTTTTTTATAAAAAAACTGATAAAAAATAGCGCCGCAGACATTTTTTTTTTATGAAACTGATGGATTTTCATACTAATTTTAGAAAAAATATTATTTCATGAGAAAATGCGTTGTAGTAATGTGATTTTTGTGAGGTTATGACATTTAGTATGAAAAAAATAAATACCTATTCCAATCTCCAGGGGGGCAGCTGCCCCATCCTGCCTTCCCATGACGACGCCCATGTAGCTACTACTTACCAGAATCTACCTAATCTTAAAACCCTTAACCTATCTCCTTACCAGATCAAAGGCAATGTTAGTAGATATTTTACTTTATTATACACAGTTTATTTTTCGCTTTGTATATAACCCTATGTTTATCTTGAGATTCCTAAAACCTCTGAGTATTCCGGCAACGATCTATCTTCTTGAAAAAAAAACTTCGTTAAAAAGTATTTCACTCGCAGAATGTGGGTGTTTTTGTTGTTTATTATAGGCACATATAAGAAAAATTGATATTATACAGATTATAAAGCACTATTCGCTAGGGCGAAACTCAAAACTGCGATTTCTTCCAGTCAACCCCGTTAATAGAAAACATCATTGAAGTGTGAAATGTTTTGAGAAAATATTGTCTAAGTATAAAGCTAATTTTTTTCCGTTGGGGGATTTTTTTCAACATTAGATTTCTTGGCAAACTTTTAAATAACATAGGTATATAAAAGCTAAGAGGTCATGTATACAAAAGTGTCATTCAGCCTGTACTTACTTACGGATCAGAAACCGGGATACCTCTCTGAGACAAGTCCGTGCTGTCTAAACAGCTGAAATGAAAATGTTGAGATGGATGTGCGGCGTCACCAGGCTAGACAGAATCCGTAATACGTACATGCGTGGAAGCCTAGGTGTACGTGACGTATCCGACAAAATTCAGGAAAGCAGATTACGGTGGTACGGGCATATGAGTAGAAGACCCCCCGAATACATTGGCAACAGGGCACAGTCATTAGTTATCTCTGGTAGGAGATCCAGAGGAAGACCCAAGCGAAGGTGGCGTGAGGTTGTGAGGCATGATATGAGAGACTGTAGAGCATCCCCGGAAGATACACAGGATAGATCCGAATGGCGGCAGAAAACAAGAATGGCAGACCCCACCATCATCTGGGAATAATATTTGTCCAGGGAGAGGGAGAGAGAGAGAGAGAGAGAGAGGTACATATAAGGTAATTAGATTACATCTACTCAAAACCTTAATTACTAATTAAACTAGATATGTTTAGAAAAAAATAAGAGATATGATATAAAATATGTTTGATAAGTCTGGTAGATGTAATACTGATAAGTCCCATATTATTACATTCAGTAGGTTTTTCTTTAAAAAAGCTTAGGTATTAGAAATACAGAGTTTTTGTGTGTTCTAAGTTCTAAGGGATGAGAAAGCTCTCGTCTAGAATATAATAATATTATTATAAAGGTATGACACGGGATGGTTTCGTACGTAATCTAATGACAGTTCATATCCACACACTTCAAATAATACCAGCTCAGAGTTTCACACATTTCGGGGGAGTGAGACGAATCTTCTTTGATAATTTCATCAAAGATAATGTACGGGGGAAGATGGGCTATGTTAGATAATGTTGTGGTGGTATAATATAAATACCTATTATAATGTTTAATATGAAGGACGCAGGTATTACATATTATTATCTCGATAGCGACAAGTATCCCAAATCCCAGCGTAGATGTAGAACAAGCTATTGTGAAAAACCTTTTAAGAAGCATACGCATAAGAAGACTCGCACTCGACCCGCAGTGAAACCCGAAAAAAGAACAACATGGAAATGGATTCATCACGCTGCGAAAGCCTACAAGATTATATGATTATTATGATTGACCCCTTTTCAAAAATGTATAACTTTGGAACCATTCGCCAAAAATAAGAAGTTATTTGACTCTGTGGTAACTGATGAATGTATGTTTTGTTTGGTGTACTTATGACAGAATGTGTTACTGCATGCGCAGTCGACAAATCTAGCCGGCGCTAACTAAATACATTTTAAGAAGCAAAGAGTGCTTTATAAATGGTACAATAATATTGTTCCTCAATTTCTAAATTTAACGATCTTTAAATAACTCATCGCCCGTACTTTCTCACGAGAGGAAGTGAGAGGGGTTAGATATATATTGTTTAAAGTTTATAGTTTAGCATGTTGAATACATCTATCTCCCATTTATTTTCGGTTCCCGGAGAAAAACCCATAAGAATACGGCTCAACTTGAATAAATCCTAAAAAATACAAAAGCCCATTAGAAATACCATCAACGATGATGAATTATTTATAAAATTTTGATTATTTTACTGTCTATCCCATTTTAGAAAGGCTTATTTCTTTGTATATTTTTTAATCTATCGTAGTGTCTAACACACTGAACGAAAGCGTATGCTAATATCTACAATTAATTTTGTTTTCAAAATCCTATTAGATTTGTAGCTTTTGTCTCTTGGGCAAATGTCTAAACGACTTTTGTCTTTTTTTTGGTATTATTCATATTGAGCAATATTCTTATGGGTTGTTGTCCAGTCATATTTATTTTCATATCTCACCCCACTGAGATGAGCTTTCAATAGATCTGTCGATCCTTTCTGAACTAAAGTTATTCAGCATTACGACACTAGATTATTATTATTCTACGGTGGCGAAGCTTTGAAGCTTCCACGAGTAAGCTTGTATGAGAGTGATGATAGCTTTATCATACACATCTCCCTACATGCCGCGGCACGTGACGGTTTGTCATCTTATTATTATTATTATTATCATCAAAAGCTTCAGGGAATACTAAACTTGATGTCAATCTAAACTACGCCTCCATACCATAATACACCATCTCACTTTTCGGTCAAAGGCGTGTTTGCGGCCAATGCGTTAATTCTTATGAAAACAGATAAAATATAAGATTGAGAATCACAATTTTTGCTCTGTGAGAACATCAAAATTTTTCAACATGTCCTAGATGAACTCAACAAGTAGTTTTATCTCAACAGATACACAGCAAAGGTTGATCACATTAAGCCAGCCGACGATCAATCATAAGCCTGAAGAAAGGTCCATCCTTTGCTGTGTGTTGATATAAAACTACTTGTTGAGGTAAAATATAGGTATTTTGGTAAGATCTATGTAAAATACGGTGCCGTTAGATTTCTCGATGGAAAGTTGTGGGGTAGTCTGGATTTCTTTCATTCTATTCGTTTTTTGGGGTGCTGAATCCGAATCCGTGGTTTGCCAACAAAATTTCGTGACGGAACAAGGCGAATAATGGGAAAAATGGCGAAAATTTCAATTTTCTGGCGAGTTCTGGATATGAACTTGAAAATTAACAACTATTTGTAGGATGAATGCAGATGAAAGAAATAATCTTAGCAGAATGAAAGAAGATAAAAATTCCTACAAGTTTAGTGTGCATTTTTTTCTCAAAAATAAATAGCAGCGGAGCTATCAAACTCCAAAACTGGCCAAATTTTCTTGTTATTTTAAAGTGTCACTAGAAATCTACCTATGCCTGTGGCGTGCCAAAGGAATTTTTAAATTTAATTTTGATTACATTCTGATGACAAAGATAAAATTTTATACTCGCACAACATTCGACGTTTACTCCATTAGCAGTAGTTGTTTTAGTCATAGGAAGGTTTGCTAATGTAATAAATATCTTTTTCATTTGTTCAATTTCTACCATAATTTTGTTTATATTAAAATATACACGGTTAAATTAAAAAACGTAACGAAGTCACGATGATATAGCAAAATATTATAAGGCAGGAAAATATTTTAATATAAAAATCTGCACGTTTTTGAGTTACAATGTTATTAATACGAAGCGGTAGACTTCTGAAATTAAGTTACACCAGACTACAGCCTCCTATTAACACCTTTTACAATTTGTAACCTTGGAGGTTATTCCAACCGTGAAGTGGAAATTACTATTTAATTCTAAAAAGTTTAATCAAAATATTCAAGTTGAATTAAGAAAAGGTGTTATTTCAAAGTGGAAGGTAGTTTCTGAATAAAAGCACCCCTCTGCGATTATCTTAAGTTGTTCTTATTTTGTGTTCTTTGAAAACAACCTCCCTTGACGATTGAACTAAAATAAAATAATCTTTTTAATTCTCTTTTTCATCTATTAATAAATTATAGTGCCTGAAAATGTTTTTTTTTTAACTGAATTACTCATCCACCTGTTATTTTTTTCACAAACAAATAATAGGCCAGCGAAAAAAAATGCCACCTTTAAATAAATAATTTCCATTGAAAATCCGCTAAAGGATATTTAATGCTTTTATCCTTAAAAAGCGTAGAAATTAACATATTTTTTAAAACCTTAGCAAGTTTCAATTTGAGCTCCGCCGTTAGTTGACGTTTAATCTGCAGACAACTTCGTGTCACTTTCGTTGAATCATAGCATAGCTGGAGAAACAGTCAAGATGGGGTAATATAAACCAAATCGCGAATTCTAGTCGAAATCAAGTCTGTTATTCACCAGAGGGCAAAGAAATTAAATTACCAATTTAACATGAAACCTTTCACACTACATCGTTCTTCACCTACTCATTCACAGCCCATGGTGCTCGTTTGTAGAATTCCCACTGAATTACGACTTCTACATAACTTGCCGTCTTTCAAGTGTCGTCTCAAGAAGCATCTTCTCTTACCTACCACCTAACACTCTCATCCTTCCGATTCCCCCCCTCCATGTTCCGACATGACTGTGCACTATCTTTGTATGTACCTATTTTTACATTTAATATATGTATTTCTTTTCATTTTTCGTATGACTACCCTGTATTAAAATGTTATTTCTGTCCTCTCAATGGTGTTGGTGAAAATTGAAGGAAAATCAGATTTTCTTTCAAGAAATATATTATTAATCTTTCTTATCTTCCAACCGTCTTCAACTTGAAGAGTTAGGAGGATTGGTGACTTGCAATTTCTTGTAAATGGAGTGGTTTATACTTCACAGACGGTACACCTAAAAGTGTTTTCATTTACAAATATGTCAATGATAAGTTTATTTTATTTTTAAGAAAATGCTGTAAAGAAAAACAACAAAATATCTATACTCTTAGTTCAATTACTAATATTATGAAGAATGGACTATGGACCACGAATTACTATTGGTACAAGCAGTTATTTGCTTGTGGAGGAAGATTTCTAATTGCAGTCTATTGTGTTAATATGTGAACATGTGAAACGGATGTTGTGACTTAAATTAAAATAAAGAAGTTGAGATGATTGGGTCATGTTAAGAGGTTGAATTAAAGAGAGAATAACAAGGGAAATATATATAGGTGAAAGAAAAGGTGTAAGAAAAAGATCAAATGCTCTAAGTCGGACGTACTTGCACAAAAATGAATCCAAGAATCTGTATGACGAATTGTATGAACGTGATGAAAGAAGAGGGCGAGTTTAATCGGGGGATGTTTAGCGCAAATCGCAAAATATGTCTCTGAGGGCGGTGAATAGACCACACGTTTTGCTCATTTTGGCGGTAATAAAAATAAAACGTGATAACTTTATAACTAAGCAAACGCAAGCCCGTCACTGATTACCCTTAATCGTAAGAAATGTCGTGATGCTACGAAAAAAATATTAAAGCTCGCGACTCAACTATGACGTCACGGTCATTTCCCACGGCATTAAGGTTCAAAATCGTGTGAACAATCGTATGATAAAATGGTGAAAATAGCGTTTTTTTTACATTTTTTGGGTTAATTTCGCTTCAATCAAAAAACTTTTACGGTTATTCCCTAGATTTTAAATTATTTTTCTCCGCGACTTTCGGGAAACGAGTTTCTGTCTTTCGGATAAAAGATCAGAAGTGTTTTTTACTTTTTATGAGATATCTATACAAGATATAAAAAATATTTTATAGTTATTCCCTAGATAAATGTTCAATGCATCTTCCCTGTTTTGTTCCAAAGCATATTTAGGAACGGTTGTCGAGATATAAGGTCTCCCGTTTTTAGAAATCTTTAAAATGTCAGTATGCATACTCTTAAATTATAATAACATGTTAAAGAATTTACTAGAGCAAGTTAATTAACTAATCCACAAGCACTTTTACTTATAGTACATAGGTATACTTATTATGTGGGTACGGACATTTCATTTCTCTGTACACGTTTGCTTTATGTTACTGAAACCAAAATGGTTCTCAGTCACAGTAAAAGAGACAGACATTACAATAATTCAGCCATAACATTAGCATATTAATATAGTTAATCTCTACAGAGCAAACTGTTAGCCGCATGTTAACCTCAACTAACAGGGGACAGCGTGACCGGACCATTCACTGACTGAAATATGTATAATAATATTATAATACAAGTAGTCAACGTAATGGGTAGTTTTACCTTGCAAAATGTAAAGGACCTAGTTCTGATTTTGGCTTTGTAGATTTTCACGGTCTTTGTTAATCTCTTCTCCATTCTTCTCCGGTGTACCGTGTGTAGGTTGTCGAGCTTTCAACCTACTTGCTGAGGCCATCTTCTGGACTAATGTGACGAGAAGAATGGAGAAGGGTTCTGGTTTTTCTGATGTTCTGATGTTATATAGATTGGTCCCGTGCTTCCGAATCCAAGTTTGTTACCTCCCTACTCTTAAGCGTTCACTAGGGCGAGCCAAAAACTGTTGAATTTTCGATAATTTTTCTGATTATTGATCAGAACGTTTTATTAATGCATCTTAGAGAGAGAAATGTACATGTTGTAGAATATTAAATTGCCTCCAACTTGAGCGTAAAAGTATATTGAGTGTACAGAGCGCCAAACTACCCTATCCATTCATTCCGTCACATTCATGCAATTTTCACTCTCTCTTACTAAAAAACGCGTCCATCCTTGAGGATCTGGTCGACATGATCGGTCTTGGTCAACCTTGGACGGCTACGCTCCTTACACCTCTTTGTTCTAACATGCTTTTTAGTCATCCTGTTGTCATTTATTCTCGCAACATGCCCGAACCATCTAAGATTATTTACTTTCATTCTAGTCACAACAGCTGTCTTAGATTCACTCACCTCTCTAATAACTTCATTCCTCATCAATATCTCAGTATTTTCTTACACATACTTCTGAACGACCTCATTTCCACTGCATTCTACCGTGATGTGTCCTTCTTAAGTCACGTTCAAGTCTCACTGGCATACAAAACATTTAAAGGTTATAATGTGAATGAATGAATGAATGAATATTGAATGAGTGAATTAATGGTAAACACTATTTTTTTTAATGAAATTAGCATCGAGTGGTGAATTTTATTAAAATGTCTATGTGAAAGGAAAAAAAGTATAGGTTTTCTTATTTGTTCACCCCATATAAATCAGTCAGTGTTAAAAAACATAAAAAAAAATTCCTTGAAACGACAGAGACGTCTAAAAAACGCTTTATTAATTTTGTACGTTGATGGTCTAAAAACTTTTTCGAAGTTTTGTATAAATAACAACATAATATTTCATACTAGCTGAATTACCCGTGCTCCGCGATGGCAAATTTAGTTGGTGAAGTAGAACAATTACAATGTTCGATTAACTTTAACATCTACGGAAGTGCATTTAAGAACATTTAGCCAAGACTGTAAATTTAAGATTCTTGTATTATTTATTCAAAAAGAATGATTAATCTTAATACTGAAACATAATAAACTAATACGTCTGTTTGTTTGACCACATTTTTTACAAATACCAGCAGTAAACACTTCTTAATACGTTTGGTAGGTATTACGAGTATGATTGACACTATGGCAGATATTTTTGTTTCAGTAAATGTCATGTTTAAAATTAGAACACAGCTCTGTTTTAAATAATTTTTACTCTCTGTTACAAATAATTTGTCCATTGGATATTTGATCCTTAGTAGTAATTCTATGGAAAAATCTCGTTTCCACGGAAACCCATGACACAAATAATGTAAAACGGAGAGTACGTGATACGAATAAATAAATTTATGGACTCAAATATTGATGTGGGATTTCATCTTTTAGTAGCTACCAGACATGCGAGTAGGTATAAAAGTTTTTTTATGAAAATAAATATAACATTTCTTTCAGCGGATTTTCAGTATCATATTTCATTCGCTTCAGTTTTATTTTTTCAGAAAATGTAAATGATGAGGTGTCGAGATAAGGCTTCATAATAATAATAATCTGAAAAAAGCTCAATTTTCATGAAACTTTTGGTTTTATATTGCTACCCTTATAATGCGAATCGTTTTTATTCAATTTAATCTATTTTTAACATTTTTAAGGGTAGAAAATAATCTAATATTTCGCAAAGCACAAATTATATTTTGTTATGAAAATGCTGGGTTTTTTTAACATTTGTAAAAATGATTTACTTACATAAATACCTATCCGAATCGTTACATATTAATAATACTAATAAATTATAATGATAAAATGTTTTAAAAATAAAAAAAAAACAAACGTTAAAACAGGATTCATCTCTTAAAAACATATGTAATTCTAAAATTCTTCCCAGCCTGAGATGAATCTCGTGTGCTGGGGAGGAAATTCATTAATAATATAAAAAACTGTACATAAAATAACGCTGCGTCCCTCGCAGGGTCGGCAGATAGAACAGAACGCCACACTTCTCTACATTTCACTTCTCATTACATCTTCAGGTTTGAATATCGCTTTACACAATTTGTTTCCATCCTTGGACAAGGACACTAAAGGAATGTAAGTTTGGGGTGGGGTTTGTTGGGGGGCTTCCTTCTGGCTAACCCTGAGCCCACCTCTTAAAAATATTTTGCCAAGAAGTGCGGGTAAAGAGGACGCTATATGCGCCTGTGCTACCCGGGGATGCGGAGGGCCTTAAGCCCGTGGGAGTTCTTCAATGAAAATTTACACAATTTGATATAAAGTATGTAGTTACCTATTTCAATATTTACATTTTTTTTTCATAATCCCTTGAATTTCTTAATATTTATTATTGCTCCAACTTTTTGCTCAATTTTCGACATTTTATTACGTACTAAAAATGTAATACTTATATCGCTTTCTTCCTTAAACTTGAAACTGTTTCAAGTCTTCTACTATTAATGCCATCTTCTTATTGCTCCCAGAGGAATAATTCTGTGTCAAAATGTAATATCATTTAATTTAGATACAGCAGGAATAGAGTATTATATGGTTTCATGGACGTCGGCGCCGGGTAGAGAAATTTACAACTATTCATATTTACCTAAAAAACCTCAAAAATTTAGAATATTACCACATCGTTTTCACCAAATATATAACACTAATTAAAAAAATACTATTATTTTTTTTAATTATATTTAATATTTTATTGGATTCAACAGTTTTACAAAATACTACATTGAAATATTATACATTGCATTTTTTATATTGCCAATTAAAGTATCCATCTATTGGCTGATACTAATTCAACATCATATAAAAGTTATAGATATATTTCAAGTAATGGACATAAATAGAATTAAAGGATCTGGGCTTGTTTGCCCAAACCCAAAATATTGTCCGGCACGCTTCACAGTAAGCTTAAAGCTTGTGTCGTGAAGTACAGAATACATCGTCAACAGTGAGATTCGAACCCGGCACCTCATAATTTAAAATCCACGCACCAACCAACCTACTTTGTTACATCAAAATCGTTTCCTTAAAAACAATTGCCTGCAATTGATTGTGTCACCATTCCTTATAATACCACAAAAAATCGTCTGCGGTGCCATTTACTTATTTAAATGCCTGTTTAACACCAACATTTTATTTGCCCTCCGCCTTAACTTCAAAGTTGGCAACGCCTCTGTAATCTGAATGGTTTGGTACTATTAAGCTATGTTACTAACTACTTCACGTAATCTCAAATGTGTGAGTTTAATATCGAGACAATGGAATTACATTTGTCTTTGATTTGAGATTCAATTTACCTACATACATCACTCTCCATATTATGAGTCGTACAAAATCAAAAGCGTCTTGATGCATATTATTATGCTTACCATTTTAGATTAAAAAGTGCCTCTAAAGAGTTTATTCGGTTTTAAAAGCAGAGATTGTTTTATTGTTTTCTATCGTCCGTAGGCCCATACGCGCACCTGAACTCGTCAATGGTATCAGAGATAGATCATTCGACGAAGTTGGAATCAAATATAGACTATTTTCGATTTGACCAATCACCGAGCTGTTTGACGTCACGTGACAACATTATCGTCCATACTTCGAGTTGTGTGTTTCTGTTTTGAAAAAATTGCGTATAAAAAAAAGTTTTTTTTGAGTGCTAAAAAGTACTAAATATTCATCAAAAACATGGAATGTAACCAGGAAGAGGACAATAAATCATGAAAAGAATGTTACATTTGACATCAAAAGTAGATTGGACACAAAAACAGATCTATTTAGAAGTTTTGACTTATGACTTCGATCATTTAATAAATTTGATGATTTACAAGCCAGTTTTAATAAAAAATCTTAATCTATAAGTTTTGTTTAAATTACACAAACACATTTTTTTAGTAAACAATAGGTATTTCATTGTCCTGTTTTTGTAACTATGTATATTTTTCTTTGGCCAATAAAGATTTATTTATTTATTTATCTCGGGTTCACGGTAAGATAATGCTATTGTAATAAGTCTAACCTTTTGCATCCTACTTTTTTATAATTTTATTTTCTTTTTACTATGATCTATTTTGCATTTTTATTTAACTATAGTTTGTTTGTTGTTTTTCTTTCTTTTGATTATTGTGTGTCCATATACAAAGGCCAGATGTGTGCACCTTAAATAGGGCATTGTTTGACTATCATTTTTTAATTCATACTATTTTTATATGTATTCAATGTCTGTGTGTGTGTACTTGAGAAATAAATAAATAAATAAAATATAATACTATTGTCTGGTTTTGTAACACATCTGTGGCTTATAAAGATATATTTGTTTATTAGCTTTATTTATTAATGTTAAAAATATCAGCAATTTTTTACGAGTAGTTATTTTATCAAAAACAAGTCAGAGTGTACGGAGCCATTTTTGATTGTATACAACTCATATTATTAATTCACAATATAATCCTTCACTTTAAAGGAATTATGAGATATTCGATGCACGTCGTGCTATTCAACTTACATGAAGTCGGGTGTACACTAGTAGAGTAACTGGCACAGCAGCGGAAGGTAGAGTACTAACAACTATGCTACTCAATATAATTTCAATAGAACCGAATTACTAAGCTGTCGGTCATTTTGGTTTGTACAGACAATGATTGATCATCTCCGGAGATCAACACATCGTTTCGCAATGTATTATATAGAAAATGAAAATCGGAAATTACCCTCATTGATCGATTTTAATAATAAAAAATACCTTCTATCGAAAAAAAAACATGATCCATTTGTTGGTAGATGTCCATTTTATTTTTATTTTTATTTTATTATAAACAAATGCACAAAACAGACAACAACTTTAGATATAAGTAATAATATGTAGATAAAGACAATTAGTCCATTCATAATTCAGCTGTCACCCACAAGCATGCGCCACAGTTAAATTAAAACATATAAGTTCATTCCGGTCGTCTCACACACCCATGATAAATCTCGCTCACACACTCACGCATCGCACACGCACACCTCTGATTTTACTATTTTATTAAACACAAAAAAGACAAAACAAACAAGAACACACAAAAAAAAAAATATTTAAATATAGGTACAAAGACATCAACAACACAATGTTTGTCCAAATAATACTAAATGAATACGTTCAGCGTAGATACCTAAATATATGTCTAGTATACTAATGCTAGATTATAGGTACCAACTACTTATGTGAGGAATAGGAGCAACTTATCATTATTTTTCATACAAAATTTGTGCTAGGTGGCTCCTATCTCTGCTATTCCTCAAATTATAAAAATAATATCGGTTAATTCCCCGTCAATGCTAATGAATCTCGCTAATTCATTGCTCACCGGTCATCAGGGCTAATACGGGCGGGAAATTTGCTTAGTTTTCTTTTCGTGCGTTTGGTTGGAATATTTACATATTCACTCTGGTATTGGCGTGGATTAACGTAAGCAGCAGACAATATACTTTTATGTCAACAGTGTTGACGTGCTATTGACACAGCTCTAGTATCTGGGGTTAGTCGAGTACTCGCAACTAGTCGAGTAGAATGCTAGTCGATTCTACCGTTTACTCTACCAGTGTATACGCGGCTGAAAAACTATTCAGTAACTCTATTCCGTCTGTACGTTTGCCAATTGCAATGTTCAGTTTAAATTAAATTAATTGTATTTATGTACGATGAATTCTAAATGCTGAGAAAACTAGTGCAAAGCACTCAAACAAAACTGTTACCGTGTTAAGGGGAGGAGTATCACAAAAACATTTCCCATGTCACATTTCAATAAAAGTTTTACAATTTCAATAAGCAAAAAACTTCTTCACAGTTCATAAAAAACATAAGCGAGCAACTCTGAAATAGTCCAGTCAAGATGTAGGTAGCTACTACATCTTGCAAAAAATTCCCAAGTTATTGAAATTTTGGAACGTTTTTTATAGGTGCCTAGTAGAGCTATGCCCGGAGCCCCGTATTTTGGAATTAACGGAGTCAAAATATAAATTTGAACACTGAAAATTGAAGGAAATATAATTTACAACTTTCTGATTACATATGGTACAAAAAGGCATGCTTTAGCATTTATTTATTTATTTATTTATTGATTTTGTTACAATTTACAACATTACATAATACAGCACAGAAATAATACAAGTAACACAATGTGAGAATAAAATATCCCCAGTCAGCAAAAGAGATTGCTGGTATGAGGGGGTATCATTTTTCAACAATTAAAACATATTTTATAACATTCTTAAAAGTATAACACTAAAGAGTATAACAAAACAAACAGCCAACTACACTACATCGCTACGTCTTTCAAAAATTATTTTTTTCACTTTCTTGGCAAAGTTTTTTGGACACTTGACTTCTTTTATTTCAGTCGGCAGGCCATTATACAGTTCGGCCGCCGCACAGTAGACCCTCCCATACAAATTAGCACGCGGAAAATACAAAATTCACACTTTATTTTTGGAAAAAAAAATGTATTTCCAAATAGCTAGATAAATGTGGAATCCAAAACTACCAAAGAAAACACTGGTGCATCCTTTAGGTTACTTTGACAACATCGCGAAATACAAGTTCACGCGCTAGATCAAATTTGAGAACAATTCAATGCGTTTATTGCTGTGCGTTAGAGAGCATTTTTCTCAGTAAATTTGTATTAAACAGTTTTATTTTTTTATGTCATTTCGAATTCCAATAAACATAGTGTACATTTGAAAAAAAATATCTTGGAAATATTTTCATATTATGTACTTAATTAATTATAAAAAAAAACGCATATAATTTGTCAATTGAGAATATATAAATATTTTTTTAAAGGCTTGTAACTATTTTGCAACACCGAGGTACATTTTAGTTTTTTAATATTTCAAAGCCCCAATATCTCTACTAATAGTGGTAAAAAAATTGGCTGCCGATAGGTGCCTAAACGAGGGTTTTTGTAATTTGTGCTGAGCGAAGTCGCGCTATAAATCGCCTAGAAATGGTTACGTTTCTTAGGCAAAGCGGCGATCTTCAATCGTTGTTCTATCATTCTCAATTTTTAAGAGCATACATTCATAATAAATTAGGTTTATCTGATTGAGGACTGTACAACACATTAAATAAGTGAACAATATTTTCATTTTGTACACATTTACGGAGGAAATTGTATAAATCAAATCGCACCTCGAAATTATTTGTAGAGTAATTTTGTACTTTGCATGCATTTGGGTATTCATTATATATTTTTGTTAATTAATAAATAAAAAGTATTGGGTATAGCTTATTAACTTTTTTATTAGTAAAATAAATAGTTTTAGGGAGTATTCTGGGTAGTTTTTTATTATAATAATAATAATTTTGGCACACTTAAGTATTATTTTATAAGGATAGACATACTCGTTCGTGTTTACATCATATGGGCATTATATAATAGGTAGTATTATGTGGAAAATGAATCGGGAATAAAAAAAATGTGCAATAACAATGTTAAATGGTTATGTTTCAAAGTTTTCTGCACAATGTTATTGCATTTTTTGTATGGTGAATATCCGTGATTATTGCGAGAGATTTTTGACCCTAGGCCTTACCTAAAAGTGATGTTATGTTTATGTACAGGTGTTAAACAAATACAGGATGGTAATATTGATTAATAAATCGAAAATTGGATCATTTTCCAGTTCCGGAACCAGGTTTTATGAAAGCTGCCACTCACCGTATTTTTCCCATTACAAAAGCCTACGGTTATATGTGCATAGCATGTACCGCAAGCATGCTTGTTGAGTGTAATTACGTAATATCTATAAAATAATGTCTATTTGATCATCGTACATCAAAATATATATAAATTTATTGATAGTTCGACTGTTATGATTTTCTGATTTCTAAATCCTCGAAAGTAACTATTGTGCGCCGTGTATAGAAAACCCTGCCTTACACTATTGGTCCGAGGTGTGTATCCTCGAATAAAATTTCTGGTACGTGTGTACCTCGAGTGTACATCTGAATTGTAAACCAGCTTGATATTTGATTTAATTAATTTATTTTTTATTTTGTGAATCATCTTTGCTTTTTCTATGAAAATAAGGTCATTTAAATTTAACATTTTGGTCAGATTATAAAGTTCAACAGTTCTAGTAAATCGACCCAATCTGTAGATTATTTTCAAAGCCTTATTCATCAATCTTTGGATCATTCCACGAGCCTCTAGACTGCATTGAGACCATATAATCAAGCCATAGATCACGTGAGAAACAACAAAAGCATCGTATATATATCCTTTAGTCCTGGTATCGAACAAGTCCGCTCTTCTCAATACCCCCAATAGCAAATACCTATAATCGTAAATCTTTAAAAAAATCAAAGATTCCCAAGTTTTCACAAGGAAATTTTATTCGATGAGCTCTACTGGGTACCCATAAACAACATCCCGAAGTTTTAATAACTTGGGAATTTTCGCAAGGCTCCCATACATTTTTCAGCCTACATATTGCGACTG
Source organism: Ceraclea dissimilis (assembly GCA_963576895.1). Lineage (NCBI taxonomy): Eukaryota > Metazoa > Arthropoda > Insecta > Trichoptera > Leptoceridae > Ceraclea > Ceraclea dissimilis. Next base: position 533,939 of record OY756367.1, on the reverse strand, counting down.
GGCTAAAATATAACTTTGACACAAAAAAATTCTCAGTTATTTTGATGGAAGCGAAATATTTTACCTAAAAATACTTTTTGTGAACCCCTTTTTAGAGAACAACTTTATCGTATTGAACAACTTTATCGTAGGTGCCTAGAATTTTAAAAAGTTAAAAAAATTTACCTTGTGACTATTCTGAATAACAATTTAAACATTCGCGAATTTTGTCTTATTAATTACGTAACTTTGTCGTGTCAAGCAAACTAAAATTAATTAGTATAGTAAAACTATTAAGTTCAGACGCGCGCCTTTATAATTAAAATATTTTTTTACATCGACACTGTTTTTTGAAATTCAAAACAATTTTGAAATTTAATAATAAATTATGAAAGCTAACTAGAAGCTTCCAAACTGGGTATTTGTTGAAGAAATTGGTTATGATTTTTTTTGTTAAGCAATGAGTAAAAGGAGTAGGTATGCTCATGGAAAAAAACGGGCCCGGTGCAAATGAAATGTAACTCAAATGATAGGTAAAAATGAGTAATTAAATACTGTATAGGGGGCATCATCGAAATCAATGGCATAATGTGTGAAATACCTATTGAAATTCAGGAGACACAGCGATTGTATAATTTTTAGGAGTGCGTATGTTGCAATGATCTTTTATAACATATTTTTTTCTTAGTTCCATTCAGCAGTGGAGGGACCAAGGCTGATGATGAAGAAAAAGAAGACTCATCATATTATACGCTTTTAAACCGCAATTTAAACTATTTAATGCTCATTTTGCTAATACTTTTTTGTGACCCCTGTAAACTTCGAATAGGTATTTCACACATAAAGCCATTGATTTCGATGATGTCTCCTAAGCAGTATTTAATTACTGATTATTTTTAACTACATATCATTTGAGTTACATTTTGTTTGCGCCCGGCCTGAGTTTTTTAAGCATTCTCCATTAATGCTAAATGGGAGGTACGCAAAAGTATCTTGTATTTGATTGTTGTTTGTGATTATGTATCTTAATGGATGAATAAATAAATAAATTATTTCATTTTCTGCTCTGTGTCAGACACGGAAGATAAAGTGATAAATAAAACAAAATGAATGTATTCACCGCTCCAAGGTTCCAAACAAAAATTAGGGATAAGGTTGGTACTTAAAGATGCGACAGATAGGATAAAAATTTGCATTTAACTTTTTCAGACCCAAAGTGTACCTGAAATATCTCACACTTTTATTATGTGTTCATAATTTTTTGAATTTTTGAATATATGATTAATGTACTCGTAGAGCCTTTGCTGATGGTTTGTTTGCTGGCAATGTTTATATGTAAGTATATGTACTCTGTGAAAGTCTATGAGCTCCTGAGACTAATAAAATAAATAAATTATGCAAAATATCCTGTAAATGTATACTCTTTGTAAAACTTGATAAAAAAAATACTGGCTTAAAGAGGACGGCACCTGCAGATTCTGTAAGGAGGAGGAGGAAACTCCCCACCATCTTCTGGAAGACTGTAATGCCGTAAGATACATGAGGTTGAGAACTTTGGGTAAGCACCAGATAGAGGTGGAATCATTTCCCACCCTAGACCCCCTCCAAGTGCTGATCTTATAGGTCGCAGTACGTAATATGTACCTACATCCCATCTAATAAAATAAAAATAAATAAATAAATAAATATATACATAAATAAGGGTTGTAAAAGTTAAAATAAAATCTGCTTTGTTTGGAGTTGTGAGGAGAGGGTATTCCAGCTAGCTGATGGTAATTTAAAACCAAAGGAAAGTATCTGGCATTGTTTGCTTCGGAATCTGAAGGTCCTATCCATTGTGATTTACATACTAATGGGAAAAGTTTCATGTCAAATTATTTTATTTCAAGCATAAGGCCGCAGGGTGAAACCCTATGTTTTGCGTTGGATGTTGAATTAGTTATTCAGATTAATAATATAAAGGGAATTATATTATAAACATTATCTACTACTACCTACAGGAAATAAACTTTAAAGTTTTTCTATTATTTTATGTAAAATCAAAGTCTGGGTATTCTCAGGTCATGCATACGCTTTTTTGTTTATTAATAGAAGGCATGACAACTTTTCAAAAAATGGGAGACCTAAGATCTAAAAAAAATTGAAAACGCCTGTGCTATCCGGGGATGCGGAGGGCCTTAAGCCCGTGGGAGTCCTTCAATGTTTTCGACTCAAAGGCTTAAAAACTATGATTGGAGAATTAAATACTACACTCATAATAATAATAGTGATCTGAAAGTTTTTGTATTGAGAACATAATCTTCAGTGCATTATTAAGCAGTTTATCCATATGAGCTTTTGACGTTTGTTCATCTATAACTTTAACTTTAAAGCTTAAGGTGAAGCATATTGAAAATACTTGCAAAGCTTCATGGATTGATGTTAATAATTATTATTGTAGGTTTTATCTATAAATAACTTCGCCATATTTCCATCAGGCAGGTAAGAAAGTTCTGAAACAATCACTCATATTATGTATTATGATAACAACAATACAAAGTTAGTAAACGTGGACAGAAGTTGATTATTCTTGTTTTGTTGTTGAGAAATGCTTGAGTGAAAAGTCTATACAAATATTATAAACTTTCTGTATGATATTCAGGATTTCCTATTTCCTATAATATTCAGGGTTTATAAATTTAATACAAATCTTATTCCGTTTATCAAAATACGCCTACATTGAGGACACATCGCCGTGAAATACTCGTATTACCTACCCAGTTAATTCAATATCTATATTTATATACGGGAGAGTGAATAAATGACTAGCTGACATACTCACTCATCAACGCAGAGCCCAAACGACTAATCCCAGAGAAGTGAAATTTAGAAAGATAGGTTATAATTCAAAACCTTCCACTATCTACATATGATGATTTTTTTATAAAATTATGTTGTCATTGACGTAATGTAGTTCTGGACAATTTACATCCAGACCTGCATCGAACTAATCCATGTCTTTTTAATAATTTTGTTTTGTCACCATTATTTTTTGCTGTAAATGTTTATAAGTTTCCAATGTATTAATTTTTTTCAATCTGTAAACCTGACGATTCCAAGTGCCTTAAATAAGACTTGCGGATGATTTTAAACTAATAAACCAATAAGAAAGGATTTTTGAGAAATCTTTCTAATGTTTTGTAGATTTTAAATATTTTAAACTACCAATGAATTATTATGCTTTGGTAAAACTTAGCCATTCGAAGAATTTTTCTTATTCGTGAAAATTCGTTCAAACAATAATACCTTTCCGTAGAACTTTCCGTACATCAGAATCATATTATATTCACGTACCGGATACCACTGTGACTAGGGAACTCCCTTGAGAGCTCTCTCACTACCGACATCGTATTATCATGTCCGTCCAGAGACGCATACCGTTGTTGCTTCCTTCTACGTGATTCTCATAATACAACTAACAATAACATATTCCTACAACAGTATAGGTAATTCCTAGTAACATCATGTTAGCTCTCGTGAATCTATTTTTATTTCACTCTCCCAGAACGATTTTCTTCATCTAAACCGATTCCGACGAGCTTCTTATCTATTTAGGCACAGTATTAATCCTGATCTTCTTCTCCAGTTTCAATCGTTACGATTGGCTTGCAGCCAAGCCTCATGTCTCCGTCTCCACTCATCCCTGTCCTGTGCGGTCCTTTTTAACTTTTAATTATGAGTCGAAGCTCATATCCGCCTGGCACAGGTAGTCCAGGTATGATTTCCTTGGTCGTCCTCTGTAGTTTGTCCCCTCGTTCGTTCCTTCAATTAATTCAAATAGGAGACCCTCTTGACGCACTATGTGGTCGATCCATCTGGCGCGTCTTTCTGTTATTGCATTGAGCAGGTGTCTTCCTTCTTCGATTTTGTTGAGAACTTCTTCGTATCTCCGAAGAACACATAAATCAACTCAGTTCGTTGTGTCACATTCAAATACATAAGGACATTTATAAGCCGAAGAACTATAATATAACTTAATGTAATGTTAAACCATAGAAATTTGAGATTTCGACTTAGAGTTATGTAGTTGTTCATGAGTTACTAGTCTACAAGAGTTTACGGTAAGTTCTTCTAAAATCAATTGGTCTAAAATCAATTGGTCTAAGATCAGTTGGTCTAAAATCAATTCGGCCAAAAACAAATTGCCTATCGATGAATTCGTCGATTTTAGACGAATTGATTTTAGACCAATTGATTTTAGACGAATTGATAATTAAACGAATTGATAATTAGACGAATTGATTTTAGACCAATTGATTTAAGACGAATTAATTTTAGCCGAATTGATTTTAGACGAACTTACCGGACACCGTCTACAAGAGTTCCCATAACTTTATGCCTTAGGGTAAAACCTCAACTTTAGTATTTGCAATGTAATAACGTAACTCGACAACATAGCCGCAGACTGAATCATAGGTATGAAGTACCAGTGCTAGAAAAATCAGCTGTAAAGGAAAAATTATTGACAACCGGGGCTCTTTTCTATAAATTATATTTCTAAGGCTTGCCCAACTATGACGTCACGGTCATTTCCCGCTACGTAAAAAACGGTTCAAAATTGAATGAAAAATTTCGCCTAATTTTCGATCATCCGCTAGATTATAATGCATGTTATCAATACAAAAAAAAATCAGCGACTTTCGGGAAACGAATTGCTGTCTTTCGGAAAAAAGATCAGAGGTGTATTTCACTTTTTTTTAGAAATCTGTATAAGATAAAAAATCTTACAGGGTAATTCACTAGATAAAAGGTTCAACATATCTACGCTATTCTACGAAAAACTTGAATTTAACTGATAATTTATTTTATTTATATTATCTTGGTAAGATATACCTATGTATTTTCTGGAGGCAGGACTTCCTGACAACAACGCCCTAATACTGAGAATTATTCACCTATCCAGATATTACGGGTATCAAAGGATTAGACTTAGATGCGAGGATCCTAAAATATAAACATTGTGCCTGAAACATCAGTCTTTTAGAAATTATTTACTTATAACATCTACCTTGCTTTTTAGTATGACCCATATACGTGATTTTACTCACTTTGATATTCGTCAGAAGCTCTCTCCTGGCTTCGATTGTCCCAAGGATAATTGTATTCTTCTTCTCCAGTCTCAATCCTGCGAAATGGTTTGCAGCAAATTCTAACATCTTAGTCTCCATTCTTCTCTGCTTTCTGCAGCTCTCTTCAGCTCGACATACGTGGCGCAGTTCATGTCCTCTTACACCTAGTTCAGGTACTGCCGTCGGGGGCGCCCCCTGTGGTTTGTCCCCTCAACCATTCCCTCTTTCAAGTCATGTAGGAGACCCTCGTGGCGCATGATGTGGCCAATCCAGCGGGCACGTCTTTCGGAGATGGTTCTGAGTAGGTGCCTTCTCTCTTCGACTCTACTGAGAACCTCGGCTTTCGTGATGTGGTGCCTCCAGAAATCCAAGTAACTACTCTTCTGACCATAAAATAATTTTATTGAACATTGATGCTACTTTTCAAATCGCTGAAATGGTCGATCGCAATCGATTCAATAAAATTGTAAAAATTTTATAACCTAGATCTTTTATAGCATTCTCTCATCACGACGGAAAATTTACATAGTCTTACCAATGCAGTTCTACGATACATCTTAGTACAGTTTCGAAATAAAATGCTATTTGCATTTTACGACACGTGTACTAAATTCTTTTCCATAAAATCTTACATTTCATTTACTTTTATTACAGGAGATTCAGGGCACTAGTAATCCTAAAGTCGTGATTTTTCTATGAGATTTATTGAATAACTTACCTACGATTTGTTTTAGAAAGCTTCCTAAGAACATAATATCATCTAATGACTTCACGCTATTCATAACTATAACACACAAGCCCTGCTCCGTGGTGAAACATTTTGATGACGATCGTGTGTCGTCGAAAACCGAATCATCTACACCAATCAGAAAACAACGACAGATGAAGTTAAATTACTTATTATTATTTACCTATTTTGCTTTTATCCAATGAACGTTACATCTCTTGTGCAGTTTTGTATTTACATATTATTTATTTAAGTCTAAGTATCGGTTGATTATTGTATTGTGTTGTACCGTTTCAATATTTTATTTTGTAATTCAACTATTTAACTATTATTATCGACCTTACACTATATCTATGTATTTATATGATTTTTTGTTTAGTACTACATTCGCTTATGCTACCCATTATGAGAAATTTTTGTTGTTTTTAATTATATTTTGTATATTTTCAAAGGCCGTATGGCCGTTTATGTCATAATAAGTAAATAAATAAATAAACTCATGATGATATTGGCTCATTGCTGTATTTTATCTCATATCAGTGGCGTATAACTATAAGTTGTCATTTCAGAGGGGGCCGATCCAGACGCGGTTAAAAAAAGCGGTTTACGGTAAGTTAGTCTAAAATCAATTCGAAAAGCAATAGCGCCGCAGACGAAGTTTTAATAATTTCTAGATCATTCAAGTCATTATAATTTATAGAGTTAATATGATTATTTTAAATTAACGTTTCTTTAATATTTTTTTTAGATTTCGGGGGAGGGAGGTGTGGGAATGATCCCTCCCTCAAATACCCCTTGTCTCATGTGTACGAGAAAAATTAATAAGTGAAAAAACAAATTGATTGTTTGGTATCAACATGTCAACATGATGAAAATTGATTACAATTTCGAAAAACATTGTTATTTTTTTAACAAAAACATACACAATTCATTTTATTAACACGACATTCTCCTTGGAATCACTCCAACTTCCCCAATCCATCAATATTTCCAATCCGAAATACTTTTTTTGTAACCCAACTTTAAATTTAATACAGAAACATTGCTACAAATAGCTTAGTTTAGGAGTTATTTGACGAAATAAACGAGATAAAAAAAACGACAAAAAAACGGGACTTCTGAGAGCTCATAACTCAGTAACTATTCGAGCCTAATAATTAATCAGATCAGAAATCAGAAAATTTACTGTAGAATAAATTTGGGACGTACAATTTTTTCCGCAAAACCAACCGTTTGGGAGGTATTTTGAAAATAGAAATGGATGGCAATAAAACGAGTTTTTCCCTACCAAGCAAAATGCGGCAGCTCTCGAAGGTTGCATTTTATGAATTTAAAATTTTTTATACGCTCGGCACTAATAACATACCAAAAATTCAGAAATCTTTTGCAGAGAAAATATTAAATTTTATAGACCGATTTATATGGTTATTCTATTACCTATTTTCATATTATCATAGCATTATAATATGAAAATGTTAATACGCAATAACTGACAAAAGATGGTATCGGATTTACCTTATTTTATGATTATCTTTAATCTCAGGGGCCAATCAATAGACGAAAATCCACCTCCAATATTCGCAATCGGAATCTTTTATTATTACTTTGGCAACCGATGGCCAGTCTGGGAGACGCCTGACGCTTTAGTACGGTTGTATATTTTCTTTACAATCTATTCCATAATATATAAAAGTGTTAAGGCTAAAAGCACACTCGAGGGTTCTCATAATACCGAATCTATTTTTATCTGTGTCAACAATAAATGCCTCTATAAAAGAATCGTTTTTTGAACCGTTTAGGATGCAGTTAGGTTAGATATAATCGTACAGCTTGCAGATTGTAAAAATAAAGTCACAAAATATTTAAGTCCAGAGTGGAGAAAGAAAAAACGCCCACATAATACGAGTACATATTCTTGCCTCAATCGCTTGAAACTATTTTTTCCTCTATGGGGCGATTCACCTCAAGCTTCTCATTTCTACGATACGTCAATGTTTTGAACTCGCAAATCATCTATGTATCTCTCCTCTTAACTGGCAATCATCTATCTATTAGGTATAATAAAATATGATAAAAATAAAATAAAATTATTCCTAAAACTAATATAATACGTCTATATCTATCTCTTACGTTGCATACCTTGCGGGGTAGGCAGAGAGAACAGATATCATAACCGCCCTATCCTTATACACACATAGACACCTTTCTTCCATCACATACATAATACACACCTTTCAATTTCTATCACTCAAAACGCGTCTGATTTTTAAACATTGTGGATACGAATTAATAATAGATTAATAGAATAGGTTCAATGTATCTACCCATTTTTTTACAAAGCATTTTTACTAAGGGCTGACACTACCAGGACTAAAAATCTCCTCAGAACTACTGACATGAAGACTCTCCGACCAACAATCCGAGACCGAGTGGGGAATTCTGAAATACGAAGGACTTGCGACGTCGAGGACATTGTCCGATGGGGAAGATCCAGTAGACGCTACTGGAGAGATCACGTGGAGAGAGCTTGTTCTGAGAGATTGGTAAGCGTAGCAGCGAACGAGCTGCCGTCAGGTACCAGACTCTCAGGAAGACCACATAAAAAATGGCGAGATAGTTGGACATCTGTGTCCCAGGAGCAAGCTCCGAGCAATGACAGGACGCAGTCCTATATGAAGGAGAAAAAGATATTTACTAAGGTTGTCGAGATCTAAGGTCTCACGTTTGTTGAAATTTTTAAAATGTCAATATTTCTACTTAAGGGCTGTTAATTGGTACCAAGAATGACATCACAGTCATTTCAGTGACAGTACGGTTCAAAATCGCGTGAACAATCGCATGATTAAATGGTAAAAATAGCGTTTTTTTTTCATTTTTTGGGGTTAATTCTGCGTCTATCAAAAAACTTTTACGGTTATTCCCTAGATTATAATGCATATTATGGGTACAAAAAAAATATATTCCACGACTTTCAGGAAACGAGTGTCCGTCTTTTGGAAAAAAGATCAGAGGTGTTCTTCCCTTTTATTTTTTAGAAATCTATACAAGATATAAAAAATCTTTTACGGTTATTCCCTAGATAAATGTTCAATGCATCTACCCTATTTTTTTCCAAAGCGTATTTAGTAACGGTTGTCGAGATCTAAGGTATCCCTTTTTTCAATTTTTGAAATGGCAATATTTCTACTTAATGAATTAACTATGAAATTTGATCCAATATGTTTGTTATTTTTAGATATCCGTTCCTATACATTCTCCAATAATAATATATTCCCAAAGTTTATGCATTACGTGATAGTATAGGCTGTATATTAAATTTACTTTCATCCAATATTCCTCTGCGTATATTCACTTCACTTCCCACACCGAATCCATTAGTCGTGACACTTCTGCCGGCAAAAATACTAAAATGTATTTCGATAATAAGATTACCATCTACTATAGAAGAAGGGCTAGAGATGGAAGAAGACAAAGTGAAGTAACTGGTTTCCTGATAATATAAAGGGGCGGTGTAAGCAAATTGAATTGATATTCTTGCACGTAAAGCAATTAGGATTGATTTTTTACCTAAAACCTTTTTTTCTCGCGTTTTAGTCACCATAAGGACTGAGGGAAAACGAAGAAGACTTCTATAGGACTTAACTAATAAGTGCTGGTGATAGAAACGTTAGCTTATCAGGTGAAAGGGCGCTGGGTCGCAACCCCATCCCATGTGGAACTCGCCCAATGATGTACCTATCACCAAAATGTTGCGAAATAATGGACGAATAAATATTTAATAATTTGTTTATTTATTTATTCATTCACAAACGACCATATGGCCTTTAACATATTACAAAATATATCAATTTTCACCATAATGTCACAAAAAAATACATAAAGATAGGTAAGTATATGATCTACACATTTCAAAGCAAAAAAAATATATGAATAACACATGTGATTGTTATTAATTTGTAGGGAATCGAATATGTAATACTAATAAAAGATATTTTCTGGTAGGTGTGTATGTATACTGTAGTACTTTTACGCGGAAAATTATTTTCATTCATAATTTCATTAGTAGGTACATTCAATATTTCAAATTTACATTAATAAAAAGTGAGACTTCGACGAAATTTTTTTGCAACCCATGAACACGTCGCTGCTTTAAATTTACATACAAAATTTTCCAAAGGGCCACCGTTACAAACATACGTGACTTGGATAATACCAGTATTATGTAATGGAATACCCACCAATATAACTAGTCTACATACGTCACACTTTATATCACAACATAATTGTGAATGTTTGATATATCGCTAATAAAATCTCTATGATTAATAATCATGTATTAAATTTATAATATTCAATGCAGCAACCATAATAATACGAAATATTCATAGAATTCAACCGTGAATGAGTGTTATTTGGTCGCAGGCATGTTTGCTAATCTAGTTTTATGTTAAAGTTTTAGTGATAAATAACTACCCAATAAAAGTCTTACCGTGGAAACAAAGGGTCACAATTTGCTTACGTAAATCTTCTAACCCTGATTTTTTAAACGGGCATATAATGCTGTCATTAGGCTTTTGAGTTTACTCGTTAACTTAGCCAATACTGAGAGTATCGTCTTGAAAGTGAAGACAGTGATAGATGGAAGTATTGACTATAAATTGACTGTCCTAGACTAACACAGGGGTGGGGTCTGCCGGGGGGTTCCACCTTTTAATAAGAATTAGTCTAAAGTGCGGGTAAAGAGGTCGCTGTCAATGCGCCTGAGCTACACGGGGATGTGGAGGGCTCAAAGGCCACGAAATTTTCATTATTCAAAATTACAATGTTTGGAAATTCTTAGAACAAAAAATAATTATGAAAGTACCTCTAAAATTTACGGGAAGAATCCATTATTACTCGTTCAGTTCTTCAGGTGTCTAACACACAAAATTTGAAAAAAGTTGAAGCGATGGTAGAACGTTTTTTTCCTCAGTGCATTGATTTAGGACCTGATTCTTTCGTTCGTGATTTCAATTTTTACTGCCTAACGTTGTCTTCAAACAAAATGCAAAGGTTGAATGACCGATTTTATGACAGTGACTACTACAGGCATCAGGCAGCTACTCAGTCATGAATAATATTATTTATAGATGAATGCTTGATATGTTTCATGATAACTTTGTCAAAAGCACTGCATTTTCCAATGATTGGCGTATATTGTGTAAGTATAGTTAGATAATAATATAGGTAGGTACTCGTAAATCAACTAGATATTGGAGCATTTTAACCCAAGTTGACAAAACAGACAAAACATTTTTTTTTATTTATTTATTTATTACACATGGAACAGATACAGTCACAAAAACAAACATTGACAGGTACATTAGTACAAAATATCAATACACAAGACCAATAACATCCGTTCACAATTAACACACACGCAAAACAAATAGATTACATTATTAAAGTTTAAAATGTATATCTTATATCTACAAAACATTTATGGTAGGGAAGGTGGAATGGGAGGCATGGGAAGAGGAAGAAGAAGAGGAAGAAAGGAGGGAAAAATGAAGGAAGCAACGAAAGAAGAGTTAAGAACTGGTATAACTGGAGTTAAGAAATGGTAAAATGAAAGACTAAATATTTAGTTTAAAATCCACAAAAATGACTTTAGATTACGCGACTAGTGTTGGAGGATTTGCACCCTCATCATCAGGCGATTGTGAAGAAATAAAGTCATTATTGAGGATTTTAAACAAAATTTTAGTCTTCTATTTTATCTTTGAAATGGACTTCCAGCATGTACCGACGGTCAAAAACCTCGAGATTATTAAACAACGGAGTGAAGTTAAGTAAAATCTTGTAACTTGAAAAAAAATAAGGGATCGCACTTATAAGTATATTATACACATCTGTGAGGGATTTAAGGATAGAATACAAAGATCCAGTCTGCAGCTGTTTTCAAAAGATGTCTCAAGTGAAATATGTTCAAATTTGAAAGAAAATAGTAGTAATATATTACAAAGAAATCAGTTGCCTCATCTGTTAGGCGCTGGTGTATAATTTCACACCTTAGTAGACATCAATATTGTCAATCTGAAGATATTAATGGCCCTCGATTGTTCCAACATTCACCTTAAAAGTAAATCGTCAAAGACGAATTCACAATGAAATAATTCGATCGTAAATTTTGAAAATGTCTCACATGATTTTTTTAAATATTTTATGCATGGTCACCCTACGCGACAGTTGGATTACACAGGCCTGCAAAAAAGAGGTTTTTGAAAATTGTTTTAGTTTTAATAACTGATTTTTATGTAGTTTTTGGTGCTGATTTCAGATCTGATGTTGGTTTTTTTCTATCACGTAAGGTTTTTCTACAAAATGAGGTGAAACCTTAAAGGAAAAATCATAAATAGGCCATTTTTCATATTATCATTATTTATTTAAACTACTTAAAACTTAAAATTGAGAATGGAAAGTTGATAAGGCTTTATTAAAACACAATTCGAGTCTTGGTATGAGTAGTAACGTTTTCTTTTTCCTTCAAAACCTCAATTTTTTTATTTTTCCTACTGTGGAGTTGAGGATTTTCTCTTTTCAACATCCAACAGTAGTCAGCCATCATGTTAACGTTCCAGTGTCCTTGATATCTGCGTTACATTACTTTTATATATTGATGGAATCGTTTGAGCTTGAAAATCTGCAAGATTTTCCGGAAAATAATCCAGATGTGAATGAAGGAAATGCACTTTAACGCTCATGTTGCAGCCCAATAGTTTGTTATTTAATAGATCCTCAACAATATTCTTGTAGTTTGGGTCTTTTTTATTTCCAAGAAAGCCATTTATCACTTATTCAAGAGACCTCCATGCTTTCCTTTCCTGGTTTTCCATTTTCAACTCAAAGTTTTCATCCTTTATAAGTTCCCTTATATCAGGCCCAGTAAAAATACCCCCATCTTTAAATTTTGCCTCAAAGAGGCCGGGAAACTGCTGATAAAGGTACCTAAAATACTCTCCTTCTTATGGCAATGATTTAGCATTACCTACAGAAAAATATATTTTTTAAATAGCATACCGGCAGCAAATCTATTATGAACCGGATTCTTACAGTTTTTCTGTACAGTTTTTTTAATAACAGAAAGGCTGTTTCATGTTGCCAACTTAAATTTAGACTAATTACAATCATAAGTTAACTTATTTGGCTAAAAAAAATATAATATAAAAATATTATTAAGATTTAACACCCAAATACAGTTTGTACGTATGTTAAAAAACCCTAAAAAAGTAAAAATTTGATGTGCGATTTGTGGGTAAACGGAGGGTGATGGAATTTTTTCGCTATTTTTTATGTAATCTACACACAAGATACCATAAGAATCACTTAAAATATTTCCAACAATTTTTTCATCGCAGGCCTGTGTTATTTGTCTAGGTTAAAACAATATAGAATACCCATACTTTAATTTCAATCAATTTAATTTCAATCTTCATCCTGAAGATGGCAGCAGTATCGCTGTCGAAAGCTCGAGACAATCAACGTACACGCAGCCAACGCCCGAACAACCTAGAAGTAAGAGTAAACGAGTATATACCTACCATGCTGCGAAAACCTACAAAATCATTTAATTTCAAAGTTTGACTGTAGATTTGATAATTTAAATTTATTATTTTTATTTTTTTATTTCTCTTTACAACCCAACTGCACTTGAACATTATTATATTATAATAACTTAAAACGAAATAATCATAAAATGACTTCATACCATATACCCCATCGACTGCTTTTTGAGGGGGTGTAAAAAAAATTGGACCAAAAAATTAAAGAGCAAGAACTGTATCGTTAATCTTTGATTTATCCCCAACAATAACCAATTGATGGAATTCGGTCCTCATATTTTGCAGACGAAACTCCTTTCAGCGCCTGCACTAATTCTTTATCGGGTGATGGCTACGTCAAAGTTGTTCAAAAGCTAGCGTATTTCTAAATTGAAGAAAATAGTGTTTATTGAACTGAAAATAGACAATAAATTTTATCATTATTTACTAATATCTATGTATGTTTACACAAGTGTGACAAAGATACAATTAGGTAGAAAGTATTTAAAGCCAAGCGATTCAAACTCAGAAGATAGATTTTGGTTACATCTTGCGGATTTACTGAGAGAATTCGTAATAGGCTCGCCCTAGTTAACATCTGATTGCATACCTATCTAGTTTGAATGTTAATTTTTCTTTGTGTCATATATGCAGGCAAATATTTGGGTAAGTATACCAATTATATACATACTCCTACTATAGATATACGGGTATGTAGTGTGAGATCTGATAACCAAGCAATTCTAAGGAATCGCCACCAGCTTCTCACGGTCATATCCCACGACTCGTATGGTATTTGTTGATTATATACTTACTTACTTTACGTGTCCGGTCTAAAGTCCACTCCAATAAGCCGCGACTTTCATCGCTTTGTCGTTGGCCACAATCAGTTTCCCATGTATTGTGTACAGCCCTCCTCCATCAGTGGGCACATCAGTAGGTGGCTAGCACCCAGGATGACAGTCAACCACAATCACAAGTGATGTCTTCATCTGCGGAGATGTACCCCCACTTCTCAAGGTTCTTTTTACATCGCGTGACACTAACTCTCAGTCTGTTGAGGGTAGTCCACACGCGGTATGGGAGTTGTTCGCCCAGTCGTATACCCTCTTGTAATTCAATCTGCGACGTCGCTACAAAGTCCAGTTTCCATAAATCCTTTCTCTCATTATATAAACCTCTGGCTAACGCCTCAGAGTTGAGTTCGATTTCCGCTGTCATGCTGTTCACATTACTTTCATATTGTAAAATAATTAATTATATTTATTTCAGTTAAATAAATTTCCTTTTATCTTCCCCGTCGCACGTGACTTTATTTTACCCAGATCTATTTTTAAAACAAAAGGCTAATTTAGATACAAATGGTATAAAAATAAACCTATCTACCTACCTACTGATAAATTGTGCTGAATAGTAGGAACAATGAAATATTTTTATCTCAATCAGGTTTTCAGCTAATAGCTATTAATTATACCTATACTTATGAATTTATGTTATCGTGTGATGGGTGTCCGGTAAATTCGTCTAAAATCAATAAAATTCGCCAAAAATCAATTCGTCTAAAATCAGTTCGTCCAATTATCAGTTCGTCTAATTATCAGTTCGTCTAATTATCAGTTCGTCTAATTATCAATTCGTCTAATTATCAATTGGTCTAAAATCAGATCATCTAAAATCAATTTGATTTTAGACGAATTGATTTTAGACGAATTGATTTTAGACCAATTGATTTTAGACCAATTTATTTTAGACGAATTGATTTTAGACCAATTGATAATTAGACGAATTGATTTTAGACCAATTGATTTTAGACGAATTTATTTTAGACGAACTTACCGTAAACCCCTTGTGATGTATAGAATTACGATGATCATCGTAAAATACAATGAGGCTTAGGTACATAAAGCTTTAACCGTCAAATGATAATCATAATATGTTATATACTCGTATTGTGCGAGCTTTTCAAATTCACGCATCCCCATCCGTGCCCCATCCTTCACAACAGTGGTTCTCAAAATGTAGGCGCCTCCTTTATGGAGGGGGGACAACCTAACTTGACAGGAAGGGTGACAATTTATCTGGATAAGTGCTCAGATGTGTAGTGTACAGATGTAATTTTTCTGCTTCGATAATAATTTTACCTTTATCTTTGTATTTTAATAAAATGAAATAACCGAAAGTGTATGCCCGTGTTCGAGCAAATTTTGACACGATATTATGTATCTTCAATGCATAACTCTGAAACGAAAATATCGTACAACAAGAACAAAACTTTGTTTCAAATTGAATAATTTTATTAAAAAAAAAAACAACAAAAAATGGTGGCTCAGTCCCAAAGTCACAGCTAACCCTGACTTTCACTGTATTGTCTTTTCCAGTTGTTTAGCCTCGGATGTTCATTTTTGGAAAAGTGTCATGGCAAGGGTAAGATGAAAGGGCATAAAAAGAGGTATGACTGCTGTGATGTGAAGTGAATAAAATTATGTTAAGACTTTCAAGCTAAATGACAATTATTTTCGTATTGGGTAAATCTCTTTTTATTCTTTCTTTTGGAGGGCGCCAAATAATTCAGGGGGACACGAAATACGAAAGATAGAGAACCGCCGCTTTATAACAACCCACCATCCCCCATCGCTTTATGGGAATATTAGGCACAAACACTGGACTGGAAAAGCTTTATTATGGATCAGTGAGTGAATGAGTGAATGAGGTAATTCATCATATTTAATTAAAAAGAATTCATTAAAACACCTGTCCCTTTCCAGGAATATATTTTCATACTCCACAAAATACAAATCAGAATTAATAACTGTCCCTGTAAAAATCGTAAAGCCTAGTATTCAGTACATACATACATACACATACACGTCCGCTCCCTATGTGGATCATGTGGTCGTCACCCAGTTTTTTCAGGCTTTTCCGTCCTGGGCCAACTCCGTTGCCTGTTCTCGTATCATTCCAACCTGGGGCAGCCCTGATGTATACAGCCCCTGGATGGTCATTGCAGGCCTGCCCTGACGTCTGTTGCCTTCAGGGCGATATTGCAAACAGCTTTTGTTATTGCTATCATGCGCAGAATGTGCCCAAGCCAGTTTAGCCTACGAGTCTGTATAACTTGGGTGATGAGTGGACGCCGCGTTCGACTCCTAACTTCATCGCTAGTGACATAGTCAAACCATTTGCCAAAATATTTGTGCCACAGCTTAATAATTGCCTGGTTAGTGGTAACCCCTCTAGTACATACATACGTATCCCGTACTTGTGGTAGTATTTTTTTTATATTATAAATGCGGCTTCAACGGGTGAAGTTCACGTTGAAAAAAAGGGGTGCAAAAAAGTGATGAATACAAAATTAAATTTCCTGGGTGTCAATGTAAAGCCCCTTTTTATACAATGTCATTAATCGTTTTTCCTGTCACTTCCTCCCCCTTCCTCCTAAGCTACACAGCCTTAACACATCCGTTATCGCATTTTTCGTCACTTCTTCTTCACGCATCATTAGATATGAACCCGAAAACAAGAAAGTATCTTAGAAATCGTTGAAGGTTTTTACGGCAAACATTTGTTGTGAGAGGTCACCTAAGAAACAGTTATATGGACCAGATTACTTAGAGCGTGCGCTGTAGCACCTGCACGAATCGAAGAGATTGACGAATGACAGGTCGGCGTGAAGGGAAAGAACTAAAATGCTTGGTACAAACCAGTCTTCCAGATTGTAACCAAATCATCATCACTTGCCACGATTGCTTGATTTATTTTGATCGATGTTTCGGCACTCCTGTCAGTGTCTGAAGTCTTTTTTTATGCCTATTTCATAATTCGGGTTTCTTGAGTTTTACAAGACACTCCAAAACTACACATGAAATTATCAGAATCTATATTATTCTTTCTAAAAATTTCAGTGCGTATTAGAAAAAGAATTTACCTGGGTGAAAAAAGCGGTGTAAGGAAACGCGGCCTTCTAAAAACCACATGGCTGGACCATTTTGACCAGATCCTCAAGGACGGACGTGTTTTGAGTAAAAGTAATCGTAGAATGTGTATGAGGAATTGCATGAATGTGACGGAAGCCCGAAGTGTGTGTAAGGACAGGAAAGTGTGGCGATCTGTTCTCTCCGCCTACCCCGCAAAGAAGGTGGCATTAGGGTATAGTGTAATATTTAAAAAAACACAACATAATAATACAGAGAAACGACCAAAGAGAAAAACCCAAATACTTAACTTCTTTTTATTGTTTTCTTTTCACTAGACAGTAAATTTAATATGAACATTCCTTTATTGTATTACAGTATGAGTTAGCACAGAGCTCTCACACCATTCGCTTCCACGACATTCGTACAAATTGTCACGCGCAGAGACACATTTCTCATAATATTTTTACGCCGGTTGGTTGGTGCTTCGCTTTCGGAAAGTAATATAAATTATTAGAGTGTATTACTTACTACATCCTCGTGTAGATGGCACTCGTGTAGTTAAGTAGTGATACTCACATACCATGGATATTACAGTTATTATTATTTACAATGATCGTAAAGTATTTGCCATATAACCTACTAACTCTGCTATGTACATAATGGAAAACTCAGATGTCGAAAAACTTTGAATACCTAAGTAAAAAATCTATCCATCCCATTATCATAATATACCGCATCCTTTGAAGGTTAATAAAAGAGGGCACAACGCACATGCGCCTGTGTAGGGCACAAAATCCCTACACAGACCCACATTACTCTTATTTTTTTAAAAAAAGGATCTGGCTTCCATACACCCGCCACAAACCCAAATACTTTCCAGCACACTTTTCACCAGGGTAAAAGCCTGCATCTTAAGGTGTGGAATAAATCGACAGCGCAGGGGTTCGAACCCGGCACTCTGTTTTGGGAGACCGTCGCTCCAACCAACAGCGCCAACCAAGTAAACATAAATAAATGCAGATGTTACTTTTGATCCTTGTTTTTATGCAACCTCTATATCCTACTTTCATATTTTCATGCATGCAACCATGTACGCCAACAAATTACCATGGAAGAATCGCAACTTTGCGATATATATATATATATATAAACTTTGCGATAAATTCGCCCTAGTGAACAGTACCATATGATTTGTTGTTACTTCGGGAAAACGAATGCCGTATTACTGCTGAGGTCCAATAGAACTTACTAATCCTCTAATTCCATAGACGGTTCGTGTCCAAAAGTGTTTTTCTCTTCGAATTTAAATTACGGGGGTTTCCATCGTTACATGAATTCTATACAACCATCAATATCTATAGGGGAATTAAACAATAAGTGAATTGTAAACAACAAATTCCACGTAACTTGTATCAGCGTGCATTATGCAGGTAGTGCAAAATTTGTGATTTTTTGTTCACTCTTCGTCCCGGGTACCTAGAGCATTGAATCTCCCGATGTATACATATAAGTATTATGCCCAACATGTATTGCACACTTGAAGAACAAATAAAATAAACATTACCAAAGATTTTGGACGGCTGCCAGAAAACAATAAAAACGATACAACACAATGGTTTATCTCAAGTGGCTCACTGAGGGTTATATGGTTTTCTTCTTCTGCTATTGACAGGAAGAAGTGCTTTTCTTTCATTGGAAAATAATATTATTGGCCGGGAAGTGGTCCTTTTCCATACTAAATTAGTAATAATGGTGTGTGTTTCTCAAGCGGGAGGTGCCATGTTCGAAACCCGGCGCTGGCGATGTGTTCTACACTTTGCGATACGAGCTTTTAGTCTAGTGCAAAGTGTGCCGGAAAGTATTTGGGTAGCCTCCGTTCTTTTTTGTTGAGTTATGCATATACCTACAATAAGTCAATCAAAGAAATTAAATATTTTTTGTAAAACAATGTATTGTTTGTAGGACAAGTTCAGATTTTGTCATTCAAGTGCGATATCTAGAGATTTAGATATTTCCACAAAAAAATAAATTATGACACTAAAAAAATAATGTTCACGAGCTTAGTAAGTGATCTCATTAAGCCAGTCGACGATCAACCATAAGCTTGATGGAAAGTCCTTCCTTCACTGTATAACTACTAGGAAAATAAATATTGTTACTTGGAACTACCTATAGTAGATACTCAAGTCATAAGTAAATTGTTAGGACATTTTTTTCATCTTTCGTTCTGTTCTTCGCGTTCCATACTGTCATGAAATAATTTAATTATTATTATTATTATTAGACTTAAATCTAGGAAAAGTTTCCTAAGAATGACTTCTCCCCTAAAATTACCACCTGAAAGGGCGAGACTAGAACACTGGAACACACAACACAGTTAAAGTCAGGTCGAACTGCTGGAGACACTGGGACCGGGACACCAACTGCCCTTTTGCACGTGGAAAACGCTAAATAGGCTCCGAGTCGGCGTTACACGGTGCAAAAAGAATCTACATAGATGGGGCAAAAGTGTGGATGAGGATATCTCCTGTAGCTGTGGAGAGACACAAGATGACGAACACCTCCTCGTCTGCCGAGATATGGCGGAGGGGTGTGATAAAGCGGACCTATATAGGGCTAACGACAAAGCAGTTGCTGCTGCAGTGTATTGGGGCGGGTTGGCCTAGTGTAAACGGACTCGTTAAGTAAGTAAGTATTTAATCAATGCCAACGGTAAGATTCAATTAACGAGTACCTACTAAGGCGGACGAATTCGGGCTCATATCTATCTTTCTGAAATTAATAAAAAAACAATTATCGTTTTTTTTATATAAAAGGATCTGATCTTGTGTACTACACAAACTACTAACCCGAATAAGCTAAAAGCTCGTCTACTGGAAGCTTCAGATTTCATACACGAGTATTCTCTTGGTAATTAAGTAGAACGAAGGCAGCGAATATGATTAGTATTTCAAGGTAAAATAATTCAAGTTACGTGAAACTAATTAAGAAGATTCCTTACAAGATTTTTAAACTTTTAATTAATTTGAATTTCAAGTTTGTATATACAATCTGCATAAAGTTGAACAACAGGTGGTAATGTATGCTGAAGAGATGATAGAAATATAGATAATACGTTCATTCATAATCGAAGAAACTATTGCTCTACTCGCCCGGGTGCTCGACGAAAAATATCGTCGACTGGTAACAGTAGAGACAGAAATCGTTGCTCCGAATCAAAAGTAATATAGTAAGATTTCTTACCATACGTTTACCGCTGCCAGGTCCAGTAAACGCATAGTAATGACGCGTACTGGCTAGGGCTGCCACCTCTCCGGGTTTGACCCGGAGTCTCCGGGTTTGAGCGGTGTTCTCCGGGCTCCGGGTCTGGATAGTAAATCTCCGGGTTTGGAATTATGGTGTGGACTAAAAAAAAAAAGGAAAAAACTCGGGGTTCCGGTCCCCCCCCCCCCCATAGAAAAACTGGGCCTCCGGGTCTGGATAGTAAATCTCCGGGTTTGGAATTATGGTGTGGACAAAAAAAAAAAAAAAAAAGGTCAACTATGGTCACAAATTCGTTTTTTCTGAATCTCCGGGTCTACACTCTTACAAAGGTGGCAGCCCTAGTACTGGCGCGTTATACTGGTAGATGCTTTCTCTCTTACCAAATATCTCGTTTACGTGCTTAACAAAAAGCGAAACGGAAAACAAAAGGTCAGTGCGTGTTAATATAGTAAGCTATTTTTTACCTGACGTCATCGGTATTTTGAATCAACCCATTTAATACATTTACTGATCAGTAACAGCAATTGAACTCTACTGTTTCTATCATGTTTCGAGCAACCGGCCCCTTAATCCTTAATAAGACTCTCTGAAATAGGTACATAGACCGTAGGACAATATATGTCTCTACGAATTGCTAGTAGTCTGTCGATCGATATGATAGATGTGAGCCTTATGTAGTATCAAAAATGACAATCTGTATATTTTGCGTAAATTGAGTTAAGAACGTGAAAAGGTTTCTGTTCTAAAACTATCCATCTTAAAGATAATTTTAAGATGACAAAAAAAGCAGGCACAACCCATAAAATTAAAACTGGCATGGTTTCAAAAAACGAGTTATTTAAAGTAAACAATTCAAAATATTAGAGCAAAACAAACACGCAATCAAACAAATCATACAAAACTGCTGATTAGGGCAAACTTATCGTAATACTGCGATTTCTTTTAGTTAACCTAGTTTACTTGGCTGCGCAACATTAGAGAGTGGACCGGAATTAGGACGGTGGACGATTTGTTCCGGGCAGCGCGAGCAGGGAACTTTTCGCCAAAGTGATCGCCGACGTCGCGTTGGGGGGACCTGATATGGCACAACAAGAAGAAGAACCTAATTTTAAAATAAGTATAACTTTTCTCAAAAATGTTTCAATTTTATTGTATAAATTCATGGCGATTAATAAATCTAATGCGTTACGTTTTAGAATATGAAATGAAAAGGAATATTTTTTTACTTTTTGGAGATGCAACATTATTCACAATGGCAGCAGTCTCCCAGACACAATTTAGGAGAACTTTTTTTAAGACAGATCTTTTCAAGACACGCTTACCGTATAGAGAAATAAAATTGGGAATAGCATACTATAAATCATGAAGCAGAGAAGGAAATTCTCACAAAGCACATTTGGAAAATACAACTCCGTAAAAATGAATTTTATCGTATTGTTATTTAGTCATGCTAAAAGATTTTGTTTTTATTGACCGACCTACGCACTTTCCCACGAAAGTAACGTTTCCTGTTTTCCCTTTTTTCTTTCAACATAGAAATATTTACAAGCATCGTTACTATTTCTATTTATAATATTTATACTTTCCTAAATATTTGTATTATTACGATTTTACATGCTTAGCTGCAGTCAGTACTGTGTCTGCTCTGATTGTCTCATTACTTCATTAAAATTTGTGTTGTCATGTAATTGACGCTACTAGGTACTGGCATGAAACTTTTACATTCTGTCCAGTCATCAATTTTTATACAAGTAATATTTACCAATGCTTTGATATATTGTTCTATTTTAATTAATTTAGAAAATGGTGGTTGGATTCTTTTGATCAGCATTGATCTTTGACCATAATTTTCTTTCTTTTTGTTCTCATTTCCCTCATTGATTAATTATTTATTTTTTATTTCTTCTTTTTCTTCCTTAGCCTCCCTGTTCCACTGTTGTAAATAGGCCTCCTCTTTGATTCTCCACAACTCCCTGTCCTAACTACACTGCATCCAACTACCGTTATTTAGCTATAATTTATTATTTTTCTTCCCTCCACTGTTAAATATAGGCCTCTTCCAACTTCTTCCACTCGTCTCTGCTATGACCCTTCCGCATCTAGATTTCCCCAGCGATTTGGACAATGTCGTCGGTCCATCTCTTTGGTGGCCTTCCGACAATCATTCTTTTTATCCAAGGCCTCCACTTCAATATTCGTGGCGTTCATCTGGTGTCACCCTGCCCATTGCCACATAATTTATTATGTGCTATATTTTTATAATGACGACCTCATGTATCCAAATGAACTTGGGGAAGATAAGTCGCAATAAACTATACCAGGAGTGTATCTTACGTTCCCCTCCTTGGCGGAATTAAGCGTTTTGCAGTCATGATAAATAATATAATTGAAAATAGAGCGGAGTACATATGTACGTGCACGCCCGCCTTTGTGACACTTGATTTACTGCGAGCTGTACAGCCAACCGGAAGAAAATGGATATTAGTATATTGTATGAGAAAATACGCCAGCACTTTGAAATAAAGGAAAGTGCGAGAGTTGCCTCGTTCAGAAACTATCCACAAAGCGGAGTCTGAGGAAGAAAGCAATTACTTTTCTCTCAGCTTCTTAATAGGTGTATTAAGAAAATTATGTATGGTCTAATATTTCTTAATAAAAAGTAGCATAGTTACACTTACGACACATTTCGTTGTCTCTATACAAATGCTCCTCCCCTTTTTAGACATCAAATAATAAATTCCTCTAGTCTTCTTTAACATATTTATTCGTCCAAAATAGTCATTTCTAGGTATACTAGCATCATTCATTATTCCAAAAAAACAAACACCAAATAACTGGTAGAAATAATAAATAGCGTTCGATTGGAAATGGCATTGCTGATTTGCGGAGCGCCGCAGGGATCTATTTTGGGGCCGCTGTTCAATTATTTGCACAAATTCTCAAACTCAGGCCCACTAGCGATAAAATACGAAGAAACATTAATGAAATGTCGCTTCTAAATATAGCCAGCAACACTATTCAATTGAAAAAATCTAGCATATTGTACGAAATTAGTCGAATACGTTTAAATCGAATTTACTCTAAACTGTTCTGATGTAACATGTAGATATCTCAACAGATATACAGCAAAGGACAGACTTTCCATCAGGCTTATCTCTGAACGTTGGCTGGTTTAAAGTGATCATTTTACACTTAAGTAACAACTTAAGTAACATAAACTTAAGTGACATTCACCAATTGGATGGACTGGAATTGGTAAATGTTATATTAGTGTAAAGTAAGTACATTAAACCAGCCGATGATCTGTCATAAGGCTGATGGAAAGTCCGTCCTTTGCTGTATACCTGTTGAGATTACTTGAGCTTGAGTTGAGAACTACTTGTTATATTCAACTACGACATGTAGAAAATTCCGATGTTCTCAGTTCACAAAATATAAATTGTGATTTTCAAAAATAATCTAGTAATGATGTAGCTGTAAGAAAAAAGTCTATTTTTAGATACCACCGTTGAATTATGGGTAAGTTGTAATCTTTCCACGAGTAAATAAGAAAATATATGATTTCTGAGTATGTAGGAATATATGAGTAATACCTATGATGGAAATTTTCATAATAATATATGGGAATTCAAACAGCTGAGTGATGTACGATGAAATAAAAATATTGAACAATATTAAACCTTGAATAAAATTTACATAAATTGACTTTTATTACAACCAGAATCAACATGAGTTCAATACATAATTAATGCAAGTATATAATGTACCTACAATAAACTTGATTGAGTAAATTTCGTATACACAAATTCAAATGCTTTATTGTACATTATATACTACCTATGTTAAAAAAATGGTGTGACGATGGTCTGGCAACAAGAGGAAGACCTCAGACAAGATGGTCTGACTGAATCGCAGGAAGCAAGTGGATGCAGCATGCCCAGGATACGAATTTGTCGAATGTCAAAGGGGTGGCCTATGTCCAGCATTGGAATTTAAACTGTTGAGAAAGAAGAAGATGTTAAAAAATGTGGTCTTAATGTAAAGTTCAGAATTTATCGTTAACTTTAGGATTCGAACCAGGCGACTTCCGCTAGAAAGACGTGAGTTCCATCCAACTGAGCTAATTGTGTGTTCAAATTGTGTGTTTTTACCTGTTTTCGTATGAGAGATAAGTGAAGAGTAAAACGACTAGTAGGAGATCGTAGAAAGAGACTGATGACAGCATTTGACTCGCGAGACTTGAAAGGCATAACAACGAGTCAAGGAATGGAGACAGACAAGGAAAAACGTGAAAGAAAATGAAGAGGCCTATATTCAGCAACGGAGAGAAACAGACTGTTAAAGAAAATAAGCAGAAAAAAGTGTGTAATTCTTTCCTATGGGTACTATTTCGACGCAATACTCTTACTACGAAATTTCATCATGAGTAACCTTCACCCCCATAAATGAGTTTACAGCTATGTAGTTACTTGTTCGTGACTGATCTCTTTGTATCCAACATGAACCATTAAGCCACTAAAAGGTGATGTCGTAAATTTTACGAAATACGTAGGTCTGATATTTTTATTTCAGGGAATTTTGACCGTCACAATTACCTACAGTTGCGGTGAAGGTAATCTATATTATCCCCTTTGTACTCTTATATAACTTGTAACTATACTATGTGACTGTAACTACGGACTATTAGAGAGTTTAGCGATATTATTACCCGAAATGGGTTAACTTCTATAAGCCATTTCAGCGTAATTGAATTGAGTCGGTCGACAATTTTCAATGGTTTGTCATGTACTTACTTCAAGTGTGTACCTAGACAAGTTAAAGTAGATATTTGAATTAAATTAAATGTTGGTTTTTCGACAAGTTGATAAATGTAACATTTTTCGAAATATAGGTGTTTGTAGATTTGATCCCCAGTCTTTTTTTAGAGTGCTGTAAGAGTTCGTAAACTTTCATATAGTTTTCAGCATTGGAGGTGAGCCACTCATTCTGAATGTATACAAATGTTTGTGCTTCTGTCTTTTAATACCTACACGCAATAATTTCTAGTAACTCCATACTGGGACGGTAATAAATGACTTCCAATTGATTATAATACCCTTTTAAGAAGTTCCAAAATCGTGGAATTCTGATCTGACGGCATGTCTTCATACATATAAGTTCTATTGACTCTAGTATTAATATTTTCAACCGATGGTATGTAGTGGAAATCGATTTTTAAAGCTAAAAATGAAAAACTACATAGTAGTCTTTCATTTTTACCTTTCTACCGCCTCTGTTCAGCTCTAAAAAAAAAAAACAGAACTTTTTTCATAGACTAGTCGCCCTCTTAAAACTCGCTGTGAATGAATTTACCAATCATCAATCTTTCGCTACAATTTGAATAAAAAAATGTTTTTTCTCCTTATTTTAAAAATATAAAAAAGTATGAAACTAGGGACGTCATACTATTAGATAAAGCAGAGCCATTATTATAAGAAATTTTATTTTAATATTAGATTTTATAATAACGTTGGATAAAGTCCTGTAATCTTTCCGCTTACAATTTTTCCCGAGGGTAAAATTTCGTAATCACTTTATTCCTAATACCTACAAGCAAAGTATTAGCTATAGTTTCTATATTAATGCTACGATATTTGATTCAAATGAGGTACTAAGATAATTCGTAGAAGCCTAAAGATACCACAAGAAATACTGCCGTCAAATGGCAAAATTCGGTAAGTAGGAAAAGACAGTTTCGAGAAAAACACGTTTAAATTTTTTGATTTTTTGATTTCGCCATTCGCCAAACTTTTGACTGTATTATATTCTATACCCTCACGCCACCTCCCTTGCGGGGTAGGCAGAGAGAACGGATCGCCAGACTTTCCTATTATGACACACGCTTCGGGCTTCCGTCACATTCATGCAATTCCTCATACACATTCTACGATTACTTTTACTCAAAACACGTCCGTCCTTGAGTATCTGGTTTGACTGTATTGCAAGATTTTATTAAACTATTCCTTTCTCACTGTCACTTACGAACTTGCTATGAGCGCTATCCCGCTCTGACTATTAGTTAGTGTGTTTTGCCGTGATCCTTAAAGATCTGAGAACCATGCAATGAATGCTATGCCATGCTAGAATGATGCAAGTCAAAAAATGGTGTGACGAATACCGCATTTTGCCGGAATCTCACAAGGATGGTGAAAGAAAGCAACTTCAATTACAGATAATAACAGTAACCCAGATAATTCTGAAATCCTTGAGTCTTCACTGGTGTATTTGTTGCTGATTTTTTATTTTATAAAAAGGATCTGGGCTTGTACACACAAACCCAAATACTTTCCTGTACACCTTGCACTAGGCTAAAAGTCTGTATCGCAAAGTGTGAAATATGTACATCGCCAGTGCCGGGGTTTGAACCTGGCACCTCCCGCTTGAGAGACTGCCGCCTCAACCAACTGCGCCAACCAAGTACCCATTTAAATTGTTTATACTTATTAAAAAAACTGTTTGTACCCGAAAAATTAATAAAACAAAAATACATCGTTTTAGAGTGTCTTCACAGACTTACCGCGTTTGGTCTATTTTTATTTTATGATAAAAATCAGGCAAAGAGAAATCTAATAGGCGAGAACAAGACGAAACGCACTAATTCGACTTACCGCGTTTTGCCTTTTGACGGCAGAATAGTACTTTCACCTTTAACATACTAAATTATGTACATAGGTACACAACTACCTATTAACATATGTACGCAGTCTTTCTCTATATCGTTATTTCAGAACAGCAAGATTATTATTAGAAGGTAAATTTTGAGATCTCGTATTTTGCTGGAAAATGTTTCTAGCCGACATAATCTATGAATATTTACCTACAATATCAAAAACATTTTCAAGTCGGTTAGTTTTAACAAAGAGACTAATATGGTTCCATTTGTATCAAAGCAGGAAAGAGTGTTTCAAAATTTGATCTCTTTTTACTCAACATTTAGTTTTCTCGGATATTCTTAACGTATTGTTTTAAGTTCTTTATATATTTTTTACACCTCCCTTAAATATGGCAAAACTTTTTCAGTTATTTGACCGGTCTTACGAACGAAGAAGTTCTTAACAAAATCAAAGGAGGAAGACACCTGCCCAGTGCAATAGCAGAAAGACGTGCCAGATGGATCGGCCACATAGTGCGTCAAGACGGTCTCCTATTTGAACTAATTGAAGGAATGAATGAGAGGACAAACTACAGAGGACGACCAAGGAAATAATACCTGGAGGACCTGTGCCAGGATAAGGGCTTCGCTTATATAAAGAGTTAAAAAGAACCGCACAGGATAGGTATGAATGGAGAAGGAGACAAAACCAATCGTAATAATTGAAACTGGGTAAGAAGAACCAGTCTGCCAAACTATAAAATATATTAGCGTCCATCCTTCGCTGTGTATCTGCTGAGATAACTGCCTACTACGTTCTCGTACGTAGGTTCTCACAATAAAAACTGGGACATTCAGGAAATGCCGTTATTAAAGAGACGTAAGTAAAGGAATCTAAATCGAATTCTATTTTAATTAACTAACTGTTCAGTAATAAAAAACCGAATGAAACGATTTGGGTTTTGGAAATTAACTGGCAATTATCCAGAAGAATATTAGACATAATAAAACTATGAAGAGTTGTAACAATAACTGGGTGGGATATTTTCAAAACATATTCTCTAAAGAAGTTATACCTGTAATGTAATTACACCAAGGATCAGAACAATTACGTATTATATTCATTGGGGTTTTTATGTATCCATCTGCCTGAAGCTGTAAGTGGTTTGAATTAAACTTAATTAACTACCTTACTATAATAACAATATTGTTTTATTATTTCAGTCTTATTAAAAGGCACTCCCTTGAATAATTAGATAGTCATAGAAAAAACAAAATAAATTATTCTCTGGGTTTATAAATACAAAGCGATGTAAGCGCTTTTCAATGTACTTACTACAAAATGCCTATTATGTATCAAAACCTGGGTAAATTAAATTTATGATTTGTTAAAAAAAAAACAATTTTTTGAGAGCTCATAACTCAGTAACTATTTGATTCTAATAATCAGTTAAGAGCAGCTTAGGGTAGATTAAATTTAAAACGTATGATTTTTGCTTAAAAACCAACCGTTTGGGACTTATTTTAAAAATGGAAATGGCTAGCAGAAAATAAATGTTTTTTTTCGCTACCAATTGAAGCGCGGCAGCCCTAGAAGATCACATTTTTTAAATTGAAATTGTAGGACCGGCACTTATAACATACCAAAAATTCAGGACTACCTATGACCTTTTGCATAGCTCCCATAGAACGGTATTGTGCTTTTACTGTACTAATATTTTATATGATTTTATATGGTTTACGCTTATAGTTCGTCTAAAATCAATTCGTCTAATTATCAAATCGTCTAATTATCAATTAGTCTAAAATCAATTCGTCATATTATCAACTCGTCTAAAATCAATGCGGCCACAATCAATTTGCCTAACGATCAATTCGTCGATTTTAGACGAATTGATTGTAGACCAATTGATTTTAGACGAACTTACCAGACACCGTTTTTTTTTACATTACAGATATAAACAACATTTCACAATTATTGTGGAAATAAAACTTGGAATTTTATTTTTTAAATAATAGAGTATTCCAGGTTTATTTGGAAATTGCAAACCATTGTGGATTTGAGATGTTAGCAATAAAATAGATGAAGCTACTTACCAAATGTTTCAGTAATCCTTCCTTTTAGTTTATTACAGCACTGCCAGGTATATTTCTGAAATAAAACGAACAGAAGCATAAGATTTTTTGTTGGATAAGGTAAAGATCTGCTTGATTGACTACGTCAGCAGTTCAGCAAAAATACTCCAACAATTCCTTTAAACCGCCATCACATGTTTGAGAAACATTCATTTATTCTAACAATCCAAAAAATGGCCAGTTTTTTTAACAACAGTTCTGAAATATAATTTGAAAGGAGCGAAAAAATGTAATAATATCTTATTATCACATCAAGCAACACTAAATTAATCAAGTTTGCTCTCGTGAGACTTCTGAAAAAAAAAATAACAGACTAGGTATAAGTATTTCTCTGACAAACATCAAACTATTAAGATAGTTTGATGTTCGTCAGTTCGTTCTTTAAGAAGGATCTGAAACTGAAATTATATAAAAATCGTTATTTTAAAACATTTAGAAAGACACCCAAATTAATCACTTCGCCCATTTTGGAAAAAAAATTCCTGCGGCGCCATTCACTATTTTTTTGTAGTTTTTGTACGACACATTTACAATATTTACCTTTACTTCACCATTTTACAAACACCAAAACGCGACCTTTTTCGTTCACTTTCACGAAAAATTTCGCCTGCGGCGCTATTGTTCAGATTGGACGGTCAGGTTTAGTTTTCACCTCCTCGCTAAGTCAAATACTGTATCCCCCCCGCCCCGAAATGAAAACCTATATACGCCACTGGTAGGTATACATAGAATGTGACGTCAGCTATACTTACTTGCTAGTCACGGAATAACATCTAGATGTAGCTTATTACTGGAGGTGTACTCCGAATAAAAATACTTTCTATTTTTCATCCTCTTCTGTGGGTAAATAAAAATAAAGTAAAGCATTACCAATTCGTATCTTTTCTACTATTTACGAACCCTTCTACTTGGCTGAGAATCTCAGATAGACTTTCTAAATATTTATCTAGAACTCTAGACTACATGGCTTATCCACAACGAAGGTTATTTATCAAGAAACTACATTATAAAATACGAATCTTAAAGATAAAATTGCTTGACTATGAACCTACATAATTTCGGAATTATTCGGAAGACTTCGTTTTTGACCCTCATATGTAATAATAATATAAAGAAATCCTTCTAAGATTCAGTGTTGATACATGGTTGGTGCAGTTGGTTGAGGCGGCAGTCTCTCAAGCGGGAGGTGCCAGGTTCAAACCCCAACGCTGGCGATGTATTCCACACTTTGCGATACAGGCTTTTAGCCTAGTGCAAGGTGTGCAGGAAAGTATTTGGGTTTGTGTATGTCTGGTAGGAGATCTAGAGGAAGACCCAAGCGGAGGTGGCGTAAGGTTGTGAGTCAAGATAAAAGAGAGAAGAATGTGGTGCATCCCCGGAGGATACACAGGATAGAGCCGAGTAGACAAGAATGGCTGACCTCACTATCATGTGGGAATAACAAATATTCAGAGAGATCACCAGAGAGAGAGAGAGACGAACTGAAAGGTATCAGTAAGCAGAGGAAAGTTGCCCCAGGGACTAACACTGTCGGAGGGATGAAATGACGGGGATGAGATGTTGGGGGATTAATTGTTGGTGGCACATTGATAAATAATTAGATAATTAATTATTCTTGAAATGAATCTCCATTAAACGGATGAGAGGAGTACTAATGTGTCTGGCATTACACGGATTTGGCGAAACATTGTTGACTAATCCTCCCACATGGCCGAGGGCTGACCATTACCTGACTGTCATCCATCATTATGTAGTTACCTTTATACTTCACGCATTATTTCATTCCGTTTTATGCTAATATACCAAATTCCTGATGTTTCCCAACTTTATACTTGAGAATAAATGTTTATTGTTGAAAGTATGGGAAAATAGAAGAGGTGTCGGAAGGCCCCAGAAAAGACGGGCGGACGACGTGACCTCGGTAGCGGGTAGGCAGTGGGTCAGAAAGGCAAGGGATCGAAAGGACTGGAAAAGAATGGAAGAGGCCTATATCCAGCTGTGGAGGGACCAAGGCTGACGAAGAAGAAGAAGAAGAAGTTGTAAGTATAAAAATAGTACAGCTTAAAAATTGTAAGTGTTGTTGTAAGTTGCAACCCACACTCCTCAAATTAAAAAAAAAACGCTATTTTAACCATTTTATCGTGCGATTGTTTATGCGATTTTGAACC
Organism: Ceraclea dissimilis; assembly: GCA_963576895.1. Classification (NCBI taxonomy): domain Eukaryota; kingdom Metazoa; phylum Arthropoda; class Insecta; order Trichoptera; family Leptoceridae; genus Ceraclea; species Ceraclea dissimilis. The sequence goes on along the minus strand of OY756367.1, from coordinate 502,432 downwards.
TTAACCCTCTCACTACCAGTGTCCTTCCTGGAGGACATGACGCAAAAACAAATATAATTCATTTGAAGCAAAGTCTCATACTGTCACCATCACCGGTGCTTATTGCTGAAAAATACACCTGATTCTTACAGACATCCATTTTTTTTCTTATATTGTCTGCAGATAATATCACAAATTTATAATTACTTTGAAACTTAGTTATGTCTCCAAATTCTTTCATACAAAATGTTGGCGTCAGGACTTTTATTAAATTTTGATTGTTACTCACGTTCTACCAATAATAGATATTAGTAAGTATGGCATTGTTTCATTCTCATACGATAGTTTGATACATAACAAATAATGCACAGTGTAAGATGGGCATGCTGGACTTGCACCAGCCATCGGTTGGTTTAGTTGATTACTTTACTCTCAAGAAACGTTCACCATTCAGCCCTTAACACCTGTGCGTGTTTTCTTACACCTTATAATTTATTTATTTATCCATATACGGCGAAAGACATTTCGTCGCTTCAGTTCTTATTTTGGTCACGCGCCACTAACCAAACTTTACAGGAGAGCATTTTTTGTGTTTATGCGAATAATTTCACATATATTTAAACGTAAAAGTATGTCAATAACAAGAAGGGCATAACAAAAATAGAATAAAAATTATTTTTCCGAATTTCGAAATCAATTAAAGCTGCTTTTTGAATTCTTATGTGGATATGACCCACATCTACGAAATTTCAGTTCATTTCGGTGGCCCGTGACACAATGCATAGCGGATATGAACAAATGACTAATAATATTATTTTAGTTCTTGTTTGGGTCACAGACCATTTTAACGGTTATTCTATATAGATGGTGTTTTTTTTTTTTGAATGGATTATTAAATTTTTGTCTAGGAGCATACAATTAAATTATTTATTAAATGAGCTGAGCACATTATGAATTATTTGTAAATGTAATAAATATGTATTACTTACCTTTTTTTTTCACCTTTTCTATTCACCTAGAGAACATTAGGTGCACTATGAAGAGTGAGATTTCGCAATTGTTATCTTTTCCCACAATGTCCAAATCCATAGCAAGCAAAGTACCTAATTTTTAATTTTTATTGTTATATTGAGGTGGTTGGTAGCTGGTTAGTAACGCGCTCGACCGTAAATCCGGTGGGCGCGGGTTACTCCGTTTTACAACATAAGCTTTCTGCGAAGTTTACAAATACGTGTTTGGCTTTATTTCGATGAACCCATATTCGTTTAAAAAAGTATTATATACCTCGGTATTTGTAAGATTCTTAACTTATTTATGATAAAAAAAATGAATGTATCTATGTACTATAATGTACCTACCTATAAAGTTATGTTACGGATACGTTTCACTTATTTTATAATTTCCTGGAATCTTTTGTTGCATAATTAAAATGAACTCTATTTTTGGGAAGACGTTAGTCCATATTGTAATTTATAAAGATGTACATTTTTATGTCCTTTTGTTTTCGTTAACAATGCCATTATGAAAGGATTCGATGAATGCTTGACCGCCCGCAATTACACAACAATAAACATTTATTCTAAAAGATTCATATGAATACGTTTGAAACTCTCGAAAATAATAACAATGTCGATGTTAAATCAATGAATTATTTTTTCAAAGGCAAAATAACAAACTTTGGTGCATTATTATTGTTATTAAGTTATTTAATACTTTCACAAGTACAATAACTAATCTCTTACATTGTTTTTTTAGAGCAATAAAACATTCTAAAGATATCCATAGGTACCAATCATAAAAGATCTTAGGTTCATACAAAGAAACAATTTTGGGCACCACAGTAAAACAATAAGTGGGGTTGTAAAATTCTCATAATAACGTAAGCGTGCCACTGTAAAATTATGGTAGTACTAGCGTGGTACTAGCTGTATAGCGTCTAAAATGACCCGGTTTATGGGGTAAACAGAGAGAACATATACAATTCTTACACGTATAATAAATTATTCTACCTTCATTCTTATGATAAATTGCATTTTATATAGTGACTAGCTGTATTACCCGTGCTTCGCTACGGAAAAAAATTGTGTGGATGGTGAAGTGGAACCATCATGTATCAGCCAAAGTACTGCAGAGCCACTATAACTCACAACAGTTTTGGTGGCTCTGCAGAGCTCTTATCCTCCTCATCCTCCCTCCTTACCTCCTCATCCTCCCTCCCCCTTATTCCTGCTGATGTCAGGAGGGTTACTATTTATCTTTTTGACACGGAAAACTATGGATTCCCCCGCCCCCCTATTCTTGCAGATGTCGGGATGGTTATTATTCATTTATTGAGGCGGAAAACTTATTCCCCTAATATTCGACACTAATATCACTTTTTTCATTCCGACCCCCCCCCCCTAGCCCCCCAGCCCCCTAACTCCCTCCCCTTTATTCTTGCGGACTCTATCTTATTGAAGCGGAAAACTATGGATTTGACTCTAATATCACTTTTTTTAATTCCGACCGCCCCCAGCCCCCCTAACCGCCTCCCCTTATTCTTGCAGATGTCGGAAGTTACTATTCATCTTAATGATGCGGAAAACCATGGATTAGACACTAATATCACTCTTTTCATTCGGACCCTCTTTCCCCAGCCCTCCCCTTTTTCCTGCAGATGTCGGGAGGGTTACTATTTATCTTTTCGGCAACAGAAGCTATATGGATTCGAAAAAAAAAGGTTTTTGTTTCTTTCCCACCCCCCTTCGTGCCCCCTTAGAGTCCCCCTCCTCGTACCCCCTACCACAATAAGAACATTCCCTGGGGCAAGCACAATAATTTTCCAAAGTTTCATCTCAATCGGATGAACGGTTTAGGTGTCTATAAAGGAGAAGGTGAAAAATGTTAGGTATATACCATAGGTACGAACTAAAATATTTATGTGGGATAGCTGTATTACCCAGCGTTGCCCGGGTAACTATATTTTTGTCTAAACCAAAAGTATTGGGAATCATCACAATCTGTCATCTAAATTGTCTGAATTAATTAATACGTATCATCAAAATTTATATACCTACATTTTTTTCTGAAATTAACAAATTAACAAAATTACGAATATTATTTTACTTAAAAGTTTATATATTTTGCAATTTATATTTCCCGCCGATGGTGTTCCAGCGGGCGGGGTTAATAATATATATTCCACAATCGATAAAACACACTATGCAATATATGTATGTAAAAACAGACTGGTGACTGTGTGCCCACCTGCGTACATAAGTATATACGTGTGTAGTACGGTAAAATATTGTATAGTCAGTCCAGCAAAATATACCAACTATAACTTAATATTTGCGTTAAATATTAGCAAATGCCTTGCTATATGGAAACCAACACTGTGTGGTAGAAACTTCTGGAAATTCAGAACCTTCTGTGAAATTTTACTGATGAGGGGATTCAAGGGTTGTGTGGAGCATGTGTGGTATGGTATGAAAGGGCGTTAGAAAAGAAATTCAAATCTTCAGAAAGTCATTTTTATGCGTCCTCAAACCATCGGGAGACACGGAGTGATCGATAGAATCCAGTCACCACATAGCACATTGTTTGGTGTCTCATAAAAGAGCTTCACAAGTAGAACTTGGCTAGACGGGCAACGCCGGGCAATACAGTTAGTACGGCTTATGAAAAAAATACAATTAACGAAATTGCTAATATTTTTTTACTCAGAGTCCATGCTTCACTGAGCGCATAACAATACACGTATTTCACCACGTATAAAAACGTGTATATATTCACGTACACAGGAGAGTACTTATATCAACTAACAACTAAAAAACTACCCTTTTCATGCCCTTATCCTCAATTTTTGACTAAACAATGTAAGACGATTTTTTTTCATTTTTAAAGAAGTATGCAACTGTTTAACTACAGATTTGTAGCTTCAGTGTTTACCGAGATACGTTACTATCAAAGCAAATTTAATCCCACGCCCTAACCCTTAAGGATTGACTCTTTTTCTGGACAGAATATCATATTTTGACCCTTTCTTAGGAATTCCTTTTTTGGAAATTCCTATAAAATTATTTTTTAGCGTATTAAGAGGCATTTAAAAATCACCCCTTTTCTTTATGTCCTTTTTCATCCCTTTAAATAAAAATTTAAAAAAAACGGCGAAATAGCCTATTACTAATTTTAATAGTAGTATCTATGTGCCAAATTTCAACTTCGTACAATGTCTGGTTTCCGAGATATTCGCATATTCTGAAAAACTTTCAACCCTATTTTTCACCCCCTTAGGGGCGGAATTTCCAAAAATCGCTTCTTAGTGGAAGCTTTTGTATTAAAACCTATCTGTCTTCAAAATTTCACTTCTCTAGGATTAGCCAATTCGGCTCTGCGTTGATGAGTGAGTATGTCAGTCAGTCATTCAGTCAGTCATTCAGTCATTCATTCAGTCAGGCGCTTTCGTTTATTATTAGAGATATTGGGACATTGGGTTGACTTGACTGTAAGATATTGCTTTTGCAATAAGTCCGCCTTTTGGCACACTACCATTGTCTTGTTTTTGTATCCTTATTATTTTGTATATTTTTCTTTGGCCAATAAAAGTGTATTTATTTATTACAATATTTTTTCGATGAAAAGTAGAACCTATATTAACCAAACAGATTTTGACCGCAGCTGAAGGCACACTATACCTAAGTGTTTTAAATTCAGTACATATTCAAACAACTTGCATAAGTTGTTTGAATATATCAAATGTACTGCGTTTCATTGATACCCGATTTCCACTAGAATTATGTAAGTTGATTATAGCATTTTTGACCAAGCTAACTTACATAATTCTGTATTTTTCTGGCTTAGTCGGGTACTTCTTTTTTTTTACATATTTTGCCTCTCATTGCATTCGCTGGATTTTTTAACTAAAAAATCTACCGTTACAATTTTATCACTGAACGAGATGTAGGTAATAATTTTGTACCTATTGTGCAATAAACTTCAAAAGCACCTCTTTTTACAGGGCACTATGTAAAAAAATCAAAAGCACGAGCGAACCTATTCTACAACGCGGGTATACTCTATGGGAAACATACCTATAGTCTAATATTTAATATTAATATTTTTTATTATAAATTAATGCTCAGCCATGTTAAAAGAATGAATGATATTAGGATGACTTATCTTTTCTACCTACCCCGCAAGGGACGCGGTGTGAAGGGATATATAAATAAAAAAATAAAAATTATTTACAAAAAGTGATCATGCTGTATAAATTATTGGATGTTTTAAGTTCATTTTAATTTCTGTCGAAATATGTATTAAAACTCATGTAATTTGCAAATTATTCTTTCCTAATGTATGTGTCTTACTTCGAGAAGTAATTTAGACATTTTTAAATCTTAAAAAATATTAAATAACAGAAGAAAACACTGAAAAAGTACTAGACAAAAATTCAAATTGAACGTTGATCTCTTAAATTAATAGCCCTGCTGCTCCCTGATTGGATGTCACACAAACAAGAAACCAATGAGATCATTTATTCCCATACAAATTAAGCGCGAAGCGTCCTGATTGGTGGATGTTAGACGTGACCAAAACAAGAACTGAAACATTATTACGATGTTGGATATGTCAATTTTAAAAATGTAAAAAAGTACGTGTTAGGGTGCCTTCCCACGACAAGTGAATCCGGATTCGTACGCGAATCTGGATTAATCCCTTCCGGATGGATGATTTCGTGCACGGGGTATGGGGAAATAGTTCCCTATTTTTATAATAATATAATAATTCATTGTATTAATATTTTTAACTTTTTAACTTTAACGTTGTAAATTTTGAAAATATCTTGAGTCCGTTGAAGCAATAAATAAATAAATATATAATATAATAAATAGATAATAATAATTATCTCTGTCATACTGTTGAATATATACTAATTCTGTTTTTACAGTTGACAATAATATTCGGTTGGTGACGGTTGTGTGTTTTTGCTTTCTCGAAATTATTATCAATTTCTTTTTTCTGTATATCTAGTATATATAATATTAGTTTATAGAAGTACCGGGTGGCCCAAGAGATTAATTTCTAAGCGCCCTTTTTTTATCTTTAATTTCGTTATCGTTTTTTTTTTTTTTTTTTATTAATTATAGTTGGGCGTAAGCGTATCTTTCCTCCTTCCCTGGTCCTGTCCCTTCAGCCTGGGACTCCCATGATGGAGTCCCAGACCGATCCACCTGACCCCCGCAAGAGACCGCGCTCTCCTGATCCTTCTATGTCCCCTGACGTCAGTCGCTCTAAAGTTCCTGCTCTCGACGAAACCCGTCCACCTACGCCCGTATTCAAATATCGCCAAAATGACGCCGGTCCGTTCGAAGTTTTCGTTCAACATGCAGATACTACAAAGCCGATAAGACCATTGGACTTCGGCAAAAGGCTATACAGTTCCAGGGTGACAGGCATCTCCAACGGCTCTATTAGAGCCGAAGGTAAGTATAAAATTTCCATTTCTTTCAGATCCTCGGGTATGGCAAATGACTTCCTGGAAAGCCAATTCATAACTGATAACTCGTACAAAGCATATATTCCGTCATTTCGCGCTACTAAGATTGGTGTCATTCGAGGAGTCTCGGATGACGTCACCATAGACGACATTCTGGAGTTTTTAGAAGTCCCCGAAAATTGTGGCAAAGTGGTCAAGGCCAGAAGACTAAACAGGAAGGTTTCGACTCAGGAAGGTACAGAATGGAAACCTACACAGACGATTGTATTGACATTCGAAGGACAGGTTCTCCCAGAACATGTTTATATATTCCACAATGCATTCCGTGTAGACAACTATGTGTTCCCCACCATCCTTTGCTTCAACTGTTGCCGTTATGGTCATACGAAAGTACAGTGCCGCTCGTCCCCCCGTTGCTTCAAATGCGGAGAGCCCCACAGCAGCGATAACTGCATAAACCCAGAAATTAAGTGCGTAAACTGTGGAGGCCATCATACGGCAGCCAATCTCTCATGCCCCGAGTTAAAGAGACAGCATGAAGTAAAAAAAACAATGGCTCTAAAAAACGTATCCTACAAAGAAGCCTTAATTGCTCACCCAAGAACTGTCTCATATGCAGATAAGGTTTCATCCTCTCGCCCGTCTGCCGTACTCACGCCGACATCACACGCCTCATCCACCATGACTCGAACTGTCTACTCATCTAAACCCACTCGTAAGTTATCTAACCCAAATATTGGTTACAATCGTAAAGAACATGAAGCTAACCTTTTGTACACTAATGGGCAAGTCTCCAACCCTCCGGATGGATGCGCCCTTCAATCCCCTTCCCACGTTTCTAATTCTGACAATTTACCCATCGACCTTCTTAAACCCCTCGTTGAAAAAATCTCCCTTATTCTCTTACAATTAATTTCCAATCCATCATGTTTTTCACCGTCCATCGCTGCTAATCTCATGAAAACATTTAACTCACTCGAATTAAGCAATGACAATGGCGTCGATACATAAAATAGCGAGCTTTTCTATCCTCCAATGGAATTGCCGTGGTGCAGTAATCAATCGTGACGAAATAATATCATTAATTAAATCGTACAATATAGACATAGTCGCCCTATCCGAAACGCATTTCACCGGACATTCCTATGTGAATTTCCCGGGTTTCTCTTGCGTACGAGATGACCGGCGTTCAGACAGCTGGGGTGGGGCTGCAATTCTTATCAAAAACTGTTTTTCTTACGATCAAATCGATCTTCCCCATTACCCGAACTTTCAGATTGTCGCTGTAAATATCTTAGATATATCAATCGTGTCAATGTATTCTACCGGAACACGTTTTGATGTGTCACTCTGGAGATCTATTGTTTCTAGGTTGTCAATCTCGTACCTGATCCTGGGGGATTTTAATGCTCATGCTCGCTTATGGGGAAGCCCCGACACTGACCGTGATGGCAGAGCTATTATCGATTTCGCTGACGAACTGAACCTGTCTATCTTGAACGACGGGAGACCAACTCGAGTATCGCGCCCTGGTCAGAATGATAGCGCTGTTGACATCTCAATAGGCACAAGCGATCTCACACAATTGTCATCTTGGGATGTTCTAGGTGACCCACACTCTAGTGATCACTATCCTATAACAATCTGCATAGTAAACAACAATGTAAAAATGTCAATATCGCCCCACAAAAAACAACTATTTAATACCAGGAAAGCCAACTGGAGGTGTTTTAATGAGTCAATCGAATCCAATTTTGGGTCACTCTCAGGAGAGGACCCTAACAATATCGATAGTTTTGCAGAAAAATTGACAAACTTTATCCATGAGGCTGCGAGAAAATCTATACCAAAAACTCGTTCAAACAAATATTGCAAACCCTCACCTCCATGGTGGGATCAAGAATGTGGTGATATGGTCCACCGTAGGTCTGAGGCAAATAAATCCTATCGGAGGAATATGACAATGGAAAATTATTTAGAAACTCGCAAAATTCAAGCTCAGACTAAAAAAATATTAAGAAAGAAAAAACGCCAAGGGTGGAAAACATTTTGTAATTCACTTTCTCCCGACTCACGTATATCTGAAGTTTGGAACTCAATACGTAGATTTAGAGGCTCCTTCCGTTCAAAATTTAATAGCAATAGATGCACGTCATGGGTTAATGATTTTGTAGATAAATTATCTTCGCCTTACGTACAAAATAAAACCGAAGTGCTGAAAAGATCCGTCCACAGTGATCCTCCGTGCGTTCTCACATCCCCGTTTTCTCTAAATGAATTACAAACAGCAATACAGTCTTGCGGGGACTCCTCGCCTGGACCTGATCTCATCCCATATTCATTTTTTAAACACTTTACCCACGACTTACTCATCTCTTTGCTTGAACTATTCAACTCTATTCTAAAAGCTAACGTAATTCCTAATTCCTGGAAAGTCCACAGCATCATCCCTATTCCGAAACCAGGAAAGGATCCATTTCTTGGTTCTTCGTACAGGCCAATAGCCTTATCTTGCTGCTTCTTGAAGATTTTGGAGCGCATGATCAAGGCAAGATTGGAATGGTTCATTGAAAAAAACTCTATTCTCCCTAATACTCAATTTGGCTTTCGAAAAGGAAAATCATGCCTCGATTGCCTGAGCATGCTGGTATCAGACATTCAAATAGCCAGATCAAACAAGAAGGAACTCGTCGCTTGCTTTCTAGACATCAACAGTGCCTACGACAATGTCATCCTCCCCCTTCTTTTTAATAAAATGATCTCTCTTGGTATTCCTACTTCAACATGTAACCTGATCTTTAACATTATGTGCCATAGAATCCTTATGATTGAAACACCAATTGGCATAATCCGCAGAGAGTCTCACAAAGGGTTACCTCAAGGTTCCGTTTTAAGTCCACTTCTCTTCAATATATATACCCATGACCTCAAAGAAATGATCCCTCCACACTGCAATATATTACAATACGCTGACGATTTTGTTGTTTATAGTTCCGGATCCGGACGGTCAGTTACTCGGACTGCCAAAATGTTAGAGGATGCGCTAGAACCGATTAATCGTTGGTTCAATGATAACGGACTTACTTTGTCTCCATCAAAAAGCCAGATAGTGATCTTTACAAATAAACACGAGACACCCGTTATTACTATTAAGTTTGACGACACTCCTATCCCCACAGTTGAATCAGTTAAATTCCTCGGCATGATTCTACATAGAAAATTATCCTGGAACTTGCATATAGAGCATGTCATGGTGAAGTGTGAAATTGGCTTGAACATACTAAGAGCTGTTTCTAGGGTCTGGTGGGGGGCACATCCCTCCACGATGAGAATCCTTTATTTTGCATTGGTTCGAAGTCATCTTGACTATGGATGCTTCCTAATGGAGCCGCTCCCAAACTATTTGAGCATTAAATTGGGTAGGATACAATCAAAAAGCTTACGCCTTATCCTTGGTGCAATGAGATCTAGTCCTATAGTGGCTTTACAGGCGGAATGCGTGGAGATTCCCCTGTATCTTCGAAGGAAATTCCTAGCCAACAAATTTATCATCAGTAGACTCAACCAAAACGAACACCCAATATTCCCAATTCTGCAAACACTATTTGAATTATGTTCGGTTCGTCCTTATTGGAGAAATAAAATCTTCCCCTTGTTATGCTCGTCCTGGGATCACATAAACACCACTTTCTCATCTGCCTTTTCTTCTCAAATTCCTATGTTCTCTATCCCGTACCAGGTTCTGATTTTCTCGCCTAATATATTGGAAGGAATCGATATCAATAAATCTTTTTCGTCAATGAGTCCCGTATACGTGAACCGAATCTTCAACCAAAGGGTAGAACAAAATTGGCCAAACCATTTAAGGTTTTTCACTGACGGTTCTAAGTCGCAGGACGGCTGCGGCTCCGCCTTTTGTGTCCCCTCGTTGAACATCGAAAGAATGTTTTCGCTCCCTCAATCCGCTTCGATATTTACAGCTGAATGCGTTGCTCTAAAGGAAGCACTATTTGAAATCCTTTCATCTAACTTTCGACAAGCGGTGATATTTACTGACTCTTTAAGCCTAATTAACGCCTTATCAAATCGAATTACCTCTAAAACGAATTACCTTATATGCGACATAAAGTATTTTCTCTACACAACTTCCTTAAGACATATGGATATCGTCTTGGTATGGATACCAGCACACGTAGGAATAATTGGAAATGAGCTGGCGGACTCCTTGGCTAAACGGGCCCACTCGTGCGGCTCACTCCCCCATTCTTTTGCCCTTCCCGCCAGCGATTGCGTGACTGCGTCGAAAGAAGCTATTAGATGTGAGTGGAATGCGGCTTTCGTGGAGTCTCCGACTGGATCTCACTACAAATTTGTCCAGTCGGAGATTCCATCCCAGCCGTGGTTCCATGGACTATCAATATCAAAAATAAACGTTTCTTTGATCTCGCGTCTGAGACTGGGACACTGCGTGTTAGCATCTCATCTCGCAAGAATTAGGATAGTCAACTCTCCACTTTGCGAGTGTGGAGTGGAGGAGGAGACAGCTAATCACATCTTCTTTAATTGCCCACTAATGCCTAATGAAGAATTCTTAAACGATATAAGAGAATTGTGCGTCACATTACCAGTAAATATTCAATCGTTATTGGCAATGAAGAGTAGTAAGATACATACTAGCTTAGTCAAACACCTTAAAAGATATGACAAAAAAGTATAATTGTATTATAATCATCCACTTTGTTAATAATAAAAGGTTTAAAAAATATGTATATCAAAAAAAAAATCTAATAAATAATAATTCAGTGTAAATATTTTTTTGTACCACCGTATACTACATGAATAGCGTTGTTGATGTTATATTATAATGTCGTGTTTTTTGTGTTGTGCGCGATTATAATATTTTTGTGACATTTTGTACTGCAGTATTGGGATTCGGTGTGATGGTGGGTATGAATGATATTATTATTGTTCTACTGCCCGTCGCCTGGGATCACTCGGTGTTGCAGTATAGAATGTCGAATACCTGTACAATATAGGTATGCACTTATATGTATGTGTAGATAAATCACCGATTTAATTTAATAATATACTTGACAATGGCTAAATCACTCGCGAACGGGTGGAGGCCAATATAAAAGTAAAAAAAAAAAAAATTCTGTTTTTGTGTTTAAAAATTAGATCGATCAGGTACGAGAATAAATTATTGTCTTTACACCAATATTAATTGTAATTTAGTAAAAAAAAATAAAAGAAAGAATTGCCTGCGGCATTAATTAAACTTGTTTGTGGGTGATATTTTTTAAAGTTTGTCACACGGAGTTTTTGTATCTTGTATCACGCGTTATTTTTCAACACCGGTTTTTCTCAAATTAGCTGCTAATCTCTCTCAGTCCCGTTATGGGCCCGCTACACGCTCGCGAGTCACCACGACCTTTTGGTGTTCATGAGTAAAAAGGCGTCAAGGGTCGGTTACGTACATGTCAAGACAAACGATCCATCCGCACCCCTTTTTACTCATGAACACCAAAAGGTCGCGGTGACTCGCGAGCGTGTAGCGGGCGCATTATGTGTCGGGGTGTACATTATATTTATTTTGTACGGGAAAAAATGTCTGCCATAACTGGAAATTAGAGAACCCATTAAATAATTTATTTATTTATTTTTAATATTATTAATGTCGATATTATCAGAATAAAAGAATACCGGCCCAGTAACAGTGCAAAAATTGTGCTGTTTCAGGTCCGTGGTATTAGAAAAATATAATGATTGGTACCTTAAACTTATTTTCATTTTAAATAAAATTATAATTTCTTTATCATTCGTGTGTTATTTAGACTAATAGATTAGGTACATAATTTTTGAAGGGAGACATTTGAAAGATTGGCATCATACTGATAAAATGCACCACATGGACTTATAATTCGATGTAACAAAATTCCAGAAAAAATAATTCAATAAATAATAAGAAAATATAATGTTCCCCACTCTATGGCAACTGGGGAATCTAAATTTATACATTATTTATTTTGATTTTTATTTTTCGAATCATGCGGGTATGTGCATCTCTTTCACTCCCGTTGTATATTGTAACAGTACGAAACCCATAAGCATATTGCTCAAAATAAATAAACCCCACAAAAGCCGTACAAAAGCCACACAGGATTTTTTTTAGGGATAAAAGCACAAATCTAATTGAATTTTGTAAATAAAATTAATTGTATCGATTAGTATTCGAGTAAATTATATTAGGAACTAGAATAGATTAAAAAATATGAATAAGCAAGCGGATCTAAAATGGGATAGACAATGATTTCAACATTTTATAAATAATTCATCTACTGAAATCCAACTAAAAAGTATAAGCTTTATTATTTGAGGATTTTTAATTGGTTTTTAATCATCTGTAGACCATATTTAAGGCACTTGGAATCGTCAGGTTTACAAACACAAAATCAAATGCAATAAATCAATAAACACAACAAAAAAGAATGAAAGCAATAAACACATAGACAATACAAAACTATAACACATTTGTGGTACAATTTAATGCAGGTCTGGATGTAAATTGTCCAGAACTACATTAAGTACGTCATATTTCTGAAGGGTTTTTGTGTTTTTTGGGGTTCATACTACATCATCGTAAATACTCCTATGGGTTTTTCTTCGGAAACCGTTGTGTATACACGCGTTGAAACATGTAAGTAGGGTTGTCAACATTTTTTCAGCTGATTATTCCATCTGCATCAATAAGTAATTTTAAAAAGTTATCGGAAGCCTGGTTGCTAACGCGCTCGATCCTCGATGCCGACATACCCCACTTCACGACACAAGCTTTTAAGCTTGTTATGAAGTGTACAAATATGTATCAGGGTGTAATTCGATAATTTTATGAAAATAAAAGAAAACATACACATTATCTTATTGTTCTTGATATCAGTTCTTAACTCTTTTTTTGTTGCTTCCTTCATTATCCCCTCCTTTCTTCCTCTTCTTCTTCCTCTTCCCATGCTTCCTCCTTCCCTACCATAAATGTTTTATAGATATAAGATATATATTTTTAACTATGTAATGTAATCTATTTGTTTTGCGTGTGTGCTAATTGTGAACGGATGTAATTGGTCTTGTGTATTGATATTTTTGTATTAATGTACCTGCCAATGTTTGTTTTTGTGACTGTATCTGTTCCATGTGCAATAAATAAATAAATAACTACTTATCTATTTAAATAAAAACTGTCATTTTATGAACTGCTTGAATTTTATAATATTTTTATTTGCTAGAAAAGTGTGGTTTTCTCAATTTTCAAATTAATGTAAATTACACACTCATTCGTCAGTAGAAAACTGCAGGCAATGATATAATTCTTAAACTGCGTTTAAATTTTACAAGTGAAGCGGATTTGGTTGATATTTTCTTAGTTTTAATGTTGCCAAAAAAAAAATATAGTATTTTGCGATCCATATATTTCTTGCAACTCACTTTCAATATTATTATTATACTCTAGTACGGTTGACAACCCTCGTTGTTAGTGAATATATATCCGAAAATATATCGAATAATAATTATTTTTATTGTAAAATTGTTACAAAAATATACAAATTACCCGACTAGCAAAAATTACAACACGTTATTTTCAGTTAATGTAGGTAGCTACATGTTATCAATTTAGTATCATATTCTTGTATTATGTATTTTTGTACCTATGAATAACTTTTGAATCAGTATTAATTTACAGTAAGTAATGTTAAGAGTATGCATACCGACATTTCAAAAATTTCTAAAAACGGGAGACCTTCTATCTCGACAACCGTTATTAATTATGCTTTGGAACAAAATAGGGTAGATGCATTCAACCTTTATATAACCGCATATAACCGTAAACGATTTTTTATATCTTGTATAGATTTCTAAAAAAAAATGGAAAACACCTCTGATCTTTTTTCCGAAAGACGGAAACTCGTTTCCTGAAAGTCGTTGAGTAAAATTTTTTTTTGTACTGATAATATGAATTAAAACCTAGGGAATAACCGTAAAAGTTTTTTGATAGACGCAAAATTAACCTCAAAAAATTAAAAAAACGCTATTTTTACCATTTTATCATGCGATTGTCACGCGATTTTGAACCTTAATGCCGAGGGAAAAGACTGTGACGTCATTCCTGGTGCCAATTATATAGGTAATACCTACCGATTCGGTATAATACTTTAAGTAAAAGTTAATGTCGCCGCCACACGCTTGCGAGCGTCTACGAGTTTTTTGCGTTCATGAGTAAAAAGGCGTCAACGGTCTGTTACGTAAACGAGCCAAGACAAACGTTCCATCCACACGCCTTTTTACTCATATACACAAAAAACTTGTGGGCGGTTACAAATGGAATATATATGTATTACGTTTAATAGTTATACTATAGAAAATGAAGTAACGTAATAAGCTAATAGGTACCTACAAAAATATATACATAATTATATTTTTTAATAAAACGTTTTTTGTTTTGTGAGAATCAACACACACACACACACACACACACACACACACACACATTCACACATAATTATATTACACATTTTGTAATTATCAAACTATAAATTAACATTGAAATAATTGAAAAAAAAGTTTAATTTTAATTAAAAAACATTTTAAAATAGAAAAGAAGAAATAAAATGAAAAAAACTGTCTGTTTGGGATGTTTCCTAAAGAAATATCTACGTATATGTATATTGGATTCAACACTTGTATTGCAAGTTATCCAAACGCTATGGATTAGACGGATTCATCTGGATTCATCAAGGCGTGTCCGCGGATTCACAGGCAACCTATTTCCCACGATCCGTGCACGTCTGCGATATCACGTACCGCCATACAAATCGCTATGAAAAAGTCTGTAGATTCACGGACTCACTCCTTCCCACGGCATGCGAATCTACGGACGAAGCAGGATTCACCTTCCGTGGGATATAGCCATTAAACACAAAAAACTCGGGTGTTTTTTGGCTGAAAATGTGTCAAATTTGATTTTCTACATCACTGCATTCATAACTCATTTTTGACAAAAATGGTCTGTGACCAAAATAAGAACTGAAGCGACGATTTACAAAAAACAGATAATATTATAATAACAACACCATTAAAAACATTCGGTTTCTAAGTACTAGTTCTACTTTCAATTAGTATCTAAGAAATCCACCAATACAATTTTCAATATAAAAATGCAAACTTAAATATGTACTACTATGAAAATTTCGTTACTTGGGTGGGATTCGAACCCACATATTATATTGTTTTAAATAAATGCTCACTAAGGCGAGCTTATCGCGACATTGCCTTCTCTCCTAGTTAACCTAATTTGGTTTCTAATTTAAGGAAAAGATTTTGACCCAGCTATATTATTTCTATTGTTTTTTAACCCTGGTGTTGCCCTGATGACACTACAGTTAAATACACTGAACTCAGCTCTCAAACATCAATAATAATTTATTAAGCTGTATAGGAATTCTAACAGATATAAATTCATGGAAATATAAATTTCTGAGAAGTGTTTATATTGTTACGAAATAATGAAGTTAATTAAGAAACCTAACTAACTTTGTTTGCTTTGTAAAATTTCAGCGTTCATTATTTTATATTTTATAAAGCATAAATTTAATGATAAATATTGATTAAAATCAAAGCAATACACGAACTCGTAGTATAACAAGCAGAAGCATGTGCCTAGTAATTTATTTTTAACTTTTTTTTTTTTTTTTATTTCTTAAAAAATATATAAAAAACGAAGCAGACTTTTTTTTAAATACAGCAGCTATTTCCCGATAATCGCAAAGAAAAAGAATATCATTTTTTTGATGTTATGTAAGAGGTTTTTTTTTGTTTTGGGGAGGTAATAAGAAAATAATATCTTACATAGAAGCTTATTAATTAATAATCGCAATTTACAAAGCATATCACAGAAATAGACATGGGTCATACCTCTAAAATAAATAGGTACTTACTGTAATTTTAATTGCCATACTATTTCGTTAGGTGGAGTTTTAAATAATTCGAGTGTTTGGATTTTGGACTTTCATGAGAGGCACGTCACTGCTAGGAAGATAGTTTACAACTTCCGATATTGCTCTTTATAATAATTCAAATTACATCAATATTTATTGCTTAAATATCTCTAATTAGTAATTACAAAATCAGTAAATCGTTAATAATGTAAAGATAAAGGAATCGTTTTGTTTATCTTCACGAGTAATTCTCTGCCGGAGTATAACGTTTATAGATTAAAAGTATTAATTAATTATTAGAGCAAAATGTAGCAAACTTTTGTTTGTTTAAATCTAAAAACCATTTTAGTCAGCTAGACCCTTTTAGTGCTTTTAGGAGTGTCACGTAAAAATTTAGATATTTGGACGCGCGACAAAAGGGCGCGTGGAAAAAAATGCCGACAATTTATTAATACTTACTTTCTTGGAACAACATAAAATTTGTGATACCCAATACGCAGTCACGCAGATAACCCTGGTTTTTGCCAAAAGCGCATTCTCAACATTCGCTAAAACAAATATTGATAAGTAAGTAAACATTATAGTACAAAACTATATACAAAACACAAGACCAATAAGCACATCACATCTGTTTGGAGACATGAAAATAAGTGACTGTGGTTCTGTATAACACTGCACTAACAGGTGTCTTCTTCGCAGCAATCCTCGACAATTGGACGTGGCGACAAAAGGGAGTGTTCCTGTATTCCGTTAATTTTTCTCCGCGTCTTTTTGTCGCGCGACCAAATGTTCGCGTCCTGTGTCGACTTTTATATGAATTTTCACCGTGGCTTAAAAACACTGTATCTAAAAAATACCACGGATTACGTTAAGCCTTAATAAAAAAAACCACATACCTACATACATTCTCGTAGTTACATCTTTTTAGATTTCAATGTCACGTCGAATATAAGCAGATCCTCACACTGGAATGTTGGTAAGAAGTAAGAAAAGTCCGCGTAATTCTACGAGATTATTTCTGGGAAAGTTTTCGGAATGAAAATTAACAAAGTTTGAATTGGCCATTCGAAGAAATACTCGAAGGATTCGGTTTGAATATTCTTGTAGTGAAGATACTCTTATTCAAAATGAGTTTGTTGTTATTCCAAAGGATGAGTGGAGTTTCCAATGGGAAGACTTATACCTACTCGGTCTGAAATTCCAGTACTATTTTTGTACCTAATAAGGGATGAATCACAAATTATTCAGTAAGTCAGAATGAAGTAGATGTAATAACTCAGTATAGCTTCAGTTTTATATGAACGGCTGATAGAGGTATAATATTACGGTATGTCTTTAGTTTCTTCAGATACTTCAGATAACGGCCTTCCGCGGAGGGGTGAAGAAGTACCTCGTTGATAAAGTTTTTTACTCCATTGACGATATGTTAAATAATTGATTTTATGTGTGACGAAATGTCAATCAGAGCCCTTCTCACTCTGATTGGCATTGATCTGATAAAGATTTTTGTTATTGTTAATTGCAAAATTGCATATTATTTGTAAAAATTGAAGAGTCCAGGTGCCCAAACGGACGATAGAAATCAATAAAATAAACAATAAAACAGTGACGAAGAGTGCGCTGAGAGTCTCTGAGATGAGAATCCTCAGGAACATATCAGGGAAGACTCTCAGAGACCTAATGAGGAACACGAGAATAAGAGAGATGTGCGAAGTCGAGGATGTCGTCAGATGGGGAAGGCAACGCTGGAGATATTGGTATGCGCATGTAAGGATAATAATAATAATAATAATAATAATAACCAGAAAATATTTCATACAGAAAGCAAACAACAGTAATATACATGACGCAATAGTTGGACTTTCAACATCAGGAACACCATTGCAATTTAATAACAGACAATTTAACCCCTCTGACAAAATTACTAAACAGGACGAAAAAATAGCTAGATGGAAAGAAAAATCACTTCATGGAAAATTTCCATTCCAGTTAGACCAGGAACATGTTGATCGGGAAGCATCCAATTCATGGCTCACTTATGGCAATATATTTTCGGAAACTGAGGGATTCATGATTGCAATTCAAGACCAAATAATCAAAACGCGAAATTATTCAAAATTTATTATTAAAGAAAATATTGACAATGACAAATGTAGACTATGTAACACGACAACTGAAACGATTGACCACATTACAGGAGGTTGTTCTGCTTTGGCTAGTAGAGAGTATACTCAACGACACGATAACGTAGCAAAACAAATTCATTCAAGACTTGCTTTTAAATATAAATTGACTGAACAAATTACCCCTTACTATAAATACCAACCAATAAACGTACTAGAAAATGACATGGCAAAATTATACTGGAATCGGGACATAATTACTGACAGAACTATACCAAATAATAGACCCGATTTGACTTTAACGATTAAATCGACAAAAACGACTTTTCTTATTGATGTTTCCGTACCAAATACGCAAAATTTAAGACAAAAACACCAAGACAAAATTACTAAATACACAAATTTGGCTGAAGAAATACGGGATATGTGGCATCAAAATTCAGTAAGGGTGGTTCCGGTAATAATTTCATCTACGGGGGTCGTACCAAAAACGTTACACAAAGCAATTAAAGATTTGGATTTGGGCAAAAATATATATAAAGAGTTTCAAAAATCAATTATAATTAGCACATGTTCAATAGTCCGGAAATTTCTAAACAATCATTCATAACCACAAATTTGATAGAAAGCAAGGACTTGGCTTTTGCCCGTCCTTGCTTTCTTATACTACCGGCTTTTTAAAAAGCTGAGATGGGTAGGGTATAATAACCATAATCAAAATACATCTTGGTTACTAACAGAAGAAGAAAGAAATCAAAATTTAGACGCTATGCCGGAAATTGAAATAACTAAAGATGATGTAACTCTTGCAATAAAGAAAACACTGAATTGGAAAGCACCCGGGCCAGATAAAATACATAACTATTGGATAAAATATTTTACTGCTACTCATGAACATATTGCACAAATTTTTAATACACTTATTAGAGAACCAGAAAATATTCCTACATTTTTTACACAAGGTATTACATATTTAAAACCAAAAGACTTGGATACATCTAACCCTGCAAAATATAGACCAATTACATGCTTACCTACAATTTATAAATTACTGACATCTATTATCACACAAAAAATAAACAATCACATAACTATTAATAATATAATAGCAGAAGAACAAAAAGGTTGTTGTAAAGGGTCTAGAGGTTGTAAAGAACAACTTATTATTGATGCTGAAATACACAATCAAATCAAAATTAAAAAAAGAAACCTTCAATATTCTTATATTGATTATCAAAAAGCATATGACAGTGTACCACATTCATGGTTAATACACGTCCTAAAAATATTTAAAATAAACAATGAAACAATAAATTTTCTTCAACATGCGATGTCTAAATGGACAACTAGTTTAAAAATAGTAACTGAAAATAATAATTTAACATCTGAATTAATCAGTATAAAACGTGGTATATTTCAGGGTGATTCACTTAGTCCATTATGGTTTTGTCTTGCTTTGAATCCATTATCTAGAATTTTAAATGATTCACAATATGGTTATCTAATTGACAGAGAAAAACAAATTAAAATAACACACTTATTATACATGGATGACATCAAATTATATGCCTCAAATAGACAACATATGGATCATTTATTAGAATTAACAGAAAAATTCAGCAATGACATAAAGATGACATTTGGCACTGACAAATGTAAAATAAATAGTATAATCAAAGGAAAACATCAAGAAACACACCCACATAATCTTATATATAGCGACAATAGTATTGATAATATGGAATATAGGGAAACATACAAATATTTAGGTTTCCACCAAAGTACAACACTAGATCACACTAATATTAAAAAAGAGCTCACTATTAAATACAAGCAGAGATTAAATCAAATCTTAAAAACACAATTATCTGGAAGAAATAAAATAAAAGCAATAAATACATACGCGATACCGGTTTTAACATACTCATTTGGTATAATTAAATGGACTGTCACGGATTTAGACGCATTAAATATAGCGACTAGATCTATAGCAAACAAACACAGAATTCATCACATACATTCAGCAGTTGAGAGATTCACATTGAAGCGAAATTTGGGGGGTCGGGGTGTTATTGATATTAAAAATTTACACTACTCACAAATAGAAAACCTCAGAAAATATTTCATACAGAAAGCAAACAACAGTAATATACATGACGCAATAGTTGGACTTTCAACATCAGGAACACCATTGCAATTTAATAACAGACAATTTAACCCCTCTGACAAAATTACTAAACAGGACGAAAAAATAGCTAGATGGAAAGAAAAATCACTTCATGGAAAATTTCCATTCCAGTTAGACCAGGAACATGTTGATCGGGAAGCATCCAATTCATGGCTCACTTATGGCAATATATTTTCGGAAACTGAGGGATTCATGATTGCAATTCAAGACCAAATAATCAAAACGCGAAATTATTCAAAATTTATTATTAAAGAAAATATTGACAATGACAAATGTAGACTATGTAACACGACAACTGAAACGATTGACCACATTACAGGAGGTTGTTCTGCTTTGGCTAGTAGAGAGTATACTCAACGACACGATAACGTAGCAAAACAAATTCATTCAAGACTTGCTTTTAAATATAAATTGACTGAACAAATTACCCCTTACTATAAATACCAACCAATAAACGTACTAGAAAATGACATGGCAAAATTATACTGGAATCGGGACATAATTACTGACAGAACTATACCAAATAATAGACCCGATTTGACTTTAACGATTAAATCGACAAAAACGACTTTTCTTATTGATGTTTCCGTACCAAATACGCAAAATTTAAGACAAAAACACCAAGACAAAATTACTAAATACACAAATTTGGCTGAAGAAATACGGGATATGTGGCATCAAAATTCAGTAAGGGTGGTTCCGGTAATAATTTCATCTACGGGGGTCGTACCAAAAACGTTACACAAAGCAATTAAAGATTTGGATTTGGGCAAAAATATATATAAAGAGTTTCAAAAATCAATTATAATTAGCACATGTTCAATAGTCCGGAAATTTCTAAACAATCATTCATAACCACAAATTTGATAGAAAGCAAGGACTTGGCTTTTGCCCGTCCTTGCTTTCTTATACTACCGGCTTTTTAAAAAGCTGAGATGGGTGGAGTATAATAATGTATATAGCTTCTTAGTTCTGTATAGCTCTAAATCCACTCTCCAATATGTTAAATGACACAAAAATAGGATACAAAATAACAACAGAAAATGGATCCGCAATAAAAATCAATCACCTAATGTACATGGACGATATCAAACTTTTTGCCAGCAATGATCATGAACTGAAAAAACTAATCCATACAACAGAAATATTCAGCCAAGATATCAAGATGAAGTTTGGACTGGAAAAATGCAACACATGCTCAATAAAACAGGGAAAAATCACAGTGCATGGAGGAAATATATCAGAAATAAACCAAGAACAAATAAAAGGACTAGATCTGGAAAGCTTTTATAAATACCTAGGATTCCAACAAAACCCAAAGATTGACGATCAACACATAAAAACATTAACGAAAAACAAATTTAAAACAAGAATGGAAAAACTTTTAAAAACCCAGCTAAACGGAAAAAACATGGCACAAGCAATCAACACATATGCAATACCTATCCTCACATATACCTTTGGACTTATAAAATGGACAGACACAGAACTTGACGCACTCAACATACTCATACGAACAACATCTACGAAGCATAGAACTCATCACAAAAATTCAGCAATTGAACGATTTACCCTGCCTAGAGATGAGGGAGGCAGAGGCTACATTGACATAAAAAACTTGCACCATAACCAAATGGACAACCTCAGGACCTACTTCTACAATAAACAAAACAGCAATATCCATAGAGCAATAATAACCGTAGACGAAACATACACCCCACTAAAATTAAAAAACAACACAATACGACCCAGGGACGCTATCAAGAACAATAACGAAAAGATTGAATCATGGAAGAACAAGACACTTCATGGCACTCACCCATACCAGATCAACCAACGAAACATCGACAAAACACTCACCAATAATTGGCTTACATACGCAAACATATATGCAGAAACAGAAGGTTTCATGATAGCAATCCAAGACAGAGTCATAAAAACAAAGAACTATGCCAAATACATTATCAAAGACACAACAGTAACCAACGACGCTTGCAGAAGATGTAAAACACAAAAGGAAACAATATAGCATATAACAGGCGGATGCCCCACACTAGCACCAACAGACTACACGGCGAGACACGACAACGTTTGCAAACAGATCCACATTGCCATCGCTAAAAAACATAAATTAATAGACAGTCCACCACCCTGGTACAAATACGCACCACAGGCAGTACTCGACAATGAAACCCACAAATTGTACTGGAACAGAGACATCATAACAGACAGAACAAACCTACATAACAGACCAGACATCACGCTAATCGACAAAACGAACAAACACACATACCTTATTGAAATATCCGTACCCAACACATCAAACCTAGACCAAAAACATACAGAAAAGATACAAAAGTACATCACATTAGCGGAACAAATTAAGAACCAATGGTCACAGAATAATGTAACAATAGTCCCCATAATACTTGGAGGCACAGGAGTCATACCCACTAACATCAACAACAGCCTACAAATACTGGACCTGAGACGACAAATAGTTACAGACATACAGAAGACAGTCATCATCAACACATGTTCAATAGTGAGACAGTTCCTCCAAACTCCACAATAATAAAACACCACAATCATCATCACAATACTACAGGGTAACTTGAGTGCGCTCCGTTACCCTGTACTCGTAGTACCAGGTCCTACACCTGAGGGCAACAACCGAGATGGAAAATAATAATTTCTTTATTCATCTCATCAATAAAGTACATATTATAACATAATTGAAAAAAAAATAACAAATATAATTAAAATCACCCCTCAAAATTGAGCAATGCTCGTGCTTTGAGGGAGAACACACACACACATGAAGCAATAAAAAATAATAAAGAAGATAGATATTAGTTAGTTAGTAAAGATAGTAAAGAAATACAAAGAGTAAAATATAATAATAATAGAATAAAAAAATAATAATAATAAATAAAATAAAGTGAGATTAAAACAGAATCAAAAGATAGACCAAAAATAATAAATTACAATATAAAATAAAAAAGCAAGAACAGTAGAAAAACAAAGAGTAAAAGTGTAACAACAAAACGCAAAAATAAAAATTGTAAAAAATAAAAAAAATAAAGTAAATAAATAAAGTAAATAATGTGAGACTGAATCAGAAACAACGATACAATTGAAACAACTATATACATACATATACACATTCATACATGTTTACATAATATATGTACACACACACACACACACGCACCTATATAATAAAGCATTCTTCTATAGTTTGTTCTCAATTTTCAATTTGAATAACCTATAGTTCAGCGTTGGATCACATCTCAGTTTCCTATCTAATGAGTTGTACCACTTTACCCCCAAATACCCGTAATGATGTTGTCCATTTGTTGTTCGCCTCAGTGGGACTTTAATCAGCCCAATCCCGCGTAATCTAGTTACCATAGTTTCTCGAGGATGAATTTTGGTTACAAAATATTCTTTATAGATTTGGCATACCGCAACTTTCTTATATATTTTTTCGACTGAGAGAACCTGAAATTCCCTAAAAAGGTCATCAGTGGGATAATCTAAGGGTTTCTTCAAGATGATTTTAATTATGCTACGTTGAATGACTTTAAGGGTTGACAGGGTGACCTCATAGGCACCACCCCAAGCAATTATTCCATACTGCAATACAGACTGCGCAAGCGCGTAATAAACCATTTTCATTGACTTTACATCCAGTATGTCCCTAAGTCTATAGAAGATGTAGTAAATCTTTCTAAGTCTATCCGATGTAATTTCAATATGTTTTTTCCACTTGACGTTTTCATCGATAGTGACTCCCAGATACTTGACACAGTCACTGCGTGATAACCCTGAACAACCCGTTCCCACACAATCCAGATGCGCCCCGCAAGAATGGCCATGGATTTTTATAACCTCATCCACCGGAGCACCCCGTCTGTACAGTGTGAATGGTACGTAATTAGTTTTTTCAGCATTCAAAGATAGCAGATTATCATCCATCCATTTCTTAAGCACAGTAACCTCACCATTAGCCCTGTTTGCAACCTCCCTCCATGAGTCTCCACTCACCAGCATCACAGTGTCATCAGCAAAGGACAAAATTGTTGACTCCAGGGGCAGGGAAAAAATCTCATTGACATATATTATGAATAACACCGGACCCAGGACAGTACCCTGAGGGATGCCAAATGATGCAATTTTAGGATCGCTCCTATGTCTACCAATCCTAACCCGCTGTGAGCGCCCCTGCAAGTAGCTCCCGAACCATCTTCGCACATTTCCACAAATTCCTATTTTATTTAATTTGTTTACCAGCTTCGAGTGACTCACGCTGTCAAATGCCTTTCTCAGATCTACAAATATACCCATACATTTTTTGCCCTCGTCTAAGGACTGGAAAACAACAGATGTCAATCTAGCGATTGCATCATCCGTTCCCATTCCCTCTCTAAAGCCATACTGATTATTGTGTATAATTTTCTCTGTTGACAAGTAGCTGGTCAACTGTTCCTTTACTACCTTTTCAAATATTTTGGCAACATTAGACACGAGTGAGATGGGTCTGTAATTACTTACCTCCTTCTTATCACCAGTTTTATACACAGGAGTAACGATGCTTGCTTTATAGGTTTCCGGAAACGTACCATTGTTCAGGCTGACGTTGACAATATGTGCAATAGGATGGGACAGAGCTAAACAGTTCTGTTTCAATATCTCCACTGAAACACCATCAAAACCTGGCGCCGCTCCCCCTTTAAGTCCATTGATTATCTTTGCAATTGCTTCGTGGTTAGTCGGCTTGAACATAGTAAAGCTCTTATCCGTCAGTTCATCCCGTTTAATTTCCTCTTCCTCATACGATTTGCTAATCTCTTCGGCTAGGCTGCTACCCACACTCGCAAAATAGTTGTTGAAGTGATTTGCCACGTCAGCGGACTCCTTTTTAACATTAACTATCCTATCACCGATACTTATCTCTTTTATGTTGGAGGTCTTCTTTCTCTTACTTATGATCTCATTGATTGCATTCCAGACTTTTCTGTTCTCAGATCCTGCTCGTAGAACTCTGTCAGAATAAAACTCTACCTTGGACCTCCTTATAAGTATAGTGAGCATATTTCTATACTGTTTGTATTTTATTTTCAGTCGTGAGTCATCAGGAAATTTTTTGGTCCTTATGTATAGCCTTTCCTTTTCGCGAATCGATTTAACCAAACCAGCAGTAATCCACGGTTTGATTGCCCTAAACCTAGAATTTGTACCAGCAATACGCCTGCTTCTGGGCCTCTGTGTGGCTTCTTGAATATGGTCATTCAATGTCTTATGGAAATTCAATGCACACACGTTTGCATCATACGATTCATAAGTAGTTAACCATTTTTCATTCTTAAGAAGTTCATTCAGTCTTTCATAGTCAACCATAGTCACCACGTCCGTCTCGTTAGAGACCGGCGGAGACCCAATCAGACTTTGAACATATATGCAGGTATGGTGATCAGTTATAGAAGTTTTCCATACAAGTGTTTTGACATTTTCCATGTCCTCCATGGCTACATCACTCCAGAAGTGGTCGAGACAAGAAGGTTTCTGTCCTTCCACCTCCCTGGTGTATAGAGTAGAACACAGCTTAAGATTTAACTCAGACAGAGAATTGACATATTCCGTCTTTTGTTTGCTACTACAATCCTTTGCTACATTAATATTTATGTCACCAGCCAGAATAATGTTCTTACCTTTAAAACCAACCAGTATACTCCTCAGCTCGCCTATAAAATGTATTGCATCAGATTCATGCGTTCTTTATAAAGCAAATATATGGAACAAAGTTTTGTTTTTTATGTAGTCTATTTGCAAACAGTTCACCTTCGTCATGTGTACCTCTCTAACTACTGGATCCTCCCTATTTAAGCTATCATTCAAGAGAAAAACAGATATACCACTAAACCTGTTTACAACATATGTAGTTGTATGATAAGTATAACTGGGAATGTCAAACGGGGGACTATGTTCATTTATATGAGCCTCCGTTAATATTATACAGTCAGGTAGCTTTTTTAAACAATTTAAATGAGTCAGGAATACATCAAAGTTTAAGTTTAAGTTTAAGTAAGGAGAATGGAATCATCCAGGCTTCCTCATATTGTGCTGCACGGCCAACCATAAAGTAGGTGACCCCAGGCAGACCTCCAAAGGGATGGATCAACAGCTGGAAGTCGACCTCGCAGGAAACTATAACGTCTCTTAAATAACAGGCCATCAGGCCTTACAATAAGATGAAGAAGAAGAACTCTTCAGTTTTATTTGAACGAGCGACAGAGGCACAATTATCCGGTATGTCTTTAAAAAAAGACTTTGATATATATTGGTTGGCTGGCAGAATTTGCCGATTGGCAATAAGCCCGCCTATTTTATGTTCCTTATATTCAATAAACATTATTTTATTTTAATTTAATATAACTACTAGGTACTCAATATATTTTTTTAGTCATCATATTCTTTTAAATTTGCGAATGTGTTGGCTTAATCTTTTTGCCATGCTTTTCCCCTATACAATTACTTTTTCATAAAGAAAGATTAGTTTTTAAGTAAGTAAATTTAAAATGAATTTTGGTAAATAATGGAGAAAACGTAATTACTTACTATAAAATTAACTAAAGGAATTTTCTAGTGAACCCATTAAAGTTTTAAGTTTTAAAAGGAAGATATTTAGATACTTCTATGTTAGTATTTATCTTGGAAAATTTTTATATCAAACTAGAATATTTCTATAGAGAGTAATTAATCGTGTACTTGAAATTATAATTACCTATTTATTTCAAGAATTTATTATATCCTTGTACTGAAATTCCATTTAGAATATTACAAAATTAATTAGTACAAAGAATCCTTCTCACAATAAAAAAAAAATATTTTCACTTAGACGAATATTTTCTATTCAATTCAATTTATCCCCTCATCCCGCGCCACTTGAAGGGTACGGAGAGAGAACGAAGGGCCAGAATTGTGTCCTGGACCCCATCTAATATTCATTTTATTCATTTACTTGTTTACTCGTTTATTCACTTATTCATTTAGGCATTTTACTCATTTATTAATTTCTTCGTTTGTTTATTTGAATTCTTACTCTTTGTCCAATACTCGTGTTTTTTTTTTATTTATGTTCACGGTATTAATTGTAGGTAAAATGTAGAATCTTTACCGTTTTATTTATTAGTAACTAGTTGAGTTAGCCGTGCTTCGCAACGGCAAATTTGTCAAATCCACCGGGCACACTTTATGACAAAATGTGACTTAAGATCTGAACTCATTTTCCAACGCCTTTTCATACGATACCACACTCGACCCCACACAACCCTTGGATCCCATCATCATCTTGGCATCTCATAGCTAGCTTTTTTAAGACACAGCCTATATTATCGTAAATGTTATTCTAAATTTTCGCAGCAATCCATCATTAAATGCGGGAGTTATGCTAACACTTACAAAAATCAGCCTTTACTTTTATAGTTATAGATATGATACTCATTGTAAAATTTATTCTGTGACTGTCTCATTCTGTTAAAAAACAAATTCAATACATATATTGCAGTAGGTATTGAAGAGAAAACACAGAGAGAGAGAATGTTTGTACATACAACGTTAAAAATCTACTAGCCCATAAAAACGTTTAATAAAAAAAATCTTTACAAATATTTTCAATTGCGGTTAAGCATAACCCAAAACAGTTTCGTTATTAAAATTATTATTTTTAATAAAAAAAATAATTACATTTCTCTATTCAAATTAATCCTAACCATACAATGAAATATTAACAGAGTTGCTTGTATTTGAAATTACTGTATATTTCAAAGGAGTTTTGATTCAATTTAGACACGCCTGTAACCATTAAGAGAACCTTTCTATCAATAGAATTCAAGGTCTGTAAAACGGAGATCAGTCTCTATATCTCTTTAACTGACATTCGGATATGCGTATTTACTATAGTCAATTTACTTACCCCGGCACCATTGACAGTGCTGCCAGCCTGTCCCCTGAGTTCCTCCAGTGGCTGGAGGCGCTGGATGTCAGACTTTAACGATGTGACAATAAATACTTCGACGTTGCCAAACGATAAATAAATAAACAGCAAATTTAATTATTTCAAACTGTCGAACGCAGTCATAAAAGTGTGACAGAGAAGGGACGACTATCTGCTTTGAAATAATTTTACTTGCAACGAATGGTATATTATTCGGCAATACTATTTAATTAGGCCTGATGAACGCACGTACGAATGTTGACACGCAAATCAAATTATTCGAAATTTACATAGGTAATAAATAAATAATTGGTCTTTGATAATACATAAGTACACAAATATACATTCCCATACATTTACATTACATTTACAAAATCTATTACCGCGCGAATGTGAATTTACTTAGAAATGGTACACAACCTTTATTAAGCCAGCCGACGATCAGTCATAAGCCTGATGGAAGGTCCATCCTTTGCTGTGTATCTGTTGAGATAACTACTTGTTTATTTTTATTATTTATTTCTCAAGTTTTTTGGTATTAGGCCGAATACCGAAGACTCCAAAAAGGGCCCGATTACCGAATATTTGTCACATCTCTAGTATTTGCTCAACTAATTTTAGTTGTATCATCTTAAAATTAAAACCAACCTGTTTTATGTGTTTTTGTTTTCGCCATCCCAAATGTGTTTATGATTTATGAAAGAATTTCCCAAAATATAACTATTCCTAAGATATCGCTAAAGAATCCTAAAAGTGTCGTTTTTCGGTTATTTGCTATAATATAAATTCCTGGGATACAAAACTCTCACATACTTTTGTTAACTCGTGGTCCACAAGTCTGATATTACCTAATTTTCTATATTTTATGATTGACCACTCCTCTTCAGTTCTGCGTGATAGGACTCTTAATGAAAAGACTAAAGGGTATAGAAGAAGAAGAAGAAAAACAAAGAGTACTGAAGTGTTATGAGAATATTAATCTACCAAGTATCCTAAAGCAACAGTGAAATTAATATACTTTTATCAAATAATTTTAATATCTTACTAGCTGCCAACTACCCGTGAAGATTCAGAGGATAGAACTTTTTTTTTATTATTTAAACCAAACAAAGTATAATACCTACAATAAAAAGTGGACGTATAACAAATCACAAAGCATTGTTCGCTAGGGCGATCTTATAGCTGCGATTTTTTCAATTAAGTAATATAATTTTTTTGTTTTGTTCATTTTAAGCGTTATGAAATACATCATATACATAATTGAATATAATTAACCTAAAAAATTGTCCTATTTTAACTATTATTATTTTAATTATTTATTTTACTTTTTTAATGAACTATTTTTTCCGATTTTATGTTTTTGGTTGGCGCAATTGGTTGAGGCGGCATTCTCTCAAGCGAGAGGTGCCAGGTTCAAATCCCGGCGCTGGCGATGTATTCCACACTTTTCAATACAGGCTTTTAGCCTAGTGGAAGATGTGCAGGAAAGTTTTGTATATGCAGGCCTAGATCCTTTTTATTAAAAAAAGTATGACTTTGAGAGAATGTTTATACTGCTCCAATTACTTGTAAGAATCTTTGTAATTCTATAGGAATAATGTAACAAAACGAGCAGCCATTAAGAGTATGAATACCGACATTTCAAAAATTTGTAAAAACGGGAGACCTTCTATCTCGACAACCGTTACTAAATATGCTCTGTAACAAAATAGGACAGATTCATTGAACCTTTTTCTAGGAAATAACCGTAAAAGATTTTTTATATCTTGTAAAGGTTACTTAAAAAAATGAATTAAATCACCTCTGATCTTTTATCCGAAAGACGGAAACTCGTTTCCCGAAAGTCGCAGATTTTTTTTTTGTACTGATAATATACTTTAAAATCTAGGGAATAACCGTAAAAGTTTTTTGATAGACGCAAAATAACCCCAAAAAATGGAAAAAAAACGCTTTTTTACCATTTCATCATGCGATTGTCACGCGATTTTGTACCTTAATGCCGTGGGAAAAGACTGTGATATCATTCCTGGTGCCAAGCCCTTAAATTTATATTTTATTATGGTGGATCGTTAGATAAAATATCTGGCTACAATATAATAAAATAGTGGATGGACGAAACAGTTCATTGGGATGAGGAGCGATGGCCCCGGGCGCAAATAACCGAGGGGTGCTAAAATGGGACGACAAAAAACCAATTATCAGATAATACTGAAAATGGCTGAAATCATCCTGTGACCAAAATCCATTAAATTTGATAGGTACGGGAATTGTTTTTATTGTGTGTGCTTTTTTTTTGGTTTTACGATTGAAACATCGGAATGATATTCAGAAAGTATATTCCTTCCTATAATAACATGTACCGCCTACAGGTTACGCTTTCGTCATAAGAAAGAACCACGTATTTAAGCCAACTTTAAGTATTTCATCGAAATGGGTATTTTAATTTTAACTCTTCTTTTAGATAAATAGATGTAGAGATTTTTATATTGGTCATATCTTATAAAAAAATGTGATTAGTATTTCTGATCTTTTTTTCCAAAAGACAGAAACTCGTTTCCTGAAAGTCGCGATGTTTTCTTTTGTATTGAAAATATGCAGAATTATGCACTGACGGTAAAAGTTCTTTGATTGAAGTAAAATTAACTCCAAAAAATGAAGAAAAAAAACACTATTTTTACAATTTTATCATGCGATTGTTCATGCAATTTTGAAGCTTAATTCCGCGGGAAATGACCGTGACGTCATAATTGGGTCGCAACGATTAACGCATAAAGTATATATTTCGCGCTTTACGTTTGCATGGAATCAAGGAATTCATCCATCCTTATAAATACATGTACGACAATTCGAATGGTGATCGCATCACTTCTGATGTATTTAGATTGTTCACCATTGGATAAATTAACTTTCGATTGGGAAATTATTCCGTGAAAGTGAACCGTGTATTATTGGCTTAATTTATGATGAGTTACAGCTGGTGTTATATAATAATTGTACGTTTCAAACTTTATGGTTATAAACGCGATGATAATAGCTAATTCTATTAGCTAATTATTTCTCAAATAAGCTGAGATAAACGGCGCAAAGTATGGAATAATAAAATCAAAGTTCTGTTTATTATTATCAAACGATAATCTAGAGCCGTATAATGTAATTTGTGGGAAGGAAATATCCTTATTAAATAGTAGGATACAAAATAATACTAAATTTTATGGGAAAAATAGTTATTTTCTAATGGTTATATTTCATGTTGTAAATTGTAGTAATAAAAGAACAAAAATAATATAACTATATGTCTATAAAATCTTTTTATGAACCACGCTAATTAGTTCATTTCATTACAAGAAAAGAACTTCATAATTGATTCTTACCAATTAAGTTGAATACTGTGATGGTCCATCCACATACTCGCCGACCCTCCACGTTTTTTGTGTGAATGAGTAAAAAGACGTTAACCGTCGATTACGTATACAATCCAAGACAATCACCCCGTCCGCACCTCTTTTTACTCATTCACACGAGGGTCCGCGAGCATGTGGTAGAGGCATGAAACAGCTTGATAAACTAAAGAAGCGAACAAGGAATTTGGGTATCAACCAACTGGAGCGCAGCATTGAAAGTACATATATTTTGGAGAAGCCTCTATAAGTCTATGGAAGCCTGAAATTACAATTTACCAACTGTAAAGTGTTTATGTTTGTAAACAGTTTATGTGCTAAAAATTTTAACTCTCTCCTTAAGAAAATTTGTGTTCAAACTTATAGCTAGGTACCGGGACACATGGAAACTTATTTAAATTTGGAGCTGCAAATGTAGACGCAGACAATAACAACAACAACGAGAGACAAAGGTAAATAAAATTGTGTTAAAACTAAACCAATAAATTATTTTTTATTGAATATGGTTTCAAAAGCTTTCGTGCGATTATATACATTATTTGTTACATATACCTATGCAAGTTTTGAACTAAAACTGTACAAATGTAATAATAATGGCATTGCATAATATGACAGAAAGAATTGCAAGAGTTTGTATCAAGCTTTTCTTCGTTGTGTAAGCTCTAAGCTGATTAAAACAAACTTTAATTGGAGGAAAGAAGTACGTCCGTTTATTATAACAAAATGTAATTATTCTTGCAGAAGATTAATGTGATAAAGTTTATGAAATCATATTTCATTGGAAGAAATAAATTAAAAAATAATATTAATTTAATATCTCATGCATTTGTCATGTTGGCACTCGACCAATCGTATATTATTCCAAACTCTATCTACTAGTGGTGGGAAACCAATCGATGGCTCAATCGAATATTTTGGTTCGCACAAAAATGACGGTATTCGATAGTGCCAAATTTCAGTTGTTGGTAACAATATTAGCCTCTCCACTCACGTCCCGAAGTTCAGTTAACGGAATCGACCATTTTCAAAAAAGTTCCGACCAAAACCTCTCTCTGAATTCAGCGTCACCCCGATTTTGAATTCAGAAAGAGGTTTTGGTCGGAACTTTTTTGCAAACGGTCGATTCCGTTAACTGAACTTCGGGGCGTGTGTGGAGAGCCTCACACACGAGATAGGTAGATTTATTTTCAGAAAAGAATTAGACGACAATTCTAAAACAGCGTCATTATTGAGCGATTTTTTATAAAAAAGGGATTATTATATATTATTTAACAAATTTTGTGCCTATCAAATAAAAATACCCCCTTTACAAAGTGCAGACGTCGCGGCACTCTCATTTGGCAATGTCTAATACCTAATGTAATTTATTGCAAAAGTGTTGAGGTCCTTGTGACAGCGATTATTAATATTGATAGCGACTGGTTGAGAGAAACATAGTTACTAGTTAGCAATATATCCGCCCTACATAGTGTGGGTTTTTAGAATGTACATTGATCAATCAATAGTTGACACCTACACACCTTTTGCTGGATACCCCATAGAGTGATATAAATCGTACTTACTTATTGAATAGAGGGATACATGGCTTGTTAAAAATGTCGCAATCGCCCAACGCTATTCCACCATACCATACAAATTGTGTTTAGTATTGATCCAATGCAATGTATTCGTTGGTATTCGTTAACTATACATAGGTATATCTACAGTTTTCATACATTATTCTCTCGCTAACTAAAAATAGTTATACCTACCTATTATCTTGTTATCCATATCCATATGTATGGGGATATAATGAATGGGACAATGGGTTGTAGGTAGGAACCTATTTCCGAATATACGTAAAAAGTAATATCACTGAATAGGTATATTATAACAAAGTGGAAACTAACAATGTAAATACAAATTTCAGATAAACGGAGTTTAAATATTCGTATCAGTTGATATCGTGACAGTGTGCTGGTTGGACGTCTGTGTTGCTGTGTCAGCTGAATTACGTGAGCGTATCAATACTTTTATATTTCAAAACTTCATTATTAATTTTTATTTTAAAAAGTCGAGCTGACTCTTTTTGTTTATTAGAAATTTTTAGTTTATTTTTTTGTGTTTTGAATTTTTTTTTTATTATTATTATTTTGTCAAATAAGACTTCGTCAACGGGATGGACATCGATCCGCCCCTGAACACTCCGGACCCTCCCATTCCTCCTCCTCCTCCTGATCCTCCGGATTCGCGTAAACGAAGATTGGTGGACGAGGAGGGCGAGACGTCGAAAAATGTTAACGCTAAACAATTGTTTACCATGCCTCTTAGGGAACATTTTTATTCTCAAAAATCATACGGGCCGTTCAGCGTATATGTTCAAATGTGCGAAGAGGGGAAACCCATTTATCCCATGAGTTTCGGGAAATTCCTGCATTCGAAAAAAATCCCTAATATCGTCAACGGATCGGTTAAGGCGGAGGGACGCTACAAGATAGCAATGGAATTCGCAAGTGCACTGTCGGCAAATTCATTTATAAAGTCAATTTATTTAACGTCAAATGGAACGTACAAGGCGTTTATACCCTCCCACAATGTCACCCGAATGGGTGTCATAAGAGGAGTACCAACGGACGTGAATGAAGAAGAGATTCTGGAATCAATCTCGGATTCTAATCCGGACATGAGCCCAGTAACCAAAATCAGACGTATTAATTATAAGGATGTGTCATCTGGAGAGACGGTATGGAAACCATCTCGGTCATTGGTTTTGACCTTCGAGGGTCAGTCACTGCCGTCGCATCTATATATTTTTTACAATTCTTTTACTGTAGAAACATACTGCTACCCCACTGTACAATGCTTCAACTGTTGCAAGTATGGGCATGCAAAAAATATCTGTCGTTCACCCTCAAAATGTTACACCTGTGGAGGTAGCCACACACCAAATGATTGTACAGCACAAGATGCGAAATGTTTTTATTGTAAGGGGCCACATAGGGCTATTAGTCAATCCTGCCCTGAGTACTTAAGGCAAAAGGCAATTAAACAAACTATGGCTTGCAGAAACATTTCATATATCCAAGCAGCTTCTTTCCATCCTCAGTCTTTTGACAGTTATGCAAGAGTAACTGCAAAGACGGCACCCCCCAAGTCTACTAACTCTCCTACTTTTAACAGCTATGCAAATGCAACTGCCAAAACTATGTCATTTGATCCCTCTCTCGCTCCTTCTAACTCATCCAACTCTGTACCTGCTCCTTCTAATCCTTCTAGCTCTAAGCGCTCTACTACGCGAGGTAAATTCACATATAAAACTCCCAACGCTTCACTTCGTCCTTCTTTTACTCGAGCTGAGTACGAATCTTTGCTGTACTTCCCAAACGGAACTACTCCTTCACCGTCTCCAAATGGTTGCGCTCTGACAGACAGTCCCACTCCCAATAGTAATGAAATCAATCCCAACCAAACTGACAAGCTTCAAAGCAAGTTGGTTTCCGACAATACAGAATTTCTTAAAAACATCATAAATATACTGATTGAAACTCTTTCCTCTTCTGAAAATCAATTACCGTCCAACGCTGCTCCATTAATCTCATCTCTTCAACACTTTATCTCTCAAAATGGCTTTACAACATCCTAATAATCACTATTTCTCAATCCTACAGTGGAATAGCCGAAGCGCTGTTTCAAACTGGCATGAATTAAGACAACTAATCAAATCCTACAATATCAACATTGCAGCTGTTTCTGAGACATGGTTCCCTCCTGGGTCTCATTTCGAAATCCATGGCTTTTCCTGCCTTCGACAGGATAGACTGGATGGTAAAGGAGGAGCTGCCCTATTCATTGATTCCAAGTTTCCTTTCACTCAAATTAATTTACCTTATAACATTAACTTTCAAGTGGTGGCTGCCCAAATCTACGATATCACTTTTGTTTCCATATACATTCCACCGAAGAAGACTTTCGACCTAGTATACTGGAACAGTATAGCAAATTCTTTCACAAAACATTTGATCTTTCTGGGTGACTTCAATGCTCACGCTAATATGTGGGGTTGTGCTTTTACTGACCACTCTGGAAGAAATGTTCTGGAGTATGTGGATTTACATAACTTGTGTATTCTAAATAACGGGCAACCCACAATAATAACGCTCCCTAACCATAGACCCAGCGCAGTTGATCTCTCTATCTGTTCGGCTAGTTTGGCGCCTTCGATCGAGTGGACAGTTCTGGATGATACTCATTCAAGCAATCACTTTCCCATCATAATACGCTTAGGGAAAAACCATACTCCAAAAGTAAATCCCAGAGGTACTCGCACTTACAACTTGAGTAAGGCAAATTGGGCAGAATTCCGAAAAACTCTGGATTCTTCCTCTGAGCATTACGAATGCTCAATAGACCCCAGTAATATCAACAGAGCTGCGGAAGATATCCACGAAATTGTTATTTCAGCAGCTGAAAGGTTTATCGCAAAAAATAGTAATAAACCTAAAAGAAATAAAAATCCACCTTGGTGGGACAAGGAATGTGATGAAGTTGTAAAGGAAA
This sequence comes from Ceraclea dissimilis, assembly GCA_963576895.1. Classification (NCBI taxonomy): domain Eukaryota; kingdom Metazoa; phylum Arthropoda; class Insecta; order Trichoptera; family Leptoceridae; genus Ceraclea; species Ceraclea dissimilis. The sequence continues at coordinate 465,745 of OY756367.1, read as the reverse complement.
GAAAACAGATGCTTAAAAGGTACAACAAAGATATGACATTTGATAACTACATCCTGGCGAAGAACTCACAAGCCAAGGCCAAACGTATTATGAAAAAGAAAAAAAGGCAGGGATGGTATAATTTTTGTTCCAGCCTATCGCCGAATACACCACAATCAGAAGTCTGGAGATCAATTAAGAGATTTAGGGGTTCTGGAAAGCCCCATGGAAGTGCCAATCTGAGAGAAGAACTGATTTCTGATTTTTCTAATAAAATAGTGCCATCATATGTTCCGCATCTTTCAGAAATTCCATCTTTGTTTTCAAATCCATCGGATAATAAATCACACTGGTCCTATCCTTTTACTATTGACGAACTAATGATGGTCATACAGTCTTCTGGAGATTCAGCTCCGGGACACGATGGCATCTCTTATGCACTTATTCGCAACTTTCCTGAGAGCCTCCTTTCTTTATTACTCAGACTGTACAATGCAATTCTGAACTCTGGAATGATTCCGGCTCAGTGGAAAGTCCAAGTCATTATTCCTATCCTAAAGCCGGGTAAGGATGCATGGTTGGCATCCTCGTATCGTCCTGTTGCCCTTTCCTGTTGCTTCCTGAAGATATTCGAACGTATGGTGAAGACACGATTAGAGTGGTACGTAGAGAATGGTTCCTTGCTACCTCCATGGCAGTATGGATTTCGACGAGGGTTGTCTTGTTTGGACGGACTTAGCGTGTTGACAACGGAGGTCAGATCGGCATTCTGTGGGAAATCGAATATTGTTGCCGCGTTTCTCGATATATCTAGTGCCTACGACAATGTCTCATTGACGGTATTGAAACAGAAACTTTCGAAAATGGGATTACCAGACAATTTTTCTCAACTCATAATTAACATTATGGCGGAGCGCTGCGTTCGTTTAGATTGCCCTGAGGGAGTAATTCACAGGAAAGTTTTCCGAGGATTACCTCAAGGATCAGCCTTGAGCCCGATTCTCTTCAATATTTATACAGCGGATTTGCAGGAAATCGTCACAACACCATGTGAAATAATTCAATTTGCGGATGACTTTGTGTTATATTGCGAGAACAGGAATATATCGGTTGCTGCCGAGAACTTGCAAAGAGTTTTATCAAGACTGAATGAATGGCTGTCTGCCAGTGCGCTTAGTCTGTCCCCTTCGAAAAGCAACATCGTTATATTTTCTAGGAAGCATAAACTCCCGAAGGTGTCCGTGAAGGTGAACGGTACAGATATTCCGATACAAAAGTCTGTTAAATTTTTGGGAGTATTTTTTAACCGCAAGTTGTCTTGGAATGAACATATAGAACATACTATCACAAAGTGTGAAAAAAGCATGAACGTCCTCAGGGCGGTATCGAGAGTATGGTGGGGTTGTAACCCAGCAACCATGAGAATTTTATATTTTGCTTTGGTACGCAGCCACTTGGATTATGGATGCCAGCTCCTGGATCCTTTGCCCACCTACTTGAATGAAAAACTACAGCGTGTCCAATCCAAATGCTTAAGACTAATACTAGGAGCAATGAAATCATCCCCGGTGAACGCCTTGCAGGTGGAGTGTGCTGAGATGCCTTTGCTGTTTCGTAGAGAATTTCTCTCATTTAAGTTTATCCTAAAAATGCAAAACTCGAACCACCCCTTGCTTAGTAAGCTTTCGTCTCTAGTTGAGGTAATCGCTGGACCCTCCAGGGCGAAGGATGCTAGTGCTCCATTTTTGTGCACCGCTATAACAGAGAGAACAACACTCCTTCCATCTTGTAATGCGTCAAATATGCCAGTATTTTCGGTGCCGTTCGAGGCCATAATGTTCCGACCGCAGATCTCTGAGTCAATGGGTTTAAATAGAACTGCTTCTGGGTGGAGCCAGGCAATGGTCAATGCGATGTTTGACTCAGAAATCGATTCTAGATGGAATGATTTCACCCCCGTGTTTACTGATGGCTCAAAATCGATTGGGGGATGGTGTGGGGCAGCATTTTGCATCCCTAAATTTGGTTTGGAAAGGAAAATTACTCTTCCCAGGAATTCGTCGGTGTTCTCAGCAGAGTGCATTGCACTAAGGGAGGCATTGACAGAAATTTCAAAGATAAAGCTATATAAGGCAGTAATATTTACCGATTCCCTTAGCCTCGTTCATAAATTAAAAAACATCAAACAGGATCCTCGAGATGCGACATTCTGGGCAATCAAGCAAGCGTTGTTTGATCTCGCTCAGAGTCATTTTACAATACATATTGCGTGGATCCCAGCCCATGTCGGGATCGTAGGTAATGAAATGGTCGATCAATTGGCTAAGGATGCTTGTCACTCGGGTACTCCAGTTGAGAAATTTGCCCCTCCAGCATCACAGATGCTGGTAGGAATCCGTAAAAAGATAGGAGATAGATGGTTTTCTGAGTGGCAATCTTCACCTAAAGGTAATCATTACAAAAATATACAAGAAAAAATTATATCATCCCCGTGGTTCCTACATTGCAGACTGTCCAAGGTCGATATATCGTTATTGTGCCGAATGCGAATAGGACATTGTTGCACAGCTTCCCACTTATATAAAATTAAAGTGATCGAGTCTCCAAAATGCAGGTGCGGTGATGAGGAGGAATCCCTAAACCACATCTTCTTTGAGTGTCCTCTCCTCGATCGGGACGAATTAATTAGCGAATTAATGAATGTGACGCCGTTTCCGACTAGTATTCAGTCACTGTTGGCAAGTGGAGATATTGTTATTATGAGAAGTATAGTTAGATTCCTAAAATACAATGAAAAATTTTTGTAGAGAATATGTAAGCTTATACCTATTTAGAGCAAAGAAATAATACTACCTAATAAGTAAAAAGTTTAAAAAATATATATACAAAAAAATAATCTAAAATCCATTGTTCGATCGAAATAATCAGCTCGGTTTATATTATGACCGTGCGCTGTACAAGTATAATGTAGTATCGTTGCAATTTTGAGTATAGAAATATTGCTACCGCGCCGCACAGCTCCTACTGAGGGCTGTTGCAGGTATGTACTATGGCTGTATCACTCGGCATCGGGTGGAATGCCGTACAATAAAAAATAAAAAAAAATATTCGTATATTTGTAAATACATACTAGCAGTTATGCCTGGGGAAAACTATAAGGCAATCGAACAATATAAGCATTAAGCGATACTTTGTGATATCGCCGTTTGAATAAAGGAATCCTAATTCCTTTCGACCAAAAGTGGTACTTCGTAACTCAATTCACCCAATATAGTGCTCATTAGAAACGGAAGTATTTTGAGCTTTCACTCTATAAACGATCTCACTCGATACTCACGTCAGTTCGAATATTTATAAGATATTTTTTTTTAATTAATTTCCAAAAAGCGTTTTTTTTTAGAAAGGGTCAAACTATGTTATTTCGATCCCAAAAAAGTCTATTATCAGGGGCAAAGGGTTGGAGTAGTTTTTTTTTCCAAGAACCATAATTAAGTAATCAATATGAGTAGAAAGCCAAAACTAAATATTTCCATCCTTTTTTTGTACAGCGCACCTATAGTCTATTTCAGCCCCTGAATTTAACATTCACATATATTTTACTCGTACCTACATCGTCTTCTTCTTCTTCTTCCGCAGCCACTCAGGTCCATTATTGGACATACGCCTCCCCTTTGGTCCTCCACAGCTCCCTGTCTTGGGCACACTGCATCCATCCACCACCGGCACATTTCCTAATATCATCAGACCACCTTGCCTGGTGTCTCCTGACGCTTCTTCGGCTTGTTCTTGGCCGCCATTCTATTATCTTTTTGGTCCATCTACATACCATCTCAAAATTCAATGCGATACCCAAATATATTCACAAACACTCACACTCACAGTCTACATAGAATATTTCAGTGGATATTTCAATTAATTAATGTTTTGTATAATGCGTGTTCAAAAAGATATTAAAAACATTTTATTATCGCTGATATTATGTAGCATACTTGTATCGATACATTATTTAAATTAAGGGCATGGCACCAGGAATGACGTCCTTTCCCACGGCATTAAGGTTCAAAATCGCGTGAACAATCGCATGATAAAATGGTAATAATAGCGGTTTTTTTTTCATTTTTTGGGGTTAATTTTATTTTGCGTCTATCAAAAAACTTTTACGGTTATTACCTAGATTTTAATGCAAATATTCAGTACAAAAAAAAAATTACTCCGCCACTTTCGGAAAACGAGTTTCCGTCTTTCGGAAAAAAGATCAGAGGTGTTTATCACATTTTTTTTCTAGAAATCTACACAAGATATAAAAATATTTTACGGTTATTCCCTAGATAAATGTTCAATGCATCTACCCTATTTTGTTCCAAAGCATATTTAGTTGCGGTTGTCGAGATATAAGGTCTCCCGTTTTTAGAAATTTTTGAAATGTCGGTATGCATACTCTTAAAAACATTTTATTATCGCTGATATTGTGTAGGTACCTACTTGTATCGATACATTATTTAAATTAATCTCTTGTTTCGTATTTAAAACACAATTAGGAAACAATAAATTTAATGTTCATATTATTATCATATTTTTATCTATACAAGATAATTTGTACCCCCACTCCTCCGTGTATGAAAGCGTGGTTAAAAAAAGGACGAGAGTGGAGTAAATTGGGAAATTATTTATTTATTTTATTCGATTTTATTTGGGTTAATAAAACAGTGTGTGGAGTTATAGGTGTTGGCCTTTTCGCAACTCTTTTCAAATACAAACATAGGTATTAGAGCTGTATCAATAATGGTCAACAGTTAATCTTCAACTTATTAAGAGTGTGCACACCGACATTTCAAAAATTTGTAAAAACGGGAGACCTTCTATCTCGACAGCCGTTACTAAATATGCTTTGAAACAAAATAGGGTAGATGCATTGAATCTTTATATAGGGAATAACCGTAAAAGATTTTTTATATCTTGTATAGATTTCTCAAAAAAAATATTTAAAAACACCTCTGACCTTTTTTCCGAAAGAAGGAAACTCGTTTCCCGAAAGTCGCGGAGTAATTTTTTTTGTACTGATAATATGCATCAAAATCTAGGGAATAACCGTAAAAGTTTTTTGATATACGCAAAAAAAACCCCAAAAAATGGAAAAAACGCTATTTTTACCATTTTATCATGCGATTGTCACGCGATTTTGAACCTTAATGCCGTGGGAAAAGACTGTGACGTCATTCCTGGTGCCAAGCCCTTAACACGTCAATACTTATTTATAATTTAAGTGAACAAGAAAAACATATAAACATTAAAAAATGGATATATTACACATTCAACTAAGTATATACTCGTATGTTTTTATGTATGTATGCATTCTGTTCCTTATTTTTTTATTCTGTTTTTATTTTTTTTCACATAATAAATATGTATGTATATATTTTTTGAATGAATTTTAATTCAATTTCTTTTTTTTTTCTGTTTTTAACTGGGGTTAACTGGAAGAAATCGCAGTTTAGCGATAAGTTCGCCCTAGTGAACAACGATTTATAATCTGTACTATGTCCGTTTTTTATGTTTATATGTATTTCTTGTTCATTTAAAGATTAAATAAATAAATTGTTTTTCACTAGGGCGAACTTATCGCCGAACTGCGATTTCTTCGAGTTAACCCCTGTTGACATAAAAGTATATTGTCTGCTAACGTTAATCCACGCCAATGCCTGGAGTGAGTATGTAAATATGAGTATGAGAAAAAACTAAGCAAAATTGCCTCCAATTCATACTTCCTAATGATATCTACTAAATTCTATTACAATATAGTTATTTAGAAGTATAAATAGATATCCTATCAGAATGAAATTAGTTTCTTGTAAGGAGATGATTACAGATAGTATGAGAGACGCTTCCATATTAATTCCCCTGGGTGTTCAAGAAATACCCACCAAATTAAATAATGTACCAACCTACATACTGTAATGTAATTCTCTTTACGAACTTCAGTCACTAATATTGTTTGCCAAAGTAATATTATCCTTATCTCTACTGTCTCAATTATAATGTGTGTTTTCTCATAACAAGTTTGTAAAAATATGGTATAGCCATAACAGTTTGTATACGTATCTGTTTTTTGATCGAAATGTGGTATAAATTATAGCTTACCAATAGGTTATTACATCGCACTAGGGTTGCCTATCAAAATCTTGCCGCAACCCCCCCTGCCCCCCCCCCCCCGAAAAGGTCCCTCTTCGCGGTTTTTCGCATTTTATAGGAATATGGTAAGAGATAGGAGAAAGTAGTCAATGACAAAAATAATCCTTGCTAAATTCTCTACAAAAAATGTAAAGTCCATTTTTTCGTAGGACTAGCAGTTTACCCGCAATAAGAGAATTGAATCACTACAATACTAAAAATAATTTCAACGGAGGTTGGCGCACAATAGATATATTGTAGACGTTTCCTCTCGACTCAGCTACAAGCCATTATAGCACAGCGGTAGAATACCGGCTTGTCAGGTCGAAGGTCTGGACTCGATTCCCGGCCGCGACAGATGGATGGACTGGATTTGGTGAATGTTACTTAAGTTTAAAGTGTTCACATTAAACCAGGCGACGATCAGTCACAACCGTGATGGAAAATCCATCCTTTCCTGTATATCTGTTGAGATAACTTACTAATTGTTGTGTTCAACTATATAACAGCGACCCTTGGATCCCCCTCAAACGCCTTACATTTTTTTGTCTCTGGAGAAGGATGATCCATTTTTGCACAGAATCGTATTGTCACCGAATTTAGGTACGTTTGCAATGTTTTACCAAGTCTCAAAGCAGTTTAAAAATCGATTACAAGATTTGGTCACAATCAAAAGTTAAATAAAATCTTGTAAAAAAAGGGTTTAATTACGGGTTAAGTCTGAAATGAGGTCAAAGGGAGCTGTAGCTAAGTCTTTCTCCTTTCATATATATTGTTACAATATCTTCTACCCACATTAGGCAGTACACCTCTAGTATGTTTGATGATATACAATTAGGTTTAATATGAGACGCGGAAGGTAAGAAAAGATTATATTTCAGATCCACAGAATTAGGAAACAAATTGGTAGATTAGGATTGGGAGCAAATGGAACACGGGGATACATAATGAGGGTAATAAATCCAATTAAATAACGACGCCATGGCTTATTATACATGATTACTAGCGTCCGAAGGTCCGCTCAAACAGGCTAATTCTTTTTTTTATTATTTATCGTCCTTAGACCCTATATCGCGCACTTGGACTCTGTCAGTTTTACATACAATTCTTCTTCTTCTTCTGCGTCGATGTCCTCACTAATGAGGGTCGTGACCATCCTCTCTCCTTGTCCGTACTACGTTCTGGATTGTTGCCCTCCACCTCTCCCGACACACCGCCGTACGCATTGCTCCAACCACTGATGTACCTGTGGCAGCCTTGATTTGGTCAGTCCATCTAGTGGGGGATCTTCCTCTACCTCTTCTGCCTTCTACTCCTCCCACGACCATCAGTTTTTCAAGGCTATTGTCGTCTCTTCTGGCAATGTGTCCGAAAAACTGAAGGACTCGCTTTAGACAGATGGAGGACAGTCTGTCGTCTACTTTTAGCTCCTTTTAGCTTTTAGCTACATATGATTAGACAAATAATAATTAAATGGAATATACAGTAAGGATAATATAAAAAAACTTGTTTACCTAGGAACTCGAATAAATAAAACTACATGGCAAGTACGTCGAGGTATCTAGTTCTAGCCTTAGAGCCCGCTGCTAAATTTATGACGTATCTGTTATTTGATCGAAATGTGGTTTTAATGATAGCTTACCAATAGGTTGACCGCCGACCGGCCATTACGAGTAAACAACTAGTCCTACGAAAAAACCTACACAAGGCAAGCAATGATTATTTTTGTCATTGACTACTTTCTCATATCTCTTAACATATTCCTATAAAATGCGAAAAACCTCAATGGGGGACTATTCCGGGGGAGCAGGGGGGGTGGCGGCAAGATTTTGGTAGGCAACCCTTCTTCTTCTTCCGCAGACACTCAGGTCCATTGTTGGACATAGGCCTCCCCTTTGGTCCTCCACAGCTTCCTGTCTTGGGCACACTGCATCCATCCACCACCAGCACATTTCCTAATATCATCAGACCACCTTGCCTGGGGTCTCCCGACGCTTCTTCGGCTTGTTCTTGGCCGCCATTCTATTATCTTCTTGGTCCACCGGGAGTCTTGGCACATGGCAATATGACCAGCCCAGCTTCATTTAAGGCTAGCGACCCTTTCCGCCATATCGGTTACTTTGGTTTTCTCTCTAGGCTACTAGGCTTTAGGCAACCCTAGTGCGATGTAATACACTATTGGTAAGCTATCATTTAAACCACATTTCGATCAAATAACAGATACGTCATAATTATAGCAGCGGGTTCTTAGGCTATTCAAACGGTAACAAAATGAAAAATAACATGTCATTTTAGTCCTACATAATACGTAACATTTCGCATTCCACTGTACATTATAATGTAAGTACCTACCTATACGTATGAGAATAACGATATTTTATTGTGAAAAATACCAGCTATTAATAATCATATTTATAAATTGTAATATTCGCGATTATTCAAAACATGAAGCAGTCTTATAAACAAATAAATCACGGAGTATGAAATATAACAAAAAATAAAATGCGATTTTTCATAATATTTCAGATACTTGCAGAGTATAACAAAACATGTTACCGACTCCATATACTGTAGTGTTAGACGATAAACAACAGATGGAGCTAGCTCATCAGAAAATAAATGTTCAATAAATAAATCAAACATAGAAAGGTGACTAGATTTATTTTTATTCTTAACCAGCATTGCAGCTTGAAAATTCCTTCGCGCCACCGCACCGTCGCCGTTCCACGGATAATAAAAATGCAATTATAATATTTAAAAAAAAATTGATTTACCGGAAAGTTTATACATAAAAATTCAAAGACCGGTAATTTCAAGCACAATACTAATATTTTAGGCCCCGTTGAGCCTAATCCTGTAATATCCGTCATATCTGGATAGGTAAATTTTTCCCAGTAGTATTAGGCTCATGAGTTTATAATACGTCAATCATGAATGTGTAGATCGACTCTTCTGGCTGATAATACTGAGAAGTGTGTTGGCAAGTCTTGACGCCGCATATTTAAATAAATATACGGAATCGTGTTCTTACGACCCTTCGCCGCTAGTACCTTTACTTGTTTCTAAGCATTAAGTAGGTAGGTAGGTACCTAGTAAAAGTTAATAATTTGTGGGATATTAGTAATCTAGATATTTGACAAGTCAACATAATATTACGTCTGACAGGTTGCGTTGACATATTAATATGTCCACTGTACTTACATACTACACTAAATAGTTAGAAGTAGACGTAATAATTTCTTTCATACTGCTAATTTGACATTTTGTGGTATTTGACATATTGCTTTGACACAGTAATAATACAAAGACCGGCGTAAATATGACTCTCTTATAGGCCTGCATGGTGAATAACGAATATGCCGTCCACGAGAGATGCGTTTTTGAAATAACATAGATCCAATTCTGTAAGTTTTTGAACTAAAATTTTAAGAAAAAAGTTTTAAATTTAGGTAATATAGTATAAAATAATTGAAGACTCGTAAACGCCGGAACACCTATCCTGCTTCGTCCCCAAGGGAGTTCACATAACGCCACATTATGTGAATAAAGATTTCTCTCGTCTCTGTTGAGGAAAAAACTGTAATGTATTTCCGTCTGTGCAATGCACATAAACTCCGGTTGCATAACTAAAATAATGTAGGTATATCTCAAATCATGTTTTTGTACAGTTTAATTTACGTGGGTATTTTTTATTACGTATGTTTACAGTTAGCGAAATAATAAATGAGATTCACATTACTTATTGAAGGCCAAATAAACCTAAGAACCTTTCTTATAATGAAGCAGAAAGTATAAATGTCAGAAGTCTCGTGAAATGTAATAAGCCCAGAATAATTGAGTATCACAGAATATGAAACATTCTATCTAAATAAGGAATCTAACCTACCTACTGAATTATTCTTAAGGATGCTTCTATTTTCCGAGAATTTCTATTCTGTTCCGTTCAGTCTAATCTGTTCATATTCATAATTCATATCGTCATCAAGATAACCTTAATAGGTTGTTAGTGAGAACTTAATAACGATCTAACTTAACCTAACCTTACTTGTATACAATCGTCACACCAAATTTGGTAAATTTTACCAACTTTAATTTGCGTAGGAAGATTACTTATAAAAATTGTCAGTTATCGAATTCTAATAAATGATAAAAAAAATGTTTGTAATTTTTGACATGTTCCGTCACCACTTTTTTTTCGGCAAACCTCGGATTCGGATTCAGCACGCCAAAAGACGTATAGAATGAAAGAAATCCAGACTATCCCAGTACTTTCCATCGAGGTGCTGCTTTGTGTTTATTTGGACTGGACTAATTACAGTAATCATTGTTATATCACTATTTTAATGCTCAGATTAGTTTCTAAATTAGATTTACCTGAAAATTTATACATAAAAATGTAAAAATTTATAATATTATTATACTTGCAATATTGTATGACGATTTCTAAATACTGATATTTCAGGCACAATGCTTGTACTTTAGTCCCCGCGTTGAGCCTAATCCTGTGATATCTGGATACCTAAGTGATTTTTTCCCGGTATTAGGCTGATAAGTTTATATGTCAATCATGAATGATAATAATATGTATGTAGACTCTTCTGGCTGATAATACTGAGAAGTATGTTGGCAAGTCTTGCCTCCGCGTAAAAAAATACTCATTATTATTAACATAAAACTGATAGCTCAAAGATTCCTCAGTTTTTTTTTAAGATACTAGTGCTGTATTGCTATATAAATGTTCCCTCATTCCCTCATCTATTTCTCAGCGTTTTTCCACGCATTCATCTCAACGACCTCATATCAAACATACTTTAATAGATATCATCTTAATTCACATCACATTGTTAACATCAATCCTTTAACCTAAATCGTCTCCCCTTCCCTCCTCCCCTTTGCCTCAGGACGTCATCTGAGACATCATTACGTCATGCGGAGTTTTATGTTTTATGACAATCTGTCTTCCTTTGAATCAGTAATCGGGTTTACTGCCTGCTGTGGAATATAAACACTTTATTATTCCCTTCCATGACAGTAAAACAAATTGACAGAAACACATTTCGTTTCTGAAGCCCCGTTTTCAATAGGAAACAACTCAAGCAACATGTTGGGAGACATGACACTCAACATTTAGACTCTGAGTTTACGCCCCTGAAACAATTAAGTAATCATCTGTAGAAAAAAGCCATTCCAAGGTTAATTTTGTGAAACAGAACACATATTTTTTAAGCGACAAAATCGATTTGGGCTTAGTGTATAAAAAAGAGACCGAATATCTTGTAAATGTCTGATAGAGTCAGCGGGTCTTGCCATTAAAATTTCATCAACTAAACAACAGCATTATAATTTCGGAAATAATCTGAAGTTTCGGTAACTTTGTAGAGGACCTTTGTAATGATATATTCTCACAAAAGAATTTGAGCTCTTGGAAGGTCCCGACTGGACTCCGAGAAGGCAAGATGACTACTCGCACCAAGACAGATCGTGACCTACATGAGACACGTCGTCCTTGAAGACGAGATGTAACATTGAAGGATGTCACAATAGACCTACTCTGGTCGCAGTGACACAGGGGATAAACGGTCTCCTGACCTTATAAATAAAAAAAAATAAAAAAGATTTTTTATTGAGAACATTTCCAAAAAAATATTTTTAGATCGCTTAAATCGCTGAAACATATTCTCATGAATTTACATTTTAAGTTTTAGTGTGATATTATCTTAAGTATTAATTTAGTAATCTTCCTTTTTCCGAGACAGTAATTCGCATTGACAATTACTAAAATAGACTCTTACATAAGCGCAATATTGTTACGTCTGTAAATTTTATGTTGCAGGCAATATTGTATCACAGAACATTCTATATTTTATCCCCTAGTGAGAATGTGACATAACCTTGTTTGCTGTTACGATCCGTTTCCAATGTCCTCCATTGATTTTTATTGATATTGTCTTGAAAGGACATACGAATAAGTTTATATTGTAATCGAACTAAATTTTATTTATTTTTTTACAACTAGAAATACGAGTCTGCAGATACAATTCTAGCCTGACAGAACAATATTTATATTACAATAGAAACATTTCTTTTCATCATTTTATGCCATAATCTTTATAGGAATTCGTTTTTATTGCCACTTTTTTATGATAATCTTTGTCAAGCTGGTTGATTTAATTTGGATTTTCTTACAAAAGAATACGTTTTTGAGTTCTTTTGTACGATTATAAGGTACTTACATAGATTATAGACTCTAATATTATATGAAATAGGAAAAATCTCTCCATCCGAAAATAATAACAGACAAAAAGAAATTGCTTAGAAAAATTTGATCAAATTTCAAACAACCATATCTTTTACACGTAGGTGGAAACCTATATTATTCTCTTTTTTTACAAAGAGCCACTTTGCCGTATTTTGTTAATTATTGTGCCTACTTACAGATTACGTTAAGCTAGGCGCAATTCCTAATCCCAACAATCCTTGTAAATATCCTTTGTTAAAAAAATAGGGTTGATACACTGAACCTTTATCTTGTGAATGACTGTAAAGAGTTTTTCATACCTTTCATAGATTTCAAAAAAGTGAAAAATACATATTATATAGTTTTCGAAAGGCGACAACTTTTTTCCTGAAAGTCGCAAAGAAAAAATGTGAATGGAGCGAAGTTAACCCCAAAAACTAAAATAAACGTAATTTTTATATTTTGTCATACGTTTTTTCATGCAATTTTGATCCGACGCGTGACGTCATATAGCCAGGCTCTTAGCATTAATACTAAGACAATTCATATCCGAAACTAATAAATGTAGAACATACGTATTTCCGTAGATGGACATAAATTATCGACAAATTGTTTGGCACAACCTCATAGTCCCTGTAGTTATAATTATTGATCACTTCAACATAGATATTTTCCATTCAATTACAATTAAATATGGTTCATGAGTAACCTCAAATATCAACTACGCAATGGGATGATGTTAACTTGATTACAGATTCCTAATATAGATGATAGATTAATAATAATTAATTAGTCTAATTAAGACAACTTGTTCAATGGTGAATGATTAATCTTATCGACATGTCTCTACAAATTGAAATTGGATATAATAATTACTTTCAACAGAACATAATATTAATAAATTCCCTATAGATATAATAATGTATTAATTACAGATAAATTAAATATTTATTAAGAGTGTGCATACCGACATTTCAAAAATTTCTAAAAACGGGAGACCTTCTATCTCAACAACCGTTACTAAATATGCTTTGGAACAAAATAGGGTAGATGCATTAACCATTTATCTAGGGAATAACCGTAAAAGATTTTTTATATCTTGTATAGATTTCTCAAAAACAATATTTAAAACCACCTCTGATCTTTTTTTCCGAAAGACGGAAACTCGTTTCCCGAAAGTCGCGGAGTATTTTTTTTTGTACTGATAATATGCATCAAAATCTAGGGAATGACCGTCAAAGTTTTTTGATAGACGCGAAATTAATCCCAAAAAATGGTAAAAACGCTATTTTTACCATTTTATCATGCGATTGTCACGCGATTTAGAACCTTAATGCCGTGGGAAATGTCTGTGACGTCATTCCTGGTGCCATGCCCTTAAGGAGTTTCTCAATTTTCGACTAGTGCTGATTCGGATAAAGCGACTTATTTAATATCCTATCAGTTTGGTCATTTTAATCATTTCTCTTTCCCGTTTGCACGCAGTATCGTTGTCTCGCTTTAGATATTGCCAACAAAAATTGCTATATTGCGAATTAATGTTAATGAATTCGATTTGTACGAGTTTATTGCTCTAAAATTGCTCGTGTAAGAGTACCTTTAGTCTAATAATTTTTAGTCCAATTTTTTTTTTTTTAATATAAATGAATCTGGGTTTGTCGAAATAAACCCCAATACATCTTTGTACACTTCACAGAAAGCTTAAAAGCTTGTGTTGTGAAGTGGAGTAGGTCGGGGATTGAACCCGCACCCACTGGATTAACAGTCGAGCGCGTTACCAACCAGGCTGCCGACCACCATTTGTTCATCCATTTTCCGAAGGGCCGATAAAACTGTAATACATTTCTTCTTAACAGTTAAAAATACGTATGTAAAATAGGAGTTACTGCGAGCGATCTCAAGGTCCTCAATCACTCTGTATTATTTAGAAAACCATATGAGAAATCTTCTACGAGTATATACGTTCCGTAAGGTGGTTCATTACCAAATTTTCATAACCAGGTTTAACCAAGAAGTTTTATTTTCCATTACTCATTAGAATTTGGAGCTCTGACCCAGACTCCCAGATCATTTGTACAATGGTTGTATTCGCATACGAAAAGAAGAAGAAGATTAGACTTTGTTGCAGACTCTCCGATCAGTAAAGCAGTTCGACTATTGAATGAGCTGTCTAGCAATGGCCTGGATATATTTAATATGCATATAATGAATTTGTTGCCCGCATCGAATTGTGTATGTAATCTGATTGGATGCAGATATTGCGATGCTCTCTGTGTTTTTGTATTTTGTAATTAGCATAAAAAAGACTGTAACCTCACATTGTGTGGCGCAAAGGTGTTTTACACTGTAATGCCACACAATGATATTAATATCAAATAAATAAATAAATAAATTAAGATATTTCACTAGGCTAGATAAAGGATAGATAATTTAATATTCTTCAAATTCAAGATGACATTTTGTCTATGAAGGGATTTGTTTAGGAGTTATTTGTATATTTTGTATGGATGTGGGTAGGTACTTCTACATAATATTCCTGAAAGATCTGCAATTTCTAGATACTAGAATATAATAATAATACATATGAATCATTTCCAATTTCCAATCTGAAGTCAATACGGCGAATGGTAATATCTTGAAAGGGGGAATTGATTTCACAATAATACATTATTATGATTTTATTGGAAGATATATTACGTAACATTATTATTAATATTTGATAGGTATATTTCTTACTGACTCACTTAGTAACTGTATATTGTTAATTTTACCTACTTAAATACAGTATACACACATAAAATATTTATAGGAAGGAAGAATGTAGCAATAAATTTTTCATCACTACGAAATAATGAAGAGAAATACAAGAGAATCTGAGATACCGAACTCGGCGGGATGCGGCCACTGGATTCACTCGATCGCTCGATGTATTCCAAGACTTTAGCTGGATTAAATCTGACTTACGAACTGGATTTATTTTCCAGCGCCCTTTCAAACGATACCACACATGACCCCACACGACTCATGGATCCCCCTCATATAAACAAACAAAATGAAATAAATCCTGTGATATCCATGATATCTGGATAGGTGAATGTTTCCTAGTATTAGACTGATGAGTTTATATGTCAATCATGAATGATTATAATATGTAGACTCTTCTGGCTGATAATACTGAGAAGTCTCTTGGAAACTCTTGCCTCCGCGTGTAAAAAAAAACCGTTTATTGCACATATCAGAACATTAAGTACATATCTTATGTCTCCGGAGAAAGCTGATCCATTTTTACGCAAAATAGTATTATCACCGAGTATACGTATAATTACGTAATCAGGTGTGGTCGAAAAACTGATTGAAAGATTCTCACACAGTGTAAAAAAAACACAATACAGGTACTCTCTGTTCTCGCCTCTTGATTTGTCCTGACAATTTCACGTTGAAATGTCACTGCCCGTCGACATGACTTATATATGTCTAGCTATACCCATTATAATATTCTAGTGTAGAGAGATTCGCTTCACTGCATCCTGTTCACGCTGCACTGGTTAACATTTCACACTACCCTCCCACACTTCACACACAGCTCCACTACACAATGTATGACCTATGACATTTGTCATAACCTACAACATGCCAATACCTCACTTCTGTCGTGTGTAACCAAAATCTGTGTACTGCTTTTGAATTGCATATGACTTAAATATTCATGGGCGTCGTTCAGGGAGGGGGCAGCTTGCCTCCCATAGAGAAATTATTAATACTTTTACCCACTAAATAAAGAAACTTCACAAAAAATCGCATTAACACATCGTTGTCTCATCATATAATAATTTTTCTAAAATTATTATTTAATTCAATTAAATTTATAATAGTAATAAATTGTTTATTTTCATATGTTAATACAGTGTGACACCCCACTAGGCCATGGCCTGTCTCGGGGTGTCGAAAATTATAATTAATTTACAAACAAACAAACAAAATAGACAAAATAACAATCAACATAATAGATACATAATACATACATATGTATAGATACACACTCATACTAACACACTTAATAACACATATTTCATAAAAAAAATACGCCTGCTGCGCTAGTTTTTACGACCTGTGTTTTTTTATAAGAAAACAATATTCATACTAAACTACGTCACGATGTTTTTCACTCACTACCTATCATTAAAAAAGTTCGTCTGCTGATACATTAGAAAATTATTAAAATTTGAAGAGAAAAATGTAGACGGAGATAATAAAAACTTGGTAAAAAGAGATGAAGTGACGAAATAGTTAAAAGAACCACAAAATCTGATTATCTACCGAACCGCGACGTAGTAAAACACACCCACACAATTTGTGAAGCACTCACCGGTGAAAGTTACTGAAGTTCAGTAAACAGGTGTTTTCCTACACTTGTTTTTGTGGTTATGTGGTGATGTGAATTCTGGTAAAATCAACCGACTACCTAGGTTAAAAGTAGAGACTACACTGAGAAAACAGGCATTGTGAATTTATGCGGAATTCCTCACATTTTATTCGGAATTCAAGATAAAAAAGGGATTGCAGTTCTTACTTATAAGTTATCAGGAAGCGGCGGCCTAATATTATAACAGGCCGCCGCTTCCTGATAACTTCACAGTACGTACTGATATACTATACATTCTCATACGAATAAGTTGACATTTATTCTTGTTAATTTCACAGTACGTACTGATATACTACACATTCTCATACGAATAAGTTGACATTTCTTCTTGTTAATCTCACAGTGCGTACTGATATACTATACATTCTCATACGAATAAGTTGACATTTCTTCCTGATAACTTTACAGTAAGTACTTATAGGTTATTCGCTCTCATACGAATAAGATAGCAAGTCTTCCTGATAATTTGACGGTAGGTGTCAATAGATTATTCGCTCTCATACGAATGCTTTATTAAGTTTTCCTGATAGTTTGTTAGTATTGCGCTAATAATTTATGCGTGCTGTCATGTTGATTATGTTCTACTTACTGATAACCTCTAAGAAGCCCTAATATTCTATCATACTTACTGATAGAATATTGGGGTTTCAAGGTGTGGTTTATCAGCAAATAGAAGGTAACTAACACAACAGCATCGCATAAAGGATTTTAGAAAAATATAACAGAATAATAAGAATATAGGTAAGTACATAATAAGTGCTTGTTTTTTTAATTGGTGAAGGTATATGTTTCGATTTTGAGGTGACATGAAATATAAAAGCAAATATTAAAGTTACAATTATTTGAATTTATTTTCATTAAAAACAAAGAAAAATAAATACACGTATATAATATATAAAACTATGTACACGATTATATACAATACTACTGCACCCCATAAGCAACTGAACGGTTGAGCGGGGTGAATATACCTACACACATAATGGTCCTTGGTGTATAAATATTTTCATATCAACCTTATATACCAAGCATATAATACACCTATATACAAGGTATATAATACCTAAAATACATTTAATATAGTCGTTGGTACATAAATACTGGCAAATTAAGCTTATATACCAAGTATAATACACCTACACACAAGGTATATAATACCTAAAATACATTTAATATAGTCGTTGGTACATAAATACTAGCAAATTGAGCTTGTATACCAAGCATATAATACACCTATATACAAGGTATATAATACCTAAAATACATTTAATATAGTCGTTGGTACATAAATACTAGCAAATTGAGCTTATATACCAAGCATATAATACACCTATATACAAGGTATATAATACCTAAAATACATTTAATATAGTCGTTGGTACATAAATACTAGCAAATTGAGCTTATATACCAAGCATATAATACACCTATATACAAGGTATATAATACCTAAAATACATTTAATATAGTCGTTGGTACATAAATACTAGCAAATTGAGCTTATATACCAAGCATATAATACACCTATATACAAGGTATATAATACCTAAAATACATTTAATATAGTCGTTGGTACATAAATACTAGCAAATTGAGCTTATATACCAAGCATATAATACACCTATATACAAGGTATATAACACCTAAAATACATTTAATATAGTCGTTGGTACATAAATACTAGCAAATTGAGCTTATATACCAAGCATATAATACACCTATATACAAGGTATATAATACCTAAAATACATTTAATATAGTCGTTGGTACATAAATACTAGCAAATTGAGCTTATATACCAAGTATAATACACCTATATACAAGGTATATAATACCTAAAATACATTTAATATAGTCGTTGGTACATAAATACTAGCAAATTGAGCTTATAAACCAAGCATATAATACACCTATATACAAGGTATATAACACCTAAAATACATTTAATATAGTCGTTGGTACATAAATACTAGCAAATTGAGCTTATATACCAAGCATATAATACACCTATATACAAGGTATATAATACCTAAAATACATTTAATATAGTCGTTGGTACATAAATACTAGCAAATTGAGCTTATATACCAAGTATAATACACCTATATACAAGGTATATAATACCTAAAATACATTTAATATAGTCGTTGGTACATAAATACTAGCAAATTGAGCTTATAAACCAAGCATATAATACACCTATATACAAGGTATATAACACCTAAAATACATTTAATATAGTCGTTGGTACATAAATACTAGCAAATTGAGCTTATATACCAAGCATATAATACACCTATATACAAGGTATATAATACCTAAAATACATTTAATATAGTCGTTGGTACATAAATACTAGCAAATTGAGCTTATATACCAACCATATTACACTCATACATAGAAGGTAGATGCATACCTAACATTAAATGAATAAAATAAATTAAGTATGTAAAATAAATAAACAAAATATTTCACAACGCAATCTCTGCCAACCAGCTTTAAGTATGGTGATTGCGTCCTTGTCAAAATCCAACAATAGTGGGTTATGTATCCTCTGGAAGTAAGAGATAACAATACGAATTAGTTGGTTATATACTTAGGTAAGGTTAAATAAATTCTCATAGAGGTTCTTAAACACACATACAAAATAACATGCACACAATACTGACCTTCTGGAGTTGGATAAAGCGATGCTGCTAAAGCATTCATTCCATCATATAAGTATCGTAGACGACCATACTCTCTGCCCAGAGACTCTCGTACGAGTCTGCACTTTTCAATTTAAAATCATTTCGTGGTTTTTCCTCTGCAAGAAACATATAACAGGAATTAGATACGTTTAATTAGATAGGCGCGTTTTGAGTAAAAGGAATCGGAGTGCGTGTATGACAAACTGTATGAGTGTGACGGAAGCTAAGAGTGTGTGTAAGGATAGGGATGTCTGGCGCTCTGTCCTCTCTGCCTACCCTGCAAGGGACGTGGCGTGAGGGTATAGTAGTAGTAGACACGTTATATAGGGTTACACTATGTATATATACATATAAGTAATTTTTTTATAAAGGTCCTTAAACACACACACACAAATTAAAAAAAAGAAACACACAAAACTCACCTTCTGACAAGCTGAATAATGAGATGCTACAGCCTTCAAGGGATAAAACCAAGCACTAAACTTCTTAAAAAATCCCAATATATAGTATACAGTACATAAATTATGTACATTCACTGCACAGTGCACACGAAGACGACCGATAGATCGAGAAAAAACGATAGAATGAATACTGCGGGGAACAAACACAAGAATAATATTTGGTTATGCGTATATCATGATAATGTTGCCTGATAAACTATGATGAAAATGGCATAATATAGTATTAGGAAATACGTCACTAAAACATAACATTTCCTGTACGAATAATTTTACAAGAAATCCCGATAATTCATCGTTACGGATCGACGTAATATTAGTCTTGTCATGATAAAAAGTAGGTAAGAACAATTTGCAATACAGTTATCATGACGTCCTGATAAAATAACACGACATACTAATAATGATGAAGTATTCGGAAATCATTATTGTATTTTTATTAGTAATCGCCCGAATACAACATTCGTCTTCAACATTTTGGACGCATACATTATTATTATAATGTTATTTTATGCGGAACGTAATGATATAATATGATGCTGAATGGATAGATTATAGTGATAGTGATATTTTATTAATCAGACTTGATAATTCATCATGAGGACAAGAATGCAATTTTCTCCGTGTAGGTTGTATTTTAAAGCAGAAACGAAATAATTTACTAATGGGTATTTTTTGACAGTTTAGTTACATTGTACATGAAATCAAAGACAAGATTTTAATATTTTTCATACGGAATCGTGTAATATACATAATATTGCTAACCCAAAAGTAACCGATGTGACGGAAAGGGTCGCTAGCCTTAAATGGATCTAGGCTGGGCATGTTGCCAGGTGCCAAGGCTCCCGATGGACCAAGAAGATAATATAATGGCAGCCAAGAACAAGAAGAAGAAGCGCCGGTAGACCCCAGGCAAGGTGGTCTGACGATATCAGGAAATATGCCGGTGGTGGATGGATGCAGTGTACCCAAGACAGGGAACTGTGGAGGAGCAAAGGGGAGACCTATGTCCAACAATGGACTTGAATGGCTGCAGAAGAAGAAGAACCCAAAAGGAAAACCAAACACAAAACAGTTCACACTTATTCGGATCTTTAATTTAATTTAATTATATTTATTCATACAGTCATAAATACAAAATTTATAGCTTAAAATTAACAACTGCAAATATCTAGAAACTTTAAATTCTGTAACATTAATCGAATTTTCGTAGATATTGTCCGTATTGCTTTATTCTGGAGAACTTTTAAACTCTTAATTTCAGAATCTGTAGCCAAAAATTGTATTGTTGAACAGTAATTTATGAATTATCATGATTCTTCACATGTTTAATAGTATGTATTTTCTCTTAATATAATTACATTTAGATGAAAATTTGATGAATCCAACTCTTTAAGAATGTAATAAATAAATCCTTCTGTCTTCACGATTTTGGTAGGTCGAATTTTAATAATGCCTTTATTTCTATGTAACCACGACAAACAGAAGCATTGTTAAATGAATTTCCTCCAAATAACATCTTCAGTCTTCATCCACTCCAACAGTTGTATTCTCGTTGTTACTTTGCAATTAAGTTCCCCTCGTTCTTCATTCTGTCTCAAAGCTTCACCACACTTACAACCTCTATTATTTGTCAACGACCTCATATTTTATTTTAATACTTATGCCTACCCGTGATAATTTGCGGATGGTTGGTTCAAGACGTTTTTTTTGTTAAATAACGATTACTACTAATTATGCCATAGTCTCTCAACTAATGGATAGTATTTTATTTATCGTATATGGCCAACATCACGCCTATATCTTTTAACATTTGTTATGTCAAAGTGTAAAAAGAAATGTTAAAACCGCAGAGTGAACTGCTTGTCAGAGACTTAAATCTAGATTTCTTATGTATTGTATTGCTTCGTCGCTAAGGGTTAGGAAGTCTGATGCATTGCCACTGTACGTTCTGAGTGCACACCCGGTAACTATGTGTTGAATGGTCTTCCTGTCGGCTCCGCAATCGCATTCAGGAGAATCTCGACATCCACACTTGTTGGAAGAAACAGTGTAAGATTGGCACATTATTACTACTACCACTTCGCTCCTCAAAGTTTCTCAAGGGAACACCGGGAGGCCACAAGGATCCTTTTTTCCATGTCACGCTACGTCACTATTCAGATACTCACTATTCACTTTCAGTATGAACAAATATGGGGACTGCACTACACTCCATATCAATTTTAAATACTTACGCGCCATCTTGTATAAATGGTTACTTATTTATTTATTTCAATTTGTGTTTTCTATTAAACTAGGTCCCTAACTTTATGAATTCAGCAGGTACGATTCAAAGTTTGTAAAAATTCTAAATTTTAAAAATGTAGTATAATTGGAGCATTGTGGCAGAATATTTCTAGACGTTAGTTGAAATGTGTTAAATTCCGTACACATTTGAATGACTTGCAATAATTACCACGGTCACGCGTTACATTCATTCCCGGTTACGACTAGAATTATATAAGGGGATGAGTATTACAAACTGTGAAACTACTGACTAAATGATAAATGGCAAGAAATGAAAAATGAAGAGAAAAAATTGCAAAACTGAAAACATGATGAATATTATGTGAGCTTGTAGTGGCGCCAGTAATCCAATACATTTTTTGTGTTTGATTAAGATGGTAGAGTATTTTCAAGACTAGCTTTAGCCCGTAAAAAATGTCACTGTTTGCGGGGTAGTCAGAGAGAACAAATCACCAGACCCTGTTCTTACACTATATATATTTCAAGTTGCAAGTTTGTACGTTTATTCTAATGGTAAATTAAAATTATATTTAGCATAGAAATTTTCATTTTGCTTACTAACACTTTTAACCAGAATATTCGCCAAATCAAATTATCAAAAAGATGCAAATTTAATACAAAGGAGCTCGTCGTCTATCGATGAGTGCTCAAAACATTTTGTAGACTCGTATAATGTCAATGAATACCAAGGGTTCTGAAGAATTATTTCAAATATTATGTCAAAAATGTGGTTTTATCCGAAAAACTCTCGACTGTTTGTAACTGAGAGCGCTTAGTTATCCTAACAGATATACAGCAAAGATGGACTTTCCATCAGGCTTATGACTGATCGTCGGCTGGTTTAATGTGATGACTTTACACTCAAGTAACATTCACAAATTCCAGTCTATCCATCTGCTGCGGGCGGGAATCGAATCCAGACCTCCGACCTGACAAGCCGGATTTCTTACACTGTGCTATGATGGTTGATAGTTGAGTCGAGAAGAAAAATGTGTGTATTACAACATCTTGCAAAATTTGCCACGCCCCCGTGCGTTACATTCTTACCCAATTTTCACCAGAATTATGTAAGTTGATAAGAAGATGGCAGATAAAAAATACAGTTCATGAAGAGTAATTCTCTCACTTTAAAACTAATCTGAAATTTTATCTCTATTTGGAGGTAAATCCCCAAGAGAAATTTCCAGTTCTTGTATATTTTTTTGTACAAAGCTTTTTTACTTTATCTCCACACACCAAACAATTTACTTTTTTCTGTAAAATATATAAAAGATCCTTTTATAAAGTCTCTATCAAAGTAGTCCAAATGGATTCGTAAATACCTAATTTGTAAATATTTAAGTTTCAAAAGATGCCTACTTAAAGTAAACAAATTTTCACCTACCAAAATATTTTGAGTGAAAATTTAGTAGGCATTTACGTAGTTCCAAAAACTGAAAGGCACGCAACAATCCATGGAAAGACAAACGCTCATTGTACACTGAGAAAACAGGCATTGTGAATTTATGCGGAATTCCTCACATTTTATTCGGAATTCAAGATAAAAAAGGGATTGCAGTTCTTACTTATAAGTTATCAGGAAGCGGCGGCCTAATATTATAACAGGCCGCCGCTTCCTGATAACTTCACAGTACGTACTGATATACTATACATTCTCATACGAATAAGTTGACATTTATTCTTGTTAATTTCACAGTACGTACTGATATACTACACATTCTCATACGAATAAGTTGACATTTCTTCTTGTTAATCTCACAGTGCGTACTGATATACTATACATTCTCATACGAATAAGTTGACATTTCTTCCTGATAACTTTACAGTAAGTACTTATAGGTTATTCGCTCTCATACGAATAAGATAGCAAGTCTTCCTGATAATTTGACGGTAGGTGTCAATAGATTATTCGCTCTCATACGAATGCTTTATTAAGTTTTCCTGATAGTTTGTTAGTATTGCGCTAATAATTTATGCGTGCTGTCATGTTGATTATGTTCTACTTACTGATAACCTCTAAGAAGCCCTAATATTCTATCATACTTACTGATAGAATATTGGGGTTTCAAGGTGTGGTTTATCAGCAAATAGAAGGTAACTAACACAACAGCATCGCATAAAGGATTTTAGAAAAATATAACAGAATAATAAGAATATAGGTAAGTACATAATAAGTGCTTGTTTTTTTAATTGGTGAAGGTATATGTTTCGATTTTGAGGTGACATGAAATATAAAAGCAAATATTAAAGTTACAATTATTTGAATTTATTTTCATTAAAAACAAAGAAAAATAAATACACGTATATAATATATAAAACTATGTACACGATTATATACAATACTACTGCACCCCATAAGCAACTGAACGGTTGAGCGGGGTGAATATACCTACACACATAATGGTCCTTGGTGTATAAATATTTTCATATCAACCTTATATACCAAGCATATAATACACCTATATACAAGGTATATAATACCTAAAATACATTTAATATAGTCGTTGGTACATAAATACTGGCAAATTAAGCTTATATACCAAGTATAATACACCTACACACAAGGTATATAATACCTAAAATACATTTAATATAGTCGTTGGTACATAAATACTAGCAAATTGAGCTTGTATACCAAGCATATAATACACCTATATACAAGGTATATAATACCTAAAATACATTTAATATAGTCGTTGGTACATAAATACTAGCAAATTGAGCTTATATACCAAGCATATAATACACCTATATACAAGGTATATAATACCTAAAATACATTTAATATAGTCGTTGGTACATAAATACTAGCAAATTGAGCTTATATACCAAGCATATAATACACCTATATACAAGGTATATAATACCTAAAATACATTTAATATAGTCGTTGGTACATAAATACTAGCAAATTGAGCTTATATACCAAGCATATAATACACCTATATACAAGGTATATAATACCTAAAATACATTTAATATAGTCGTTGGTACATAAATACTAGCAAATTGAGCTTATATACCAAGCATATAATACACCTATATACAAGGTATATAATACCTAAAATACATTTAATATAGTCGTTGGTACATAAATACTAGCAAATTGAGCTTATATACCAAGCATATAATACACCTATATACAAGGTATATAACACCTAAAATACATTTAATATAGTCGTTGGTACATAAATACTAGCAAATTGAGCTTATATACCAAGCATATAATACACCTATATACAAGGTATATAATACCTAAAATACATTTAATATAGTCGTTGGTACATAAATACTAGCAAATTGAGCTTATATACCAAGTATAATACACCTATATACAAGGTATATAATACCTAAAATACATTTAATATAGTCGTTGGTACATAAATACTAGCAAATTGAGCTTATATACCAAGCATATAATACACCTATATACAAGGTATATAATACCTAAAATACATTTAATATAGTCGTTGGTACATAAATACTAGCAAATTGAGCTTATATACCAAGCATATAATACACCTATATACAAGGTATATAATACCTAAAATACATTTAATATAGTCGTTGGTACATAAATACTAGCAAATTGAGCTTATATACCAAGCATATAATACACCTATATACAAGGTATATAATACCTAAAATACATTTAATATAGTCGTTGGTACATAAATACTAGCAAATTGAGCTTATATACCAAGCATATAATACACCTATATACAAGGTATATAATACCTAAAATACATTTAATATAGTCGTTGGTACATAAATACTAGCAAATTGAGCTTATATACCAAGCATATAATACACCTATATACAAGGTATATAATACCTAAAATACATTTAATATAGTCGTTGGTACATAAATACTAGCAAATTGAGCTTATATACCAAGCATATAATACACCTATATACAAGGTATATAATACCTAAAATACATTTAATATAGTCGTTGGTACATAAATACTAGCAAATTGAGCTTATATACCAAGCATATAATACACCTATATACAAGGTATATAATACCTAAAATACATTTAATATAGTCGTTGGTACATAAATACTAGCAAATTGAGCTTATATACCAAGCATATAATACACCTATATACAAGGTATATAATACCTAAAATACATTTAATATAGTCGTTGGTACATAAATACTAGCAAATTGAGCTTATATACCAAGCATATAATACACCTATATACAAGGTATATAATACCTAAAATACATTTAATATAGTCGTTGGTACATAAATACTAGCAAATTGAGCTTATATACCAAGCATATAATACACCTATATACAAGGTATATAATACCTAAAATACATTTAATATAGTCGTTGGTACATAAATACTAGCAAATTGAGCTTATATACCAAGCATATAATACACCTATATACAAGGTATATAATACCTAAAATACATTTAATATAGTCGTTGGTACATAAATACTAGCAAATTGAGCTTATATACCAAGCATATAATACACCTATATACAAGGTATATAATACCTAAAATACATTTAATATAGTCGTTGGTACATAAATACTAGCAAATTGAGCTTATATACCAAGCATATAATACACCTATATACAAGGTATATAATACCTAAAATACATTTAATATAGTCGTTGGTACATAAATACTAGCAAATTGAGCTTATATACCAAGCATATAATACACCTATATACAAGGTATATAATACCTAAAATACATTTAATATAGTCGTTGGTACATAAATACTAGCAAATTGAGCTTATATACCAAGCATATAATACACCTATATACAAGGTATATAATACCTAAAATACATTTAATATAGTCGTTGGTACATAAATACTAGCAAATTGAGCTTATATACCAAGCATATAATACACCTATATACAAGGTATATAATACCTAAAATACATTTAATATAGTCGTTGGTACATAAATACTAGCAAATTGAGCTTATATACCAAGCATATAATACACCTATATACAAGGTATATAATACCTAAAATACATTTAATATAGTCGTTGGTACATAAATACTAGCAAATTGAGCTTATATACCAAGCATATAATACACCTATATACAAGGTATATAATACCTAAAATACATTTAATATAGTCGTTGGTACATAAATACTAGCAAATTGAGCTTATATACCAAGCATATAATACACCTATATACAAGGTATATAATACCTAAAATACATTTAATATAGTCGTTGGTACATAAATACTAGCAAATTGAGCTTATATACCAAGCATATAATACACCTATATACAAGGTATATAACACCTAAAATACATTTAATATAGTCGTTGGTACATAAATACTAGCAAATTGAGCTTATATACCAAGCATATAATACACCTATATACAAGGTATATAATACCTAAAATACATTTAATATAGTCGTTGGTACATAAATACTAGCAAATTGAGCTTATATACCAAGTATAATACACCTATATACAAGGTATATAATACCTAAAATACATTTAATATAGTCGTTGGTACATAAATACTAGCAAATTGAGCTTATAAACCAAGCATATAATACACCTATATACAAGGTATATAACACCTAAAATACATTTAATATAGTCGTTGGTACATAAATACTAGCAAATTGAGCTTATATACCAAGCATATAATACACCTATATACAAGGTATATAATACCTAAAATACATTTAATATAGTCGTTGGTACATAAATACTAGCAAATTGAGCTTATATACCAACCATATTACACTCATACATAGAAGGTAGATGCATACCTAACATTAAATGAATAAAATAAATTAAGTATGTAAAATAAATAAACAAAATATTTCACAACGCAATCTCTGCCAACCAGCTTTAAGTATGGTGATTGCGTCCTTGTCAAAATCCAACAATAGTGGGTTATGTATCCTCTGGAAGTAAGAGATAACAATACGAATTAGTTGGTTATATACTTAGGTAAGGTTAAATAAATTCTCATAGAGGTTCTTAAACACACATACAAAATAACATGCACACAATACTGACCTTCTGGAGTTGGATAAAGCGATGCTGCTAAAGCATTCATTCCATCATATAAGTATCGTAGACGACCATACTCTCTGCCCAGAGACTCTCGTACGAGTCTGCACTTTTCAATTTAAAATCATTTCGTGGTTTTTCCTCTGCAAGAAACATATAACAGGAATTAGATACGTTTAATTAGATAGGCGCGTTTTGAGTAAAAGGAATCGGAGTGCGTGTATGACAAACTGTATGAGTGTGACGGAAGCTAAGAGTGTGTGTAAGGATAGGGATGTCTGGCGCTCTGTCCTCTCTGCCTACCCTGCAAGGGACGTGGCGTGAGGGTATAGTAGTAGTAGACACGTTATATAGGGTTACACTATGTATATATACATATAAGTAATTTTTTTATAAAGGTCCTTAAACACACACACACAAATTAAAAAAAAGAAACACACAAAA
Source organism: Ceraclea dissimilis (assembly GCA_963576895.1). Lineage (NCBI taxonomy): Eukaryota > Metazoa > Arthropoda > Insecta > Trichoptera > Leptoceridae > Ceraclea > Ceraclea dissimilis. The sequence continues at coordinate 437,035 of OY756367.1, read as the reverse complement.
CTCACCTTCTGACAAGCTGAATAATGAGATGCTACAGCCTTCAAGGGATAAAACCAAGCACTAAACTTCTTAAAAAATCCCAATATATAGTATACAGTACATAAATTATGTACATTCACTGCACAGTGCACACGAAGACGACCGATAGATCGAGAAAAAACGATAGAATGAATACTGCGGGGAACAAACACAAGAATAATATTTGGTTATGCGTATATCATGATAATGTTGCCTGATAAACTATGATGAAAATGGCATAATATAGTATTAGGAAATACGTCACTAAAACATAACATTTCCTGTACGAATAATTTTACAAGAAATCCCGATAATTCATCGTTACGGATCGACGTAATATTAGTCTTGTCATGATAAAAAGTAGGTAAGAACAATTTGCAATACAGTTATCATGACGTCCTGATAAAATAACACGACATACTAATAATGATGAAGTATTCGGAAATCATTATTGTATTTTTATTAGTAATCGCCCGAATACAACATTCGTCTTCAACATTTTGGACGCATACATTATTATTATAATGTTATTTTATGCGGAACGTAATGATATAATATGATGCTGAATGGATAGATTATAGTGATAGTGATATTTTATTAATCAGACTTGATAATTCATCATGAGGACAAGAATGCAATTTTCTCCGTGTATGTGCGAGTTTGACTAAGTCTGAAGTAGGCAAGACACATCTTCTTCTTCATCAGCCTTGGTCCCTCCACTGCTGGATTTAGGCCTCTTCCATTTGTTTCCAGTCTTTTCTATCCCTCGCCTTTCTGACCCGCTGCCTACCCGCTGCAACCGAGGTCATGTCGTCCGCCCATCTTTTCTGAAGCCTTCCGACACCTCTTCTGTTTTCCCATGGCCTCCACTTTACGAGTCTGGGTGTCCATCTATTTTCGTTTTGCCTCGCTATGTGCCCTTCCCATTGGAATTTAAGTTTAACTTTTGGCGACTTCTTTGGGTGAAGGACATTGTTTCTACTCCATATTTCATCACGAGCAGAACACATCGCAAGAACAAATGCTGACATACGAATACGCAGAATAATAGAGCAGATGCCATGTGCGTACAAAAGAGATGTTGGAGAGCCATAAAGAAGATGTAACTTGATACGAGGTAGAACATGGATGAAAAAAGCTAGTGATAGAAAGGAGTGCGAATGTTTGGAAGAGGCTTATATCGGAATGATCGAGGCTGAAGAAGAAGTAGTAGTTAATGCATACAGACCTATATAATTTTTCATTAGCTACGAGTACATGACTTAATAGAGGGAATGATTGAGAGAACAAACCACAGGGGGTGCCCCCGATGGCAGTACCTAGACCGGGTGTACGAGGACATGAACTGCGCCATATATGTCGAGCAGAAGAGAGCTGCGAGAGACAGAGAAGAGTGGAGAACAAGATGCAGGAATTTGCTGCAAACCAATCCACAGGACTGAAACTAGAGAAGAAGACGAGTACATCAAATATTAAAATTGCCTAGAAATGCCACTAAAAATAGACATAATATTTTAGCAAAGTATTATTTATAAACGTAATTTTCATGACATTTAGTGAGACAAGTTGTTGTCACTCAAAGTTTTATACTAGGTACAAAAAAAGCTCGAAAAGGGAGTCGTGAGAAATTGATAATATAACCAACAACTGCGTAGCCTTTAATAAATTAAAACAAACAAAATAAGATTGACATCAACTTATTTAATTTCCAGCGAAAGCTTTGATATAAAACAGTCAGACCTTTGTGTATCTTTACATTTAAACTGACATAAAAACACAAAGAAATATTCAGCTATGAGAATATCAATAACAATAAACAATAAACAATGGACAGTGAGACATCACAGGACACATTATAATAATCGTGAAAGCCAGAATTCCTCCAATTAATTGGACTCCCACAATATAATGGACGTAACATTTAGAAAGCTGGGAATTTTCGCTCGCATCAACTTGTAAATTATATGTTTTTGTCACTTTGGTCAACTTTCATCGTTTAAATTATTCACGACAACTTTATCCCAAAACACAAGTCTAACTGTAAGCAGAAAAATTTAAGTAATTACATACACACATCACATTTTATATGATAGTTAATAATAAAAATAGACTATTTATAAACCGCCGTTTTGAGGGTATTCCCACCTCAAGGGCGCTTTGTATTCCCACTCCCTATGTTGTTGGGAAGGATTTCTTAAATAAATGTGTTTTTAATAAGCCTTTGAACCCGGTTAACGTTTGTGTCTGTCCGATGTCTACACATGAAGTCCATTGCAGGCTGAAGGACCTGCTACAATAAATGCGCGGCTAAAATATCCAGGTTTTCGCGTTTCGGTTTAGGACTTCTTAGTTCCTACGGACGCAAGTGTACTTAATCGTTTTTGTCCCGAAATCAGTTTTACATACTTTGTAGATTATGATTATTCAGAATACATTTCTAGAGCAAAGATAGAACAGTACCCATGGGCTTTAAAAATATGAAATAACTATGACAAATATGGAGAAAAATGACAAAACAACATGTGCGAGTATGCAATAGTGGTTGCATAAAATCCAAGCGTAGACCAGTTGAGCACCAAAAGATACCTATTAAAATACCTAGTTTAAATATTGGAAAGCGTTATTGAATAGTGACACTTCCTACAACCAAAGGATTGAAGGAGTGGGGAAAGTGGTGATATGTATAAATCGATATTAGTGTCGAACCCATAGTTTTCGGTGTCGATAAGATGAATAGTGACGCTCCCGACCCCGGTTGAAATCGGAAGGGCTGATATACTGCAGTCAAATAAAAAACTGTAAATCTACCCTTTCTGCCTTTTACCAAAATATGCGCATCAGAGAAGTCGTGGGCAATGGCAAAAAATAAAACAATGTCGAACATTTTTTTTTAAATAACAACATAATGGTTTTAACGAAAAAAATATATTTCAGTCATGCTTCGTCATTGGAATAATAAATACCTTCCCACGTAAAGCTGCGTCATCTAGTAATTTCGCTTTGAAAGCAAGCTGTTTATCTTTCACAAAATGAGATACAAAAAGCCTTGTTGATTTTTCGAAAGCAATTATTGACATTCAACACACTGTAAGTTCAAATAATATAGTTTGTAAGCTTTTGCGATTCATTATTAAAAATGTTATGAAACAATATTAATATTGAAAATACAGTAGTATATTTTAGTGGTGTGCAGTAGCGACATTTTTTACAGTCGAAATAATCGGAGTTATAATTACAATAGAATAAGTACAATCAGTTGCAATAAGCGACGCGAATAATCGAAGTAGAATCGATTAATCGTAACACGCTATTTTTTAAACAACGCATGGATAACGTATCTAAAAAATTATTTTATTTTATTTTTCACAGCGCAACATTTAAACTATTATTTTTGCACGATTGGATTATTATTTTGAAGTCGATGGTTGTTATGATTAATGTACGCGAGGCAATAAATTGCTCCACTCACGGCAATTTCACGTCACAATGACGCAATATACTTGATGTTGTCGAGACGTCACTGTGATACGATATTGCCGGTAGTGGAGCAATTAATTGTCTCGTGTATATAAATCGAACCTTCAATGGACAATTTAGAGGCGATTATTTGTGTAAGTCGAATAGAAAGTTCCTGCGATTGTTGTTGGGTAGGTTTATCATGTTCATTGATTTTATTCGAATAAAATCGAAGCGTTGCGTTGTTTACCTTGCTATCGATATAATCGAATGTGCTATCGAATGTGCACATCACTAGTTTGTTTAACCTAGTTTGTCGTAGAAGTGAAAACTGATATTATTACAGAGGATGGATTTCTCTGAAATTTTAAATTTTATAAAGTAGTGATAGACTATAAACTAATTTTATAATAACACTGTGAAAATAAAAAGGAATTATTGAGAGATAATATTACTTTTATTTATAATATTTATATTTCATCTCCATACTAAAAATTCTGCATTATTTTTTCAGAAACAGAATATCGTATTAACACGAGAAAACGTTAGTTTAAGATACCTTAATATTGAAGGCCCCTCCTCACACTCGAATAACACAGGCGACGGTTAAGCGCCTTTTTTTTCGCTCTTTCAGCCCAAAGTAACTCAGACGGCCCCAGGGTTAGCCGGAAGGGCACCCCCCAGCAAAACCGTCCGGAATAACACCTTCAATATCCCTGCTACAAGGAGGATAACCAATAATGAGCTACATTACATAATATCATTAAGATACCTAAAGGTGGCTTCCCATGGTCCATGATATTGCAGACGGACGTAGTATTTTCTATAATCCCTTTAATATAATGCACAGTGAAAAGCAAACTTAAGACTACCGTTGAAATATGAGGAAAATAAAAATCGTTTATATGTACGTGAAATTATTATTGCTTTTTGAGGGCGATTTAACAAATTCAATACGGGAAATATTTTTTTATTAAATTAGCCGACGATTAGTCATAAGCTTGATGGAAAGTCCATTCTTTGCTGTATATATGTTGCAATAACTAATTGTTTTATTCAACTAGGACATGTCCTCACAAAAGATAAATTGTAATTTTCAAAATTAGTCTTGTAGCAATACATTTTATAAATAGGTTCGCAACTCTTTAGGATAAAACAACTTTTGATGTCAAAGTAAGAAACTGTTTTGCCCACTGAATCCATAACCGATTCCCCATTCTTTGTATTCATAACCTTTCACAAACATGTCTCCAGCTGACGCTCTTAGAATATAATAATACCCATACATAATATGAACTCTCCTAGCTGACCACATTTCACGAGATGAAAATAATATTTCTCTACAGATAGAACAAAGAACCATTTTGTTATAACCTGAATTACAGTATCACTCTGTGGATGTATTCTATCTTTAGATAGATGTATATTTGTCTACAGTTATGTAATGTTATAGGTAGTAGATATACATACTACTCGTTGTCACAAATAAAACCCGTTGTAGATAAGAGTTTATGCTATTCTATTTTTACACGCTTTCATTAAAATTTCATTTTTGTTGTTTATACAAGGTTTTATTTATCTTCACACTGGTTTTAACTTTTTGTGTGTGCGCAAACCTTGCAACAACTTCCTGACTACTTGTATACCTAAAACTTTGCAAACGTACGTAAACTCGGTGAAAATACAATTCTGTGCAAAAATGGATTAGCTTTCTCTAGATACAAAAATAAAATAAAAGCGTTTCAGGGAGATACGAGGGTCATGTGTGAAAGGGCGTTGGAAAAGATATTCAGATCGTTATCAGATTTTGTCCAGCTCAAGCCTTGGAAGACATCGAGCGATCGAAAGGATCCAGTCATCGTATATCGTACTAGAACTCGTATCTTTTTACAAATTTTGATTCCATTCTTGGTGGGAGGCGCCATTGGATTAGTTCTAGTATGTTAAGTCTTAAATCTTGTTTTTTTTTTTTAATTACGGTTACAATTAACGCTTTTACTCTATTTATCTACCGTTGTTGGTGTCTGAAATTTTCTTCGTAACTTTCCAATTTCCCAGCACTTTGGTGACAATTTAAAATTGTAGTGGTGTTTTATCGCAAACACACTTCAGTTGTTAATGAACATATTTTTTATGGAGAAATGAGTGAGTTCTTCGGAAGTTTTTCACGACTACATTATTTTTATATTACCTATTTATAGCTAAGAACTTTGCTGAGAAAATTGTTTAGTTATTCAAAAGGATGTAAAAATAAATATCTTCTATAAATAGAGTAGAAATAAAAGTTGCGTAAAGTTTTGTATGGACTGCTGGAAGCTACGCTGCTACGACGGGCTGCAGGCTACATGCTACGCTAAGCTGTGTGGTCCTGCATTTAAAAGCACAACGACGTTACGCCATCCCAACCAGTGACCCAGCTGAAGTTATTACCGCTAGTAGGTCAGAAGGTCACTACTGTTCTGTTCTGTTTTTCTCAACTCTCATACACATTACACATACACATACACGTATCTCTATTTACATTACTGGAAATTTCATTGAATGACCAGAAAAGAGAATTTATTATGTGAGTACTACATACGTCGTTATTTGCTGTTAAAGTGAGTTTATAGGATTTTCGGTTCTTAAAAATATGCACTAACAACTGTTTTAATGCAAATTTGGTTACTACCGTAATTTATTGTTTTAAATTTATTAATTTATTCTTAATATAGCTTATAAAACAACTAGGTACAACCTGTATTTGGGTCAATCCCACAAATGGGTAACATATTGAAACAGAAAAGAAATAGCACAAAATAAAATAAAATAGATTAAAGAAAATAAAATAACCAAAAAAAAGATCAAATTATATAAAACAAGGATAAAATAAAATAGTAAGTTAAGTTGAGGGGTATCGTAATCTGAGATGAGATAAAATAAAATAAAGCTTGATAGATAACTGGTCCATAAGCAGAGCTGATAACTCGCTCAACTGTTAATCCGATAGGGGAGGGCTCAATCCCCAATGCCGACTCTCCCTACTTCACGATACAATCTTTTCCAGCTAACTGTGAAATGTGCATCAACTTTGGTTTATTTCAATAAACTCTGATTCATGAAAAAGATTCAATTCGAAAGATATACCTATATAATGATAGACGTACATGGCACTCTTCCTACTGTGCTACTGCATTATAGGATAAATATACCAGAATAATCTTGATGGAAAGTCCATCCTTTGCTGTACATCGTTGTGATAACTACTTGTTATTTCAACTACGACATGTAAAATATCCAATGTTTCTCACAAAATAAAAATTGTGATTTTCAAAAAACATTGTGGAAAAGAATTCTCTTAATTCATATTTCTTGTTAAAATATTTTAACAGGGTGAGAAATAACACCAGAGATAATAATTTTTCTTTCATGTTATTTTGGAAACAGTTTTGTATTTTTAACAATTGCAATAATAATATTATTTTCAAAATACTTTGCTAAAAGTTTCAGACAAAATATTATTTGGTCCACTTCTTTCTTTTGTGCGAGTTTTAATTCTATTCCCGGACTTACAGTTTTATGTAAAGAAAATGTATTTATAGATCAGTAATAGTAATAGGGACGATCCACAGTGCGACTGTGGACACCCGAAGCAAACCATGCAGCACATCTTGCGTGATTGCCCCATACGTGGAGGACGGAGGTGTCTACTATTTGTATGAGATAAAGCAGCGCAGTATTACATAATACTGAATATTGAAATAGGATTCCTAGTCTAGTTAGGTTTGGCTGATGAGAACAGGAGAACATCGTGTTCAGTTCATTATAGTGCATCATACTATCTGCATACAATATGATGGTAGAGACGGAATAATAAGGATAACAATATGAAATTGAATACGTCTCAAAGGAGTACAGTATGATAATATTAAATTTGCATTTCTAGAAGCTCCCAGTGCAATCCGCACTAATTGGGTATTTGCTCAAGAAATAATGAAAGTCACGTGCATAGAAATCGACCCTACAAGATCCCTCTTCAACTTATCCCTGGTCAACTTGATGATCTCTCACGGTTGTACAGTGTACACCTGTGTCCTAATAAAGTAACCTTATAAACAAATCCTCAACAATTGCACCATCATCACCATGCGAGGCTCTTTGATCGTTTGCTTATCACTCAGTATTCTGTCACTGTTTTATTTATTTTTTGTAGATGGCTTAATAGTTTAATCAGGGAATATAGTTGATAGTTTTATCAGAGAATAAAAATATCAGTGTATTATAACTACATGTGTACAAGTCATATACCAATTAATAGTTGTGACATAATAATATTTTCATGTGAATAAATTGGCACGATTCGTTAGGCACAACACACTTGTACTACAAATAGTCGAGGCTCAAGGACAACCAGAACATTCCTATATGTGGGTAGGTGTTGGGAACTATATGGTGGTGTAGTAATATCTGCTACTGCACTTCGTTACCTCATGACCCACTTCTCACATTTGAAATACACCCACCCTAGTTCACAAACTCCACACAATATCTCCACTGAATCATATTACATGTATTATTTCCCAGAAGATCCGTGAAAACTTGTGTATGGCGCAGCATGTAAGTATAACCTATCAACTCAGTTTAAGATATTATCTTTCCATTTCGAATTTGGGTGAGTGGAAAATATAAAAGACACCCAATATTTTCAAAGATTTTAGAAAATTAAGAGTTATACCGACATTTCAAAAATTTATAAAAACGGGAGATCTTATAGGTATCTCGACAACCGTTACTAAATATTCTTTGAAACAAAATAGGGTAGATGCATTGAACATGTATCTAGGGAAAAACCGTAAAATATTTTTTATATCTTGTATAGATTTCTCAAAAAAAAAAGAAAAACACCTCTGATCTTTTTTCCGAAAGACGGAAACTCGTTACCCGAAAGTCGCGTAGTAAATTTTTTTACCAAAGGCAGTACACTGAACAGTGAACATTAACAGCCAATCTAAGTACACAATAAAGCAAATTGTTAACAACATTATAGTATTTGCAGCCACGTGAATTTTCCGGTTAATTAGAGACCAAAACACACTGCTGGATGACTGTTAGGAACATGGTCCTTCATATGAAAACCCTGAGTTCAAATCTTGCAAATTTTTGAGAATATATTTGTTATATCAGAACAATATGGGAAGATATGATTATACATAGTAGGCATCTCCCAAAACCGCTCTGAGGGGTGGAGCCTCGTGAACCTCCTGCTCCCTTCCTGAACCTTCCCTAAGTGAACTCAATAGTAGTTGAAGTATTTCACACTTGAATAGAAAACTGATTCACCTTAAATTTATTTCTACAACATTTTTGTAGAAGTTAGAATTAGATTATTTCCAGGCTAGATACCCATGTACCAATTTACACTGCAAACATTTCTGTCCAAATACAAATACATAATACGTGCACATTCTCACAGCTCTTTACATAACAACACAGTGTTTACTTAAAGTAACGCAAAAGAAAATGTGAATCAGTTCCATTAAAAGAAAAGAACTGTATTAATTCCGACAATTCAGACCGGGCACATGCCATTGTGGATCCACAGACGAAGACACCAGTAGGAGTGTCGAAACATTGATCAAGTTTATCCACACACGGTTCACCCGAAAATCAAGAAACAATGTCAATCGCACACCGTGAAAACCTTCAACATTTACTGACCGGGCACATGGTTGTCGCAGTTGAATGAGGCCAGTCTTTCGAGCGGGAGGTACCAGATTCACACCCCGGTGCTAGCGATGTATTTTACACTTTGCGATACAGGCTTCTAGGCTAGTGCAAAGTGTGCAGAAAAGTGTTTGGGTTTGTGTATGTAAGCCCATCAGATCCTCTTAACAAAAATATATTTAAACAGTTTAAAGTATATGAAATCAAGTAAGGAAGCTAGTTTATAATCTGGTTCACCTCAAGGTTTTGGAGTCACAGGCTCGTATACCAGTCGCCGAACAAACCCTTTTTTATTGATTATTTTCTCCCGTTAGTAGATTACAGTATAAATAAAAGAAGTGTCCCATTTCATGATTTTTCAGAGATTTATTTCTATTTATCAAAAAAAAAAGAAAAAAATAGAGAAAATATTTAGATACTTTAGGAAATATATTACCTGCTTTACCCAACAAAAAACATGTACCTTCAACTATTTACGATCTAACCAAATTTGATAATATTATATAATAATAGTTACTACTTGCTGAGTTTCGCAGTAGAGCAGTGTCAATAATGGTGAACAGTTAATCTTCAACAGTTGATCTTATTTAACACGTCAATACCGTTGATATAAAAGTATATTGTCTGCTAACCTTAATCCACGCCAATCCTGGAGTGAGTATGTAAATATTCGACGCACGAGAAGAAAACTCCCGCGCGTATTAGCCGGTCAACAATAGTATTAATATAAACACAAAAATGAACGACTGTGCACCTACTGCTATTAATCCCCGGTTAACAGAAGCGGCTGTTGACCGGTGACCAATGATATCGCGAGATTCATTAGCATTACGCGCGGGACTTTAATGGGAAATCTTCCAAAATTGATCAGCAACGAAACGACCATTTTAACATTAGCAGTTAACGATAACTAATAATCGAGGTTAACATTAGCATTTGTTAAAGTTAACTAGTGTAAACGCCCACCACTACTTTGCAGTAAACTTCTACATAGGTATATGTGTACAGATAGGGTTCCTTTTTCCCCGCGAATGTTCGCAATAACTTTAAAAAGTACATTTACTTTAGGGGACCCCTGTAGTTTTATGGGGACCTACCTACTTTGTGTTCGTTCTCGGAAAGCGCAGCTTGTGAAATAAATTCAGAGCAGAGAAATTATTCTGGGGTTCGTTCTGGATCCGTTAAAATTCACTCAGTGATTCGCTCGATTATTTATGATTCCATTGTTCTCCGTTCTATCATCGGTGCGAGTCAACTCGTTGTAGGATTCAACCTGTTCTATGTGCACAGTAGACACGCTCGGTTGTTGCGAATAACACCCAACTATTTTGTTAGGTGACATTCGCTTGCCATAGATAATAGAGTGGTCCGCACGTGCTGTTCACTCACTCTTATTAACACGCTATATGTCTACTAAATAAGAGTTTTGTGATATCGCTATATCAATGTATATCTATGTATCAACTCACTCTTGTTTGTATTCTCATTTCTCTATCTCTGTTTGACAATTCCAATTGAAACAATCACCCAAATGCGTTCTGCTTCATGCGATTATCGCTCATTGACTCGCTGAGTGAAAATAACGGATCCAGAACGACCCCCTGTACATGAATGTTAAGGTGGTTGGCACGCGAACAAACAAAATGTGACGTATTCAGTGGCTTCTGGCGGTATTCCAAAACTCTGGAGTATTTCCAGTACCTTGCAGTACCTTGGTAAAGGATTTATCAAGGGAATTCCACGCATTCTCTTCACAAACAGCTTTACTTTTCAGCATACAAGATTTAACCCAGGTATGCCCATAGCTTTCCTACTTAAAATTATTAATTTCTTTATTATTTTTCAATGACTAACACATAAACAAAATAATATTCTATTTTTTTATTTTATCTTTTTTCAGGCCATCCTACATATAGGACATTGGGAACATAAGATACTACAATTTTTATTTAATTTTATATGGAGTGATAGAAAACTTTTCACGTGCACCACAAAATTATTTTGCTCCTACTACATCTAGTTTTGTTTTTTTTGTACGATATGCCTCACATCTGGTCCGTTTATCTTGAGGTATTACCAAGTGGTCCAGTATTTTGTACAGCTGGTCTTCGTTTTTCATTCCGGTAAATTTTATCACACACAATTAACGTATGAACATCACAAGTATACATCGGGAAAAGGAATGCCACTAACTGAATAGGGGCAATAAAACCCTACTAATTTTTGAAATTCCATAGACGGCTCGTGAGCAAAAGTATTATTTTTCTTCGTATTTAAATTACAGGGGTTTCCATCTTACCCCGAATTCTGTACAAACATCAATATCTATAGGGGAATAAAACAATAAGTGAAGTGTAAGCAAAAAAATCCAAGAAACTTGTATCTGCGTGCATTATGCAGGTAGTATTTACAAAATTTGAGTAAATAAACTGTACAATAGTTTTGTTCACTCTACGTCCCCGCACATCCCAGGTACCTAGGGCATTGAATCTCCCGATGTATAGTAACTACACTCATAAGATAGTACCAAGAAAGTACAAAAATTTACTCGTGTGACTCATCGTGTAGTTGGGATTTGACGATTTTAAGATGATCATTGGGCATATCTGGGTTAAGCTTGAAAAGACCCTTCAATATATTCAAACTAATTACGAAAGACTAATTTTAAACTCGATTCGTTGATACAATATTTACTTTATTAAATTTTAGAAAGTTTTCTTCAGTGGGTAGCTACTGGAACTTGTAAAGAGCTTATAACTTCAGGTGCGGGGGTTTCTGATATCATATCAGAAAATGTTTATTGTTTTGCCGCTTGGAATCGTCTAGTTTACATAAATAGTGAACAAGAAAGAAAAATATTTAGATCGTTTTGTGGCACCGTAAATTAGTGTCAAATCCTACTACTTTTATAAAATAAAATAAATAAAATAAAATAAATATTTATTGGATATAAAACATTTCACCAAATGGCGGGTTTATTGGCGAAGGCAATGTCTACCAACCAACCACTTGTGACAAAAAAATGAGATAAACTGTACACATACTTAGGACAGTATGGAGACCGAAAACAAGATGCAGAAAAGATAATATGTATACATACGTGATACATACATGCAAAAATAAAAAAAAATATATAAAATAGGTGGTAGAGGATGGGATGAAGGACAAGGAAGGAATTAAGGGAGTTGAGAGTTGGATGAATTATTCATGGAAAGGTAATGATACTTCAGTTGACTCTTGAAAGAGAGACTTTTGAATTTTGATTTCACCGAGGGAACATAGGGGGTTCGCAAGGCCCCAACACTCTGAGCAGTTTTGGGCGACGCTTATCACCTCTTCACATTCTCAAAAACTCACAAGATTCGAACCCAGAGCTTTTATTTAATGGATCATGTTCTAAACATTAATCTGGTAATTGTCATCTTGTGGTATGTATAATAAGCCGGAAAATCTAAGAGGCTGCAAATAGTATAAAAATCTTAACTTTTAACTTAAAGCTGACACGTGAAGCAAATCTATGCCCAATTTTTAAGGTGCTGGGACATTGGAAAGATATTAAAATTTAAAAAAGAAAATGTAGAGACAGACAAGAACACCAACAAGGAGAGATGAAGATAAAAAACGTGGTAAAAAATCTACCTTTTTTCTGAAAAAAAGTATCGCAAAAGACGTACTTTATAAAAAGAAAAAAGCTCCAACCTATTGAAAGCACTCTATACCTAGAAAAAAGTTATAAAACTCCTACTTCGTGCTTTGATAAATTTGCGAAGAATTCGCGAATAGACGAAGCGAAGTGATATTGGTGTTTTATTAACCGTCTCCTACATCAGTGCTCCACAAATTGGTGGTCCGCGAACCGATCCGTGAGCCCTCAGTCGCCGGTCCGCAAAGGGCGTCGCGAAATGGGCAAAAAAAATATTAATTATTATTAGTAAACATCGACTTTCGTAACTTTACATGGAATAATACCTTCCAATAGCACTAATCTAATTTTTATAAAACTTACTCGTAACTAGCCTATAATGTCTTATCAATGGGACTTTACAGTTGTTACATTGGTGATGTTTTATATTTAAGTATGTTTATTGAGGCTAAATACAACTTGTAAAATAAAAACATCTTAAATTTGTTAAACATTCATAAAAATGTTAATATCTGCTATCCTTAAATGATAATATGTCATATATAGACAGACGACTATTAAAGAAATGCATTTAAAAAAAATTAATACACATTTTAGATGATCGTTACCGAAAAGTAATCGATAAAAAAGGTACCCGTCTCCAGCGTAATAGTAGAAAAATTGCAGCCGGTCCGTTACACTGAAAATCTTTAGGAGCACTATCCTACATAACACATGCGCGCAATGATATAGAAAATATTTCGTATTTGATCGAAATAGACATCAAAATAATTCATATGAAAGGCGAAATAATAATAATGTTATTGGTCTTTTGTATTGATATTCTGTACTAATGTACCTGTCAATGTTTGTTTTTGTGACTGTATCTGTTCCATGTGTAATAAATAAATAAATAAATAAAATAAAAAAAAAAAAAAAATAAATAAATATGAATTATGTATCGAAAAAGAAAAAAATGAAAGCTTTGAATCATTAGGGATGTTTCAATAGCTTCGTCTTCATGACTACCAAGCTCAGGAAAGCTTAACGCGTGAAAACTGTCATCCAGACTTTTATCAAGTTTATTTTATTTGAGGATGGCCACATGTTCTCCAAGGGCACCACCCGATATACGTAGACGTTCATTAAATTTTAACGAATTATATTTCTATATACAAGTCCGTATGGAAATCAGTCTTTCACATTCAGAAAGGTTTTGCGTAATGGGTGATATATTCTTCCTGAATGAATGCTAATCAGGTTGACTATAAGACACTCGGGTTGACTGTAAGACATTGCTTTTGCAATAAGTCCGCCTTTTGGCATACTTCTGTGTCTAATAAGATTTATTTGTTATTTGTATTTGGTCTGTGGCTAGTAAAGATTTATTTATTTAATTGAAACCTTGTAGGTTAAATTGATTTTTTTTTTTGAAATATTGAAAAAAACACTGCAATTCGAGAAATCTGTGATGTCCAAGATGTAGTCAGATGGGGACGACAGCGGCGGAGATTCTGGCACCAACATGCGTCAAGAATGAACAACGCCAGACTCCCATACATTGCTTTGCATGAGGTGCCTGATGGTCAACGCCCGCCAGGAAGACCACCCAAGCGATGGAGAGACAGCTGGAGTTCCACATCACAGGAGAACAATCCTGTCAATACAGACTCGCTGAGTTTAAAAAGAAGAAGGTACAAAAATTATAAAAGTAAGAATAGTTCACAAAAAAGTATGAAAGCAGGGAAAAGTTCTGAGAAATATTACACCTTCCTAGTATTTTTTACATTAGTTACTAAAATATTTCCTGTAGATAGGTAAATTATTTTCATTCGGTTCACATAACCGGTGATTGCTGAAAGTAACTTTTTATGAGAATTTAAATCAAGCGTAACTCTGTCTGTCTTATCTACCTACTCTATATGAAGGTATACGTTATACCGTGAAGCTAGTAAGTCATAATAATGTTATGCCGTCTCAGGTAAAGAAATCGTTATGGGAAGAAAGGACGTAGACAATATTTCATAGAAAATATATTTTTATTCATTTACGTACTCGCTAAGTTTTTTAGGTAGTTATATCTTTCTGATTTATATGACATCTATGGAGAGCCCGATGTGATCAGCTCCATCATGAGATGAGCTGGTCACGTAATCGGAATGGACGACGCCAACCCTATGAAACGCCTTACATTCACTGCGCCACAGGGACGTAGAAGACCAGGAAGACCGAAAATGCGGTGGATAGACTCTGTCAGCGCTGATACATCCACACTGCAGATACAGAATTGGAAGACGAGGGCAACAGACAGACAAGGATGGAAGAGACTCCTGTATTCAGCCAAGGCCAAAATTTGTGAATAGATAAATATTGAGTTTTTTTTATACCAAGCCCGGCGATATGCAGTGGGTGGATCTTCTTGATAACTCAGTGTCTTCCGAGTCTTGAGCTAGGAAAATCTGACTTACGATCTGGATGTCTTTTCCAACGTCCTTTCATACGATATCACACACGAACCCATACGACCAATGGATTCCCCTGAAATGCTTTATATATATATATATATTTTGTCTCTGGAGTAGATTGGTTCAAATTGGTACAGAATCGTTTGAAAAGTTTCAGGTATATAAGTTCTCAGGAGGTGGTTGAAAAATCGATTACAAGATTTTCGTACAGACAAAAAAAACATCGGAATGAACTCTTGTAAAAAACGAGAGAAATCATATATTATATCTTTTCATACAGACACTGCAGTACGTAAAATCAAATATCTTGTACACGGTGAAAAAAATCCATTGAAAAAAAGTCTGAAATTCTCTACTTTTCTCGAAAAACCGATTGTAGTAAAACTAGTTTGCAACTGATTATATAATGTAATCCTAGTTTGGCTGTTTTTTTTTCAGGAAATATGAATCAACACTTTTCTGTATTCTGCTGAAGTTTTATTTACTAAATAATACAACCGTGAAGTTGGCACAAAAAGTTTCTAATCAAATCCTCATTCCTTCGCTGAAATATAACTTGGAAAATATAAAGCTCAAATAGGAAAGTTCTTGTGCTTAGTACACAGCTTTAGGAATTTTATTTTCAGCAATAAATATAATATTATGAAGAATAGAGGGACGTATCAGGGTTGCATGCAGTAAAAGAGATCAATAAAACGTATATTTGTATAGTAATAAAAGCTATTGTGACCGGCGTGTTTGCTCCTGGTTTTATGCAATCACTAATACTTGCTTGTAGTTTTGTAATTGGAGTCATTTTTAAAATTCTCTTCAATCGTAATATGTGTTTAATTGTTTGAAAGTCTTTACCGTAGCCAAGATTCCGCTTTATCCTTACATAAAATGTGTACTCTGACAGATCTTTCTTGTGAAACTGAATCCTGGACATAGACTATTTAGAACGAAGGCAACCATACTAAGTAATACGTTAATGAGACTTACATACAAGACTTGTCGCTATTGGGGAGGTATCTGGAAATATTTTATAAATAAGTAGGCTTGTAGGTATGTAATTATTAATTTATGTAAAATTTAATTGAGGTGGTCGGTATCCTGGTTGGTAACGCGCTCGACTGTTAATCCAGTGTGCGCGGGTTCGATCACCGATGCCGACTTACTCCACTTCACGACACAAGCTTTTCAAGCTTACTGTGAAGTGTTCAAAGGTGTATTTGGGTTTATTTCGATAAACCCAGATTCATTTTTTTATAAAAAAAAAACTTTCGTAAAAATGTGAGATAGCTATAAAATATGTATGAAAACACTGAGGGATTTGATAAGGGGTGAAGTTTAAAGATATGTAGATGAGTAGCTGTAAAAAGGGTGTAGTGGCTGGAGTGAAAAGGAATAAACTGAGATAATAATAACGCGCTCGACTGTTAATCCAGTGGGCGCGGGTTCAATCCCCGACTTACTCCACTTCACAACACAAGCTTTTAAGCTTTCTGTGAAGTGTACAAAGATGTGTTTGGGTTTATTTCAATAAACCCAGATTCATTAAAAAAAAAAAAAAAAAAAAAAAAAAAAAAAATTAGGGCATGTTGAGAGAATTAATGATGACAGGGTGACTAAAAATAATGGTGAGATAAAAAATAGGCGTGTGGAAGCGCGGTCGTCTGAGACCGATCTAAATCGATCATGTAAAGAACGAATACGTTTTGAGTAAAGGGAATCAGAGAGCGTGTAAGTATGACGCAAGCGAGGCACGTTTGTAGGGACGGGGCGATCTGACTCTATGTTCTCTCTGTCTATCCCACAAAGGAGTATGGGAGCTGGATGCAAGGATGAATGAGTTAGAGAATGAAAACCATTATAGTCCGAGAGCCCGCTGGTTAATTTATGACGTATCTGTTTTTTGATCGAAATGTGGTATAAACGATAGCTTACCAATAGGGTATTACATCGCACTAGGGTTGCCTATCAAAATCCTGCCGCAAACCCCCCTGCCCCCCCCCGAAAAGGTCTCTCTTCGCGGTTTTTCGCATTTTATAGGAATATGGTAAGAGATAGGAGAAAGTAGTCAATGACAAAAATAATCCTTGCTAAATTCTCTACAAAAAACGTTAAGTCAATTTTTTCATAGGACTAGTAGTTTACCCGTAATGGCCGGTCAAAAAACAGGATATTTTTTGAAAAAATAAAAAAAAAGCTTGTTTTTTTTTCTTTCACATTCTTCCACCCATTATTACTAACATTTTATGGAAAAAAAATTTTGGACTGCGACGCTATATCACTGGTTATTTTATCAAAAACTAAATTTCAAGAATTTTCGTCACTGAGTTTTATTGCAATTACTCCAAAATTATTAGATGTATGAAAATAAGTTATAGCTCGTTTTGTAGCTAAGACTACGATAATTAATTCGTTCTTTGACTATTTTCCTGTAGCTCTTATCAATTTCCAACCAATTTAGTCTAAATACATTTTTTTTGTATTTTAAATGAATTTTGGTTTTGGACCGGCCATTGCGGGTAAACTGCTAGTTCTACGAAAAAACTGACTTTGCATTTTTTGTAGAGAATTTAGCAAGGATTATTTTTGTCATTGACTACTTTCTCCTATCTCTTACCATATTCCTATAAAATGCGAAAAACCGCGAAGAGGGACCTTTTCGGGGGGGGCAGGGGGGGTTGCGGCAAGATTTTGATAGGCAACCCTAGTGCGATGTAATACCCTATTGGTAAGCTATCGTTTATACCACATTTCGATCAAAAAACAGATACGTCATAAATTAAGCAGCGGGCTCTTGGACTATTAGCATTGTGTCAACTTTTTGTAAAATTTGGACAATCCCTGGAACGCAATAATTTTGGAGTTGTTGGAATTTTATTCCAAAGACGAGCGACATGAACCGTGTAAGACCAATTAAAGAAATTGGAGAATTGTTTGATCTTAAGACCATGACTTGCCAGGTATTGAAAACTTAGTTTAACAGTAGAAGTAGGAAAATGAGTTCCTTAAGGTTTTCAAAAAAAAAAAAATATTAGTCAAGAAAATTTACACCTCAATTTTAAAACCAGACAATCTTGAAATAACAAATAAATTTTAAAGTTACTTACATTCAAAGTTTTTTAGACTGCACTTAATCACAATGGTACACACTAATACACTAAACACATAGTTTTACGTAACAATATGTACTCGTAATATCCTTTTTACACCACACACACATACCAACCACTTATAATAATTATGAAACACATCAACTTATTTATTTTTTATTCTACAATTATTACTATTTTATACTTTTATAACTCTCCACAATAATTTTAGATTATTTTTTTTACGCTTTTGAAACACTTGGCGAGATTTTTCTCGCGTTTTAAAATACGCGCCAACTTTTCTAAAAGTTAACGCCTCTTTTTGTACGAAATGAAAAAAAAACTTTTCTAAGACCTGAGTATCCGCGCGTCCAGTCGCTGTGAGACCTCGCGTAGCACTGAATATTGGGAGCATGTAAAGCTACGAGTATATACATCGTAGCTATCTATCTACGTACTTATTCACCGTAGTCACCCAGAGCGCTACGCTGCCACTACGCGATGCAATAGAGTATAGAACTCTTCGTAGCACAAATAGAATCGTAGCTACAAAAATGCAACTCGTCCTAATATAATAGCGTCTTCAGTCAATTAACATACTCGTAGTTCATCATACTCTACTCGATTTGACCAAACTCGCACATCAACTATTTTATAATATCACATCAGATATTTTTCCCCCTATCCAATTTCTTCTCTTTTCCCTTCCTCTTCTCCTCCCAGTCCCATTTCCTCCCACTCCCTTCATGAACATTGTATGGAATAATTGGGTATACATGTTTTTATATTTTCGCTATTTATGTATTAGTTGAAGTTGGCGTTTATTCTATTTTTCGTTGTGTTCTTGTTGTTTGTGTACAAATGTAATTGGTCTGCTTCGACAAAAATTTAACGGTATATAAATAAATAATATATATATGATGATTTAATAGCTGTGATATAAATAAATGAAGGAGGTGCTAGTAAAGAGTGCAAGAGAAGTATGTGGAGAAGCGTTGGTAGGAAGGAAAAAAGGTGATGCGTGGTGGGATGATGAGGTGAAGGATGCTGTAGTGAGGAAAAAGAAAGCGTGGAATGATGTGCTTGGTGCGAAACCAGATGATGGAGGTGAGAAAGAAAGAAAGAAGAATATATATAAAGCGTGTAGGAAAGAAGTGAAAGAAATGGTTTGCCAGAAAAAGAGAAAACTTGAGGAAGAGGAATGTATGAAATTATCGAGGAACGCCGAGGAGAATTTGAAAATATTCTGGAAGGAAGTAAAAAGAAAGAGATCTGGAAGTGAGAAAAACAGTATGAATTGCATCAAAGATAAGAATGGTGATTTAGTGATGAATGGAGAAGAAGTTGTTGAAAGATGGAAAGAATACTTCGAAGAATTGTATGAAAGTGGTACTAGTACAAACCAGACGAATGTAGCAGATAGTATGAATGTAAATATTGCTGAGGACGAGGAAATACGTATGAATGAAGTTGTGCTTGCATTGAAAAAAGCAAAGAATGGTAAAGCTGCGGGACATGACTGTGTGGCCATAGAGTTCATCAAGCAAGGTGGCCCGAAGATTCTCGAGTGGTGCCTGAGGCTCTTCAACTTGTGCTGGGAGAGTGGCTGCACTCCTGAGGATTGGAGGAGGGCAGTCATCTGCCCTTTGTACAAGGGGAAAGGCTCAAGGTTGGAATGCGGCAGTTATCGGGCTATCAGTTTGCTGAGCTCTGTGGGCAAACTGTATGGAAAGGTATTGATTGAAAGAGTAAGAAAAGTGACTGAAAGTAAAGTATGGGATGTGCAGGGTGCTTTCATGAGTGGCAGGGGGTGCACCGATCAGATCTTCTCCCTACGGATGGTCGTGGAGAAGCTTCTGGCTAAACACCAGAGGCTCTTCTGCGCGTTCGTGGATCTGGAGAAGGCATACGATCGTGTGGACCGAGAAAGACTGTGGCGTGTACTGTCGGAATATGGGGTGAGCGACCGACTGATTGGCGCAATCGCGTCTCTATATACGGAGAGCTCTGCTTGTGTCAGGGTGAATGCTGCGTTGTCGCAGTGGTTCACTCTCACAAAAGGGGTTAAACAGGGTTGCGTCATGTCGCCTTGGTTGTTCAACCTGTTCTTCGACTACTGCATGCGTCCTCTGAATGAGCTGAATGTTGGTGTGGACCTAAATGGAGTGAAAGTATGTGCGTTAATGTTTGCAGATGATTTAGTGTTGATGGCTGATGATGAATGTGAGTTACAACGGATAGTATCCTGTGTGTACGAAAGCTGCGATATGAATGGTATGAAAATGAATGTAAAGAAAACGAAAGTATTAGTGTTCGAAAGAGAGGAAATAAGGACAAATTGTGTGATAAAGGTTGGTAATGACTGTCTGGAGCAAGTGGATGAGTATGTATATCTGGGAAGTTTGTTTACTAGAGATGGACGCTGTGATGGAGACATTGAAAGAAGGAAGCTGGCCGGTACTAGGACGAATGGTGCGCTCGGTCCGATTGTTAGTAGTAGCAATGTGTCTATGAAAGCAAAAGTGCTAGTGCACAATGCTGTCTTGGTGCCGACCCTGATGTATGCTAGTGAGACGTGGACGTGGATGAAGAAGGATGAATCAGGGTTGAATGCAGTAGAAATGAGGTCATTAAGAAGAATGTGCGGGAAAACGCTGAGAGATAAGATAAGGAATGAGGTTATTAGGGAAATGAGTGACTGCAAGACTGGTGTAGTGACAAGAATGAAAGTAAACAAACTAAGATGGTTTGGGCATGTTGAGAGAATGAATGATGACAGGATGACAAAAAAGATATATCTGAATGAGCGAAGAGGGGTGAGAAAGCGCGGCCGTCCGAGACTGACCTGGTCCGATCATGTCGACCAGATCCTCAAGGATGGACGCGTTTTGAGTAAAAGGAATCGGAGAGCGTGTATGACTAATTGCATGAATGTGACGGAAGCTAGGAGTGTGTGTAGGGATAGGGCTGTCTGGCGCTCTGTCCTCTCTGCCTACCCTGCAAGGGATGTGGCGTGAGGGTATAGATAGATAGATAGATAGATATAAATAAATAAATATTTCATGGCTGTGAGATAGATTCAGAAATGAGGTAATTAGAGACATTTTATTTACTTGAAAACGACAGTTTTAAAAGAAGCCGTGTAGGTTCGTCCTTTTCACTAATTATTTTATTTAATTATTTTATTAGACTATAAGAAGGAGATAGCATGTGATCTACCTGACTGAGCATGAACCTGTTTGAAGATAAACCGAAGCAGTTCTGAACACCCTACTTTTGAAATTAATGAATGTAATACGAGTGTTGTGACTAGGATGAACGTAAAAAAGTTAAGATATAGTTTGGGAATGTAGAAAGAATGTCTGAGGATAAAATGATAAAGAAAATATAGTAAACAGGTTCGAAACATAAAGTGTGATTCACCTGGAATGAACGTAAAGTTTTCTTTTTTTTTCGCTCTTCGCTAAAATAATACAAAATCATAGCAATTGTTTTCTATTAGGAAATTCCAGCTGAACTTGCAAATGAATGACAAAAAAGATAATAATTAGCATAAAGCTGCGTTTACATTAAATATCTTCACGTGTGTTGTTTTAATTCTAAAGCTAAGTTCACACACTACTTAATTACTTACAAGTATAACAATGAAAACCAACATTTTGTAGAGAGTGTATCTGTATAGTATGTATGTTGTATGAACATTCCCTCTTCCTACTACAATTAAAATTATTCTTCTTAATCTTCCCTCACCATTCATATTAATTAACATATTATACAAATACTCTGTGTTGGTACAGGCGTAGACAACCTACGATGCACGGGCCACGTAAAATGGTAAATTTTAGTAGATACTCGTACATCTAATTAATTGTTTACCTTTTTAACACGTTTGTATTTTTCTTCAATTCTATTGTCTTCTGCGTTCTCATGTCCCATTTAAGAATTAAATAGTTTCCCAATGTCCCAGCAGCATGAAATTTTTCACTTACGAGTATATGCATTAGGTTGTTTTGTAATACACGTTTCAATTGCGAAAGGAGAATGCTGAAAAAAACCCAGGACCGGCGCAAACGAAATGTAACTCAAATGATAGGTAAAATTGAGTACCTATAATTAAAAACTGTATAGGTGGCATCATCAAAATCAATGAGTTCTTTTTCCATACTAAATTAGCATTATCCTTTAAATTGATTTAATTTCAATTTTTAAAAAATAAAAGACAACTGTTTTTCTATAATCGATTGAAGCTATTCCTAAAAGTTGGTAACATGTATCCTTCAATGCCGAGCTCCAATAAGTTGATAGCCAGCTGATATGTTCTCCTGTTTGTTTGTTTATGAAAATATCCAACTTAATTCTTCTTCTTCAGCCCTCTTTTCTCCACTGCTGGATATAGGCCTCTTCCATATTCCTCCATTCCTTTCTGTTGTTTGCTGCTTGCAGCCAGTTTTTTCCCCCCACAGCAGTGCTGTGCGGCGATGTTGTCCGACCACCTCTTTTAGAGTCTTCTGACGCCTCTTTGATCCTCCCAAGGCCTTAATTAATCCGGATTAGTAAAGCACTTTTTACGTTATGGACCAAGAAACCATTAAAATTAAATGGTTTGCGTTCTCTGTTGTACAACAACATGTAGGTATGCTAATGCGTTCCTGACCGACCTCATCCCATTGTCTTAAATGTTAATCTCGAGTTGGGTTATTTTTTGTTTATTTTATGTTTTTCATTCCACAACACAGTGAAACATTTTCACATACTTAGGTATTATGAAAAATTGTGAAAGTATGTAAAATTCTACTCAGACGCTGCATACAAAATGAGTTTTTATTATATTTATTCATAACAATGCTCTTTATTTATTTTTTTCCAATGTAAACCCAACTTTATGGTGTGCAAATAAAATGCAAAATCCTCTTAAAAAAATAAAGTGTGCATTTTATTATGTTAAGATTTTCGGCCAACGTTACAAGGTGGAGGTCCATTTCTAATGTTAAGAAATGAAAGACGAATATGATATTTGAAATCCATGTAATGTCTTCATTATCTACCTACTAATGGTTAGTTTTAAGAGTTCACTAGAGTTTTAAGAGTACACTAGATTTTTAAGAGTTCACTAGATTCACTAGATTTTAATGTACATTATCAATACGAAAAATAATTTTATCTTTAAGACTTTCGGTAAAAGTATTGGTATATTTCGAAAAAAAAAACAGAGATGTTTTTCACCTTCTTTTGTGTGAAATCTATACAAGCTTTAGAAAATATTATACGGTCATTCACTATGCAAAGGTTCAATTTATCTACCCTATTTTTTTCCAAGGCATATTTAGTAAGACTGTCGAGATCTAAGATCTTAAAAATCTCTCTTTATTAAAATGTAAATACGCCTAGTAGGTATTATTAGGCAAAACAAATTTAATGTGCCTATTATATTCGGTGCTCCCGACCTAATCCGATGTAATGCCATGAAGTGGCTAATGCTTATCTTACTATAGACTTACTTACTAATGATATTGCTAATTAAAAGATATAAAATGATAACCAATTATTATAAAAGTAAGTGAGTAGTCAAAACTAATGATAATTATTGTACAGGATTACCTACACGATGTTGTTCATCGCTCTGTTCACACTGTACCTGGGGGGCGCTGCAGGTAAGTACAATTTATTTCACTATATCGATATACTCAGGTTGGTTTAAGTGATCACTTTGTATCCCAAGCACTGTTCACTATTTCCACCGTATCACAGTAATGTTGTCTTTGTAGAACGTTCAATTTTGAAACTTGTGTATGGGTATATTGCCGTCCTAAGGAAGAACATTGAAGGAAAATCCCGCGGGATTAAGGCCCTCCACATCCCCGGGTAGCTCATGCGTATTAAAAGCGACCTCTTTACCCGCACTTCTAGCAAAATATTATTAAGAGGTGGGCCCAGGGTTAGCCTTAAGGGAGCCCCCGGCAAACCCCTAAACAAACTAAGTAAGAACAAAGTACAACAACTATATGTAGGTATTTTTAGTTTTTTATCGAATTTGAAAAACCTTAAACGCATCTATTTAATAGGGTGGAGCGCTCTTGTAATGGAAAAAATAAAGTTTAGCGATTCACCCTTCTATTTAAATCATGAAAAGATGGCATTTCGCGTATATGCACGAATTCATATGAGCAACATTGGGTAAATGTTTTTGCGGTTGTCTTGACTTTAACTTTTTGACTTTTATACGGTTTTAATCTTTTTACTTAGGCAGACAATAAATTAATAGTTGTACGAATAAAATGTGATTTTTTTATGATGTAGTATTCCCACAACAGTGTAGAAGAATTAAGGATGAACATTGTCGGGCTTTCGACCGACCTCGGCTGGCTTGAGTGATCGCTTTACACTCGAGAAACATTCGCCATTTCAGTTAAAGTAGGTATCATATCCACTACACCACGAGGAGCGACGGCTGTGTTGTCGAATTTCATGTACATTAAGTACCCATGTATTGTTGCATTTCTTACTGTTGAATGGAGAGGGTGGTATTTTTATCACACCCGCCATCTATTGCCAAGCCAAGTGATATTTTATTTTAAAAATGTGAGAGTCACTACATTATGTACAAAAATAAATTGTAATATTTCAGCGTTCATCCTCCCTTCGCCAGTCGCACGAACCTCTGGGCGTATAGTCGGAGGTGTTCAAACAACTATAGAAGATCGTCCCTTTTCTGCCGCACTGGGGTACGATGTTCAAGTTGAATTCTGGTTCATTTGTGGAGCTTCGATCCTAAGTGAAAAATATCTTCTGACAGCTGCTATGTGTAAAATGTAAGTTCTTGAATAAATTATAAGAGGTGTTTAGGTAGATATATCACTAGAGCAGTCAACATTTTAATTTCACATGTTTTTTAACTGACGCCACAAATGTACCTTACCACCACAAATATACCTTATATTTGTTTTTGCCAAGTGTGTACAATGTGTACATTCCTGTGACGTTCCACTTTACTTTTAGTAGTAGTTTGAATAGTAGTGTTTTTTTTTTATTTTTTTATTTAATAATACCCGATTTCGAGGCCTCACACTGATATGATCCACGTGATAATCCATATTTATTAATTCTTTTGCGTCTTTTATAAAAAAAAAATATTTTTGGAACCCTGAAGTCGGAGAACAAATTACCCTACTAAAAATATTATCATCCTTAGAATATTATTAAAGAGCGTAAGCGCAAAAACTTTTCAAAATATTTCATAAACAAATTTGAAAAAGTTGAAGTGATAATACAACGATTTTCTCTCACAGTACATCACTCCTTCATAAGTTGTAGATTATACAAGAATACACATCCTTTTGTATTGTTTACAGTGAATTTCCATACAACCTTAGCGCACGAGTTGGATCTGCGGCCTACGCCAGTGGGGGTCAGGCAGTCGAAGTTACCAAGTTCACTACACATCCTAATTACAACAACGAAACATTGCATTTTAATGTCGCCGTCCTTACCCTTGGTAAGAGTATCATTCTCGGACCTACTGTAGTCCCCGTAGTGCTTACCACATCACCAGATCCCGAAGAAAATGAAATGGCTACAGTTTCCGGATGGGGAATTACCCATGTAAGTCAAAGTGGTGGATGTCTCCAAAGGGTATTTTCTAGAACAATTATTAATACCTCGACAACCTTAAATTACTTTTAATACGCTATGTAAAAAAAATACGTAGATACATTGAACTCTCCTATATTGAATTTCAGTAAAAGATTTTTCTATCTAGCCTCACGCCGCGACCCTTGCAGGGTAGGCAGAGAGGTCGAAGCGCCAAACAGCCCTATCCTTACACACACTCCTAGCTTCCTTAACATATATGCAATTTGTCATTCACGCTCTCCGATTCCGTTTACTCAAAACGCGTCTATCCTTGAGGACATTATCAGAACAGGCCAGTCTCGGGCGGCCGCGCTTCCTCACACCTCTTCGCTCGCTCAAACAGATCTTTCATACGATTAATAAATTGGTAGATTCCTGAAAAAAAGTGAAATACACACAGTCACACACACACCTTCGACATATTTTCTTCTTTTTTCAAATAAAATAAGTTTTGACGAAATATTCCTTCGCATAATGATAATATGTATTAAAATCTAGTGAATTCCTGTAAAACTTTTTTTGGATATTGGGAAATAGGCCCTTAAAAAAAATTAAAAACCCCATTCCTAAAATTAGATCATGTGCACGTGAGTTTAAACCTTCGAGACGCGGGAAATGTTTTAGTTCTACTTTCGAATTTTGATTAAACATTATTCTTTTACTTTTTTATTTTTTTTCTTTATCGATTTTCTATCACTTCCGATATTTTTTTTTTTCATTTCAGCCATCATCACCAACGTTTTCAGACATCCTTCGTAAGGTGGATCTTCCAGTGTGGAGTTATAACAAGTGTAAGGAATCCTTCAGTTTCATAACCGACAGGGACATCTGCTTGGGTGGAACGCCTCAAGGAGGAACTGGTACCTGTTTTGTAAGTACCTCCTACATCTTCTCCGAATGCCATGTCTGATCCCCCAAGGTCGGCTATCACTTAAGCGTAGGCTTCCCTGCCCTGTGCTAGTCGGAACAACTCCCCCACCCACTGGATTTCGTTCCGTTGTCTGATATTTCTCAGCCTTTCTCATTTGGTTTCTCCCCACGCCGCGACTACCTTCAATATTCTTCTCCATAATTATGTGCAGCAGATCATACTTCTGGTTGCGGAGAATGTGTCCCAAGTATGCGATTTTTCATTTCATTTGCCATTGTAAAAACCTACTTGTCATTATTTAGCTGACCCTGTCAGGCGGTAAGATTTCCGATGTGGCAAGATGGAGTCACCAAATGATATCCTGGAGGTCACCATTCAACTTGTTGAGCTGGCAGTCCTGCACTATGTCTTTTATTTATTTATGCACTGGTCGGCATAACAGCCACTGTTCAGTTACAAAGTAGTAAAACAATATATTATATTTCCTTTATTGACTACACCGGTCTACACTCACAATCAGGGTAGAATTTTTTTTTTGTTTTCCTTCATTTGACGGTTTCCCTTCAAAATCTGCTCCAAATTCTGCTCCTTCGTAGCATAGTTTGTCATTAGCATCGCAGGTCTATGTATACAGTTAAGAGAAAAATGGCGTTGTAAACTCTCTCTTAACTCTAAAAAGTCTGTTCATGAATATCTCTTGTTTTTCAGGGAGATTTTGGTGGTCCAGCCACACACAAGGGTGTCCAGATTGCAATAGTATCTACAACAATGAGTTGTTCAGATCCAAATATTCCTGGAGTCTACACCAGGATTTTGCCAGTTCTGGATTGGATTAAGGAAGAAGCCAAATTAAAATAATGAAAACCGGTTTTACACTATTGCAACTCGAATTGATTCTGTGTACTTGAGAGTGCATAATATACAACATGCCAGCCTTCCACCTAATGTGTGAAATGCCTGACTTGCGTCCAGGATTATTCAGAATTTCGGATTTCACACGGTTGTTATCCGTATGTTTTAAAGTTTTCACCACATGTCCTTTGCTAAATTTATTTATTTATCGTTTGGTAACGTCGTGTTACCACAGCCTATCTTTTTTTCATTTGGGAGAAAATCTATCGATTTGTTTTACTTCATTCAACCTTTCAATTAATTGCTATTGAACTGCGAAGAGCTCGTCCTACTAAACCAATTGTATGATGTTTATTCTTATTTTTAACATATATCTCTGTGTTTTGTTCACCAAATGTGTAAATAAATAAATTAACAAAAAATAAACAATTGGGAAGTTTTTTTTTGGAACCCTGATGAAAAGCTCTGGCTCTTATGTCAATATTGCTGCCTATTTGGAAGGCTTTTTAAAACCTGGTTTATTAATAATCGAATACACTTTTGTCCATTGTCTGTTAATTAAATTAATGGCGATGTCATGACTTTTAATGACTAATTTATTTTCGCTCGTTAAGAGTATGCATACCGACATTTCAAAAATTTCTAAAAACGGGAGACCTTATATATCTCGACAACCGTTACTAAATATGCTTTGAACAAAATAAGGTAGATGCATTGAACCTTTGTCTAGGGAATAACCGTAAAAGACTTATTATATCTTGTATAGAACTCACAAAAAAAATTGAAAAAGACCTCTGTTCTTTTTTCCGAAAGACGAATACTCGTTTCCCGAAAGTCGCGGAGAAGTTTTTTTTTGTACTGATAATATGCATTAAAATCTAGGGAATAACCGTAAAAGTTTTTTGATAGACGCAAAATTAACCCCCAAAAAATGAAAAATAAAAACGCTATTTTTACCATTTTATCGTGCAATTGTTCACGCGATTTTGAACCTTAATGCCGTGGGAAATGACTGTGACGTCATTCTTGATTCCATGCCCTTAAATTTAAAATCATGTACTCTATTAAATAAATGCATTACGTAAGTACCTACTATAATTTAATTAACTAAGTATATTATTGTTTGTCATGCTGAGCGATATATCTAATTAATATGACAAATTAATTTAAAAATAATATCGTAAAATTAATTACTTAAATATTTATGAAGATAATAACTAATTAATTGTTGTCTACGATAATTTTCGAAATATAATAAAAGGAAAAATAATTAAAATATTATCACAGCTGGTGCTGCTTATCGATAAAGACTGAATTCTAAAGATAATTTATTAATAAATCATAATAATCTGCCATATTATGCAGCACCGGTATAAATAGGGAACCTGTATAAAGGTATAGGAAGTCTTAAAGCCATAGACAAAACAAGACCGCCGCCATATATGAACTTAGCACTTCCGCTAGGTAAACCTATACGCTATTCGTTCTCGATGGAATGTACACTGATTTACCATTTAATTACATAGGTTATATTCCAAAGGTAATTTCCACACTGATTATACATAATGAGTCGCAAAAATCACTAAAATATCACCAGGTTTCACGCAATTGTGGACAACCAATATGAACCCAATCATATGTTTGCAGTGATAATGGCGTCCACCATAGATTTGTCATAGATATAGAAGGGGTTCAACGTTCAATAGTTCTTCCCACCTTTATATAGGTTCCTTAGGTATACAGGCGACAGGTACGTGCTAGACTAACATTATCTGTATTACCTCCCTGATATGCAGAGCATCCCTCTCCTCCCCCATCCCCCCTCGTCTTCCTCTTATCCCGAACTTTTCCTTATTTTTTGTATTCTTGTTTGTTTTATCTTTTTTTTGTTTAATAAAATAGTAAAATCAGAGTGCGTGTGCGATGAGCGAGTGCGTGAGCGAGATTGAGTATGGGTGTGTGAGACGACCGGAATGAACTTATGTGTTTTAATTTAACTTTGGCGCATGCTTGTGTATGAGAGCTGAATTATGAATAGACTAATTGTCTTATCTACATGTTATCACTTATATCTATAGTTGTTGTCTATTTTGTGGTTTTGTTTGTAATATTCGATCTATTTTGTTATTTTATTCGGATTGTTGTTGCATTTTTGTCACAGTTTTTTGAGTTTAATTTGTTTTAACTTAGAAATGTCTTTCTGGTAAAATTGACGGGCCTTCACTGGTTTGCCTTCTGTTTTTGTTTGATTGTTGATATGTGCTGTTATAACTGTTTGTGCCCATGTGATTAAATAAATAAATAAATAAATAAATTAAATAAAAATAAATTGCCTGTGGTGTTACATGGTTTTCTCAGCCAATACTGAGAACGTCGTCTTGATTATGAAGACAGGTAAATATGATAGTATTAACTACAACTTCTCAACAAAGGGGTACGCTATATACATCCAAAATGTATTAACACGTTAAACGCCATGGAGGTCACCGGTGTCCTCATTTTTTCTGCATTATTGCGCCGTGGGGGGGCACCGGTGACCTCACGCAAAAAATATACTTCAAATGCTTTTTGGCGCTAACGGTCATGCTTCTCATTTATTTCGCGTATGTAAGTGACCGGCGTGGCGCTCGAGAGTAAGTTATCTTCTGCAGTGAGACACAGCTGCTCAGTAAATTTTGAAAAATAGGTTCCAAATTTCATAAAGTTCTGAAAAATATTTTCAAAACAGTTTTTTTGTTATAATTATGGAATCCTACGCCCGATTAATGTATAACTTATTTTGGGTAAGTACATTAAAGTAGGTACTTACATCGAATACCGAAAAAAAAATTTTATGTAAATTTTCATATTTGTTCCATCGGCGTTTAACGTGTTAAAAGTGACAGCAATGCATTTTTTTTCAAAAATTTGGAGAACCGCTGCGCAAGGCCAATATACGGATATTGATAATCAAAAGATATAAAATGATAATCGATTGTTATAAAATTCAATGAGGAGACAAAATCTTTGATAATCCTCAATAAGCCACACGATGTTCCTCTTCTCTCTGTTCACCCTGTACCTGGGGGGCGCAGCAGGTAAGCACATTATATTTCACTATCTACAGAGGTGTTCAAATTATTAGACTAAAAACAGCTTATTCAACATATAATGATTTGGCAGTATTTTAGTATGTACATTATTTCGAATTTAATAATTTGTATGCATTCCGTTGACATATTTTATAAGCATGTTTATTCTTGTAGACATTGATTCTACTAAATTTCTGCACACTTTTTTTTATATCTTCGTATTACATTGGAGGAAAACCAAAACTGCTTCTCAGGAAATAGCCCAATCATGAAATTGATTGAGAATTTGTGAGCCATGGTAAAACATAAAAATTAAAAAATGACATTAACCACATAAGTGCCCATAATAAAAAAGTTCAAAAATCTGGCACCATGACGATGATATAAAAAAAGTGTAAAAAGGGTACATATATACTTATAAATGTCAAAGGGAGGAGCACAAAGTATTAAATTCAAATCGTCTATTAAAATATTGTATTTATTCATAAATTAAGTCATTATTTACTGAAAAAATATTTTAGTCTAATAATTTGAACACCTCTGTATGTGTCCGTACAAATTGAACCTAGGCCGGTTTAAGGAATCACTTTGTGCCCCGAGCGCCGTTCACTATTTCTACTAATCTCCGTTAAGCCTGATATGATCTCTATAATATTGTTTCACTTATTTTTTCCATGCATTTGAAATATATATCAATTGGCAATTCTTGAGCTTTTATTGGTCCACTTGTTGTTGATGTTGTACTGTTTATAGTTTTTGTAAGACTGTCTGTGCTCTATAAAAAAAATATAAAATTAAAAAAAAAATATCCAAAATTCAGAAATAACTACTTCTCGGCCTGCAAGGTAAAAAATAAAATAAAAAGTTTTAATTTCCAGTCCACATGTACAATACATAATCCCTGTTTCACGTAAATTTACGAATTTATATATGTAGACGATAAAATAATATGTTTTTCGGGGTTATCTCTGCTTCCACTTTTTCTGTTTCTACTTAGAAAGGCAGTAGGTATTTATTTATTTATTTATTCATTCATAAACGGCCACATGGCCTTTAACATATTACAAATGTATAAATTTTCACCATAATACAATCCAAAATTATCAGGTATGTCAAAAAAACAAGTATATAAAAATAGGTAAGTTGCTATACGATGTACACATTTCAACGCAAAAAAAAAATTAAAATAACACAGTTGCATAAAGTAAATAACAATTATACAGTTCTTTCTTTACTTATTACAGCTTTGCACCCGATTCACGGGTGATGCTGCACAATTATACAGTTCATTTTAATACATTTAAATTCAAGGTATACATTGATGTGATTTTATATTTTTCAATTATGTAAAAAATAAATTGTTACATTTCAGCGTTAGTCCTCCCTTCGCCAATTGCACGAAACTCTGACCGTATTATTGGAGGTGATGAAACAACTATAGAAGATCGGCCTTTCTCGGCCGCATTGGGATACCATGTTAGAATTCAGTTGTGGTACCTTTGTGGAGCCTCGATTCTGAGCGAAAAATATCTTCTGTCATCTGCCATGTGTAAAATGTAAGTTCTGTAATTATTTGCCTCCAAAATCCAAAACAACATACAGAAAAAAAATTGACGGGAAAATAACGATTACTCAGCTAATACTAAAGATATCATCCTAAGAATATAAAATGTTGTGACTCTGGCAGTTAGAAATTTGATTATTATAATTTTAATTCTATGAAAAATAATTCCGCATTCAGCTACCTACCTCTGATACCAACTGAACTTGAGAATTTTCTCGTAGATTGTTTGATAATACATATAATTCTGCAATTTGGTTGAAGGCAAGACGCAGTGACCAGCTTATATTTTTTTGATTATTTCTCCTTTTTATACATACATACATATCTACGTCCCCTATGTGGAGCATGTGTGGTCGTCGCCTAGTTTTTCCAGGCTTTTCTGTCCTGGGCCAACTCTGTTCCCTGTTCCCATGTCACTCCAGCCTGACGCAGCTCTGATGTGTCTGAAAGGTCATTGCAGGCCTTTTCAGACGTCTGTTGCCTACAGGGCGATATTAGAGACAGCTATTGTTATTGCTATCAGTGGGCATACGTAGAATGTGTCCGAGCCAGTTAAGCCTACAAGTTTGTATCGCTTGGTAGATAAGTGGCTGCCGCGTTCGACTTTATACAATAAGATAAAATCTATTTTGTCGCTTACACTCTCATACAAAATTTGGAAAAGTTGAAGCGATATTTGGACGATTTTTTTCTTCCAACATACCGTCCCTTAATAAGTTAACTATTTAGATTACACATCTTATTTATCGTTTACAGTGACTTTCCTTACAACCTTTTCGCTCGAGTTGGATCTGCGGCCTACGCCACAGGAGGTCAGGTAGTCGAAGTGCAAAAGTTCACTACACATCCAGATTATGACAGAGAAACATTGCAGTTCAATGTCGCCATCCTTACCCTTGGTAAGAGCATCATCCTCGGACCCACGGTTGTTCCCGTTGTGCTCCCAACATCCCCAGATCCTGAAGAAGATGAAATAGTCACAATCTCCGGATGGGGAGTTATTAGTGTAAGTTGTGGTCAAAAGGGTTATTTTCAGAACAAATATCTCGACGACTTTACTACATAAACATGCTTTTTAAAAAATATATTTGATGTATGTAGATACATTGATTGATCTCCCTTCTAGTGAGTTTGCCTATCGGATCTTTTATGTATTTTATAGATTCCTGAAAAAAAATATGGAACACATCTCTGAATACTTTTTTTTAATGAAAATAACTCCCTTTGGAGAAGTCGCAGTAAAAATTCCTTCCCGTAATGATAATATGCATTGAAATCTAATGAATTACTCTAAATAGTGGATAAGGTGTAATTGTCCCCAAAAAAAGCCTATTTTAAAGATTGCATTTAAATTTCGCGCTCAAAACGGCACGGGTTCACTTCGTCCGATTGAGATCTAATTTTATTTCTGAGTTAATCTGACCAAAAGGAAAAATGTGGGGTGAATTTCTTTATATTTTTTCCATTGCAGACATCGTCGTCATCCTATTCAAACGTCCTTCATAAGGTGGATCTTCCAGTTTGGGATCATGAGAAGTGCAAGAAATTGTACAGTTTTGTAACCGACATGGACATCTGCTTGGGTGGAACACCCCTGGGAGGTACTGGCAGCTGTTTTGTAAGTACTTCTAATTGTTGAAACTCAGCTAACCCTGTCAGGGGTCCGACGGGCTCGCCCCATCACCATTGAACTTTGTGAGCCGGCAGACCTGCATTATAGGTCGCATTGTCTTTTTTTGTTATTATTTTCTATCATAGACATTATTCTTCTTTTTTATTAGCCTTCTTCCTTTCACCGCCGGATATAACCCTCTTCGCCTTTTATCTTTGGTATCTCAGGTCTTCGTATACATACAATACATTATTTCTCTAACCTCTATTTCTGTTTGTTTTTCAGGGAGATTTCGGTGGTCCAGCCACATACAATGGTGTTCAGATTGCTGTAATATCTGCTACGCCAGTTTGTTCAGGTGTAAATCTGCCCGGAGTCTACTCAAGGATTTTGCCAGTTCTGGATTGGATTAAGGAAGAAGCCAAATTGAACTAAAATTCTTATGCATATTTGTAGATAATTTGCTTAAAGGATTCACACTATTGCGACTTGGATTGATTTTATGGACTTGAGAGTGCATAAACGATAACAAATTAATTTGTTATCTACGATTATTTTTGAAATAGATTGATAAAAAAATGATCAATATGTTATCACAGCTGATGCTGTTGACAGATAAAGACTCAATTCTAAAGATCATAGATAATTAACAAATCATCTTGTAATATACATAAATCAACATGTAATATAGGTACATGTAAATCCGTATCCGTGTATTAATTATGTAACCAGGTGCACTAGCTATTTATCAGCTCTCAGTTGTCAAGGCTGCCACGGGTACATCATGTGGTTGGAGCAATGCATACGGCGGTGTGTCGGGAGAGGTGGAGGACAACAATCCAGAACGTAGTACGGACAAGGAGAGAGGATGGTCACGACCCTCAGCAGTGAGGACATCGACGCAGAAGAAAAAGAAGTTGTCACCTACCATCTCATCATACGATCTACACAATAATGCAGAGAAGATGAGGTCAGCGGTGACCTCCATGGCATTTAACGTGTTAATACATTTTGGATTCATAGCGTACCCATTAATTAATTGGAATAGCTCCACCATATATGAGACGAAGGACTGCTGCAGATGCGGAAAGGTACAAACAAACTAACGATCCAAGACACACATTACATCAACATCAGTCTGTTGCGTCGCGACTCAGGTCCAGGAATAGCTTCATCAAGGCTACTTCTCCTGTTGAGACCTCACAGCAACGAAGAGAGGAATTATGGAAACTGGACTTGTGATCGACGTCACAGATTGAACTACAAAGGGGTGCACGACTGGGCGAACAACTCCCATACCGCGTGTGGACTACCCTCAACAGACTGAGAGTTGGTGTCACACGATGTAAAAAGAACCTCAATAAGTGGGGGTACCTCTTCGCAAATGGAGACATCACTTGCGACTGTGGCTGGCACCCAGAATGACAGCCACCTACTGATGGAGGAGGGCTGTACACCTGGGGACCTGATTGTGGCCAATGAGAAGGCGATGAAAGTCGCGGCTTTTTGGAGTGGTAGACTTTAGACCGGACACGAAAAGTAGGTAAGTATCTACCAAAGGAACTAATTATGCGAAATATGATGCATCATCACACGCTTTCCGAGCCTCGACGACAAATTTTACGTTCATGAGTAAAAAGTCATAAGCACAAAACTTCTATCCATATATATCTGATAAATCAGCTTATACTAAAGATATCAACCAAATTTTTAAAACGTGGATGAATAGAAATGTGTTTTAGTGACTAGCGATTGTAAAGTTCCACGACAAAATTAAGTAAGTACTTCTGAAATTTACTAAAGCTTCAGATTATTCCTGTAGTTTGTTTGATATAACTTATGCTTTTATTTGGTTGACAAAATGTTTAAGCGTATATTAGGTAGATTTCCACAAAGGAATCTACCTATTCATTTCTCCCTTGACATCGCAGAATTGAAAAATTTCTAGCCATTTTCACTAATTATTTTTTTGACATTCTGCACCACATGACCCAAAATTGATTTTGTCGCTTAGGAACATGATGAATGATTGCTTTATAGCCTTTGCACGCTAATGTTTTCACTCTTTCATTCTACGTATACAGACAGGGTGTAACAACTAACAACACAATATTTTATAGTGTCATGCTGAGTGTAGAATTACAACTATTTGCCTAAATGGAGAATGTACTCTGTATTGTGGATATTTAGATATTATGTTTGTTCATATATAGAGTGTGAAATTAATTTGATAGCTAGGAATTTATCACACGACTGCTAGCTGCTAGCTGGCTGTGACACGAGGAGTAATGTGTCACCAAAACATATTTCATACTATATCCTAGTATATGTTCAATGTTCATACAAACCATTATAACAACAGACAAATGTATATACTACATACACTATTAGGTATTATATTGTGCCCTCAGGCCGCAACCCTTTTGGAGTGGGTTAGGCAGATAGAACATATCGCAAGCCTTTCCAATCCTTGTACACACCTCTTTCTTCCGTCACATTGATGCAGTTATTCATGCATATGTACGTCCATGAGTATCTACGGACGATATGAGCTATCCAGGTTACCTCAGGACGGCCGATATTGCATCATATTCTATCCTCTCACGAAGTATTTCTTGCAGAGTAGGCAGAGAGGAAAGATCGCCAGACTTTCCTATCCTTGTACACAATTCTTGCTGCCCTCACGTTCATGCAATTCGTCCTACACAATTTACGATTCCTTTTACTCAAAACATGAGTCACAAATGTCTGATCGTTTTATGTTGATGATTCCAAAGTTTCATTCAAGTATCAACTTTAAAACCTTTAAATACATATTTACCTTTCTAATACACATGATTATAATAAAAGCACATGTTGATAACTAATTATTATAAGTGCTAAACTTTTTAATTAAGTAACATTCTAATTTACATTACTTATAACAAAAAGTTGGGCTGAGCTTTTTAACTATAACTCAACAAATACGAGTAGGCTTTATTTTTTTGGCGCGAAATACGAATAACGTAAGCGACAATTTATACCCTTTTAGAAAAAAAAACAGGGCCCAATTTAAAAATTCAAAACTGTCAAATTGTTGATCTCATATTTACCAACATTTTTGCTAAATTACACTTTTACATCTTGGAAATTGAACGGATAACCCATGTATCGCGCAAATTTCAGGGGAACTTTCAAAGTTAGTTTTTATCCAGGGAATTTTTAAAGACTGTGTTTCTGGATCTGTTAAGTTGTAGTCAATACTATCATATTTACCTGTCTTCAGTATCAAGACGACGTTCTCAGTATTTGCTGAGAAAACCATGTATCGCCAAAGTCCCATTTCTCAACAGTTGGCGCCTTAATATGTAGTGAAATCAGTAATCAATAAAGTATGTATTATATATTTGATTAATTGATGGAATAGTTCCATAATCGCTTCGTTTCTCGGCTTGATTTGCAGATTTCCTTGACGGCTTTCTTAGTAGTTAAGATAATGTGCTATCAAAACTTTAGCTTCGCCAGATTTCAAATAACTATCAGGAATTACTAATTACTCACTTATAGGCAAATTGAAATTGGAAATCCTACATTATTGCAAAACTAACGAAAAGTTCTGACAGCATCGTTTTTGTAAGAAAAAGAAATGGTTTCAATTTTGTTAGAAAAATTATAAGACTTTTTCCTAGGTTTTTCTTCACTTAAAGTGAACAAAAAACAGGAATTTATTAACATCACATACTACTATAGGTGTGCCAAAATATTCACTAGAGCGAGCTTTTCAGTATTTCTGCCAGCTTACCTCAATCATGTACTGATATAAAAAATACACGTATGTAATGGTTCTGGGTTGGCCATATTGCCAGGTTCCAAGACTCCTGATGGACCAAGAAGATAATAGAATGGCGGCCAAAAACAAGTCGAAGAAGCGTCGGGAGACCCCAGGCAAGGTGGGCTGATGATATTATGAAATGTGCCGGTGGTGGATGGATGCAGTGTGCCCAAGACAGGAAGCTGTGGAGGACCAAAGGGGAGGCCAATGTCCAACAACGGACTTGAGGGGCTGCTGAAGAAGAAGAAGATGTAATAAAAAGCCGGTATACATATCAGGACAAGGAGGAGGGAACGGACCGAAAAATTGTAAAGGGAGAAGGCTAGGAGGTTGGTGGGAGAAGATTCTGCATAATATGGCAGGTTAAAAGTAGAATTCCGGTGAGAATATCATCCCACAATCGAGTACCATGAACTGTGAACGAGTAACCCTGAAGACTTCCCTTCAGCAGAAGGATTAATCCTTATATTCGGAGAGGAACATTGAAGCGTAAAGAGTAAGTGTGAGGGGAAATTATTGCCTTACTAGATTTGGTGTTAGGTCACAGGAATAGGAATAAACCACGTTTGTGTCATTAGACTTCAGAGTGATGTGTTTACAAAAGCAAATTATAGCTGGTTTGAACGCAAGCCAAATTCAAAGAGGCCTCGTGTGTTTCCCACAATATGACGTAATACAGAACTACACTACATACAACGTTTATTCATCGACCGAATCTATTTTGCTTCTCTGTGCACTATGCCATAGCACGCATGCACAATAGCCTAGTAATCATACAACACATGCACCAGTTAACGATAAGTTATTAGGCCTCTCTTCAGCATCACTGTACCAAATAGGTACCTGGTACCTACCGGTGGCGAAGGGTGGATTTCTGCAGAATGGAAGCCGGGGCTAACATTTCTTATGGAACTACGTCAGATTAGACACTATTATGCCTATATTTTCTCCAAAAGGTAACTCGGTGGTAATCGGGTTCTTAGGTAGCTTCGCGCCTGGTACCTACATTTAATTTAACTCAAAATATGCCTACCTACAGAAATAGCAGATCAAATGAAAAATATTTAGCAAACTAAGTCAGTAGGGTTATGTATTTAGGTATTTTTTTATGCATATGGCAAAAGACCCGGCAAATACAAATTTAGAGGTAAATCTCTTAACCAATTGGCAGCGTAAGCAGTGACCCCGTGGATTTCAGTTAGACCGCGCTCGAAACCAAAAATTGAACACTCAACTATATGGCCCAGGTATTAATATATACATGCAATATTGTGAGAAGATTTCTAAATACCTACTGATATTTCAGACACAATGCTTGTATCTTACAGACTAGTATATTATGTCTGAGCCTAATCCTTTAAAATCCATACTATCTGGATAAGCGAATGTTTCCCATTGAGTTTAGCAGTATGACGAAAGAATATTTGATTAAGTACTTCAATAATCAAAGAGTTTAGCCAATCAACCGTGAATGATAATCTGAGATCATAATACTGAGAAGTACGTTGGCAAGTCATCAAAAAACGATATATGTCTTCAGCAGCAGCGAAACCAATCCCCTCAGCCGGGCTGAACTAAAATGGTGAATGTTTCTCGAGTGTAAAGTGATGACTTAAGCCAGCCGAGGTTGGTCGTAAGCCCGACAATGTTCATTCTTAATTCTTATACCTAGACCGTTGTGTTTAGTGACT
This sequence comes from Ceraclea dissimilis, assembly GCA_963576895.1. NCBI lineage: Eukaryota > Metazoa > Arthropoda > Insecta > Trichoptera > Leptoceridae > Ceraclea > Ceraclea dissimilis. The sequence continues at coordinate 397,590 of OY756367.1, read as the reverse complement.
TAAAACTAAAAACTAGGTAGGTACATAATTTTCTATGTAAAATCAAAGTACGTATTAAATTAGATGTATGTAAGTATACCTACCCCTAATTTCATAACTTGTGATATTTTGAGCATGGCTGATAAAATTGATATTAAAAATGCTTCAAGGGTTGATATATTGCCTCGGAATTTAATCTTCATCATGTGTAATATTCAGTAATATTAATATATTGAACTAAGTACTCTCTGTTAGTATTACCTATATAAGTACCTACTACACTTTATGTCAAATTATCTTCAATAAAAAATATAAGACTCGCTTTGAGGCATTCCTAACCTTTGTAAAATTACCTAAGAATCTAAGAATAAATATTCTATGAAAAGAATCTCGTGCATACAGAGTTTCTTTCAATATATTTTTTTTATTAATCGGCATTCCACCCATAAAGATCGAGTGATCTCTGACCTTTTAATATTTTATACAATACTGAATGCTATCTATATATCTATACCCCACGTCCCTTGCAGGGTAGGCAGAGAGAACAAAGCACCAGACAGCCCTATCCTTACACACACTCCTAGCTTCCATCACATTCCTTTCACTCAAATCCATCCTTGAGGATCTGGTCGACATGATCATTGATCAGACCAGGCCAGTCTCGGGCGACCGCGTTTCCTCACACCTCTCAGATATATCTTTTTTGTCATCCTGTCATCTTTCATTCTCTCAACATGCCCAAACCATCTTAGTTTATTCACTTTTATTCTAATTACAACACGTTACTGAATACTAAACATCAAATAATACTCTGCCGGCATCCTCTAGTGCTTTTTGCACAAACTGTTGGGTTCTTTTGTACAAAAAAAGGTATTTCACACATTTAGCCATTAATTTCGATGATGTCCCTATTCAGGGTTTAACCACTCATTTTTACCTATCATTTGAGTTACATTTCTTTTGCGACGGGCCCGAGTTTTTTCCATACTAATTAGCATTCTCCTTTCTCGAAGCATGTCTATAATAATGTAACTTAATTTCCTTTATCAAATGTTATCGCTAGAATATAACGATACGCAATACGCATACCAAATAGATGTGTGTATGTATGTTAAATGTTTCAAATAAAAAAAAACACATGTTCCAAATTTACCTTTTTTTATCAGAGAGGGTGAATCTGTGTTAATGTGATGCCAAACTCCCCGGGAGCTATCCATGGGCGTCGCCAGCCTCGGAGCTGGGGGGGGGGGGGGGGGGGGCAACACAGGCGAAATTTTTTTGTGGGACAAAGTGAAGAAGGTCGTGGTGTGGTTAGGTTTATTTAAAAATGTCTTTGATATTTTATACAATAATATGTAATTGTATAAAGTGAAAAATATTTTTATAAAAAAAGTAACAAAAAACAGCGCCGCATGCAATTTTTTTTAATGAAACAATTGTATTTTGAAGGATTTTCATACTTATTTTGTAAAATTTATGATATGATAAGAAAACGTGTGGTTATAATGTGATTTCTTATAAAGTTTTCTTATTTACTATGAAAAAATGTATACATATTCCAATCTCTAGGGCGGGGGCATCTGCCCCCCTGGCCCCTCCTGACGACGCCGATGGAGCTATTATTATTTTATACAAAATGCGATGGGAGGGAGATTGTGTAATTATTATTACGGCATGGTTGGTTGGAAGAGATCGCAATAATTCCTAATGGCTAATGAAGATATCTAAAAATACGCATATTTTTTTCACCTCCCAAATTCTCAACCATTACAATAATGTACTCTAGCGTATGTGGTTCCCAAAGTTGACTGGGTGCCGACTCATCTAACAAAAATTTCCAATCTTGCGACCCACCTCTTAAGAAAAGACGGGGGGGGGGTATACTAGCGCCAGATTTACAATTTTCCTCGGTATAGGCACTCACTGAGTTTTCGCCGCCCTCCCCCCACCACTAAAATTTTACCTTATAAAAAACGCACCAAGAAGTTAGCGCCGCAGGCGAAAGTTTTTAGAGCCTAAAGAGGGCATTAATATTGGTAATGCTCAGATTCAGAGTAGTGGAACTTATTTGTTCTAATTGAAATAAAAAAAATATATTTACAAGTGTTACCAATTTGAATGAAAAACTGTTTAAATAAGAAACACGACTTAAATATATTTTTTATTATTTATGTAACATTAATTTTTATTAATTTTATTCTTGAGGGCCCACTCAATATTCGCTCGCGGCCCGCTGGTGGGTCGCGACTCATAGTTTGGGAAATACTGCTCTAGCGTATGTATAGGAAATGAATGTAGATATGTACAATCATGTCCCATACGTCCTATTCTCCTGAATTTAAAAGGTTTAATTTATCATTCACTACCTTTTATGCCCGGTTTAGCCCAGGTAAATAAGTAGATCAACCATAGAGTGATGTATAGTACGTCTCGCCCAAAACTACCGCTCCTATTAAAATCCAAAATGCTCGAAAATTTACAGGATTTTTTTAGACCTTTGAACCCCGTTAAGGGGTTGCCCCCTCCCACTTTCCCTGGATGATGAAGGAAAGCTAGTTCCTATGTCATCCGCAATATTTGTACAAAAACAGTTCTAGGGAGGGCTCAGGGTTCGCCAGAAGGGCTCCCCCCGACAAACCCCTCCCCGATTGAATACAACCCTCAACGTTCACAAAATGTCATTATATACTAATACAATTTCCTATATATACTATCTTACAGTTACGTATTTACTACATACCAGAATTCTTAAGGCATAAACATAAAAAAAGCATTTTCAAACAAACAGACCTTTGAACCCGTAGTGGGCCAACCAAAATTTTGATATTGATATGGTATAAAAAGAGAGAAAATAACGTTGCAGGCCCCTAGTGACCAGGAGAGGAGGCGGGACTCGAGGCGATGTGAGTCCTCATTGGGAATGTCCTGCTGTATTGGAAGGGCCGTATTGTTGGAGCATATAATCCATTCTCTTTAGGTCGCCTCGTTTCTTCGGAGCTCTGGGGAGGCTATGCCGCGCAGCACTGGGATCCACTGCAGTGGTGTAGACTTGATTGTGCCACTCGCCATGCATCGCGTGATAAATAAATAAAAACATTTTTTTGTGGAAATATTATTATTATTATTATTAATGGATAATTTATGGCGCCGTTTCATGGATTATCCATCTCAAGGGCGCGGGAAACTGGTCCTGAAGAGCGACGTCTTCAGCTTGCTCCTGAAAGTTGTGACGGTCTGGTCGCTGCGCAAATCCACGGGAAGTTGGTTCCATCTGACAGGGCCGGCTACGCTGAATGCTCTCTCGTAGAAGCAGGACTTATTAGCCCTGCTGCGTTCGATGAGCCTGTTGTTTGCCATAGCTGCCGAGCGCAGAGGTCTTCTCGTGGTAGTCTCCGGTTGGCAGAGTTCGGAGAGTGACGGTGGTGCCATGTTATTCAGTGCCTTGTACACCATGAGGCACAGCTTGTACTCCACTCTTTCTCCCACTCTCAGCCAGTGAAGCTTTTCCAGCAAGGGTGTTATGTGGCAACTTTTGTCCTCACGGAATATGAGCCTCGCAGCTGCGTTGAATGCCATTTGCAGGCGATGTAACAGAGTCTGGGGCAATCCAGCGTAAAGAAGGTTGCAGTAGTCTAACCTGGAGACTACAGAGGCTGAGATGAGCGTTCTGATGGAGTCCGTTGGCAGGTTTCTGGATACCGAGTGTATCTGTCTTATATAGTAGAACGCAGAGCTGACTGTTCTTGAGACTTGAGGTTCCATGGTCAAGGCGCTATCTATTCGGGCTCCGAGTATGGAGACCGCAAGAGACGGTATGATGTCTGTACCGGATACTGAGATGGGATGGTTTTCTAACAGATGTTGTCGGCCAGGCGATGCAACCCATAAGAATTCCGTCTTTCCCGGGTTGAGTTTTAGGCGCCTTTTTGCCATTTGAGTCGATAGCTTGGATATGCACTCTACTGTTCGAGCTTTGAGAGCACTTGCTTCCTCAGGCTTGCAAAACCCTACAAGGATTCGATCGTCCGCATACGCATAATTGCGGAATCCTGTCTTCTCCAGCATTCGGTCGATGTACCCAATGTAGAGTATGAAAAGAATTGGTCCCAGAACCGAGCCTTGGGGTACTCCTTGAGTGGTTATGGCCTTCTGGGTGTTGTCAGCTCCTGCTTTGATGGACCACTCCCTCCTGGTTAGGTAGGAGCGTAGCCATGCGAGCACATTTCCCTTTAACCCGTATTCATTTTCCAGGCACCTCAGGAGCATGTCATGATCGACAGTGTCAAAAGCCGCACTCATATCTAGAATAGTCACAAGGGCAATACTGCCATGGGCTACACCTTCTATCAGATCTGAAACGAGCCTTGTGAGGGCTGTTTCCGTAGAGTGGTGTTTTCTGTAGGCAAATTGGTGCTTCTGATGTAGTCCGTTACTGTCGAGATAACTGCTCAGTTGTGAGGCGACGATCCTTTCCAAGACTTTTGAAAGGAATGGTAGGTTGGATATGGGCCTGTAGTTCGCAGGGTCATCTGAGTCCAGAGTGCTCTTTTTAAGCAGTGGAGTGATTTGGGATTGCTTCCACACTGATGGGACGATGCCTTGAGATAGGGACAGCTTGAAGATATGGGCTATGATGGGGTACAGAATGTCCAAAGATTCTTTAAGAAGCCATGTTGGGATAGGATCTAGCTCACATTGTTTATTGGGACAGTTGTTTATTATCCTTCGCAGGTCTACTTCGGTTACAGGCGCTAAGTTACTTAAGACGGTTTGACAGATGCCCGCCGGCACGAAGTCACTAGGTCTCCGAGGTGGAAGAGACAGGGAGATTGCCTCCAATTTCTTTCGGAAGGCTAATTCGAACTGGTCCGCAGTTATAGTGATAGGCAATGCCTGTTTTGGGGTCTCCATAACGCTTTGGAAGTCTTTCCATAGTCTGTTGGGTTGGCCTTTGTGCGAATTAATCTTGTTTTTCCAGAAATCAGATTTCTTCTGATTTATGTGATATTTGTATAACTTTTGTGCTGAAATCCACGTAGTTCTGGATTCTGGAGTCTTCAAACGCCTGTATTGCCTCTCATGTTTTCGGACCTCAATCTTCTTAGCTCTACATTCTGAGTCGAACCAGAGGTACTTGGGACCGCGTACACGAATTGTCTTTGATGTGATTGGGACAAGGTCGTTGATTAGGACTGAGAGCGTGGTATTGAGTTGTTTTGCGAGGCTGTCGGCGTTATCAAACGTTTGGATATTTTGATTACACAGGTTAGAATTTTTAAGATGATTTTTGAAAGTGTTGGAATCGAAGTCTTTCCAGCTTCTGCTGCTAATGGTTTTGTACATCGGAGCTGGAGTAATAATGTTAAATTCGCCGATAAGTAATCGATGGTCGGATAGACCTATATCGACCGGTCTTGCATATGAAGGTATAAACTCACTAGGCGTGATTAGAAGATCGAGTGTTCCTCCAGCGTCATGAGTGGGGGCAGTTATATGTTGAAGAAGATTCGCGTCTTTTAATATTTTCTTCAACCTTAGTGAATGCGGATCGTGTTGTCTCTCCACATGTACATTCAGGTCGCCGATCAGCAGGGCAGGGACTTGATAGAAAGATATCGAGCTTACGAATGTTGACAATTCGTGGAAAAATTCACTCGTCGGAGGTTTTGAGCCTGGTCTGTACAATGTAAGTACTATGAGTGCTTTGCTGTTGAGAGATACTTTGCAACCGAAATATTCGAATGTTTTGTATGAACCATGGTTAGCTATGTTCGAAATGTGCAGTTCTGGTTTACATACTATGGCTACTCCTCCATGGTTGGACGCGATGGAACAGTCTCCCGCCGGGTCTCGGGGTCTAGCTTTATCAAGCACCTTGTAGCCATGATTGCGTAGGGCATTAAGTGAAGTAGAGTTACTATCATCATGCCATGTTTCGTTGAGTGTTATTAAGTGTAGATGGTGTTCAACGAATAAATCGTGAATGTTCTCAATCTTATTGTTGATAGATCTGGCATTCCAGTGACCAAGCTTGAAAGTTGTGGATGTACTAGAGTGACGTTGAGTAGAGTGTTTATTCCTTACGCGCTTACCTCCTCTGCAGCCTCGATGTCGTCTTTTGTTGTTATTAGTATGACTGCTCCTGAAAAGGTGTGGAGGTATACAATCGATTTCGGGGGGGCTGTGTACATCGAGAGAAAGCAGTTGTTCTACACTGTACCGGATTGTTTGATGATATTTAGAGTTGTTTGGAAGCGGGGACATCATATTATAATGAAGATATTGACATTATATTGACGATGATCATAGGATTGTTCGTTAGGTACATACTAGGTATAGTTCTTTGAAAATGAATGCAATATTTAGTATATATCTGAGTTTGTGAGAAGCAGTTAAGGGTGCTGAATAATAATATTGTTATGCAGCGATTGACGCTCGATGATAGATGTAGGTACGATTCTGAAACGAATATTGTTATTGCCGTCACTGTCACACACTGGGCAGTATAGCTGCTATCTCTGTCACGCTGATGGACTAATTTTACACAACATATAGAGATCACAACGGGGGTTTGCACATGTTTTGGGGACACAGGCACTTTGCACAGAGATTAACTTTTAAAACACTGAATGTGTGAGATTATGATAATAGCAGAAATACACTATGGCGGTTAGTGAATAATTGTAATTTATTGTTTATAGGGGGATTGGAGTGAAGCACGGAGGTTTAAGTGAACCGGAATGCGCGGAGGTGATTATATATGTTAACTCTCGTAGACGAAGACTGTGGGACCGTTAAAACCCGTGAAATCACGTAAATTTTCAGGAGCGATGTTAACCGTGACCGGCTGCTGCGAAGCGCCATGTCTACTCAAAATAATACAACAGTTTGAGATAAAAGTGTCAAAAGGCGGATTCAGTACATTATTAATATCTTACAGCCAAACACATATCAATAATAAAGTATCTTCTGTAAAATGATATCGGTATTTGGAATGTATCTCATTACATTCTATGTTAGATTATTTGAAATTTCTAGTTGGATAATGAATTTTGTTCACGAACTTTCTAATATTCAGTAGTGAGCTATCATCAAAGCTTCCAAAAACAGAACTGTTTCCATCCGATCCTTAAACCAGAGGGTATGGGAAATATTTGGTACGAGGCAAAGGACACAATGAGACCACAGGAATACCAACCATCCCTGAAGACTGATATAATATGTCGAGTATGAAATACTAGCTGTAACTTGTCAAAAAAATGATCCGGTTTGCAGGGGAGGGAGAGTGAACATATCACCATGCTTACAACAGACCCTATCCTTACATGTATATTGTAAAATTGTTGTGCGTAGATTTTTACGGTAATTTAAATTTGCTTTCAGAGTAGTATTCTACATAGCAATATTTGTACTACATCATAATCATGCGTCCATTGTTGAACATAGGCCTCCCCCATTGATCTCCACAGCTCCCTATCCTAGGCAGACCGCATCCAACCGCCTCCCGCAACTCTCCTTAAATTGTCCGACCACCGTGGTTGAGGCCTACCAACACTTCTTCTGCCTCTCCACTCCAGAACAGAACTACAATATTTAACAATTCACGTTAAAAATAAAAATGTACCTTCAAATTTAACATTATCGCTCTTCTAAACCCGTGACTTCTAAAAACATCGACATCTATCGATAACCGTTCAAAACATTCGGAAGGCTCGTAACTATTCTACGCAACATTTTGTCAATGAAAAGTAGTATCAACCGAAAGAATTTCGACTGTAGGTGACAGAGCTGCCAGCTATCACGAAGTGTTTTAAATTCCGTGCATATTGGAACGACTTGCAAAAGTTGCCACAGCGCGCTGTGGCAACTGCAGCGCCTGCGTTACATTGCCCTCCGATTTCCACCAGAATTATATAAGTTGATGGTTCTGAAGCAGTTTCTGTGTAATGAATCATTATGTCACCTTGAATCTGTAATCTTGTTCACGTTCTAATATTAGCATATTTGTGTATAAACATTAAGGGGCTACGGTACACTATACGGCTTCGGCGCGGAGACTCTTACTCAGCCAATACTGAAGGAATCGTCTTGAAACTGAAGACAGTGATAGATGAAAGTATGGACTACAGGACGTGTGTTTTAGAATTACAGGATTTGGAAATTCCTTGAATAAAAAAGTATTCCGAAAACACCCCTAAAATTTACGGAATTCCAAGAATCTCCGTTCAATTTTTCAGATATAAAAGCATAATTTAGCCAAAATACTGGAAATTATAATCTTAACAAATCGTACGTTTTAGATTTTAAATTTCTTTCCAGGTTTCTTTTAAAAAGGCATTCCTAAAATTAGTATACCCTTCCCTTTCAAATTCAGTCTGAGCTTTGCTTTTGCACGGGATAGACGTACTGCAAATTTTTGAATTCATTATTTATATTTTACGAAAATAATCACCAACACTAATAAATGAAAATCGTGTATGGATAGGAACTATCAACACTATTTAGGAACTCCTGTTTATTCATTTGAATTTATTTATTACCAACACCATCAAAGAAATATTATATTCTAATAATTACTAATAGTCCAAGAGCCCGCTGCTTAATTTATGACGTATCTGTTTTTTTATCGAAATGTGGTATAAATGATAGCTTACCAATAGGGTATTACATCGCACTAGGGTTGCCTATCAAAAACCTGCCGCAATCCCCCCTGCCCCCCCCGAAAAGGTCCCTTTTCGCGGTTTTTCGCATTTTATAGGAATATGGTAAGAGATAGAAGAAAGTAGTCAATGACAAAAATAATCCTTGCTAAATTCTCTACAAAAAATGTAGAGTCAATTTTTTCATAGGACTAGTAGTTTACCCGTAATGGCCGGTCAAAAAACAGGATATTTTTTGACTAAAAAAATTTTCTTTTTGATTTTTTTTTCTTTCACATCCTTCCACCCATTATCACTAACATTTTATGGAAAAAAAAATTGGCCTGCGGCGCTATATCGCTGGTTATTTTATGAAAAACTAAATTTTAAGAATTTTCGTCACTGAGTTTTATTTATTTAGTTTAAATTCACTTTTTTAGTATTCTAAATGAATTTCGGTTTTGGACCGGCCATTGCGGGTAAACTGCAGCTAGTTCTACGAAAAAATTGTCTCAACATTTTTTGTATAGAATTTAGCAAGGATTTTTTTTGTCATTGACTACTTTCTCCTATCTCTTACCATATTCATATAAAATGCGAAAAACCGCGAAGAGGGACCTTTTCGGGGGGGGGCAGGGGGGGTTGCGGCAGAATTTTGATAGGCAACCCTAGTGCGATGTAATACCCTATAGGTAAGCTATCATTTATACCACATTTCCATCAAAAAACAGATACGTCATAAATTAAGCAGCGGGCTCTCGGACTATAACCCATACTACCAATATCGACGAAATTTTAAATTCAAAATCCGAGGTGTGGCAATTATATAGCGAGACTGGTACTGAAAAACGTTTTATTTTTAATTTATACATATTACGTATTTGTGTAGATAAAATATGTGAATTTTTCATTGATCCAAGGGGCCCCCTAGTTCCTGCTAGATTTCCAATTGACCTGTGTAACGGACCTTTTCATTCAACTTCACCAAAAAAATTCGCCATCGGCGCTTTTTGATTTTGTATATCATATCAATATCAAAATTGTAATTTGCTTTCTCTGCACTGGGGGGGGCTGGCTTTATTACATGCCAATTTCAATTTTTAGAGCCAGTCCATCACGGATCATAATTGTCATAGGGGCCCCATTATTTTAAAGTGCCCAGGGCCCCCAATAGATTATAGACGGCCCTGCCCTTGTGTTGATAATAATATTGTTCATCACAACTTTTGCTCCTTGGTAAGGTCTCTCAAAAACGAATGAAATTTTATCAGTATGTTGTGAACACACATCTATGTATACCTATCGTCTTTGAACCGACACGTTTTGAAATTTCTTATATGTTTGAAAATTAGAATATTCACACTTCGCCAAACCAATACAGTACTAGTAATTATCTATCATTATAATTTACAAATCGCACTTCGTGAAGGCACATTGTCGGTAGGAACATCTATACATATATAATAACTTGACTTTGTTAGACATGTTCTTATACTGTTTATTTTCTATTATACATATATGTAAAAGGCTTCATTAGCCGTATAGTTACTGATGAAATAAACTTATAAAAATAAAGAATTTTGAAATTTAATTTAATTGAAATTATACGGGACAATAATTTTATTCACATATTATGTATGTTTTTTTTTATTTTTTTTTTATAAATGAATCTGGGTTTATCGAAATAAACCCAAATACATATTCGTACACTTCACAGAAAGCTTAAAAGCTTGTGTTGTGAAGTGGAGTAGGTCGGGGATTGAACCCGCGCCCACTGGATTAACAGTCGAGCGCGTTACCAACCAAATCTATGTGCACTCTTTTTTATTTCATTATTTTTTGAACAAATCCCAGTTAGCGCCGATCACACTGGGGACTACTAACTAGTATCAATATAAAATATACTTAAAAATATAACAACGCATATTATTTTCCAATCGGATATAATAGGTAGGTAGGTAGATACACCTACCAAATACAATAGTTGGTACATAGAACTTGAATGAAATTCAAAACTAAAATGTTATAATATGTAAGTATATAGCTTCGCTTGTATGTATATTGTATAAATTTGGATGTATGTATGTGTAAGTAAAACTTGTGGACGAAATATTTGAAAATTTGGAGCGGTAAGAGAGGGGAAGCGACGTTCATTTAGAATTCCTAGCTGTGGTATATTATAGCCTTAATAGGTAGCTATAAATTCTACAATATTTCACTCACAATTCCTTCACAGAACATCAGGTTACCGAATATTTGATATTTTCTCGTCCCTAGATTTCGAAGCGCACACCAAAAATCATGTATACCTACATTCTTCTTCTTGGGTGGACTTAAAGAAATCGCAGTTCTGCGATAAGTTTGCCCTAGTGAACAATGCTTTATAATCATTACTACCTCTATGTCTATATTTAAAAATGGTCGGCTTGATGATCTCTCACGGTTGTTGGTAGACATCTTGTGTCACAAGGGGCAAGCCTACTAAACAAATCCCCATAATCAATCTACAACATTCTCCAATAATTTGCTTATTCTTCGGTATTTTTGTTTTTTCGTAGGTACTTGCTTGTAACCTTGATTGTGATTAGTGTTGCCCCAGAACAGGCTATCGCCTAGTGGGGCAATAAAATCTAGTACATTTTTTTTCTCATATTGTATTTTGTAAAAATTTTGGATTAAATGAAATGAAATGAATAAAATATGCATTGTTCACTTAAATAATTATTTTCTTCTCTTGACTAATGCCCTTGAAGTCATGTCAATATATTCTTATTCAATAAAAATGTTTGATATAATATTAGGGTAGTACTTTAGTGAACGATTGTGTACAATGTAACTGGATACTTCTTGATAGATTTTGTATTGTTATTATTTACAAAGGCATCTCATCCCACACTACATAAATATACCTACAATCTTATTCTTCCAGCTCCATTTATATCTGAGGTTAGATCCCTACATATAGTAGAAATTAGGCTACATAATACAGGGTGTTTGATAGATGGATGTATATATCTTCAGAGGTGATCGTAAAAGTCATTTGGGATCTTTTGAGCCAAACTTAGCTTAGTCCAAAATCGCACGGTTCTCGAGTTATTCGAGATTTTAACTTTTTATCGAAAAACCCCGAATTTCTCAAGATTTACCCCAATAGTTTCGTAAGTATAGGTACCTACTCAGTTCTGTAATTATTTTTTGTTTCTTGAATAAGTGTTTGATCTATTAAACTCATTAGTTTTAATCTAAAGAAACAATAATGATAAAAAATATCCGATTAAAGTTTCGATAAATAGTTATTTCAAAAACGAGTCACGACATTAGGTGAGATTTTCCTTAAGAAGAAAATTGCCTAAAGATTCAGAAATTTGGAAAAAACTTCTCTGATTTATGCTCTTTCAAATGATGTACAAAACATAATAATAAAGCATTATTTTCATAAAGATATGATACAATAACTTCAAGAGGTCACTACAAATTTAAGCAAATTTCCATACAAGTTTGAAAACAAGAAATCGAAAGAAATGTATTGTTCACTATGCAACCTCTACCTATGGTAAATTTGTATGGAAATTTGCTTAAATTTGTAGTGACCTCTTGAAGTTATTGTATCATATCTTTATGAAAATAATGCTTTATTATTATGTTTTGTACATCATTTGAAAGAGCATAAATCAGAGAAGTTTTTTCCAAATTTCTGAATCTTTGGACAATTTTCTTCTTAAGGGAAATCTCACCTAATGTCGTGACTCGTTTTTGAAATAACTATTTATCGAAACTTTAATCGGATATTTTTTATCATTATTGTTTCTTTAGATTAAAACTAATGAGTTTAATAGATCAAACACATATTCAAGAAACAAAAAATAATTACAGAACTGAGTAGGTACCTATACTTACGAAATTATTGGGGTAAATCTTGAGAAATTCGGGGTTTTTCGATAAAAAGTTAAAATCTCGAATAACTCGAGAACCGTGCGATTTTGGACTAGGCCAAGTTTGGCTCAAAAGATCCCAAATGACCTCTACTATCATCCCTGAAGATATATACATCCATCTATCAAACACCCTGTATACAAAAATAGGAAAATATGGGTTCTATTCACAATAGAAATAATATTTAGTTGAGTATTTATACAAGAACTAATGCATTAGTATTGTAGTACCTATATTGTTCGATTGTTTTCTTTATTCATTCATAATATTCAAACATTGTGGAGTCCAACCGGTAGCTCGCGACCTATATTTTAGGCGTCCACAATTAAAGAGATGGAAAAATAATTACGCTAAGTATACCTTTACTGTGGCAACCTAGAACAAGCAAAAAGAGCGTAGGAAGACATCAGGCAAGATGGTCTGACGGTGTGATACGAATCGCAGGAAGCAAGTGGATGCAGCATGCCCAGGATAGGGATCTGTGGAAAGTTGAAGGGAAAGTAGAATGTGTAGTATACAGAATATTAGAAGAGTTAAACGAGGCTTGAGTAATAAATATTGAAGTTAAACTGGGCGGTGCCCGTGAAGCATGACGATGGTTTCAATATAGCCCTTGGCCTTGGTGCGAATTCGGTTGGACACCACTGTTAAAAACAGCTACAATAAAATAGAACCTACTTACTTACGAGCATATTTATCATGGCACAGTAGTTGGCTTACGTTTGTATATCGTATCAGGATACATTGACAACCCCATCCTTTCTTATTTGATAAAACACATCTGAAATACAATTAAATTTAATAATGATTAAAAACGTCTGATAAAACAAAGCGTGTCTCTGCTAACATCTGAAGGGAAAGCAGAACCACACAATATAGTGTTTTCAATTTGAATATTTAGTTCTACAAAATAAATTCATCAGCAATTTATTCAATTAAGGGCATGGCACCAGGAATGACGTCACAGACATTTCCCACGGCATTAAGGTTCAAAATCGCGTGACAATCGCATGATAAAATGGTAAAAATAGCGTTTTTTCCATTTTTTGGGGTTAATTTTGCGTCTATCAAAAAACATTTACGGTTATTCCCTAGATTTTGATGCATTTTATCAGTACAAAAAAATTTTTACTTCGCGACTTTCGGGAAACGAGATTCCGTCTTTCGGAAAAAAGTACAGAGGTGTTTTTAATTATTTTTTTTGAGAAATCTATACAAGATAAAAAAAAATCTTTTACGGTTATTCCCTAGATAAAGGTTTAATGCATCTACCCTATTTTGTTCCAAAGCATATTTAGTAACGGTTGTCGAGATAGAAGGTCTCCCGTTTTTAGAAATTTTTGAAATGTCGGTATGCATACTCTTAAATTGTTTAATCAGAATTCACCTACCAATCGAAACATGTTTTTGACAAAACATATTACAATTTTATACTGTCACTTAAATCTAAACATGTGTGAGAAATTGTAGGAAAATGTAGACTGACAACAATGTCAGATGAAGCCAAATACAATTGCGAAAAAATATAGCATCAAATTAGATACAAATAATGTTGATACGGTACGTAGTTCCATTAGTTCAGACTTCAAACTTTGCCTTATAGTCTTCAAGGCTCCTCACGATATATGGCTCCAGAGTACATTTCAGAGGTCACCACACTCAGGTCTCATTCAGACACATCCACGAAATTAGAAATGTCAAACATTTGTGGGAAACCCAAATACCTCAGCCGAGCTTTCTTTGCTGAAGGTCTTTCAGCATTGAACGAACTTCCCATGAGCATTAGGCAGGCACAGACTGTGACTCAGTTCAAGAACCAGCTGAAAACACACTTTTTTTAGAAATCTTTCAATATTAATTAGTTACTTATATAAGTATTAGGTTAACAATGCGCCCTTCTGGTGGGTCTATACTAAAAAAACGGCACTATACATATCATCTTTTTATTATTAGTAATACCTACGACAGATTGCTTTTCAAGGGTCAATCTGGGGTGATGGATCACACAGAGTTCAGTCATGTTGTATACCTAGCTAGATATATTATACAAAACACTCCTTTTCATCCTGATATCATCCTGAATTGTAAACTACGCCCTTCGTTGCTACCAATTCCCCATTATTCTCTTCCTTTCGTTTACGCCCTTTGTTATATCCGTATGTAAATTTTACCAAAGCGGATAAATAATGGCATTTAACTCTTCCGTGAGACAAAGATTATGTAACTATATACAACTGAAAACAATTCGAGAGACTAGAAATCTTTATTTTAATATGTGCCAGTCACTTTTCTTCCACTGCTGGACGTAGGTCTCTTCTTAATACTTCCAACATTTTCTGTCTTGGGCTATTTGCTGCCATCCGTGACCCGCAAGCTTGACAATGTAATCAGTCCACCTTTTTTGTAGTCTGTTCCTAATTCCTAGATATCTTTAACTGTCCCAAGGATTCCTCTTCACCATTCTAGGCGGACATCTAACACTATATCCTCACTATTAGCGCCGATTGGCTTTGACGACCGCGCAGTCACTCTGCGCATGCGCATCTGCGTTATATTGTGCATCAAATAAAATTTGCATTCATCAGTTATTATACGGTGAAATAATATGAATTGTTCCAAAGTTATACCGTTTTAAAATAGGGTCCATATTTTTTGATGACCTGTACTCGTGTAATCTTCAGTAGTAATTTATAAAATATCTTAGGTATTTTGTTATGCTGTAAGTGAAGACAGTATGGCGGTACCTACAAGGATAATAATTCAAAGTACGATCCTTTGTAACATTAGTACATAGACTCTATAGACTCTTCTAGAATATTCTTCAGAGATTCCAAGCATAACTCAGAAACGTGACGAGACGGAATATTATCAGAAATTCCATCATAAAACTGATTCTGTTATAATATATATCAGCGGTCGTCAAACTTTTTCGACCATTCAATTCATAATTTTAATTCAGCGGACCACTACCACCCCCAGTTCCAGAGGTTGAACAAAATTTTACTAATTTGAAACCCAAAAGTTAGAACACAGCATTAAAAAATTAGATTATCAGTATGTATCTATAGTCACCTATAGTTTTTTTGTTCGTCGTTGGAACGTCTTTGGTAAATATACGAAATGTAGTGGCAACTGAATAATCTGATTCTCGCGCGACAGATTGATCTGAAAATTCATAATCTAATGGAAAATAAAAAAGATTTTTTTGTGGAGAATAGTCGAATTGTCTGCATTTCCGTGCTTTCTGAATTAAAAATATGAATTCAAAAATGTATTCCAGCTGTGTGAGGCCGGCCTTAGAAAACCTATTCAAATAAAGTCTGTAATTGTAAGGTGGTCGGAAGCCTGGTTGGTAACGCGCTCGACTGTTAATCCGGAAGGTGCGGGTTCAAGCCCCGATGCCGACTTACTTCACTTCACAACACAAGCTTTTGAAGCTTTCTGTGAAGTGTACAGAGGTGTAAGTATTTGTATTTATTTTTATTTATTTATTTATTAAACTTAAAGTGAACAACAAATACATAGAAATATAAAAAATGTATATAGTACAGATTATAAATCGTTGTTCACTAGGGCGAACTTATCGCAGAACTGCGATTTCTTCCAGTTAACCTTAAAATTTACATAAAAAATGAAAAAAAAAACACCGAATTTTACCTAGTGGCCCGCCGCTCGCCCTTGGCCACTGCCGATGTAGATAGATCATAAAGTGCCTAGGTTTATTCATACAAAAAGGAACTAAATTGACTGTCGATACAAAGAGACGTGAGGAAAATATATTACGCCCGTAGATAAATTTATGTTTTTTTCTGTTAGTTGTTTGAAAAAACCTGCCCCCATAGACAAATTATAATTCTAAGAACGTATCGGTAATATTTCGTCTGAAAAATTTAATACATGTCAAAAAAAAATGACAATATTAAACGTCTCATACATTTTAAACGGTAACCTTGGAAAACATAGAAATTGAACTCTCCGAGAGCTGGAGCCTGAGTCAAAACACCTAAATGCTGGAAACGTTAGCGTCTTACGCTAACGTTAGACGTTGTTTCCATAATATGATAACGTAATCACCATGGAATCAACGTTTCCAGTATTTTCGTGTTTTGAGGCCCCTCAGCTAGGCCCCTGTGTTGTGTGTTTTTACACAACATTCACTGATTACCCCATTTGTGAGATACAGGAAAATGATCCCAGTAAGAATGTCGAAACGTGGTAAAAATTGAAATTCGCACGGTTCACCTGAAAATTAGACGAAGTCATAGGATATTAATTGTGTTTAGACATAGGATGTTAACATTGAGTCATAAATCATTCAAGAACAGGTGCATTTACATAAAAATAAGAATATCTAAAATTTTTTTTTTTTATATAATTTTTTTTTTTTTTTTTTTATTTTTATTTTTTTTTTTTATTTATTTAACATAAAATACATTTACAATTATTAAATACATGGTAAGAATATGATTAGCAATGATCTTGTTACTCCCCGGATATGAGTATATTACTCGTGTTCCGAGGAGGATCTCAAAAGCAATACAATACATACATATATACATACATACATATACATACATATACATACATGTACATACATACACACATACATACAATGGAAAATAAACAATTACAAATTACAAACACACAACACTCTTGATCTTGTTACTCCCCGGATATGAGTATATTACTCGTGTTCCGAGGAGGATCTCAAAAGCAATACAATACATACATATATACATACATACATATACATACATATACATACATATACATACATATACATACATATACATACATATACATACATATACATACATATACATACATATACATACATATACATACATATACATACATATTACATATACATACATACACACATACATACAATGGAAAATAAACAATTACAAATTACAAACACACAACACAACAGCAGAATGACAACATAAAAACAAATATTCAAAATAACATATAATAGGACTATTTAATTTCAGACTTTATTTTAGACTTAAATCTGAGATAGTCTGTGCAGCCTCCATGATATCTATTATGACCGCCCAAGGCGTTGTACCATTTCACCCCCAGGAAGGAGTAATGATGTTGGCCTGTGGTAGTTCTACAGAGAGGTATTGTTATCTTACCCCTCGTGCGTGGCCTAGTACTCACCTCCTGAGAATGAATGCCGAGCAAGAAATAGTCTTTGAAAGTCTGACACAGTGCTCTCCGTCTGTATACAATGTCTACACTCGGAACAGGGAAGTCCCTGAATAAATCCAAGGTGGGATAATCACTCGGTTTTTTCAGTATTATTTTTATTATTGAGCGTTGAATTACCCGCAATGGTGATAGTGTTGTTTTGTAAAAGGATCTGGGCTTGGACATACAAACCCAAATACTTTTCCTCCACACCTTGCACTAGTCTAAAAGCATGTATCGCAAAGTGTGGAATACATCGCCAGCTCTCTTATTTTATTTTTAGAACAAGCACTCCCTCTAAATTCCACCTTACTTTTAAGTAACTGATAATAAGGTCGCGTGTAATAAAAGTCATCTCGTGAATTTCATACAGAGTACCCTTGATAGTTTCCCCATTCACAACATCCATCTAATAAAATTGTCAATTTATATTCTTACATAATAAATCTAGTAGAAAACTTGTTACAAGCGGGTAGAAGCTTCTAGTACAATATGCTAACTGTTTATTATGTGTGGAGATTGTCAAAAGACCTTTACAAGGTATGCGAAACTCGCCTCTAGCCATTCATGTAATACTTCCTAACTCCATCCTAACATTTCATACAGTGTATAAAGTTCATTATTCCCTGAGTCTTTTAAAAAAAAATGACTGGAGCTCTTATTTTTTTTCATTATTAGGTACCTATTTAATAGGAAATTTATTTGCTTTTAATTCACTAAACAACTTAATTTAGGAGATATTTAACAAAAATGGACGACATTATTTCAATTTTTCGATTAAGTTAGAAAAAACTTATTGTGTAGTACTTAAATGTATTTATTTAATTTATTTACAATTTGGTGAACATAATACAGAGATATGTCAACATTACAAAATATAAATCATAACATTCGTTCACTAGGGCGAGCTCATCGTAATGCTGCGATCTCTGCCAGCTAACCCCAACATAAAAAGTATAAAAAGAATACAAAACAATAGCCTAAATATGTCGCTCACCCACCATGTATCTCAGTTTAGGAATTATTCAACGGTGTGATTCTCTGTAGAACTGAATTTTTTACTAAGAGCCAATTGTTTAGCTTATTTTTTCAAAGGAAAGACACGAGGGTCTTGGAAACTAAATACCCTGTGTATATTTCTCTAATAACAGACGCGGCTCACCTTGCATAGGCTTTTCATTCTGAATTGCGTATAGGTAGCTATACCTAGTCCAGCACAATGGGCTTTGTGTTCAGCGGAAAGGTTGTCATCATACAATACTTACTGCTAAGTTAAGTAGGTACCAGGGGTACCCACCCACAATATAAAAGAAACCAACTTGTTGACTTCAAATAAAAGACTGTGGAATTTATATTAAAATGTTAAAACCTACCAACACACTATAATACGACTTTATTATTATACTAGCTGTTGTGCCCGGCGGCCTGCGCTTGGTTTTTTAGGTTTGATGCAACCACCATATTGCATAATTTTGTTTTGTAATTATTGTCATTTTTATCTTTAACCGTGTGAGCCGATATCTACGTGAATTCATGCCTGGACACTAAAAACGCCGCCATCTTTTTCACCACCTTTTTCATTTCTTGATTGGCCTTTAGACTAAAATATGTAGTAAGATAGACTGATTAAAACTGATTAAAACATCTATACATTTCACGTACACTATAATAAGTATTCCAAAAATAATACTGAGATGTGTGTTGGAAAGTCACAATTATTTTTCTGTTATGTTTACCTATTAAGACTGTTTCATCTGTCCCACATCCAATGAGCAAACGCGGATATGGATGAATGAATGATTTTTTTTCCTCCACTTTTTTTCCAATTATTTTCAAAGAATTGTGGCGACAAATCCCCTTTCGTTACTACGCTGCCTTTGTATAAAAATAATTAACAATTCAGAATAGCAAATACGCTAACACTCAAGTACAATACATACAAACGTCATTGTATTACTATTGACTGTGACCCATCAAAAAATATGGGGTCTTTCGATCTTCATTCCATGAGACACAATCTTATTGACACTGTTTCAAAATATGGCCAGAAACTATGGCTAGATGGACATTGGACACATTATGATATGAAAGAGGTTAAAAAAGAAGATAATGGGAAACTGTATTCTGCGTGACATCTAATGAGATTAAGCAGTGACTTAACTCTAGCATTATTACCAGCCTGGATGGACTCTTAAGACAGTGCCCCATAGTACGAGATTTCATTCCTCAGTAGAATAAAATGGTGAGATGCTTTTTAGAAAAGCCAGGAGGCCAAGCGCCCATTGAGTCACATCAACCAAGGTAGACATCCTTAGATGTTACATCTCGCCCTCTTTCTTCTTTCTTTCTTCCTTGCCTCTTCCCAGTTCACCTGGGGTCGGCCCTTCTGGTACGCAGTCTCCAAGTCTTTCTGTCTTGTGTCATCTCGCATCAAATCTCGCCCTCAAAGACCACATATGTCTCGTATTTCACAGGAGCCTTCTCGGAGTTAAAAAGTAGCTGCCCAATTCCAAGGACGTGACTTCTTTTGCATGCGAGTTACTTACAATTACTATGTGAACTGTGAAGACTACAGAATATAGATCATCCGCTTCAATTTTTCTTGAAAAAAAGAGGAGAAAGATGTTTTTCTTTTTTCTTATTTTGATGACTAAACGTTACATCCTTACACTACTATACAGAGGTATTTAAGTATATTATAATTAATTTTCCATAATTTTGCGTTTTAAAGTACTCTGATATACGAGTCGAGTACAAGTATACGAGTATTATTGACTTACCGCTGTGTTTACTTTGCTTTACTCTGTGTTATTTCCATTCTTTTGTTTGTGCTATACTGTGTTATATACTGTGTTATATACTGTGTGATGTTTTGTGTTATTTGTTTCCATTCTGGGAATTATATTACTTTGTATGTTTGCGGGTTCTCTGAAGCATAAAGGAGTTTTTAATGTTATTAGAATTGAAGGATTTGTGCGATTTGATAATGAATTATAATATTCTAGATTCTAGAAAATGTAAGTAAATATTTTGCTTTCTGAAATTTTCTTGTTCCTTGTTTATTGTTTATTGTTTATCAATCACCCGTATTTACCACTCAAGGCGCTTGGAATTGTTGTTTACAAAATATAAGGAAAAACAAATTTAAAATTAAGTGAACAAACGAAAAGGAGAACAAAATAAATACATTTTGTTGTGTAGGTACTCTTATTTGGCTCCTTAATTAGTTCTAGAGTAGTCCTAGAACTAATCTAGAAGCTAAATTGCTACCGAAGATCTAATGTTTGATGAAATTTAGCGTCCTGAGTGCAATTTACAAAAATCCATGTGCATGTAAAATATGTAAGTGTTTGAAATTTTAATCTTATTTTTCTCAACATTGTGGCCTTGCCAGTTAGAACCCTGCTATTCTCAGCTAACAATTATTTAAATAAACTTTTAGTAGCTTGGGGTAGGAAAGAAATTCATTCTTGAATTCCAGACACCTCAATTATGTTAACCAATCTCATGTCGACAAATTTGCGTCAGATGGTTCCCAAAACAGTGTAGAAGAATTAAGGATGAACATTGTCGGGCTTACAACCGACCTCGGCTGGCTTAAGTCATCACTTTACACTCGAGAAACATTCACCATTTCAGTTTACCCCGGCTGAGATTCGAACCCAGACCTTCGTCTTGCATAGTAGGGATCATATCCACTACACCACGAGGAGCGACGGCTGTGTTGTCGAATTTCATGTATAGGTATTTTAGTGTAAGGCGATACTATATAGTTATCAGAAGGTTTTTATAAGTAAAATGCGTGTTGTTAGGACCAAAGTTTATTGTGGACTAATTTATACAATGATAATCAGAAAGATATATACAATACAAATGTCTTTGGATCTATAGAGTACCTAAATAGTTATACCTAGGTAGGGGGTGTTCATACCCCTACAATCCTCCCTGCCTAGTGATAACGTTACATAAAGTTTAGAAAAAGCATGATTATAAAATAGATTGTATGAAATATTAGTCGCTAAAGAATAAGCTAACTAACTTATCATAATACATTGTTTAGTTCAGTATTCATATTTGTATAATAAAACATCTTGTTGATATCGTATAGGTACATAAGATATTTGAGATCCCAAAAACATAGTAGGTCCAATATAAACATATGTGTGGTCTTTCTGACCTTCCAAAAACAAATTGATTTATAAAACAAAATAGCAAAAAATTGTTGATAGTAACATAATACATTTAAAATCATAGTTAAGATGAAATAATATAATCGATACACAATTTTTAAGAATAGCACATAAAAAAAATGGTGTATAATATATCAGTGTATAATAGTTAACATAATGCGTAGGTATAGTTATATCGTATGTAAAAGGACATATGGTTTGGTCACGTTGACAAAAATAAGGGTCAATAATAATAATAATAATTCACATATGGTTGCACAATATCCTGAGTTAGATACTAGGAAATAAGCATTTTAGTTAACATTATTAATATTAGGTAGATAAAAATGTTGGTTAACATATTATGTATACAAAAAAAGATATGAGTTGATATAGTTAAAACTTTGAATATTGTATGAAATAAAATAAAACAAAATGTCCTCGTTGGACGTCGTAGTTCTTGCTTCGTTATATGATTTGAGGCATGATGAAAGTGAAGATTTTCTTGCTTAGTTAGCATCAGTTAGTCTTCGTCTTCTTCTCGAGCCTTTCTTCGTTCTTGTTGAACAGTGTTTTCTTGAAGCGAAAATGCAGCTGATGTGAGCTGGTTTGAGATGATGGAGCCGTGTGATCTGCACACGTTGTTGTATGTGATTTGCACATAATTTTGTTGTTGTCTGATTTGCAGACGTTGTTGTTTTGTTGTTGTCTGATTTGCAGACGTTGTAGTTTTGTTTGTTGTTGTCTGATTTGCAGACGTTGTTGTTTTGTTGTTGTCTGATTTGCAGACGTTGTAGTTTTGTTTGTTGTTGTCTGATTTGCAGACGTTGTTGTTTTGTTGTTGTCTGATTTGCAGACGTTGTAGTTTTGTTGTTGTCTGATTTGCAGACGTTGTTGTTTTGTTGTTGTATGATTTGCAGACGTTGTTGTTTTGTTGTTGTTTGATTTGCAGACGTTGTGTTTTGTTGTTGTCTGATTTGCAGACGTTGTTGTGCGTAGTTCGCATGGTGACGAGCATGCCTTTCGCAAATGCTGTCGAGTGTGATGATGATGCATCAGTGGCTGGATAGACCGGCTAGTTGCCGACCGGCTAGTTGCCGTGGTCGTGACTGGAGTGTAGCGTGGCTGCGTAGCCTTCCGTACAGGTTCCAAATCATTCCAGTGTGCTGATGATTATCTTCTTTCGATGACAATGTTGTTCGTCGTGGCGTTGATCATTGTCATGGTGTTGGCCATCTTCAAAGAGTTGATGAAAATGCTGTATATGCTGTTGTTCATCAGTCGATGTGACGAATTGATAATGTTGAGTTGGTGAAGCACGTTGATGAGTGTGCTGATGAAGCAGGCTGATGTCATGTTGGATGTTGGTTCGTCTGCTTGTTGTGGTCCGGGAAGTTGAGAGGATGTTGGTCACATCATTCTTCAGATACCGTGGAGTCCTCCAAGATTAATTTGTCGTTAATGTTGGCACGGCGTTCCCGAATCAGTTTTACACTTGGTCGTTGGCGTTGTTCGTGATTGTCATTAGTATTAGTTTCAAGACACATTTTTTTGTATTATGTTGATAGATATATGAACACATTGAATACGGTCACACATCACTATTGAGTTTAGGGTCAGAGTCAGGTATAAAGTTCGTCAACACTTTTTTTGCACTATATTTTTTTTTGTATAGATCACGTCGGAACGTCTCCACTTTAGTGTAAGGCGATACTATATAGTTATCAGAAGGTTTTTATAAGTAAAATGCGTGTTGTTAGGACCAAAGTTTATTGTGGACTAATTTATACAATGATAATCAGAAAGATATATACAATACAAATGTCTTTGGATCTATAGAGTACCTAAATAGTTATACCTAGGTAGGGGGTGTTCATACCCCTACAGTATACAGTACCTATGTATTGTTGCATTTCTTACTGTTGAAGGGAGACGGTGGTATTTTTTAAGCCAGCCGAGGTCGGTCGTAAACCCGACAGTGTTTATCCGTAATACTTCTACACTGTTGTGGCAATACTACATTGTATATACTACGGAATGTAGAAAAAATCCAACGCTTTACAAGAATAAAATTTGTAAATCAAAATAAAACAGATGATTGATCGTTAATATCTTATTAAGATCACTTACTCACATTAGTTTGTAAGTAATTCAAGATTATTAACCAAATACCAATATACTAAATATTTAGTATAGAATGTAGGTTTATAGTTTGATTTCTCCGATCAAATTGATTTTAATTAACCATCAGAAATGATTATTGAATACCACTTGGTAAATTCCACAGATATTTCTATAATCTATTGATGTAATATTGTTATTATGTGGTTGGAGTCTAATCGGATAAATAGATTTTGCTGACAGATTCCTTAGCTATTTCACTCTGTGGAATTTAGATCAATTATGGTTGACAACCATAATATTTCACAAAGGTATTAAATACAGAAACGGAATGGTTTTAGTTTTCAAGGTTCTTATGAGAATTTTTTTGTAAGTACGTACCGAACAATTAGCTTGCAGCATTCGAGAAGGAGATCATTCGCAAAACATATGGACTAGTAAATAAGGGAGGAATATGACGTCGGAGATAAAACGAAGACCTGTTTGATTTCAAACGACGTCATACAAGTCTGGGCTGGGGCGCATAATACGAATGAAGGAATTAAGAAGCCCAGCCCAGACGCTTAACTCTCACACGTCCCGAAGGTCGTAGAAGAGCGGGGAGACCCAAGCTGCGGTGGATGGGCGGTGGCATCATTGGACACATCTGTTGAGAAACTGCTTGTTATATTCAGTTGCGACGTAAAAAATACATATGTAGTAGTATTTACTCACAAATGAATGTAGATGTAAGTACATATATTTCCTTCAATATTATATAGAAACGTATATATGTATAAAATACCTATTGGGTTACGATTCATGTGGGAAATCAAATTAAGCTCAAGTCGTATCGTATATGCATCGCTTACTACAGCTCTCTACAGGAAGCCGTAGGTCTGTTTCTCAAGCACTAATAAGTTAACGATATCAGACGTAGCCTGTAATAAGCTAATTGAATGCATTACTGCATAACATCACGACGGGATTTCAACTATTCATTGGCTAATATTCCACCATAGCCTCTTGAATGTTATGCAGCGGTTCGCGATCTTTCCTTATATTATTTTATTACGAACAAAAGTGACCAGTGTAAATCCCCCATCACTATACTATGATAGAAGAATTGTGTAAACCCTCCCGGTACCTAGAGACTACTATGTATTACCCACACTTCTAAATATTCAGAATGCGAAGTAGAATTTACGACGAATTTGTTCTAGGTATATCTTCTATTTCTCATACATCCATAGGTAATATCCAGAGCTGGGCAGAAAAGCGTTAATCCGTTAATCGTTAATTTTGATTTACGATTTAACGCTTTTCTCACCTCCAAAAAATGTTAACGGATTATTTAACTTCCGTTAATTAAGTCCGTCAATATTTGATTGCTTGCATAGACATCATCCACTGGAGGCGCTGGCATTAGATAATCCAAGGATTGTATGGGGTTATGTGTGGTATCGTATGTGAGTTGGGAGTTGGAAAAGAAATTTCACTTTGTTGTGATACATCGCGATAGTGTAAATGTGATAGTACTCGTAGTTGTACTTATGTAGTTCTATTTCATGCTATTTAACCGTGATTTTTTTTACATTAACGCTTTAACGATTAACGAAGTTAACTTTTTAGTTAACGGATTATCGATTAACGATGTTAACTTTTTGATTAACGGTGCCCACCTCTGGTAACATGTATATGTGCCATGGAGAACTAAAGCATATTATTTGTAGAGTAATCAGAGATATAGTATGAAATCCAACCCCCATATATTCACATTATTATCTCATTTTTACATTCCAACTCACAACTAAGTATTCAGTACTAACCTAGCGCCTACCATAAAGTAAGAATGTGGCAAATCAGAATTTCACAATTTTTATGCAAAATAATCTGGAATTCCAATAGGTTCAATTCTGTAACTTATTGAACTAAAATAAGAGTGCTATATGTAAATATATTTTACTATGAAATAATTGATAGAAAACGTCTTAAAATAATTGATAAACGCGTTAGGTGCGGGGGGGTGAGGGCGCATGATATTCTGAAACACCCCATCTTAAGGTGCATAGGTTCCAAATTAAAAAAAAAATTGCCGATTTTTCCATACATTGATTTTCTAAAATGACTAACGCGTACGCGCTTATAATTACATAGAGATTTGCTACCAATATCATCCAACTTACTACATTTAAAATCGTAGTTTCCATCATGGAATATCCAAAACACTTTTTGAAAAGTAGGTATATTTTTTTCGGTTTTTAATTACACAAATGATTTAAAAAAATAATTACGAAAAGAGATGCTTATAATATTACAAAAAATATAAAATCAATTCATTAGATTTCAAGTTTTTTCTTTATTTTGCCAAAATTTTACTTTTTTGAGATTCCCCTGTCTTCTCTATGGCTCTTGTATATCTTTATGTATTCAAAGAGTTTTAATGGAAAATAAGTTTTTTTTTTTATTTTTCCTTTCGTTTTTTTTTTCTTTTCATCGTCTATGTAGGATGTAGATAGGGAGAACCTCCTACAATAATTATTCGCTATCACGTTTCAGAAGAATTTCTATGATTTTATTGTAGTAAATACAATTTTTAAAACACAAAGGCATAGATAGGATTCTAGGAATATGAAATCATAAGCTTTCAAAGAGTTTAACGTCATTGTTAAATTTCTCCTTATTAAGACTGGGGACCTAACTATGACGTCACTGTCATTTCCCGCGGCGTTATGTTTCAAAATTACATGATAAAATGTAAAAAATAGCGTTTTTTTTTCGTTCTTTGGGGCTAATTTTGCTTCAATAAAAAAAATTACAGTCATTCCCTAGATTTTAAGATATATTATCAATACAAAAAAAATGTCTGCAACTTTCGGGAAACGTGTTGCTGTCTTTCGAAAAAAAGATCAGATGTATTTTTCACACTTTTTTTTAGAAATCTGTACAGGATATTAAAAAAAAGTAACGGCATTCCCTAGAAATAGGTTCAATGTGCCTACCCTATTTTTTCCAAAGCATATTTAGTAAGGTTGTCGAAATCTAAGGTCTCCCGTTTTCAGATTTTTTATGTCCGTATATGCCTACACTCAAAATAGACTGGTGTTTTTTTATGTACAATTTATTTACGTACGAATGTAAGGCATTGACTTGGTTGAAACAGGGCGAGAGTGGAAGAAATACGATCAAGATGAGGTCATTGAGAAGAATGTGTGGAAAAACGCACTTAGAGAGACGAGTAGATGTAGGACGGCTTGGATGAAAGTGAATTTCTAATCACCTCATTTCATTAAGACGTTTAATAATGCACCAATTTTCCTATCCTATCGCCATCTATTGAGGAGTGGACGTAACTTTTAATTATTGTTCATGTCATCCGTCTCGCGTTAGTATTTAAGTCAAGAAGATTTATTGTTCAAAGTCTTTGAAATCCACTTGCCGCTGCAACCGCCCGACCTCCTAATCCAAATATCTCAAAAGCTTCCTTTGCCTGAGCGTAACTTATGGCTCGCTCTATATTGCTAAGATAAAGTATGGGAATTTCCTTGTAAGACACATTGTGGAATATCAGAAACCTGACCTGTACTTTGCTATAAATTCATCCTAGGGAATTTGTTTATGGAATGTGGAACATTTCTTATACATACAGGATGTCCCGTAAGTCAACGATATCCCGCGGAGGGGTGATTGACCAACACGCTACTTCTCGAGATATCGGGCTTTTTTTTTTTGTTTTTTTGACACCTTCGTTCAGTATTTCGATCGACATGGTCACAAAATTCAATATTATAGGATTAGAATTTTAATTCGTAATTCTGAATATTCCGGCTATTGGATTATAAAATAAAAATCATTATGGCTACAATTTTGAAAGAAAGAACATCGTTTCCGGCTCTCAAGTTTTTTTGTTTTTTATTAGAAAATTTCGACTCCTTTATACTGTAAAAAAGTATCACATTAAGCTGTCAAATTATACTAAAAACTTCCTCATTTAGTGCAATCTTTAAAAAGGTACAAAACATGATATCATATGTAGTTCCCCTTAGAAAAAAGATATTCCTGTTTAAGGGAATGACGTTGATTTACGGGACGCTCTGTAAAGTCATACCTCTACGACTTCAAGAGTAAAATACTTCTACAATTATTTAACCTTAAACCGCAACAAGGGACAAACAAAATATATTTAGATACATATATGTATACTATGTCACGCGTTGAACTACCGAGCCATTGCGGGTAAACTGCTAGTTTTAAGAAAAAAAGGATGTGTAAAACATTTTATGTAGACAATTTAGTAAGGATTATTTTTTTCTTGTAGACCACTTTCTCGTATCTCTCACCATATCCTATTCCGTATCTCTCACCAGACCTATTCGGGGATCAGGGGGTGACACGGCAAGATTTTACTAGGCAACTCTATGGCGAAGTATGACCATATCTGTATACTTTCATTTAAATTCAATTTAGATCAGATAGGTCAGTTTATTGCATATTAAATCTTTGACTTATAATATATCTTACTTCTTCCCAGGGCACTTTCCTCCATTCCCTTATATTTCCCTTAACGAAAGTAACCGATGTGGCGGAATGGGTCGCTAGCCTTAAACGGAGCTGGGCTGGGCATGTTGCTAGATGCCCAGAATCCCGATGGACAAAAAAGATAATGGAATGGCGGCCAAGAACGAGCGTCGGTATACCCAGGCAAGGTGGTCTGATGATGTTAGGAAATGTGCCGGAGAGAGATTGATGCAGTGTGCCCAAGACAGGGAGTTGTGGAGGACAAAAGGGGAGGCCTATATCCAATAACGGACCTAAGTGGCTGCAGAAAAAGAAGAAGTGCTTCCCTTTGTGATTCATTTCCTGTGTGATTCCTTCGAATTTGCATCTTCTTCTTCTTCCTCTTGTATTAGGTCGGGTGACCTGTTTGTGACGGCGGGCTGTCCTGGGATGAGGAGGTCCAGCTGTCCTTCCAACTCTTGGGTGGCCTTCCGAGTAATCTTCTTCCAATGGAGTTTTCCGTTTTGACTATCTTTGCAAATCTGGTGTCATCCATTCGGTCGACGTGGTCCCTCCAGAAGGGTCTTCTACTTCTCCCCCACCTTACTATATCCTTGACATCGCAGACAGAGCGTATAGTCTCATTTGTTACACAATATTTGAACGTTTAGATATTAATTGTACAACATTAAGATTTAATAGACGCTTTTATATTCCGTTTCCCTCCAATAGTTCTTCCACTATTGTCTCATCCGTTTTATTATTAGAAGCACGTAAAATTCTCTCGCACAAGAGGTTGCATAATATCAGGAGAGCTAAAGCGATCTTTAGTACCAGCTGTACTGTGTCTTAACAACTAACAATGTATGATCAAGAGACAATATCGTGCAATGTATTATGTAAACCCAAAGGTTAGAGGCGAAGCCTTTCATTTGGCATTTTGCAACATGCCTTTTTTACCACGTTTTTATTTGTCTTCATCTGTTGGCACGCACACTCAACATGAGGGTAATTGCCAAAGAACACAGCAGTAACAAGGAGAAGAACTTCATCGGGTGTTGTTGGCTTCTCAAGGTCACATTACCTTGAAATTTCTGCATTTGCTTTAGGTGCACGTTTCGATTGTTACATTTTACTAAATTTAATAAATTGTGTTTCATGTTTGTGCAGTTATTCCTGAATTTAACGAACCTCTACAACCTACAATGCCGCATTCCAGTTGGTTGATGACCAGCTAGTTTTTTTCGCCTGTTGAATTCCAAAGTGTCTTGCACTTTTTGGTTAAAATTAATGAAGTTATTTTCTTGTGAAAAAAAATGAAAAACTTAATATTTAGATTAATCCACAAAAAAAATGTTTTTAGATTTCGCGACTAGTATTCGAGGATTTGCACCCTCATCATCAGGCGATTGTGAAAAAGGAATACAGTGAGTATTTATAAGAATTGAAACAATATAGTGGGAGAAGCCCGTAATTAAAAAATGTACGAAGGTCATAAATGAGTGCCATGTGGACGGACTTTTCTAGCTAAACATTTATGGGACTTCCATCAAGTACCGACGGTCAAAAATATCGAGATTCTTCTTCTTGTAATGGAGTAAGCATTTTTCTATTCCTATAACGAATAAGATACGATAATAACCTCATACGAAAATGCATCATAGTATTTCATATAATATATACTTAAAGCTTGTAGTATTTTTGATACATTACCTGCAACATTCATTGTAACTTATTACCTCCTCCTGTACATTGTTTACATTGTTTCTTTTCAAACATTTTGTTATCAAATTGTGTAGTAAGTTTCTGCAAAGTTTATAGTTTACATTAAAACTTCTCTTTGGAATTCTTAAACACTTATCAATTGTCTGTAAGAAAATGCATCGATATAAATATAGGTGTAAGTATATCGATAGCTATTATTCAGTTTTACCATCACGGTGAAAATAGATAAAAACACGCTACATTCTGTTTGCGCAAACATTATGACATGGGTTCCGAACTGCCGAACCTCACTTATGAAAGAGACGGAAAGTGTACAGTGTGTAACAAGTGACTCGGAACACACCCGTCCTGCTTCCTCCCCAAGGGATCAGTTCACATAACACTACACTATGTGAATGAAAATAGCTCTCGTTTCTGTTGAGGAAAAAACTGTAATGTATTACCGTCTGTGCAATGCAGATAAATCCAGTTCAATACCTAATTAGGTGTATCTCAAATCGTTACAAGCTGACTTTAAGATCGCATGAGTTCTTTTTGAAAATCGAAATTTGAGGGTTACTATATTTGAACAGACCAGAGTCGCAATAAGATTATGTTTGTTGAAAAAGTCCTTCAAATGTAGGACACTAGAGTTTGTTGGAGAGTTTGTTAGATAAATAAAATCTATTGACAATTCAATGCAACGTTCTGTCCAGTGGGAATATCGTTCAATTTGTTGTTTAAAGTTGAAATCAGTTAACCAGGTAATCGCTTTATTCTATTGAAGAGACGTGCTTTCTACAATTTTTATTTACTTTACATTTAACAAATTTTGTAAAATAAAAACACCGTGCTTTACTTCCACTATTTTATTGTATTTACACACTCCAAAGATCTTTCAAAGCTTATAGCTTCATCTTTAGTGGCTTTTTATGAACTAAGCTTTGAAAGATCTTTGGGTGTGCACTCAAATAAAATAGTGGAAATACAGTGTTTTTATTTTACAAAATTTGTTAAAATGTACTTCCATCACGTTAATCTTCCAACAATCACTAAACTTTACATTTATTTTTCAAGAATTTTACATATGTAAGACATCGCTGAATACCAATAAGTTCGCCCTAGTGAACAGCACATATTAATATTATAACTTTTTTTTATATACCCAGGTAACTTTTTTTATATACCTAGGTAACATTCACATAAAAAATAAATAAATATATACACCTGAATACGTGTTTTGTAAGGCTACAGTACCAGATTTTTGTATACAGCCAGTTTTTGTACAGATATGAAAAATCTAAATAAAACGTCCTAATATCATCACAGTATGTCTCAATAATGGGGTAACTAGTGAATGCTGTATGCAATATAATCTCACACAATATTCTTTTCGCATCAACATGTAGCTTGGTGGTACCTTTGACCATAAGGATGATCGAACGTCTTTGCTGAAAGAGACGACAAATATCAAATGAGTCTTCTACCTGAATACTCAAAAGATATCTGAAAAGTGTAGGGTGGCCAAGTTCACAACCCAGGGATCCATACATGGGGAGAATAAAACCATAATTTTATATAGAAAAACACTTTCTTACTTCTTTAATTATATCTTGAACAGATTCTCATAGAGCACTATGGGGACTAATTAACAAGTTTTAATTGCAATTTTATTAATCAAGTTTCTAACTTAAAAAAAGATTGTATAAAAACTAGATAACTTTATTATAGAGATATTTGTTGAACAACAGAGATATCTAGAGAGATGTATAGGGAGGGGTGCGTTTAATTGATGCATCCTAGGGGAGCGCTTTATAAAGTAGTAGTTGTGTAGGCAGAAACGCTCTACAAATTACAACAAACTACCCAATCAATGGGATTTATTCAACGTTTGATTTTGCAGAACAAACATTGCGAATCCGTCTCCGTTTTATTCATCGTTTAGATAATAGATATTATATATCACTGTTTTTACTATTGACACACTCGTATGCTATTCACCGTTAATTGAAAGCTCGTATGTTACAATAAGTACACCCGAACAATAAGTAGGTATGCATGGCGTAGGTACTTCATAAACACATTTGATAGTAGGAAGCTTAGACGTATATAGGGGGAGGCCGAGGGTGCCCCCCCCCCCATAAATGTTGAACAATTATTTTAAAAACGATATTTTAAAACATGAAAGTTACTCAAGTTCATCACTTCGCCCATTATTAAAAAAAAAACAGACATTTTGTTTTATATAAAAAGGATCTGGGCTTGCATACATAAACCCAAATACAGGCTAAAAGCCTGTATCGCAAAGTGTGGAATAAATCGCCAGCGCCAGGGTTTGAATTTAGCACCTCCCGCTTGAGAGACTCAACCAACTGCGCCAAACATGTGTACTCTGATAGAGCTATACGTAATCCTGTGTAGATATATTACATTGTCTACCTACTCCACAAGTGAGGAATGAGGGATCATCCACAGTGCGACTGTGGACACTCAAAGAAAACCATGCAGCACATCTTGCGTTATTGCCCCATACGTGCTTACCCCGGTATCATTGACAGTGCTGCCAGCCTGTGCCCTGATGAGTTCCTCCAGTGGCTGGAGGCGCTGGATGTCAGACTTTAACGATGTGACAATACTTCGACGTTGCCAAACGATAAAAAAAAATGTACTTAAGTTTACGTAAAGAAATATAGGTTTGTAAAAATGTATCGATCCTTCTCACAGCTGATATTATATGTACAGTGTACGTTGTACAGGGAATATTTGTCATTCTCAAAATTGAATAGAAAATACACTCCCGTTATTTGGAATATAAAAAGAGTAAACTTACTCCATCTTCACAAGATTATGTTTGTCCTTTGTGTATGTATAGTGTATACAATGTATTCAATAAACGGAAAAAAATGTCTTTCAAAGAAATTGAAATAATATTATGTAAGTACCTACTTTTATCGAATTCAAATATTAAATCCATGTTAGAAGTAGTTCTCTCCCTCAGGCTTATGGCTGATCGTCGACTGGCTTAATGTGATCACTTTAGACTTAAGTAACATGCACGAATCATCCATCTGCCGCGGCCGGAAATCGAACCCAGACCTCAAAACCCTTGGTATTCATTGACATTGTACGATTCTACAAAATGATTTAAGTAGCCATCAATAGATTAGATCTCCTTTAAATTAAATTCGCACATTTTGATTTATAAATTGAATTGGTAAATACTGTAGTAAAAAATGTATTAGTGATACAGAAAATGCTACGAAAAATATTTTTTTAATTACGTACAATAGTTATACGTGTAAGGATATAGGGTCTGGCTATATGTTCTCTCCGCCTACCCCGCAAACAGCGTCATTTTTTACGATTTATGGCTAGTAAATAATATAATTTCCTATCCATTTAACAGTCTCTTAACTTACATCATAGTTACAGGGCCCCATTATCCTAAAGTACCCAGGGCCTCCAATATGTTAAGGACGCCCCTCCACTGTGAAAGAGGTCTCATCATCTTTTATTTTTCTCACGAGTTTTCTATCTCCTCACTAAGTGAACGATATTATTACAAAGTATGAGACGTTATTATTGTTTTCAAAGGATACAATTTCTCTATTGTATGATTTATGAACAAAGCGAGGAAATGATACTCCCTTCCTGCGAAGTGTCAAGGCGTCGGTTTTCCTTTGACAAGACGTTTCTTGTTTCTTGTTCATCCTCCTCTTTGTAATATTTCACTAACAGGAAGAGACAGGAGTATCGTATTTCAGCATGTCTCCATGAGGTTATAATTTCAAAACAACAACTAAGATAATAACCTCAAAATCTTGAATATAATAATGACCTAAAATAATAGTACTTTCCGTTTCACCTTATTTGTCTTATTGGTCACCATGGATACGATTCTTTTCTATAGAAGTACTACTAATGTATTCAAGTACCCAGCGGACAAGGTATACGAAATGCGAATTAAAAGTAGACACATTGACATTTCGTAAAATTTCTAAAAACAGGAGACCTTAGATCTCGACAACCTTACTCAATGTGCTTTAGAAAAAATAGAGTAGATGAAGGAATGACTGTAAACTATTTTTTTTTATTTTGTGTAGATTTTCAAAAAAAAAATGTGTAAAACACTCTGATCTTTTTCCCGATAGACTCGATCGTTTCTCGAAAGTCGCTCTCTCGAGTTTTTTTTTATTATCATAATATGCATTAAAATCAAGAGAATGACAGTAAAAGTTAATAGCACTCTATACAGAATTCGTAGATACAATATTGTTCAAAATAATGTATGACTTCTCACTATGGGGAACTTTTCGCGAACTCATGATTTCTACGAGTTAACCCTTAAAAGCCGTTCTCTCAAAATATCGAGTCGCTTTTTATCTTTTTTTCTGACCTCATTATAATCACAAGTAAAGGTAACAGCTGTTTAATTCCCAGTTTATGATAGTAAGTTAAATAGAAGAAACATAAGGTATGCGTGGTAAGGTGGGATGAGTAGATATAGTTTGCGATTACAATAACCGAGAGAAGGAGGGGGGTGTTATTACGTAATATATTACATCCTGTAGTGTCTGGAGGAGCTCGCCTCGCAACGAAAAGGATATTATGAAACATGGTGATTGTTCCATCTTCCTATCTTCAGACTTTACAGCTTCCCTCACAGAAGGGAGCTTCCGATAACGCGCAACAGAAATGAGGAACTCGTCTCAGATTCGAGGAAAATTGTCTCGCATTATGAGGAAATTTATACCTAATAGATTATTATTACAGTCTTTGCAAACATTTTACATCGAGACTCTTTCTTACTTTTTTTTGGATTATTGTTTGTTTTCTCTTTTTTGTTTAATAAAATAGTAAAATGAGAGGTGTGCGTGTGCGATGGGTGAGTGTGTGAGCGAGATTGAGTATGGGTGTATGAGACGACCGGAATGAACTCATATGGGTTAATTTAACTGTGGCGCATGTTTGTGGGTGACAGCTGAATTATTATGAATGGACTAATTGTCTTATCTGGATGTTACTATTATCATATTTTTTTTAAATGAATCTGGGTTAATCGAAATAAACCCAAATACATCTTTGTACACTTCACAGAAAGCTTGAAAAGCTTGTGTTATGAAGTGGAGTAAGTCGGGGATTGAACCCGCGCCCACTGGATTAACAGTCGAGCGCGTTACCAACCAGGCTACCGACCACTTCATATATCTATAGCTGTTGTCTGTTTTGTGCTTTTGTTTGTAATGAAAGAAAAATAAAATAATATAGTATTTTCTATTCTATTATATCCTCCCACGCTGTGTTCCTTTTGGGGCAGGCAGACAGAACACAACACCAGACTTCCCTAATATAATAAACACTTTTCGCTTTAGTCAGAGTCATGCAATTTGTCATAAGTTAGTAGGTAATAAATAAATCTTTATTAGCCAAAAATCATGAGTGTTACAAAATAAGACAATAGTAGTGTGCTAAAGGGCGGACTTAGTGCAAAAGTAATATCTTGTACAGTCAACCCGGGAAACTTGAATAGCCAAGCTGAAATCACTGGATTCCATACTTACCTATGTTAAACATTTTTTTTTCAAAAGTTTTAAATTTCTTCGTAAAGTTAACTACATTTTTGTTGTAATGTTCATGTTATATGAATCAAAGTGATTAATCTTTTTTTTTAATATCCGCCGCCAAAATCTGATGTTCAATGAAACTTTGAATCGAAAACTGCTACAAGCAAAGATGGGCACCGTTTTTCAAAAAGTTCAGTTCGTTAATGAATAATTCGTTAATTAAAAAAAAACTTGGTTTGGGTGTGAGTTTAATGAAAATATTCCCCATGATACCGTTAATCCGTAAATGGTAATATTAGTGGAATATTTGCAGCAAAATTAAACACTTTTAGTGGTATTTCCATAAGTATCCAAATAAAGTACCCTAAACACATTATTGTAACACAACACAAACTATAATCAATAGAGGTTCTACTCTCCTATCATAGCTTTTTCATTTTCGCCTCCACACCTTCAAAGGTATTATTTATCTAGGCAATCAGGTACAGATAATCCCCCATCCACACGCGTTGTCGACGGCGGGCCTAGCAGGTGCTCATAAGTAAAAAGGCGTGAACGGTCGGCAACTTACACGAACCAAGACAAACGCCTTATTCACACGCCTTTTTATTCGTGAACACCCGCTTGGCCCGGCGTTTGTCAAGCCTGTGGAGTGGGAATAAGAGGTGATTGAAATGTAAACGTCAAAGCCACGCAGGTGGGATTAACGAAACAAAATTAGCGTAAATGAAAAGTAAGGGCAATGTCCACTCGTTTAAGTGCGATATGATTTTCTTAAGGGGAGAAAAAATCTAAATTCACACTTCGTTAATTAACGATGAACTGAAAACACTTTTCTGCTTTTGGCTACTTATAAGTTTGTTCTTTTAATAAATTGTCGTAAAAAATAATTCAAACCATTTCAATAAACTTTTCTCCTGAACCGTTTAATTCCTGAAGATAAATTGTATTAAAAATATTGACTTGAGAAATTATAATACCTGAGAAACTTTCTGTACTATTCAGAAAGAAATCCAAACCCTTCTTTTTTCAG
Source organism: Ceraclea dissimilis (assembly GCA_963576895.1). NCBI lineage: Eukaryota > Metazoa > Arthropoda > Insecta > Trichoptera > Leptoceridae > Ceraclea > Ceraclea dissimilis. The sequence continues at coordinate 360,776 of OY756367.1, read as the reverse complement.
CTTTCAGAATAAAAATATATATTAAGAGTATGGATACCGACATTTCAAAAATTTCAAAAAAACAGGAGCCCTTATATCTCGACAACCGTTACTAAATATGCTTTGGAAAAAAATAGGGTAGATGCATTGAACATTTATCTAGGGAATAACCGTATTTTTTTTTTATATCTTTCATTTATTTTGTTTATTTATTTATTTTTTTATTTGGAGAATACAACAGCTAAGTACATAATATAATATTTTATACATATTTACATTTTATAGCGCCAATTATAGTATTCTACGTTTTATTAGCAAAAGTATAAGTAGTTCCACTATATATAATCAACAAATAGGATAGGAATGGATCCAGGAATAGGAAGGAAAATGGAGAAAGGAAGTAACAACAGTTCTTTTCATTTTAGTTTTAAGCTGAAACCCTCAGACCCAACGGCATCTTGTATAGATTTCTCAAAAAAAATGAAAAAGACCTCTAATCTTTTTTCCGCAAGACGGAAAATCGTTTCGAAATCGAGAATCGAATCGAAAGTCCGTACATTTTTTTTCTACTGATAATACGCATTAAAATCTAGGGAATAACCGCAAAAGTTTTTTGATAGACGTAAAATTATTCTCAAAAAATGAAAAAAAAAACGCTATTTTTACCATTTTATCATGCGATTGTTCAGTAGATTTTGAACCTTAATGCCGTCGGAAATGACTGTGACTTCATTCTTGATACCAAGCCCTTAAGTTCAGCATTCAGACATATAAAGTTAGAAAGATCATTTATTATTTAAAGTTTATTTTATGTACGATAAAACTTGGAAAAGTTTGCTTTTTTTTCAGCATACGAGTGACATATAGTTTGCGTACACTTTGACTTTTCATCAAAAATTTTTTTTTATATAATAATATATTTCGACATTAATTTTGCTCCGTACGTCTGATAAAATATGTAAAACTTTGGGTAAATTGGCTTCCCTAAAATTTTCAGAGTAGGGAAATTATTTTTCTTCGTTAAAAAACATTTTTTCGTTAAAAGCTTTTTTTGTGACACAAACATCCCTCGTGCGTCGCTCGCGGTGTTTTCAATGTTGATTGATAGGTGGCGCTTGAGTATGATTTATAATGCTCGTTCCCTTGATGCGCTCTGATAGGCATGAAAGCTATCAGAGGTGACGGAACCAATGAAACAGCCTTAACCGATGATTCAGATGAAGCGATGAAATACCCGTAGAAAATAATCGCCGCGTGGTAGTAGGACTTTCCAACACACTTCTTAGTATTACCAGCACCAGCCAGAAAAATCTGCATATATCTATTCATGGTTGATATATAAACTCAGCAGCCATTGGCACTGATGTTCAGTTAACTGAATCGACAGTTTGCAAAAAGCTCCGACCAAAACCTCTTTTTGATTTCAAAATCAGGATTACATTGAATTCAGAGAGAGGTTTTGGTCGGAGCTTTTTTGCAAACAGTCGATTCAGTTAAAATACTGGAAAACATTAAGCTATCAAAATATCATGGATGTCAAAGGATTAGCATTTGCATATGGCTGAATAATCTGAGAGCAGGCAATTTATTTCAGGACAGAGTATCCCAGAATTCCGGGTGATCACTGGTTGAGGTAGCAAAGGTCTTTTTTACCTAAATGAAATATGAGATTTAATTGTTGTAGAGTGACCACTCAACCCTGAGCGAAGCCTGCGATAGTATAGTAGAGTACAAGCCTACATCCTCGAATTCCATCACCGCCACGAGTGGTGACGTCACTCTGTATCGGTGACAAACACCTTGTCTCGGTGACAAACACTTGAACTACGGAATATTTTATCCCATACAATTTAGAAAGTGTAATCATCGTCAAATGTCAGTTGGGCCCGGCCTCCATGAACAATATGGCGACGGCCTCGCCCTGAGTATACATTATTTTATCTGGAATGGACTAGCTTTTTGTTGAACAATAAACGTGGTACAAAGTTATAAAACGTGTTATAAAATATTATGTGTGTTGCCATTCATCTAAAAGATACATGGCTAAATCATATACGAGTACTTATATAAAAAAAGAAAAAGAGACGAATACAAAAATACCCTAGAAAGAGAGCTGCAAAAAGATGAAGAGGCAAACATAAACTTAGACTTAGATAACTTAAATGAAAAATTTACAACTGCTCTAAAAGACGCAGCCACACAAGTGGCAAAGAAAACAAAAAGTAAAGTGGATAAGTTAACAGAAGAAACGAGAAAAGTCATCGAAAAGAGAAGGCAACTATTCGTCGAGGGTAAACGGGCCAGTACTGAATATAGAGAGATTAGGAAAACAGCCCAAAGAATGATCAGAGCTGACCTGAGGAACTATTTCGAAACGGAAACAACAAAGGTGATAGAACAGAACAAAGGGATGAAATGTCTAAGAAGCAATAAAGGAAGACAACAAATTATAAGCCTTAAGGATGAAAATGGAACGGAGACAAGGAATATCGAAAACATAAAGAACATTACAGAGAAATTTTACGAAAAATTGTATAGTCCACAGATAGAACCACAGAATGAAAACTCTGTGAAAAATAAAGTGCTCAATGTAAATTCTGAAGATATCCCAGACATTGAAGAAAACGAAATCAGATATGCCCTTTACTCCATAAAAAACAATAAAGCACCGGGAGATGATGGTGTAATAGTAGAAATGCTTAAAGAAGGAGATAAGATAGCAATCAAGAAGCTCAAAGAAATTTTTAATAAATGCCTCACCGAATGTAAAATACCCAAGGATTGGGAAAGAGCTGTGATAACCTTGCTATATAAGAAAGGAGATAAGTCTAGCCTAGAGAACTACCGACCAATCAGCCTTCTATCGCAAATGTATAAATTATTCTCCAAAATTATTACTAATAGATTAACCATAAAATTTGACGACTACCAACCAACCGAACAAGCCGGCTTCCGCAAAAATTATAGTACCAGTGACCACCTGTTGACTATGAATGTTCTTATTGAAAAGTGCACAGAATACAACTTACCAATCTGCCTAGCCTTTGTAGATTATGAAAAGGCTTTTGATTCCATTGAACATTGGGCAATACAGAACAGCTTAAATAATGCACGAATTGATCACCGTTACTCAGACCTGCTCAAACAAATCTATAAAAATGCAAAATCGGTCATCCAAATACACGGAGGAACAGAGCCAATATCAGTGAGAAGAGGAGTGAGACAAGGAGACATAATATCACCCAAACTGTTCACATTGGCCCTGGAGGATGTGTTCAAGAGATTACAATGGCAGCAAAGAGGGGTGAATATCAATGGTGAGAATATCAGTCACCTAAGGTACGCAGATGATATAGTTCTGATAGGCAACAATGAAGAAGATCTGAAACAAATGCTAAAAGAGCTAGAACAAGAATCTGCAAAAATAGGACTCCGGATGAACCTAGGAAAAACCAAAGTAATGTGTAAACAAGACCCAGAAATTACAATTCAAGGGAAACAACTAGAAAATGTTGATGAATACATTTACCTAGGTCAAGTACTGAAGCTCGGAAAAGAAAATCAGACTGCTGAAATAGATAGAAGAGTCAGACTAGCATGGGTGGCATTCGGAAAACTGGGTCACATATTGAAAAACCGTAAAATTCCTCAGAACTTACGAACAAAAGTGTTCGAACAGTGCGTTCTTCCTGTCCTGACTTATGGATCTCAAACGTGGGTACTGACACAGAAGATTGTACATAAACTAGCAGTTACACAAAGAGCCATGGAGAGAGTGATGCTTGGCATTACTCTCAGAGACAGGAAGACAAACGAGTGGATAAAGAATAAGACCAGAGTTGCGGATGTTGTACAACGCATCGCAGGGCTGAAGTGGGACTATGCAGGTCATGTGGCGAGAGCAACGGATGGCAAATGGAGCAACAAGCTCCTGTTCTGGCGTCCGTGGCTCGGTAAACGCCCTAGAGGCCGGCCACAGATGCGTTGGACAGATGACCTGAAGCTAACAGCTGGCCTCAAATGGACATCCGAGGCAAAATCCAGAGAGAGATGGAGACGAATGAGGGAGGCCTATATCCAGAGATGGAAGCTACAGGGCTTATGAAGAAGAAGAAGAATATAAAAAAATCCGTAAATTATTTCTAAGTACTTAACACCTACGTTACGTCATAATATTATAGACCTAGATGGAAGTATGTATTAACATTTTTCGGTTATTTTTCGCATCGCATAGTCTGAAGTAGAGATAACCATTACTTGTTAAGCTCTCCACATACTACGCCACGAGTATCTGCCTATTGATAAAACGTCGTGTTTATTTCTACAAAATTAACTTGGCGAACTAATATTGGCTTTTAAGAAGAGCAGATTTTTCTTCCCACTTCCTTCCTTTTCCTCCCGCCCTCCCCTAAGCATCATGCCCTTGAGATATTGACATCTTATCTATATAGAGGTTTAATGGTTTTTCATATACTACGTCATATACTTATCTGTAACGTATTTAGTTTACCAGTAGATATGAAAGATCGTTGAAAATTACATGTGGAGAATTGAAAATTGAGTTTTTACATAAATAAAAAAAAATGACTTCCTAAATTTATCTAGGTATGTACTCGTACTGTGGTGCTTTAGATCATCAGAGGCTGCACGATTACCTCGTTGCACCCTAAGTAGAGTAATCCTTTCATCGTTCATTCTCTCTACATGTCCTAACCATCTCGACGTGTTAAATAAATTCGCTCTAGGGAACAGTCACTCTTTACCTTTGTTGTTGTATATTTATCTAACTGTTCACTTCAAGAATAAGTAAATAAAGTAAATTTTCTGTTTTTCTGCATAAAAATTATAAAATCTGATGTGTGCGTGTGCGATGGGTGAGTGTGTGAGCAAGATTGAGTATGGGTGTGTGAGACGACCGGAATGAACTTATATGTTTTAATTTAACTGTGGTGCATGCTTGTGGGTGACAGCTGAATTATGAATGAACTAATCTTCAATTAGGTACTTATATCTATAGTTGTTATCTGCTTTGAACTTATACCTGTAATAAAATAAAATAAAATAAATTTATCTAGGTATGTACTATGGTGCTTTAGATCATCAAAAGCTGCACGATTACCTCGTTGCACCTAAGTAGATTAATCCTTTCATCGTTCATTCTCTCTACATGTCCCAACCATCTCAACGTCTTAAATAAATTCGCCCTGGTGAACAGTCTCTCCTTACCTTTGTTGTTGTATATTTATCTCACTGTTCACTTCAAGAATAAGTAAATAAAGTACTCGTATATTTCTTGCCATCTAGATAGATTTAAGATTAGATAATAATACTATACTACCTACATATCTAGTTATAATTTATAAGAAATTTAATGGAACTTTGGTTGTGGAACTTTTTCCCGTAGTTTGGTGGCGACTCCGCTTTTACGATAAGTAAGTTTGTACAAACCGTTTAAAAGTTGTGAATTTTTCACAATGTATTATCGGAAAGTCATCAGAGCAAGAAGAAGAGGAAGAAAGAGGATTACAGAGAGGGAGAGAGCTACAAAACACTGTTACGTTATTCTTAAAAATAAATTCACATACCTACCCTCTTCTTCTTAATGCCGTCATAGTTGGGTCCCGACCCAACTATGAGGACCCAACATTAAGGTTCAAAATCGCGTAAACAATCGCATAATAAAATGGTAAAAATAGCGTTTTTTTTTTCATTTTTGGGGCTAATTTTGCGTCTACCAAAAATATTTTACGGTTATTCCCTAGATTTTATCGCATATTATCAGTACAATTGTACAGTGCGAATTTTTTTACCAAACAATATATTAAATTCATGACATGATGAGAAAACGATGTGGTAATAATGTGATTCTTCGGAAACTAGTTGTATATAGAGTACTATCACTCATGGTTTTGGGGGGCTTCAGCCCCTAGCCCCTCCTGGATCTTGTAGTGTTTAGGTTGTATGAAAATTTTATGCAATATTCCAAGAATTGGTAAATTCTTCCGGAGAATCTGAGAGAGATAACTACTTTTATTTTTTATTCTAATAACTTGCATTTTATTACTATCAACGGAGACGAATGACCTTTTTGACAGTAAAACTCCACGATCGTGTTGCATAGAGATGGGACACACTACACATTGCTAACTATTATCAAAATATCGATGGTACAAATAATATGCGTCGATCTTTATTATTCGTTGGCGTCAGATTTGAATTTCGATGTTTTATAATTATGTACTGTACCAACGCCTCCTAAAGTAGGTACTCTAGTCATGCTGTAACAGTTGGCAACATAGCATAATGATCAAACAGGACCACCACTCCTGTCAAATCTCGTAACAGAATATAATGCATGGTCTGTCATACTCGTTGTTAAGGAACTTTTATTCCATACATTTCCTTAGCTACGATGACGGCAACCCCGCCTATAACGTTTTCCTACATCAGGGCTAGAGAAAGAGAGAAATGTCAAGGTGGCGCTGACTGTACCCTTCATATGCAATGTAGTATCTATATTGTTCACCAAAAAATCAGTTTAGAACATTTATTGTTTAATGACCGAATTATTTTTCTATGACGTTACCTTCGTACTTACGTTTGTAGTTTACTTAATTGTCTACCTACTAATTATTTTTCCTTGTTAAAAGACGTTGTGTAGAAAACAACTTAACATTGTAACATTTCTAGATAAGGTTTCAATATTTTATCCTAAAAAACTTAAATCCAAGTCAAATTGAAAAAAATATGTATATAAAAAAATAAAATAAATACAGTAAAAAATTTTCTTCCACTTTTTTATTAACGTATCCACCATTTCGATATTATTAGCAGATCTTTAAGATCACATCGACTCAATGATATTTACGATCACCTCGAATGTATAAATTCTATGTGGGTGTTATACACATCACTATTCTTATGACCTACTTTATATAATATAATATTGTTTTTTACATCGAAATTTCCGCACTTGTTCATTGTTCCAATATTGGAATTCCACTACCACTTCCACTCCCAGAGTGCAGCGAATGTCTGCCTTAATTTATTCTTTGTGATAATAATTCATCCAGCGACACTCTAGAGCAGGAGTTCCCAACTCCGTGACCGCGGGCACCATGGCGTATATGCCCGTCACTATTCGACAGAGATTCGATTTTTTCATAAACATTAATTAAAAATGTGAATTATTTTTATTTATTTGTTGACTTCATAAAATCAAGATCTCGACTCACCGATGAGCATCTTTATGAATATTTGCTAACAGAATTATTGTCATACTCTCCTAATTATGTGGCACTTGCCAATGATATGCAATGCCAAACATCACATTGACATATATTATATTATATTGATATTATATTTTTATATAAAATGTTTTCTTTGTATTTGTGTTTATGTCATGTCTACGTTTTGTAAATACATTTATCTGTGTGTATGCAATTTGAATAAAAATTGTATTATTTTGAAAGATTTATGTTTATTATATATGTATTAATAAATTAGGAATATTAGAAAATAAATTATGGGAAAATGAGAAGTAATGGAAGGAGTTTGTCGATTAAAAATAGGTGGTGTTACAAAAAGGTTGAGAACACTTGCTCTAGAGTATGGAGTTGGACGTCACTTATTCACTATGAGATCAACTGTTCCATAAAAGTATAATCAAATTCCTCTTAACCTACTGTTGACCCAACATGTGGTGGCCGGAAAAGACAATTTTCGAAAATAATTATATTCTATTCTATCCCCTCACATCGTTCGACGTCACCATGAAGAACAGAGCACCATACGATTCATCATTTGATATACATCTCTTGCTTCTATCACGTTTGTATTTTTATTTTATTCCCTTGGATTAGTTTTGTGAAAAGGGGAACGGGAATAATCACATGTTTCAGTAAATTTCAGAGGTTTCTGTGGAGTACTTTTTTATCGATAAAATTTAACTACAAAAATAATTTCTAACCTCTAGACTAGGCTCACTAAAACATTGTCATTTATCCATGTTTGAAGTCATAGGGTAATATTGTCTTTAGTATTCGCCTTTTGTCACATTATTTTTCGTTTGCTCAAAGTAATTAAAAGGTAGATTTATAAAATTTCATTGTTTTTTACTAGGCCGATAGTTTGTTAATACTTAATCATCTAATATTATTTAGTACCTTTCTTCCCAACTTTCCAATTTTTTAATTCCTAGCAATAAATCTCTATAACCCTCATACGTTTCCAGAATTGAAACCCTAATCACCTCTGACACCCAGACCACATGGGATAACTTCAAGCAGATATATTTTGTTGAATGATTCATTTATCTTATAATTTGTATTGATTCTGATCCTCACTTCACTGCTTCTTATTCTATGTAATTTCAGAACTTTTCGCATCTTTCAGACTTAAGTATAATATGTATATTTGTTGCCTGCATCTCATATCACCTCAAAACCGTCTCGCATTCGAACAAAAACATCTGTCTGCCACCCTTGATAAAAAAATCTTAAAGAGATTAACCAGAATACTCGCTATTTGATTTCATATAAATATCATCCCCTCGATAAATGCTTGTCATCAGCTGTTGCTTCGTATTTAATTTCCTGTTAGATATGGTCAGCTTTTGCTGACTTACCAATACCTCCACTGATTTTATTGAACTAGTTTAAAAGAATTTCATAAGACAATGTCACTTAATCAATTGTAAAAAAAATATGAAAAATCGGGTTCTTGAAGTAAAATTCAATGTGACCTATAAACTGTGTAACTCCTTATAATGCCGTCCTAAGCGAGAACGGGAACCTTAAATCTATTTCAATCGGAGTTAAAATAAGGTTAAAAAATATGAAATGAATTTAAATACAGATTGTTAGGTATATAAGGTAAAGTTTAGTGGGTAAAATCCTTGCTTCACAGCCATAGGCTGTAGGTTCGAATCCTACCCAAGCACAGTAGACCCTCCCATACAAATTAGCACGCGGAAAATACAAAATTCACACTTTATTTTTGGAAAAATAAATGTATTTCCAAATAGCTAGATAAATGTGGAATCCAAAACTACCAAAGAAAACACTGGTGCATCCTTTAGGTTACTTTGACAACATCGCGAAATACAAGTTCACGCGCTAGATCAAATTTGAGAACAATTCAATGCGTTTATTGCTGTGCGTGAGAGAGCATTTTTCTCAGTAAATTTCAAATTTGTATTAAACAGTTTTATTTTTTTATGTCATTTCGAATTCCAATAAACATAGTGTACATTTGAAAAAAAATATCTTTGAAATATTTTCATATTATGTACTTAATTAATTATGAAAAAAAACGCCTATAATTTGTCAATTGAGAATATGTAAATATTTTTTTAAAGGCTTGTAACTATTTTGCAACACCGAGAGACTTTTTAGTTTTTTAATATTTCAAAGCCCCAATATCTCTACTAATAGTGGTAAAAAAATTGGCTGCCGATAGGCGCCTAAACAAGGGTTTTTGTAATTTGTGCTGAGCGAAGTCGCGCTATAAATCGCCTAGAAATGGTTACGTTTCTTAGGCAAAGCGGCGGTCTTCAATCGTTGTTCTATCATTCTCAATTTTTAAGAGCATACATTCATAATAAATTAGGTTTATCTGATTGATGACTGTATAACACATTAAATAAGTGAACAATATTTTCATTTTGTACACATTTACGGAGGAAATTGTATAAATCAAATCGCACCTCGAAATTATTTGTAGAGTAATTTTGTACTTTGCATGCATTTGGGTATTCATTATATATTTTTGTTAATTAATAAATAAAAAGTATTGGGTATAGCTTATTAACTTTTTTATTAGTAAAATAAATAGTTTTAGGGAGTATTCTGGGTAGTTTTTTATTATAATAATAATAATTTTGGCACACTTAAGTATTATTTTTAATCGGATACTGATCTACAAAAATTAATTGATATAACAAAAACTTTTTCACAGGATATTAAAATGTCTTTTGGGCTAGAAAAATGTAAAACAATACACATTGAAAAAGGAAAAATTATTGAATGTCAGGATATAGTTACAAAATATAAAATTAATAATATGACTAATAACGAGATATACAAATATTTAGGCTTTCCGCAATCTAGAGATTTAGACCATACTAGTATTAAAAATAATATTAATAAAGATTCCAAAGAGAGATTAAACAAAATTTTTAAATGTGATCTATCAGCAAAAAATATAGTCAAAGCGGTAAACACTTGGGCGATCCCATTATTAACATACTCTTTTGGCATAATAAAATGGAGCAAAACCGATTTAAATAATTTAGAAAGACTAATAAGAACCCAATTAACCAAAAATAGATACCATCATCCAAATTCCGCGAAAGAAAGGTTGTCTCTGCCTAGAAGTATAGGTGGTAGGGGATTTGTAAACATAACCGATTTACATAATAATCAAATAGATTCTTTAAAAACATTTTTCATTACTAAACAAAATCATTCAATTATGCACAAAATTATAGTACAGGCCGACAAAAATCATACTCCTTTAAATTTAAATAACGAAATAGTAGGTCCGCGTAATAATTATTTAAATGAGCTTTTAGTAGCTTGGGGTAGGAAAGAGATTCACTCCAGACACCTCAATGATCTTAACTAGTCTCATGTTGACAAATTTGCGTCAAACAGATGGTTGATTATTGGGGATTTGTTTGGGGAGACTGAGGGGTTTATGCTAGCGATTCAGGATCAGGTAATTAAAACAAAAAATTATCAAAAATATATAATAAAAGATACAAATATAATAGATGATTCATGTAGGAAATGTCTCGCTAAACCGGAAACGATACAACATATAATTTCGGGTTGTTCAACAATCGCGCAAACTGAATATACATATAGACATAATCATGTGGCAAAAATAATCCACCAAAATTTAGCTATAAAATATAAATTAATAAATTCGAGAAATATAATTCCACATTATAAATACAACCCGGAATCGGTTTTAGAAGATCAAAATTATAGGCTCTATTATGATAAAACAATTATAACAGATAGAACAATACATCATAATAGACCCGATGTAGTTTTACATAACAAACAAACTAAAATTACTTATTTAATTGACATCGCTGTACCAAATACATTTAATATTCAAACAACCGTCGCAGAAAAAATTCGTAAATATACAGAATTAGCAGGCGAAATAAAAAATATTTGGCATTCTAGGTCGGTATATATAATCCCATTAGTATTATCAGCTACAGGTATAATACCAAAATCGCTAATAAACAATTTAAAAAAATTAGATTTACCGGAAAATTTATACATAAAAATGCAAAAATCGGTCATTATTAATACTTGCAATATTGTAAGACGATTCCTAAATACTGATATTTCAGGCACAATGCTTGTATTTTAGGCCCCGCGCATCTGAGCCTAATCCTGTGATATTCGTGATATCTGGATAGGTGAATTTTTCCCAGTATTAGGCTGATGAGTTTATATGTGAATCATGAATGATAATATGTAGACTCTTCTGGCTGATAATACTGAGAAGTGTGTTGGCAAAGTCATGCCTCCGCGTAAAAAAAGATAGACATACTCGTACGTGTTTACATCATATGGGCATTATATAATAGGTAGTATTATGTGGAAAATGAATCGGGAATAAAAAAAATGTGCAATAACAATGTTAAATGGTTATGTTTCAAAGATTTCTGCACAATGTTATTGCATTTTTTGTATGGTGAATATCCGTGATTATTGCGAGAGATTTTTGACCCTAGGCCTTACCTAAAAGTGATGTTTTGTTCATGTACAGGTGAACAAATAAAGGATGATAATATTGATTAATAAATCGAAAATTGGATCATTTTCCAGTTCCGGAACCAGGTTTTATGAAAGCTGCCATTCACCGTATTTTTCCCATTACATAAGCCTACGGTTATATGTGCATAGCATGTACCGCAAGCATGCTTGTTGAGTGTAATTACGTAATATCTATAAAATAATGTCTATTTGATCATCGTACATCAAAAAATATATAAATTTATTGATAGTTCGACTGTTATGATTTTCTGATTTCTAAATCCTCGAAAGTAACTATTGTGCCAAGGTGCGAATTTTTCAGAGTATAATATACTCTGGTCACAGTGGTCGTCAGTCCAGCATACCTATCTTACACTATTCGTTAGTTGAGAGATTACATAATTGTTGAAAATAAGGTAAAGTCATATGCCTATGTACCTATCTTCTTACCTATCCATTTACTTCTCCTTCTTCTTCTTATCAGCCCCTTTCCCTCCACTGCTGGATATAGGCCTCTTCGTTTGTCTTCCACCATTCTCTGTTTTGGGCTCTTTGTCTCCACCCATGTCCCACCGACTCGATGATATCCTCGGCCCATCTCCTTTGTGGTCTCCCTACACTTCGTTTACTTTCGTAGGGTCTCCAGCTCAGTATTCATTTACTAACAGATAGTTTTCACTTTACCTTCTACTTTAGAAACCCTATAAAGTTTCATAAACTAGATTGCTCTTTAATCAAACCACCTGCATTGTACCTTCAGGTCCACTGCTTCACTTCCATTAAATTCTAGAAGAATATTACTAGCAATCTATAAAGTAATAATTCCTCTTTGTATTATTTGAAGTAATCCTTCACAATATTAATGTTTTATAACCCTCGCTCCTGGTGGAAGCGATGCATGTAAACATAATCTATCCGCTGCTTTTAAACAGCTACTACTAGTATTACTATGCCACCACGGTATATCCCAATAATGGGGTGAATAATAATAATGCTGCGTGTAGGTATTTAAAAACATAAACAACATTGCCTCCGCGAAAATATTTAGAATGGATATAGTATGGGCCCAAATCATCCAATGTGGATCGGTTGCCGTAAATACATTTAAAAAAAAAAGAGGAATGGGTGGTAAATCTTTTCGCTGATATTCATGAAAAACATCTTCTGATAGTTTTTCCAATACCTGACTTACAGGACACTTAAAAATGAAAAAAATAAACAGTGAAAGACAATTTATTCTAGATAGATTTAGCGTAGGTTCACCGTTCAATAGCGCCATTCGCCGGATCGAAGAAAATAACTATAATGATTGTCTGTGTATTTTGAATAACCTATTTCAAGATTCATGAAGTGAATATTGGAAATATATGTGGGTATATTGGAAAGGTATCTCGAAATATTATAAAGATTCGAAGAAATGTCTATGTTACGTAAGAATAGTATGTATTCTGTAAATCCTAATTCAATTTTACCATTACTTACTTCTATCGACGTATCACACAAGGGTGGCAAAAAAAGACAGTAAGAATTTGTGATATACGTTTCAAACTGAGTAGATAGATTTTGGTTACATGCATGGGAAAGCGATCGACGGATGGAAAACATACATTATTTATAGAACATGTTGTTAAACATGAGATGAGCGAGTTGTATGGGAAATATATTGTACTAGTATAGTTAATACGTTCCTCTCCCATAGTATATAAAGGAATACTTCTCTGAACTGAATAACACTCCATCATATCCATTGAGTGTCGCAAGTTGACGCAGTATTATCAGATATTGAGAAAATCCATCGTACTACATATTATGATAGCTTCCAACAGACCCGACCACCCCTACTTTTAGAAATTCTGATACATTAGAAATTTAGATCCAATTCTATAGCTTCTTAAACTAAAATTTAAAAAAGTGTATGCCGTCATCCGGCTTAATTGTTCTCAGCCAATGCTGACAGAATCGTCTTGAATCTGAAGACAGTGATAGGTGAAAGTATGGACTACAGATTGGGCGTTTTAGAATTACAATGCTTGGAAATTCTTTGAATAAAAAAATATCCCCCGAAAGTACCCCTGAAATTTACGGGATCTGAGGATTTTCCGTTCAGTTTTTCAGAAATAAAAGTATAATTTAGCCGATTATCCTACCTCTATAGATGAATGGACTGAAATTGGTGAATGTTACTTAAGTGTTAAGTGATCACATTAAACCAGCCAACGATCTGTCGTAAGTCCGATGAAAAGTCAATCCTTCGCGGTTTATCTGTTGAGATAACTACTTAAAATAAGTGTGTTTTAAATTTGATTCAGGTACTGAGAAATTATTGAAAAAACAACGTATTATTTAAGTTAGGTTCTTATTCTCCAGTTTCAATCCTGCGGATTGGTTTGCAGCAAATTCATATATCTTGATCTCCATTCTTCTCTGTCTTCTGCAGCTCTCTTCAGCTCGACATATGTGGCGCAGTTCATGTTCTCGTACACCTAGTCCAGGTAGTGCCGTCGGAAGTGTGCACTTAATTAGTTAGAGAATTAACCCCAGTAGTTTAAAATAAAATAAAATAATAAGTAATGTAATTTACTATTCAAATCAATACGATTGATACTTTAATTATACATAAGCCATAGTTTTGTTAAGGTTTTCAATTTCAATTACTAATTTGATGACGTCTAGACGGAGGTATTGTGGTGAGATGTAGTTTGTAATTGCTTTTCAGTATTATCATTTAATTTTATTACTGTGGCTTATCATCCCTAAGAACATCTGAACACTTTTAATTGTCATTTGAAATTGTAAAACAATATACAATAATTTTACGTTTAAAAATGAGGGAGTAGAGGACAGTGTAACAACTGAAAAAATGATCCAAGATCAATTCTGATCTGACTGTTAAAGGTTCTTCTTCTTCCTTAGCCCTGCTCTATTCACTACTGGACATAGACCTCTTCCAAACTTTTCCATTCTTCTCTTTCGCTCGCTCTTCTGATCAATTTTTAACCTGCTACCGAGGTTATTATCGACCTATCTTTTTGTCCATCTTTATCAAAGGTTCTGAGAGGATAACTAAAAAGATATTTATTTATTCATTCATTCACAAAATACAGAAGTAATATGTTAACCTTACAAGTATTAGTAATTATTATAATGTGTGTAGTCAAGCAGGCAGCATAAAACTGATATGCTTGAGCCCAAGAGTTTATGACATCATACAGCAATCTGTCAACTCCATTCTTAAAACCATTCACACTCTCAGCAACAACCAGATCCGGGGGCACCCTTTTCCAAACGTCCACAACTCTGTTACCGAGGAGTTTTTATGTGGATTCTGAGCAAACATACTATTATAACTTTTATTTTGTTCACTTAGGCGAGCTTACCCCATAGTATGTACTCGTATATGAGTTGAAGAAGAGGCGTGAGAATCACGGACCAAGACTGAAGGACGAACTCATTTTTTTATAAAAGGAGTCAGAGAATATGTATGACTAATTTCATGAATTTGAGAAAAGCACAGAGCGTGTGTAATTATTTGGAAGCCTATAAATCTGTGTTCTCTGCCAACTTCGCAAGGGACGCGATCCATAAGTAAACCTATGAAGGTACTAAATAGAGCCTTAGGATAAATGCCTGTTTTTTGTTCCATGTTTAACAGAGTATTCGTTCCACGCTTTTGTTATTTACATTACAGCAATACAAATAAGCACAATCATAAATTAAGGACACACCGTAAAAAGTTTTTATTGCCCTAAATTCTCTACAAATTGGCAGTAAAAATGTTCTACCTCAAAGTGTCCACTTTAATTTGTATCATGTTCGTATGGAATGTATTTATGTATAGATATAATATTATAAGGGCCTCTTGGTACCAAGAATGACGTCACAGTCATTTCCCACGGCATTAAGGTTCAAAATCGCGTGTAAAAACGGTAAAAACATCATTTTTTACATTTTTTTGGGTTAATTTTGCGTCTATCAAAAAACTTTTACAGTTAGGTATTCCCTAGATTTTAATGCATATTATCAGTATAAAAAAAATTACTCCGCGACTTTCGTGAAACGAGTTTCCGTCTTTTGGAAAAAAGATCTGAGGTGTTTTTGATTTTGTTTTTTGAAAAATCTATACAAGATATAAAAAATGTTTTACGGTTATTCCCTAGATAAATGTTCAATGCATCTAACCTATTTTGTTCCAAAGCACATTTAGCAACCGTTTTCGAGATATATATAAGGTCTCCCGTTTTTAGAAATTTTTGAAATGTTGTGTGAAAAACCTTTAAATTCTACCTAAATAAAAGCGTGTTAAAAATAATTGGACCACAAATTCGACCCATAGCACGTATAGTCGACAGTATAAGGTTCATCTAGTTACAATACTAACTAGTATCTCCTAACAACACCTCTATGAAAGTATTTGTACCTTCGTGAAGAATAATTCGCGAATCCATTATTTAAATAAAATTATTCTTTTGCACACCGGAGCGTGAAATTAAACCAAATTTAAACAAGGACTGAAAAACTCGCGATTTTTTTCACGCGGTGTTGTATCCGTTGTTACTTTTTCGTATAAATTAGTAGAACCTTAATTAAATGTTGGATCATTTTTTAGAAAATCACATTATGGTTTACTAGATTGGAAAAATCCAATATTGTAACCGATGCACGGATATTGGATTCATGCCGCGAGCTTTTCTATGCATGAAATTTATATTACAATGAGCTTTTGAACTCGACGTAGCTGTTAGTGCACGAAACCGCATAATGAACAAACTATCGACACTAATGTCATGGAGATTTTCATATTGATCCATCTTTATTTTTTACCATACTTTTATTTAACTTTATTCATAGACATTTTATCTATTTTATTTTATTCTTTATTATAAACATCTCATTTCATTTCATTTCATTTCATTTATTTATTATCCAAAGCTTTACAAAGTAAAAACAAAAACAAAAAAGTACTGGATTTTATTGCCCCACTAGGCGATAGCCTCTTCCGGGGCAATACTAACCACAATATAATAGCTCAAGGTTACATGTATGTACAAAAAATAAATAAAACAGTGACAGAATACTGAATTATAAGCAAACGATTAAAGAGGTTTGTATAGTGATGATGGTGCAATTGTTGAGGATTTGTTTATAAGGTTATTTTATCTACCGGCATTACAGCATAAAAATGCCTTTGCGCCGGTAGATTTGAAAAAAAAAAACAACGTTACAATTGCCGATGGACTGCCAGCCTGAACATTTGAAGGGTGGAAACATCGCATCAGCTGATCGTTGGTAGAAGCTTTTTGGAGTTGTTTAACTCAAGTTTAACTCAGCATTATTATAAGTTGATGTGAAGGAAGGGTTATTTTTGGTAAAGAGAAGATATATGGGAAGATAATTGTCGGTTATAGTGATAAAATTCGAATTTGCCAACTTTGTTGCCAACGGTCACGTGACCCTTCCAGTACAAACGATGTTTTCACCCTAATTTGATCCTGTACCAGCTCAGACTGACAGTCCATAAAAATAATATGTCTATGACTTTATCTGTCGTTGTTGATAGTTCTACATTCTGTAACTTTTCGAAGAAAAATAGGTGTGTGTTAAGGCTCGGGACCCAACTATGCCGATACGGTAATTTCTCGCTGCATTCGGGTTTAAAATCGCGTGAACAGTTCAACGATAAAATGTTTAAAAAAGTGATTTTTGGGGTTAATTTCACTTCGATCAAAAAACTTTTACGGTCATTCCGTAGATTTTAATTCATATTATCAATACAAAAAAAAAATCTCCGCGATTTTCGGGAAACGAGTTGCTGTCTTTCGGAAAAAAGATCAGAGGTGTTTTTCACATTTTTATTTTGAGAAATCTGTACAAAATATATTTTTTTACTGTCCCTACATAAAGGTTCATTATGTACTCTATTTTTTAGTTAATTTGAATTAACTGAATTATATTTAGATTTGTATAATCAGCTAAATCTACTCCTGAATATAACCTCCAATGCCGCGCTTCAATTGGTTGATAGCAAGCTAGTTTGTTTCCTTGATAAATTATTTTACAAAGTGTCTAACATGATCGGTTAGAATTAATGAAGTTCTTTTCTTGTGATGGAAGAATCAATAACGTACAGTTCATAAAAAGTTTTTCTTGTATTACACTTTTTCTTTTAAATATAACATAAGTTTATATCGTACCATACCAGTACGTTGTACGACGTACGTACATCGTACTACGCCTTAAACACATAGTAAATATGGGAAAAGTTCTGCTAAAGAAGTATGCCATACACACACCTACTAATACTCGTATACTTGCTTACGATTCAATATGGCGTATAATAAGATATTGTTTAAAAAGAAAAGTTGTTTATTGTTTATAATGTTTCGATGTTTACCAACAGACTTATCTGATGTTCATAATATCTGCTTTAAAGTTTTTTTGTACCTACTTTCAATGTTGTATCCAGGTAAGTACTAAGTACGTGGATAAGTAATTTTAATCATCAACACCATCATATCAAATGTCTGTGTCCTCAACTGTGTTAGATTTAAATATTATTTTACTAAACATCATCATCACATGCTTATTAGTAGAGGTCCTTGTACAAAGACAAATGTTAGTAAGTGTTGTATTAGATGGTACGCGAAAAACACTTGCATCAACTCATATTCGTTGATTTCCTGAATTGTCTTTATCTTTCGCCGATTTCCGGCGGTTGTACCCACCTATCCCATTTTCGGTTTAGATTATATTGGTAAGGCTAAAGTCTTTATTTATATGTATTTTTTACCTGTAATACTATTGTTGTCCTACTCTATTGTCTCCCTTCTCTATTGTTTTACAGAAGGATTTGCCAAAATCCACCATTTTGGCAATCGACACGTTGTTGTTTATTAATTATTAGACGTTTAAGCTGGAAAAGTAATTTTTACTTAAATTTATGTGCAAATTGGTACATTTTATTACAAATTAAACTCGTAAAAACAACATCCTTAAGGTATCGCCAGGGTGTTACCTTATGGACACTAGCCTTTGCTGAGGAGTTGATTTGTCATCGAGAATTGCAAAATACTAACTTAAAGATTTTATTCTCAAATAGTCGCCTCAAGTTAAGGAAGGAAGAATGTTAAAAAAAATGTGAATTGCGGACCTGGTGAATTTATAACAATTAGCAAATCGATTCACATTGTCAGTTTTGGCAAATGACTCATTTCAAATTTATTTTGGTGAACTTCAAAAAGTAGCAGGTATATAAATGTATGATTAAAGTTAGTAATTATAATTTTATTATACAGTTAGGTTTATTAGATAAATCGCTTAATGAAAGGAAACGTAATTGTTACTTTAATGAATTAATAAACTTTTCGATTGTTGATCAAGTGCGTAAAGTTTGTAGAGTTCAAAAAGGAAATAATTAATTGTATATTATTTTGAAAAGTACTAAAGGAATCCATTAAGGAAATCGTTGGTTGTGAGGTAATTAATTGTTTTAATTAAGCAACTGCCAACAGATTAGATATAAATGTTTACCTATCTGTTTTCGACTCAGAAGGTAAGTAAATTATGAATTAGGTAATTCGGTTCGGTTCTGCGCTTGTGGATTCTTATTCTTCTAAAAATCTTACAAAATTTATTTATTTATCGTTTGACAACGTCGAGTATTGTCACAGCTTTATCTATCATTAAGGACGAGATGCTGGAATGAGACTATTGTTACATCTCAGCATAGAATTTGTCATTAAAAATTGCTTATTGTTCAAATTGGATTATGTGTTCACGACAAAATTCTAGCAGACGTTCTACACTCTGTTAGCACAGATGTGCTTATCTTTTCTTATCGCTCCTCTTGTTTGTAAATAGACTATAACTATGTAAATTTGACGAATCTAAGTGCCCGAAATTATGGCCTAAGGACGATAATGAACAATAAACGATTCCAGAATACAGGGGACAGGCTGGCAGCACTGTCAATGGTACCGGGGTAAGCACGTATGGGGCAATCACGCATGATGTGCTGCATGGTTTGCTTCGGGTGTCCACAGTCACACTGTGGATCATCCCTCATTATTCCCCACTTGTGGAGCATGTCACCGGGCATAAATACTTACTCGTAGCTGTCATAAATTAAAGAACACATTAGAGTTTGCAAAAAAAAATATTTTAACCACCGCCTACAGGGTAAAATTTTAATGTATGTACTTAGAAGTTTATTACGAAGAGTTTATTAGTACCCGGATTGTAATTTTATTAAGTCCTCATATTCTTTCACACTACATAAATTGTGATTGCTTCTCTTCATACCGCTGTCTCCTTACCGAAGTGACGGTATCAGGACTTTTCTTAAGTTTTGAATATTATACATGTTATATTAATAGTAATAATATATATCGCATTGTGAAGCACGTAAGTAGGTACCTACTTAAAATATATGTAACCCGAGTTGGTAGTAATACATTCTGGGAAAAGTATCTATGGAAAATTTATGAGAATTTGTTATCTGGTGGTTGTATGGCCTGGGGGTTGATCTGTCCTTTTCAGAGAAGTTCCAGGTATTATTACAGTAATACCTACATGTAGTCAGAATTTTAGTTTCAGTTTCAGAATTCAGTATAAAGTATATTTATTCTATTCCATTCTATCCTCTCATGCCTCATCCCAATATATTTTTTTAAGTCAGCCCCCTTACGTCCAGTGCTGAACATAGGCCTCCCCCATTGATCTCCACAGCTCTCTATCCTGGGCAGACCGCATCTAACCGCCTCCCGCAGCTCGCTTTACATCGTCCGACCACCGTGCTTGAAGCCTACCAACACTTCTTCTGCCTGTTCTGGCCACATGACCAGCCCAACTCCATTTCATCCTCTCTCTGATCCAAACATTAGCTTTTCTGTCTCTCAGTGAAATACCCAGCATTCTCCTTTCCATGGCTTTTATTGTTAAATTAATTCATTCAAATTCGAAAAAGCGTTTTTGAAAACTAAAACTGTTCGAAATAAGTTATCGCCATCTTTTGAAAATTTTCCTCACAATTGCTACCCACATCTGATAAGACAGAATGTAAATTTATTTCCTAATATTAATATTCGACTGCTGTGAGCAACTGTAAGAAAAAGCCCAAAAAGTTAAATAAAACGTTACATAAGTACAGGCGGGGTTTAGTAAAAGTTAGAAAAGTAGGTTAGGGTAGGGTAAATAATTTTATTGTAATTCCGAACATCTGGTATAACTTTTCCTTATAAATTTATGTGAAGTACTTACTTTTTGTACCCGCAAATAAAATACCTGGATAAAAATATACTTATAGATATTGTAGGTGTGCATAGAATTAAAATGTTATAGATTACAATTGGTAGAGCATGAATATCATTCATAACAAAAGGAAAGTCAGAAGAGAGGGATCATTAATTAGTATGAAATATATGGAGACTAATCTACGTTCCATGCTAATTCTACGTACCATCTACCTATGTACATTAAAATTATAAAGGCCGAACAAAATTTCCGTTTCGGTCCCGACCAGTTTCGGCCAAAAAAGCAAGTTTCGGAAGCAACGTTAATTTCGGCATAAATTGAAAAAACTTAAAAAATTGATATAATTAAGTCGATTATACACATAATTATGTGACTATATTCTTGTTGCAATCCAAAAATGTCTTCCATTTAATATTGATTATTTTATTTTGCAAAGCTAGGGTAAACAAACTCTTGGCACACTTCCCCTGTCTTGTGTTTGTAACTCTACATGTTTTTCTTTGGTCAATAAAGATTTATTTATTAAACACCAGATTTTCAGTTTACCTATAATAAAATTGTAACTAAATTTTTTTTAATTGTACTAAGATGGTTTGGGCATGTTGAGAGAATGAATGATGACAGGATGACAAAAAAGATATATCTGAATGAGCGAAGAGGGGTGAGAAAGCGCGGCCGTCCGAGACTGACCTGGTGCGATCATGTCGACCAGATCCTCAAGGATGGACGCGTTTTGAGTAAAAGGAATCGGAGAGCGTGTATGACTAATTGCATGAATGTGACGGAAGCTAGGAGTGTGTGTAAGGATAGGGCTGTCTGGCGCTCTGTCCTCTCTGCCTACCCTGCAAGGGATGTGGCGTGAGGGTATAGATAGATAGATAGAACTAAATTTTAGTTTAGATAACGGCATTAGTTTCGGTTTCGGCCGAAACTAGAAGAGGATCCAAATACGCGGTTACGGTTTTTTATTTCGATCGAACAATTTTCCGATCATTTTGGGAAGGGATAGTAGGTATTCGGATTGCATGAAAATCCAGGATTCGTGCAAAGAAAATTGGACAAACCCGAATAGGTCCTTGTCTTTTAATTTTGTTTTCCACAGAACCTGAGATTAGAAGCGACTTGATACAATGTTTTTATTAGTCGTTATGTTGAGAGAATCTGGTTTGGGAATACCAACCATTGTTTTGGAACGAATCCAATGTATGGAGGTAGGAAACACATGCGAAGCGAATAACCTTTTTTTCATACGGTTTCAAAAATAATGTGTCTAGCTCAGGGCTGCCATACGTACCGGTACACTGGGACATGTCCCGATGTACCGGTTCGACAGTCATTTGTGCCGGTCAGGGATTTCTTAAGATTATTACCTCAATAAAACGATTCCCGGAGAGTTATTACGAAAGTCCATTATTTTACAATTGTTTCATAAAAAAAATTGCCTGCGGCACCAATTACACTTCTTCTTCTTTTACATATTTTGCGTTCCTATACTCAGTAACCACTTATTTTTTATATCGATAAAACTAAACAATATTTACACCACCCCTTTTTTTATGTAGACAGGTACATGCTGACAAAAAAATCGACTGCAGCTCTACTTACATGGTCACTTCTAAACAAAAAAAAAAACAAGTTTAGACGCCTTTTTTGTAATGAAAAAATTTTCATGCCTATTGAACTAAACTACGAATATTGATAGTTTTTTAAAGGCTCTTTTGGGTGGAAGGAGGTGTCCCGGTCTGCAATCCGACAATTATGGTAGCCCTAGCCTAGCTAAATATATAGAATGAATCTTAGTATAAAGCAAGCATACATGTATTATTTTATTTTTGTATGCCAAGAAAAACTATGTTTTTTTATGTGTGTGTGCTTTAGAAGCTAGCCGCAGGGAACCACGTCAGATGTACGGAACCTTTTAGAATCATTAATTATTTAAGTATTTAGAACACATGGAGGGATCGCGGTCGCGTGGTCTAGCCGCCGGCACCGTGCGGCCTTAATTGGTGCACTGATTTTCTGAACACTTTATGTGAAGGATATTGAAATAATTTGAAAACATTTTTTTCTAATGTTTTATGCATGACGCTCAAGGGAATTATCTACATTAGTATTATTTTGATTCCTCTTCCAGGCAAATGAGTATTATAAATATGAAATACAACCCGTCAATATTTACGAACTTTTAATTATCTTTCCTTTGCGATTTCTTCCTGTGTATTATATCTTCTTTGTACGTTTCGTTCCCTGTATGATATGTCATCTACTGTGTGATTATATACCCTATGTTATTTTTTCTATGTGTAATCACATCCCTATGTGTTATCTTTTCTGTGCGATTTTTTCCCGTGTGATATCTTTTTTATGCGTTTCGTTTCCTGTATGATATGTTTTCTGTATGATTATATAGCCTATGTTATTTCTTCTTTGTGTAATGAAATTCCTATGTGATATATTCCCTGTGTGATATATTCTCTGTATGTTTCGTTCCCTGTGTGATACGTTATCTGTATTATTACATTCCCTATGTTGTTTCTTTTCTGTGTAACAACATCCCTATGTGATATTTTCCCAGTGTGATTTCTATTCTGTGTGATTTCTTTCTCGTGCGAATAATCGTTCCCTGAGTGATTCCTTCCAAATATGTCAATTTATCTACACTATCTTTTGAGAAATGGATTATCTTTTTTTTGGAAACGGTTGAGCTCCACTTTTTAATATTATTTCCAACAATGAACGAAATATAAAAAAGATTTATAAATAGCGCTTTTCTCTGGCTTCCTGTTGAGGAGATTTTCCTTCTCATTTGCCGAGGAGAAAACCATTCTCCAACTCAACTTCATTACTATTAGGTACTAGTCTGCTGCAGAGGCTAAAACACTCGCACCCTATATCATAGAACTTGCAAACGAACTATTATTTCATCCACCATGCATACGTTAGTATTTTAACAATAAATTATGTAGTCTCTCAACTAATGTACAGTATAAGATGGGTATGCTGGATTTACGACCAGCCATCGTTGGTTTAGGTGATCACTTTACTTTCGAGAAACGTTCACCATTCAGCCCTTAAAACCTGTGTGTGTATTCTTACTCCTGCCTAAATAAGGGGGCGGCGAATTTGGCTTCAGTCCCGGGCGGCATAAACCCACGCTACGCCACTGGTCAAACCGTAATATTAACCTATCAATTGCCGCATATTATTTGCACGTTTTCATACATATTTCCGCATATTTTTTGTCTATCGCCCAAGCTTTATGGATAAAGACTACTACTACTAATTATTTATCTGATTTTAATATTCAGAAAGAAACATATGTTCTGAGATAAAATTTGTAGAGGAATTATTAAATTTAGATGTCTTTGGAACAGCAGTTACTGTCTTTAAATTAATTACATTAAACGTACCTACAATTGCTTTCTTTATAGTTTTCCCTTACTTAATGTTTCTGAAATATCTGTAGATACTTAATTTTATGTTGGTGGAGATTTTGTATTTTAAGGTAAATATATTCACAGTAGACCTACTCAAAGCTACTAACTTTTTACTTTTCCGTTCCATACCATCTCGGATGGCTTCAGACCTTATTAGAATAATTTTTCGGGTACTTGGAATGCCAAGTTTGGTGTTGCTTACGTAGTAATAAAAATTCTTATAATCGTTCGCTTTATCCAGATTTCCAGGGAATATTTTACAGAATATAATTAGCAAGAGATATCCGGTAAGTAATTTCTTTTCACAGTAATTGTTGAATGAAATATTGACTCCTTTTTTGACAGGATTTGACCATAAAAGCTACCAACAATAAAATCATGTTTCATTGTTTTTTTACATACTATTTTATTGTATGCTCTCATCATCCGTAGGCCCCAACAGAGCTCTTGAGTTGCCATAACCATTACAAAAATACAATACATCACTTGCAGTAAATAATATTATTATAAACAATCGAAGCAGTTGAAAAATACATGTAATTTTATGTACAAGAGGTCAAAAAACCATAGACGTGTTTTCACAGTAAAAGTTTCATCTTGATAATAATCGGATTTTAAAGTTCATAAGTTTGATATTTTGATATTAGTTTGTACACACGCCACTGCTGGTGCTGCAGTCACGAGTTCACGATGTCACTGACTTCGCCATGCAATCTGTGTTTTATGTAGTGGGTACTTTATATTATATTATACCTAGTTGAGAGATGGGACTTATATAGGGATTATTCACAGACATCTTATACTGTATACCTAAGTCGAGACCTCCGAGAATATACCGGCCCTGATATTGAACCAATATGGCGGAAATCTAGCGGAGATCATGTTACAAATAACACTTTGTAATGTGTTTTTGTTCATTATATTAGTAGTATTGCCACATATGTCGAGCTGAAGTGAGCTGTGGGAGACAGAGAAGAGTGGAGAACAAGCAGATGTAGGAAAATGCTGCAAACCAATCCGCAGGATTGAAACTAGAGAAGAAGATTAGTAGTAGTTATTATTTAAAAAAAGATAAAATATGATTTACACCTATGTTGATATACACCGTAAGTAAAGATGCTCAGATATCACATAATATCGGCATATTTGAGTATTGAACCTACCTACACCTACTGCCCTCCTACAAGAGGTGCACCATGAAAAAAATATCAAGCATAAATATTCTGTGTCAAGGTACTATAGTGTGTGATATTAAAATATTAAAACACAGTAATATTGTATTTAATGGGTGCAGATGAAGGTGTTATTTTACACTTAACACTATTATAACAATTAAGATTGATTGTTGACAGTTCAGGAAGTGAGAGATAAAAAAAATCTGACCATTTTGACATTTTTGCGTCTATAAATTGGCTTCATGTTGAATTTGTATGGACTTGTTTTGAAAAAAAATTTTTTTTAAGGGTCTGGGCTTGCATACAGAAACCTCCTCAACAGAGACGATGAGAGGCATCTTGTTTCGACGCTTACGAGTCAACTTTGGCTGGCTTAAGCGATCACTCTCGTCTCTGTTGAGGAAAAAACTGTAATGTATTTCCGTCTACAAACCCAAATACTTTCCTGCACACCTTGCACTAGGCTGACTGTATCGCAACATCGCCAGCGCCAGGGTGTTTGAACCTGGCACCTCCTTCGAGAGACTGCCGCTTCAACCAACTGCGCCAACCATGTACTCAATTATAACTTTAAAAATAATAATTATTTTCAAAATTTAAGCTCGGCATCCTTCTTACTCTAATAAATTCACGGCGGTCTCCCCTAAGTATCTCTATATTATTAACTACGAGCATAATCCAATCACCGCACCAAGACGAAAGCTCGGAGATACTGGAAGCTCTAAATATCGCCGTATATTGTATAGGTACACGTTCATACAACTTTATGACTTTCAGCAAGGATTAAAGCTCTTTCCTATCTGTATTTTACAGCTACGATTGCACTAAATCAACGTACTATCTCTTGCAGGATAAGCATAGAGGATTATATTCCTGTGTTGATGTTATTATGAAATTCTCTTGCGTAGTATACAATATACCTACAAACTCGTATATTTGGATTAAGTTTTCCATACAGCCATTTCATAATGCCTGGTATTTAGTTCACACGTCTCAAGGTTTACTTGTAGAACCTAAAATGTATAATTAACTATCAAAAATTAACGATTTGCATTCTAATTGTATTTTAAATCACTCGTAGATGAGTAGGATTAGCGTCAGGTAAGATACATTTAGCTTTCAAACAAGTTGTAGTGTAAAATGTTTACTACGAATTTTGTTTTACTCGGCCCGCGTCACCTAAGGGGTAGGCAGAGAGGACAGTACGTCTGACTACCTCATCCTGACACACACTCCTTGCTTCCGTCACAATTTGCCATACATGACGCTCTCTGATTTTCTTTATTCAAAACTCATCTTTGAGGATCTACTCATATTTGTGAGATATTGTAAAACATAAAAAAACTAAAGAAGCAATGTCATGGCTATGCATTCATTAATACTTTTTTTTTAAATATTTTTTCATAATCCCTTAGAAAAATACATTCGGCCGACAATAACCTGTATAATCAACAAAGTCATGATTCGAATGAGACTGAGAATGCCTGCGTTTAGGTTCGCTTACACGAACAAATATTGCCGAAATAATTACGCAATTAAAACTCCCGACTCAACTATGACGTCACGGTCATTTCCCACGGAATTAAGGTTCAAAATCTCGTGAACAATCGCATGGTAAAATGGTAAAAATAGCGTTTTTTTTCATTTTTTGGGGTAATTTCACTTCAATCAAAAAAAAATTACGGTTATTACTCTAGATCTCTAGATAAAGGTTCAATGTATCTACTCTATTTTTTTTCAAAGCATATTTAGTAACGGCTGTCGAGATCTAAGGTAAGAAATTTTTAAATGTCAATATGCAATATGCATATTTTTAATTGCTTCGAGTTGCCGAGCAACTATTGAAGGTATGAAAAAAATATGGTATATTTCCGAAAAAAATGCGCAATTAATCGCTCCAGTTGGTGCAATACGAGTTGCTGACCAATTATTGCTCTAAAAATCGCCCGTGTAAGAGAACTTTTAGACAAAAGTAGCATTCAGATCGATTGAGCCAATCGTAAACATTGGTAATCCGAAATTTCTCGTAGGCATAATCTAGATGCGAGTTAAGAACCCCAAGACCTTTATTTTATTACCAGACTATGTGAACTAGAGAAGGTAATTAAATTAGTTTATTATGATCGAAGATGATAATATAAGATGTAATTTGATTGCACAGACTATTCCCATATAATATAATTTATGTTATGTTTGCTTGGTTATAATAGTATTTCTCAAATAGCTTTCTTTATATCCCTATCGAGTTTCGACACGCAATTTTCGCATACATACAGTGTCAGCTAATAATAAACATAATATAGGTAGTAGGTTGTAGGTATTTTAAAGGAATATAGACCTTATATACGTCGTCATCTCTATATTCTCTCTCTGCTTTTCAATGTTCTGAGTAATCCTGCTTCACCTGATTACCTCAAGTCCAACTTCCCACCCTTGGCATCTCATGGCTTATCTCTACGTTCGAGTGTACGCACTTGTAGGCGCAAGCAACGAGCTGTCACTGACTACTGTAATGTTCGCTTTGTAAAGCGTTATATTACACGTACGAGCATAGAGGTCTATCTCCACCTCAAGGGTCATAGTATACCTACCCAGTACCTACAAGCCTACCTAAGTACTTAGATGTATTTCTTTCACTGCCATGTGTAACTATTTTGGACACATCCACTAACATGCGAATGTATGAAGGGTCTAGTCTTGTTTGTATAAAACATGAAAACCCAATTAACCTTCCCAGATCTCCAGATTACATTCTGTGATTCTCTCACACTCGCAGTACGTGGATCTTATGAATAGGTACCGCCTACATATTGTGGTAATAACCAAGTAATGAATTAGGTTTCTACACAACTCGTTTGAAACGAACGCATTCACAATTACAGATAACATAGGAGGTTCTATTATGGAAAACATACCTTTAGACAGCTGTCACCGAAATTCCATCACCATCAAGAATTATTTATAAAGAGGCCTGGTCCAAGTGACATTTGAACACGAATTATGGTGAAGTAAATGTTACCTCCAAAGAGATAACATATTAAGTACGAGAGGTCTGATTCTATGTATTTTCAATAGAACGGAAGTGACGCAATTTCACGCTCGGCACTTTTTGGTATTTTAGAGTCGCAAAACTCACACTATTAACAAGATATCAACAATAAAAACTAAAGCATCTTGAAAAATATCGTTTTAGTCCTAAATAACGTTAAAACTAATACAGTTTTTAACTATGAGAGCAAAATTTCGGAACCGTTGCCCAAAAACTGTCAAAATTTTCCATACGATTTGACAGTTTGTGGGCACCAGTTTTCTTACACTTCTAGCATTGAATACTCCGTCTAGGTAGTACTTAATATATAATGTCGCTGGTTACCACATGGTACACATGTTATATTAGTTTACTTTTTGCACCAGAAATTAAATGTTTGTAAGGTTTTAATACACACATTTTTGCTAGTTTATTGTGTATCACCATAACGTAACGAATGGTAGAGGGCAGTTATGTGAGAGGTCGCCAAAAAAGCAGTTATATGGAGCAGATTATTGAGAGCGTACGCTGTAGCACCTACGCGGAAGTTAAGATACTGGCGAATGACAGGAGGGGGTGGAGACTAAGAACTAAAATACTTGGTACAAACCCAAACCAATCTGCAAGATTGTAACCGCATTATCTTTGCTTAAATATGAAGCATTTTTATTGTGTCACTAAGTGTAAATCACAAAAAATACATTAATAAATGTACTTAAGGGAAGGTACCCAATGATTGACACTTTAAGAAAAAATATTCGGTTTTTTCTTAATAAAAAATACATTTTATTATAGAACGTTACAAATGATATCTGAATGTTGGAACAGATACTTCCTTTAGTAGATGACGAAAAGAGAAATAAAATATATTCATTAGATGTTTTGTAAATTGAACATTTATAAACCTCTAAAAGGGCACCTAAGGTTGACACCTGAAAAAAGAGGAGTACCCAATGGTTGACACCTGAAAAAAGAGGAGTACCCAATGGTTGACACCCAAGGGACCCAATGGTTGACACCCTGAAATCTGTACTATAAAATAAAGTACCTTCTATACCGTTCATCCGGTTGAGATGAAACTTTGGCAAATGTTTTTGCTTACCCCAAGGATGGTTTGTAGGGGGGTGGGGTTAAAATGAAGGTGGTACAGTGGATGGGGGAGGGGCACGAAGGAGGGGGGCATGAAAAAGGCAATCTTTGTCGAATCCATATAGCTTTTGGTGTCGAAAAGATAAATAGTAACCCTCCCAAGATCCGCAGGAATAAGGAGTGGGAGGGTTGAGGGACTGGAAATGGGGGGGGGCTGGAATGAAAAAGGTGAAATTAGTGTCGAATCCATAGTTTTCCTTATCAATAAGATGAATAAATACCCTGCCGACATCCGCAGGAATAAGGGGGGCGGGGGCGCTGAGGGGGGGAGGGGTAGCAGGAGTGCAATGCAAAAAAACGATATTTGTGTCGAATCCATCGTTTTCCGTTTACTGTATCAATAAGATGAATAGTAACCCTGCCGACATCCGCAGGAATAAGGGGAGCGGGAGCGCTGGGGGGAAGGGTAGCAGAGGTGCAATGCAAAAAACGATATTCGTGTCGAATCCATAGTTTTCTCTGTCAATAAGATGAATAGTAACCCTCTCGACATACGCAGTAATAAGAGGGGGGTGGAACGAAAAAAGTAACATGAGGGTCGAATCCATAGCTTTTGGTATCGAAAGGATGAATTACAACCCTCCCGATGCCCGCAGGAGTGAAGGAGGAAGGGGAGGTTGGGGGTGGAATGTAAAAATCTATATTAGTGTCGAATTCATACTTTTGGGTGTCGAAAGGATTTTATTTTATTTTATTTTATTAATCTTACGAGTACAAACAGTTTTTCAACAAGCATAATCAATTAACATCAGCAACAAATACACCAGCGAAGACTCAAGGATTACCAAATTATTTGTGTCACAAAAGCAATTCATTTTTAAAGGAAAATTAAGATAAAAATCACATTATAGACAAACACACAATAAACCTAACTAGTCAGTTAACAATAATAATTTGGAAAAGTCAATATTAAAAATTCAATAAACAATCACATACAAATTCGACGATATAATAATAATAAGAGACAATTAATAAGCAGAAAATAAAATTGAAACACACACACACACACACACACACACCCTCACACACACACACACACACACACACACACACGGTGAATAATCAGAACATGAATAGAGATATAATAATCATTGGATGGAAGTCAGTGAATAAGAGTCAACAATGATATCACATACAGTCAGCGCAAAAAGTAAAAAAGAAAAAAGTCAATAATAAATAAATATATATTGGTAACCAAAAGAATTAGAGTGGGCGGATCAACTCGCTGCCGAGGAACTCAGCAACTGTGACACGCCCCTCTTAAACTGTTCCTTGCTCATTGCAAAGGGATCAAGAACCCTGAAGAAGGAATTATAGACGGAGCAGGCACGGTAGATGAAGGAATTTTGGGCATAATTAGTAGAGCAGGTGGGCAATCTGAACAAGAAATTGGAGCGAGTGCTATGGGGGCTATGAAGGATGAACAAGCACACGTAAGTTGCTCCACCACAATCCGCTCCATCAGTTTAGGAATTGTCGAAATCTTTGATATTGGCCTGTAGTTAGAGGCACAGTGCTTATCCCCAGACTTATGTATTGGAGTGATAAATACCTTCTTCCAGAGCGACGGAAATACTCCCTCCTCGAACGATTTTTTAAACAAGATGCTCAACGGAGCAGACAATTCGGCACCACACTGTTTCACATACAATGGTGGAACACCATCTGGGCCAGGGCCACCATGGGGATCAAGCTTTCCGATAGTCCTCGAGACCAGTGAGGGTGTAAATTCCACATTACCTATATCCAATGAGCTGTCATTGCACTGCACAGCTGGAAGCTCAGCTGTATCCTCTACGTAGACGGAGTGGAAATACTCGTTAAAGAGATTAGAAGCAGAATGCGGGTCATCACAGGAAATACCATTATAGTTTATAGAACCCGGGATTGTGGAGGTCGGCCTTCTCGACTTCACATAAGTCCAGAACTTTTTCGGATCCTCCTTGATTAGTTTTTCGGTTCCCATGATAAATCGGTCGTAGCACTCCCGAGCAACCCTTTTTTGCCTGGCTCTCAGAAGGGAGAACGACAGATAGTCCGAGTGACTACCTGTTCGCTTCCATCGTCGGTGACTCCTCAACTTCTCACGTACAATCCTCCTCAAAGGCTCACTGTACCACACCGGAAATCCAGACGAGCGGGACTGTCTACGAGGCACATGTTCCTCAATAATCATATTCAATATTGTATAAAAATGTGAAACTGCATCCTCGGCGCTCCTGCCCCCGAACTCAGCCTCCCAGTCATATGCACTTAGGCAGGTTATAATTTCGGGATAGTTGGCCTTACTGAATTGAAGAGAGGCCATTGGCCGCGCCTTCACCACCGGATCAACATCAGCTCGGATCGATATTGAGAGGGATCCATGGGAATCGTCCACCTGTATTAGTGGCTCCGAACATAAGGGGCCCCAAGCAGTGTTCAACGTTAGAAATAATCAAGTCCAAAACATTACCACTTTCGTTTTGGATTGTGTTAAATTGCCTCAACCCACCCAGAGACAGGAAGTCCACGAGGGCACAAGACGAGACGTCACTGTAACCCGTCGGCACGGCACCGTTGCATTCGTTACCCTGCCATACTATGCTAGGCAGATTATAATCACCAACAAAAAGAAACAGATCATCAGGCTTCTCCTCAAGAATATGGGAGCACATGTCCAGATTCGAGTTCAGCTTTGCATTAAAATCAGAATCATGGGGAAGATAAGTACAGCATATGTTTAAACATCCACTCGAGCCCGGAAGCGCCACGGAAACCCACACATCCTCAGCGAGGGAACTCCACAATACACGATGTGTGACGGAGAAATCCCTACGAACAGCAATAAGCACTCCCCCACCAAATCTCTGGCCAGTCTCAGCATAGTTTCGGTCCCTTCTATATACGCAGTACCTCGCATCAAACAGTTCAGCATCGGAAATAGAGCCCAGAAGCCACGTTTCCGTGATGCAAATCACGTCATAATCGTTAAGCAGGACATTATAGAGGAAGTCATTCGTTTTGGTTCGAAGGCCTCTGACGTTTTGATAATAAAGTGTCATATTCATTATCTGAGAGAACAACAGCACAGTGTAATATTACCAATAACCACCATAACATTCCAGGCAGTCAACAGACACAGCTCCATCAATCCACATTCACCGCTCAAGCCCAAGCTCCCAATGGGTAAATAAACAAAATGAGCAAACAGAATATGGCAAGTCACAACAAACAACACATCCAGACTCACAAGCAAACAAACAAGCAGACACAAACACACAAGCAAACAGTTAGACATCCTATATTTCTTAATTGAATAATAATCCTCTCGTTATCTTCAGGAATTAAGGAGGTGGGTCGGGGGGTGGAAGGTGGAATGAAAAAAAAGTGATATAACTGTCGAATCCATAGTTTTCCGTGTTAATAAGATAAATAGTATACTAATACTCCCGGCACCCGTAGGGGTTCAGGAGGGTGGGGGAAGGAAATAAAAAAATAATGTTAGTGTCAAATTCATAGTTTTGGGTGTCGCAAAGTTGAATAGTAATACTCTCGGCACCCGCGGAGGTTCAGGGGGTAGAGGAGTAGGACGGGTGGTATGCAAAAAGCGATATTAGTGACCAATTCATAGTTTTTCACGTCGATAATATGAATAGCAATACTTCTGACATATTAAACAAGTATGTAATTTCACAGATTTACAGATATCTGTGGCGTAGCAAGGCGCGCAGGGCCAGCTAGTATATAATTAGCAAAACTTATAGCAAATTACTGGGAATTAGACCATTGGCAATGTTTTAGATTTAACGTAGAAAAAACTTGAAAATTAACCTTATTTCAAAATTATTCTATAAACCCCAATATTTGGCACCCCCTGTCAACCTTTAGGTCTTCACTCATTTTTTGGATCCAATGGTTGACACCCCCCCATCACAACGAAACTAATCGTGTTTTATAACATAAGTGTGCAAGAAAACATTATTTAAGATGTATTGTTTTAAAAATCACCATATATTATAGTGTACGCAAAAGATATTGCAATGTAATATTTACTTATTTGTTTACGCAACTTGTTAAGGAATCACAAAAAATGAGCAATAATCACGACATGGGATACAAAAAATGCCGCCATTTGGAAATCAGTTATTATTAGAAGCTGGTTGCTTCACACCTCACAAAAGACAGTTTCACAAGTATAATAAAGATAATTCAGACAAAATATATCCAATACTTTTCAAATTTTAGTAGAATAAAGTGTAAAGTGTCAACCATTGGGTCCCTGTCAACCTTTGGTGCCTTTACCTTATACCAAAGTAACATAAACGAAAACCATTCTTTTTTTAATAATCAGTACGTAATACACAAAAAAATAACCTGTAATAGTGTTATTTCTAATTAGGATTTATGGTGGATGTCCACCACATATTGTTTCAGTGTCAGGGCTTCAATTTTGCGATGACTTTGCATTCATCTGAAATTAAACAAAACATTTTGTGAATTGGTTGGTGAACTTAATCTGAAAGTGTTGCCTATCCTAAACTCGAATCCAATTGGAAAAGGATTACTGTTGTTAAACCTCACTGGACCGGGAATTATTATCCTAATACCTACTACCTACCCTGTTGTGTAAAAGATAAACCTATATGATAGAGACATCTATGTGTAACAGCATGTAAGCTAGGATTAATTAACTGATGTTGATTCGTTGGGGGAGGGGTACCCAATCCAAATTGTCTGGTGAGCCAAAAAAAAGTTTTACTGAACTTATGTGGTTCACATACCTATAAAATAATTAGGTAATCGGAGATATTTTTAAAAAACCTCACATATAAGTAAATTTAGACTCAGATACCCACATAAATAATGCTACATAATGAACTACCTGGCACCTATTTATTTATTTATTTGAAGCTATACATATGAGAGATACTTTTTTTATATGTTTGTATATTATTCTACTCGTGAAGCCCGTTTATGAGACACCAAACCTTAGAGGGCCTACATACACTTACCGCCCTCGTTAAGAAAATAAGAGGAATGGAATAATTTGTGTCAAGGTACGCGTATGTGATATTCAAACGCTTTGCATTTTTTTGTCTCCGGAAAAGGCTGATCACCTGGTTTACAGAGTTGGTTTACACAATTGGTTAAAGTTTTAGGCTCCATAGATATGTAGTCTGGAAATGAGTTAAAATTCGATTTCAAGTAACAACAATGCCAAATGAAGTTAAATAAAAGCTTACAATAACGCGTTACTGAAAACACTCTAAATTATAATGAATAAATAAAAAAATAACTCATTGGTTGTAAGGATAATATTATGATATTATTATACCATGAAAAACTAAAGCGACGTGTTGAATAAACATGACGACAGTGAGTCCAATAATATTTATTTTACAAGTTCACCTCAAACCACGTAACTGTATTTCATCACAACACTCCTTGCGTCATCATCTCACATCGCATCACATCCCAACCCTAATAACAGTCCAGTCCAGATACATTTCTTGATGGAAAGTTGTGGGGCTTCCTAGCCTAAACAATTCTTTATACTTTTAAATAATATTTATCCTGAAAGCTTTCGTCATGTCTACTGACTCCAAAGAGGTAAAATATGTATCATAGGTTTAAAGAATAATGGTTAAAATTAGAATTGAAATGTAACAAGGTGAACTTTCTCCATATATATTATTTTCGATACTCATTATCATTAAATTTAAAGTTATACGAAAATTTGGCTAGTTTTGGATATAATATGCCTCTTCCGTCTGTTTCCACTCGTTTCTGTTCTGACCCTTCCGCATCCAGGCTCATCCAGCGATTTGGAGAATGTCGTCGGTCCATCTCTTTGGTGGCCTTCCGACGCTCCTTCTATCTGTCCAAGACCTCCACTTCAATATTTCAATATTCGTAGCGCACATCTGATGTCACCCTGTCTGGCCATATATGTCCTGCCCACTTCCATTTGAGTTTTGACACACGGCTCATGATGTCGGCAACTTTGAAAAAACGTATAGATTGAAAGAAAATCAGACTGTCCCACAACTTTCCATCTAGGCGCTGTTTTGTATTGCATCTGAACCGTATTTATCCCATAATACAACACAATACACATTATACTACGGAGCACTATGTGTGAGACGAATACAAGATGATGGGAGCTTTAGGGCTGTCAGTGTTGCTTCATTCAACTTGAATAATCACGCTTATGTTAGCAATCTAGACGTTGTTTCACATTTCATTTTCCTTTGAATTTCTTGGTATAACTTTGTTCCCCGGTCGTTGCTCTTTTTGTTACTCGAATGCTTCTGTTGCCTTTTTGTTTCGAGTAAAAACGCAATATATTTTGTCTTAACTACTATACATAATCTTAACCGAATTAGTGGTAGCCGAATTTACTGTAAATAACTTTTTTAGTAGCTTTTAATGACTAAGTACCATTCGTAGCCCAAAAAAAAAAAAAAAAACATTGTATAATTTTGAAGTGGAGGCCCTGGGAGAACCAAAGAGACATAGAAAGACGACAGAAAAGGTGGACAGATGACATTGTCAAGCTTACGTCTCGTAGATGGCAGCAGATAGCCCAAGATAGAAGACAGTGGAGGAATTTAGAAGACGCCTATGTCCAGCAGTGGAAAGCCAGTAGCTAGCAGTAAGTAAGAGAGTTTTGAGCAATTTTTAATATTGCAAAGTACTGATGCATTCATATAGCTCTGATGCCCTTAGCTGTTCCTGTGAACCTCTCATGATGCAAGCAAGTTGATATGTGTTGCAATATATTTGAGTTCTACTCGTGAAGCACTTTCGTGAGATACCAAACACGGCGTCATGCGGTGACTGGATCCTCTCGATCACTGTACAAAATTACTTACTATTTGGATTTCTTATCCAACATCCTTTCATCCGATACCACACGCGTCCCCACACGACACTTGGTTCATTTGAAACACCTTTCATATTTTTTTTGTCTCTGGAGAAGGCTGATCCGACTTTGTACAGGACTGTTTATTGTCCCCGAGTTTACGTACGTTTGTAAAGTTTCAGCTGCCTAAGTAGTCAGCAAGTGGTTAAAAAATCGATTCTAAGATTTGCTCACAGACAAAAAAAAAACAGTGAAGTTAAAAAAAATATTGTAAAATTAATTAACACAATATTTCAGTAAGAACAGCTGTTTTTAATACCTTCATAATTCTATTTTACAATCACAGTAATCGCTTTAGGATGTGGCGACTGTATAATGGATTAAGATTAATCCGAGTTATTTAGGTTACACAAAGCTTTTTATAATGGAAAGTAAACACGTTATTAATGTATTAAAGTCTGCACAAATATAATTATCCTCAAATTATTATTGCAGCAATAAATGATACCATATTATAGTCGTTACAAAATTGCCCGCAATAAGAAATATTAGGTTAAACGTCGGCGAAAATTCTTAACTTTTCCTAGACTATGCGGTACTCGAAATACCCCACAATTTATATTGTTTTAAAGAATGAATTGTAACCTTCTTGGATAAGGACACTAAAGGAATGTAATTTGGGGGTGGGGTTTGCTGGGGGGCTCCCTTAAGGCTAACCCTGGGCCCACCTCTTAATAAGATTTGCCTAGAAGTGCGGGTAAAGAGGTCGCTATTAATGCGCCTGAGCTACCCGGGAATGTGGAGGCCTTAAGCCCGCAGGATTTTCCTTCAATATTTTCAAATAAGGTTGACCATTTTTTATGCTATAAACATGGGACATTATATTCCTACCTACGTGTGATGTGTCATGCATCCTTTGATAAATTAAGGTAAAGGGTATGGATAAAGCACATCTGTCGCCTCACATTGTGGGAAATTCCGTGATGATTAATGGACACTGGACTTGTTCAAATCATAATTTATCAACTTGCTAAAATGATCAAATTAAAATAATATATTGAGTAGTTATATCAATAGATATACAGCACAGGATGTACTTTCCATCAGGCTGTGATCATTTTACACATTCACAAATTCTAGTCCGTCCATCTGCCGCGGTAGAAAATCGAACCCAGACCTCCAGCTTAACACACCGGTATATCCTATTCGGTGTGTCATGAAGGCTGATGATCCAAGCGAGAAGGAAACGTCATATAATTTGTACTCTGGCAACTGGCTGTCATAAGCCTGATGGAAAGTCCATCCTTTGCTGTATATCTGTTAAAATAACTTGTTGCTATTTCAACTACGACTTGTATAAAATACGACATTTCTCGCAAATAATAAAATACTGAAATTCAAAAAATATTGTGTTATTTATTTCTAAATGTGGATATTTCAGGCACAATACTTGTATTTTAGGCCCCGCGTTGAGCCTAATCCTGTGATATCCGTGATATCTGGATAGGGGAATGTTTCCCAGTATTAGGCTTATGAGTTTATATGTCAATCATTTACTTATTTATTTCTCAAGCACACACACAAATATTGAATACATATTAAAAAAGTATGATCGAAAGAGGATAGTCTAAACAGGTGCACACATCTGGCCTTTGTATATGGACACACAATAATTAAAAGAAAAACAAAATAAAAAAACTAACCTAAAAATAAGACATCAAAATTATTAAAAGCACACAGGTACCTACAACACTACAAGTAATGAAAATGATTCGCTAATAAATTAATGATAATATTATGTAAACTCTTCAGGCTGATAATACTGAGACGTGTGTTGGCAAGTCTTGCCTCCACGTTAAAAAGATATGATTTTAGTGGGGTGTCATACTACCCTCGTAACATACCTTTAGGTTAAATGTGAAATAATGTAATGGTAGATTCCATTGTGAATCTGTTGTAATGGAGGATAATAGGTTGGTGTTATCTGAGGATATTATCCTGTGGACTGTATACTGTGGAGTCAGCTGATGATAATGTTAATCGATAGCGTTCCATATAATATTATCTTCCACTAGTATCTAGCGTCTGTAGCTGTACATAGTTGGCAACTATCCATATTGCGTCCTGATGAGAAGTTCTTCTACCCGGTGTACTGGCGTGTACTCGAATCTATCTAGTATATTACGAGTACATATCTTGTACCACATGGGCGCCGTCAGCCTTGGAGCTAGGGGGGGCTACACAATTTTAAAAAAAAAGATTTAATATGAAAAAAGCTTAATAACTAGCGCCACAGCCGAATTTTTTGTGAGACATTGTGAAGAAGGTCGTGGTGTGGTTTGGTTTGTTTGAAGATGCACAATAATATCTATGAAACAAGTTATTTACAAAAAAGCGATTAAAAATAGCGCCGCAGTTAATTTTTTTTAATGAAATACTATTGTATTTTTTTTTTATTAATCTTATAGAGTGCATACAGCAGCATACAATATAAACAATCACAATATCACCTGCAAATAAACCATTGAAGACTCAAATATTACTTATTACAAATCCTGGGCAGTCATTTTGATGTATTTTCATCAAATTTTATAATATGATGAGAAAACGTGTGGTAATAATGTGATATTTTGTGAGGTTTTATCATTTAGTATGAAAAAAGTGCCTATTCCAATCTCTAGGACGCTCTGATGACGCCCATGTCTCGTAGTGTCTCAGTACGTGACGTGATGTGTCTTGCCAATATGGAGTATGTAGAACACGTATGTAATATATTACCTATTACTACTAACATCATATGTTATAATAATGTGTTCGGGATAATCGAAAGCAGAACACGACACTGTACTCGAATCTAGTACAAGTAATCATGCCCGTAGACTGGGGGGGTTCATACCCCCCAACCCCAAAATTCCTCAGCCAACCCACCGGTTTATACATAGAAGAAATGAATCACATTTTTACCACATCATTTTTTCAACATGTCTTGAATGTTTTTTTATTTATTTATTTATTTAAACTTAAAGTAAACAACAAACACATATAAATATAAAAAATGGACATACATAGTACAGATTATAAAACGTTGTTCACTAGGGCGAACTTATCGCAGAACTGCGTTTTCAATAAACTATTGTGAAAATCCATTCAATCACACTTGTTTTTAAAAAAGGTTTTGTTTTATCTACCTTCTTATATTTTATACAAAATATTCATCCGCGGCGCTATAGTGGAATTAATTTAATGTGGCGAACGCAGTCATAAAAATGTGACGGAGAAGGGACGACTACCTGCTTTACTCGCACCTATGCCAGAGCCATAAGTGCGAATAAAGCAGTTAGTCGTCCCTTCTCGGTCACATTTTTTATGACTGCATTCGCCACATTGAATTAATTCCACTATATAGTCCTTTTTCACGTTTTAACCCAAAAATGTATCCAGATTCCAGATCCCTTACTTTTGAAATCAACCAGGTTCATCAATCCACATACTTTTAAAAAAAATTAGCTTGCGGCGCTATATACTACTTTTTATTCCTTTTGTCAATAGCAAAGTTTTGAAATGAATGGAAATGTTTGGAAGAGGTCTGTATCCAGCAGTGGAAAGGCAAGGGCTAAAAAAGAAATGAAATAAAATAAAAATGCAGGCATATATCTACCCTATCCCATCCCATATACCATTTATGAATATATTTATATATGTACAATATGTTTATATATGTATGTATTTATGTTTTCAATTAATGTTAGGTTAAGGTACCCTTTTGGTACTAAATTTATAATTAGTTATGTCTCATTTTGATTTCTGTCATGGGTTGGCTGGCAGAAATTGCCATTTGGCAATAAGCCCGCCCTTTGTATGTTTCTGTACAATAAAGATATTTTTATTTTATTTATTTATTTTTAATCTATATGCTGACAAAATAAAGTTAACTTAAATATATTCTTACCTTGGCAACCCTCGCTAATATAAATGAAGAAATAGTGTCCACAGAGTACTGAGATAGGACATACTAGACACTTATCCACTTCCTCTCCGAACAGAATGACATTGGGTTGCGGACGTGACTGGTTTCATACTGGGTGTCCGGTAAGTTCGTCTAAAATCAATTGGTCTCTAATCAGTTGGTCTAAAATCAATTCGTCTAAAATAAATTCGTCTTAAATCAAATCGTCTAAAATCAATTCGTCTAAAATCAATTCGTCTAAAATCAACTAGTCTAAAATCAATTCGTCTAAAATCAATTTGTGTAAAAACAATTCTTCTAATTATCAATTCGTCTTAAGTCGACGAATTGATCGTTTTTGGCCGAGTGATTTTGGCCGAATTGATTTAAGACGAATTGATAATTAGACGAGTTGATTTTAGACGAATTGATTTTATAACAATTGATAATTAGACGAGTTGATTTCAGACTAATTGATTTTAGACAAATTGATTTTAGACGAATTGATTTCACACTAATTGATTTTAGACAAATTGATTTTAGACGAATTGATTTTAGACTAGTTGATTTTAGACGAATTGATTTTAGACGAATTGATAATTAGACGAATTGATTTTAGACGAATTGATTTTAGACCAATTGATTTTAGAAGAATTGATTTTAGACGAATCGATAATTAGACGAATTGATTTTAGACGAATTGATTTTAGACCAATTGATTTTAGACAAACTTACCTTAGAACTTCATACTGGGACATTGTTACATTCATCACGTGCCTAATGAATTGGGTGTTTAGGAAAAAAAATACGTTGTCCATTTCCCTTTATCCGCATTCATCCCTTAATGCTAACAAAAGCTAACAGTTTTTGCTGCAATAAAAAGAAATTCTCCCGCATACTAATATTATGCTATTATTAACAAAGACAATGGAGAAAGAGTATAAAAGCGAAGACAAATGGCATAAATAAACTAAAAAAATAAAAGAGTACTGATGGATTTCGCCAACTTTTTAGGTGAGGAATAGCGAAAATAGGAAACACTTATCATTATCTTTCATACAAAATGCGTTTTACTAGATAGCTCCTTGGCTCCTATCTCCACTATTCCTCACCTAAGAAGTTGGTGAAATTCAGCATTAGGCTGATTACTGATTCACTTTAACACGTCATAAAGTGGGGTGGGATTCTTTCTACGCGATCACGTTCTAATAATTAGATATCTTGTACAATTTGAAAATAAGTTGATTTTTTGATAAATATTTCGTATACCTTAAAGTAGTTGGCGCAATTGTTCGGACCGCGAACATTCAATATCGAGGTGTCTGGTTCGAATTTCGGTGTTGATGGTGTATTAAATCTGTATTCCTCAACACAAGATTATAGCTTGCTGTGAAGTATGCAGAAAAACATTTGGGTTTTTGTGCACAAGCCTTTTTGATTTAAAAAATTAAAGTCTTCTTCTTCTTGTTCAGCCATCTCTCCACTGCTGGATATAGGCCTCTTCTAACACTTTCCACGTTTTTCTACTTTGGGCTTTGCTCACCCAGTTCCTTCCTGCGACTGGGACTATATCGTCTACCCATCTCTTTTGGGGTCGTCCCACAGGTCTTCTATTCTCCCATGGTCCAAAAAAATTAAAGTATTTTTACTAATTCAGAGACAATTCCAGCATCTTGCTGTTATTTTGTCGTTAAATAATCAAATTCTGCTTTGGCTATCAAATTCATTTCAAACTACCTTTTTTAGCAGTTGATAACTAACCATTCCAGTAATTCTTTGCTGACTATATTTGCGAACAGAATGTTGTTTATTGCCAACCAATATACTGCTGACCATTCAAATCATACCTCTCTTATTATAAGGTGAATGCACTCATTGTCTTCACTCAGTATATTTATTTTTATACTGAATGTAAGATGTGATATAAATTCTAAGCATCCATTCAGCTAAATGAGCTTTTGATGTTTGTGTACTGAACTTAACGATATTTATCCTTAGATTACGGGGCGCCATCGAGACATTAAGATACCCACAGACTACATGTGCATTAGTCTGGGCCACTTTTGTATGGAAAAATTTTTTTTGTTCGATTTCTTTCGGGCTTTTCGCGGAAAAGGTGCCAAATGATTACTTTATATTACATGTAAAATATGGCCTCGGTAGGACTTCATCTTCAGCCTCCGGATTGGGTTTGAATTTATAGAATTATGAAAAAAATACGTTATATTTCTAAGTCATCGCAACGGGGTAAAAAGGCAGAACAATATAGTCTTTAACATTGAAACACATGTTTTAAAGCTTTAAGGATGTATTACAAAAAGAAAACACAGAAATATAGTATAAGAAAATAAAAATAAATATTTTTAATTAGCACGAAAATCTTTCTTACTCTCGAACTTTGGCATAGATTTTCGAGGCTCAATTTGGGTTGAGATATAGCCTTCTCTAGCGCTTTTTGTGCTTAGCTTAGCTTGGCTGAAGCTTCAGTGATAGTCTTCATTGCTCTTTCCATTACTTGAGAGTGGCAAGGAAGCCGTAGAAGAGGCAAGTCACCTCTCATTTTTGTGCGACAAACAGTAGGATTTCTTCATTGAGTATCGGTTTTAACAGCGGTGGGTCTGTAATTTTATCATTACCATGCCACTGAATGATATCAATGTATGCAGGATGATGCATCAAGGATAATTGGAACAGTCGAAGTGTATTTTCTTTGTTACTTCGAGCTTTTAATATGCGACGTCCCCCCATTTCACGGATGTGCTGTTTTGGATCGGTTAACATTGCTAACAATATATTTTCAGGATGGGTGAAGTAACTATTTCTTATCTATTATTGCCTTCAGTTCTGCTG
Organism: Ceraclea dissimilis; assembly: GCA_963576895.1. Lineage (NCBI taxonomy): Eukaryota > Metazoa > Arthropoda > Insecta > Trichoptera > Leptoceridae > Ceraclea > Ceraclea dissimilis. The sequence goes on along the minus strand of OY756367.1, from coordinate 317,336 downwards.
GCAAGTATCTAGTGGCAGATATGGGTTGGTACAGGTGTCGTGCTCCATCTTTACAGAAAGGATGTGTTTTGATTTTGAACCAAGTCGGATCGTAAGCTTTGACGATGTGCGTTGCGAGAACAATCAGGTTTTGAGACGGAGATTGCATGGAAACATACAACCGCATAACTCTATTAGCCCGCGTTAGCCATCTGGCATGAGACATTTTCCCAGGCGATTTGTTTGCTAAATCAGAAGGAAAATTTCCTGTTGTTACCGCTAACACGATTCTGTACAAATATTTTTGATCGGCGCTCATATCTTCTGCAGAAACATCGGGTAACAACGCGGGAATAGATTGGTATTGGACAGCAAATGTCTCAATGGGTTTTGAAAGTGTTTGAGGTCCTGAAGTTTTGCCGTCTAAGTGCAGGAACAAATGACAGAAAGGCATCAACTCGTTCATGTGAAGAAGACATATGATCCATTGTAATGGTCTATTTAATCGTTTTTAGATACGACGAATAATGCCTCCTTGCTTACCAACGTTCACATTGGTTCCATCACACCCTATCATCGCCAACAAAGTGTCTGTAGAAATATATTTTTCGATTTTTTATCATTCTATTATATTTGATTATTTGGCGATTTTTTCTTCGCCCTCTTCCCTCACCTTTTGCGTACGCAGGGTAATATAATGTTTTTATTTTATATTTTGACTATAATACAGTCTTAATTTGATTTAGAAATCAACTTTTAACTCGATTGTTAGTACATAATTTCCTTCCAGAAAGCAATAGTTAAGTGCTAAAAAACCGAATACTCAACTACGATCCGGAGGCAGAAGATCTTATCAGAATGGAATAATATTTTGCACCCGTTGGTTTAAAGCCATTTGGCACCTTTTTTGCAAAAAGCCCCACGGAAAAGTCAAAAAAAGTGAAAACGACCCAGCCTAATGTGCATCTACTTATTGTTCCGATAAAGTAGAATGCTAAAAAAAACAGATCCTGCGCAAACCAAATGTAACTCAAATGATAGGTAAAAATGAGTAATTAAATACTGATGCATAATCGATGGCTAAATGTGTGAAATACCTCTTCGAAATCCAGGAAACACATCGATTGTATAAATTCGGCCATTAGTATGTTGTAACGATCTTTTAAAAATTATTGCAGCTATGGCTTACATTGGCTCACATTCTCTGTTTCATATTTCGTTACTCCTGTATATATGCAACCACTACAACAAAGAAAAGTTTGACGGTGGTAGGCAGGAAAGGAAATGGGAACGGACTATGTTCATGTTCTACTATGTTCATGACTATGTATGTTCACTTTGGGCAGCTAGTAGGATTTGAATTGATAAACATCCTCTTTAACCATTCTCTCTTCTCTGCACCATATCCCATTTATCTGGGGTCGGCGCGGCGGCTCGGATCCTCTCTGTCCATCTGCTCCGATCGAATCATTATTCTGGAGTAAGCTCCATATCATCACTATTTATCGACGTGACTGAAGAAGAACGTATCAGGTGTGAACAGTCACCACAACAAATCCCTCAAATCATTCGGCTATTATTGATTGTTCCATTATCAATAAGGATTTCACTAATCACATCGGTTTGTTATTTAACTATGGACTTTGCGTGAAGACAAACGACCGGATTATCACTTGATGGCCTGAAGCGACAGTAAGTGACTAATTGCCTCTACATAATTCTGTATAATATCTCTCCATCCATAATATACACAATATAATCCTAATAGCCCTAATCCCACTTAAAGAGAATGATATAATATATAAGATTAATCTTAATCGACCTTTCCCTTAAAAACATGCGAGGGGAACATCTACACTATACACACTTGTATATAAAGTGTACTAATCGATACAGGTACTTATATAAAGACCAATTAATTATTTATTGATAATTTATTTACACGGAAGATGCGCAGACTTTATACATCGATGGGGGTTTTCCCCGAGCCCCGACTGTGAATTTGGTCGCCGCCAGACAATGGGCCATATAGCTGAGTGTCCAATTTTCGGTTTCGAGCGCGGTCTAACTGAAATCCACGGGGTCACTGCTGACGCTGCCAATTGACTATAAGAAATTAACCTCTAAATATGTAATTGCCGGGTCTTTTGCCATATGCATAAAAAAAATGGTTTATTTTTTAAAACGGTTTTGAAATATGATTTGAAAGTAGAGAAAAAATGTAACCATTATAATAAAATAAAAATAAAATAAAATAAAAATAAATTATCACATCAAGCAAACTAAAGCAAGTTTGCTCCGTGAGGCTTCGGAATGAAAACGGACAGTAATGCTTAGTTGTTACATCAATATTAGCTCTAACATTAAGTAAAAGGGAATATTAACTGTATAGAACTTCCTAAAGAAGTAGTAATTAGTTTGAAGTCAGAAGCAAATTGAGAAATGACAAGTCAGTAAAACAGAAAGCAATTAGTAAGTATTTATTTACTGAGGGAGAAGTCCAGCCAAACAATCACATTGTTAGCACTGTACTATGAATAGAGCCTACTTCACAATGTTTTTATTTCACTGCAAAGTGTTTTCATTTCATTTTCTTCGTGCCTCGAGGTTATTTAAGGTTTTCTTATTTATTTTTTCAAAGGGAACATAGTCTATTAGCTACATTTGTATTGTTCTTCTTGAAGTTCTGAAGCAAAATATCTTACTTTATTCTTGTTTTGTTGTTTTTGTTTGAATTTCCTTACATATGTATATTTATTTACTCCTTAATAAGTTCTACACTGTCTATTGTATCAGCCTGTTTAGTAAAAGCCTTTAATATATATTTTCAGAACATTTCTTCGAATACTGTTTTTTTTTTATTAAAACAAATTTTATCTACGTATTTGAAACCCAAATGCTTTCCTGCACACTTTGCACTAGGCTACGAACCTATATCGCAAAAAGTGGAATACATCGCCAGCGCCAGGGATTGAATCTGGCACCTACCGCTTGAGAAACTGCCGCCTCAACCAACTGCGCCAAACATGTACTCACTTCATTAGGCAGATATAAAAGAACGCCACATTGCTCTACCTTTATATACACACTCCTTGCTTCCGTCACGTTCATACAATTGGAGAATCGTGGATATTCAAAAATATAAAAGGTACCTTCCTAGTTATTAAAGTACAATAAACAATTTATTATATATGGTCAGTTAAATGCTGATGTGAGTGTATATGGTTCATTCCAGCATTTCGTCGACAGAGTAAAATCAACTTTTCTAAAAGTCATGTATAATTTTATACTGGCGTATATGTTTGTTTTGGACAGGAAACTTCGCTCGCAGAGGGGGAGATAGTCTCGAGAAACTGATAATCACAAGAAACACGCCGGGACGGAGACCCAGAGGACGATCACCTTTGCGATCGACGGACCAAGTTACGCAGACTGTTGCCCCCTCCATCTACAGGGCAGTGCATCTTGCCGAGGACAGAGCTGCGTGGCAGGGATTAGTCAAGCAACGGGTGTTTGGAGATCGCGACCCTCAGCAGTGAGGAAATCGACAAGAGAGAGATAGATCTGTTTGTTGTTCATTAAATAAAAAAAAAGTTTATTCACATGTAATTATTAAACACGACTATAGATTAAGAAGAAAAAGAATATTGTTAAATAATATTACATAATGTTTTGTTTAGAGTAATTATTATGATGTAGTGTGTATAGTTAGCGAAGAAAAAATAGTCGTTAAACTCAGGAAGTGGAACATTATCGTAGTGAACTTTGGATAATACTCGTATGGGGTAATGTTAATAAAAACTTAGAATTTATTGAGGTAGGAACCACACCAATAAACTTATGTTTCCATAAGAACTACAATGGGACATCAATGTGGGGTTCGTATCCTCTTGCTGCCAGAATGTATGGTCGATGTAAGCGTCGATTACTGTTTGACGTGAATGCTGACCTGATCCTTATACACTCAGTTTAGCATTTAATCCTGTTACCCCCATGTATGCCTCTGACGAAACGCCAATTGGAATTCTATAGTCTGTTCAAGTGTTTTCTCTGCCTTGTTTAACTTTTACTGTATAATGATTTGTATTGATAGTTTGATTGTATTATATAATGATAATATGTAAAAATTGACGAGTGCCAGAGGAGCGGCTTCCGTTAAAAGCTCTGGAAGCCGAGGGTGCAGGCAGAAGACCGGTGGGTCGCCCCAGAAATAGCTGGCAGAAGCAGGTGACAAAGTTGTGCGAGGAGAGACTGTGGTGGGAGTGGCCAGAGGTCCTGGAAGCTGCGAGTGACAGGGGCCTCTGGCGGAGATATACAGATGCTTTGGGCCCCCGACCCAATCAAGGATAGACGGGGAAGAAGATGTATGTATGTATGTATGTATGACGAGTACAAGCGCCCGACTCGGGCCTACCGTGATAACGTAACAGTAGTACGTAGTACCTATATTGTTGGTAGGAAGGTAAGTACTGTATCTATATATTAATTTGAAATACATTAAGTATTTGCCGCGAAACGTATTTAAAATACATGCAGGCTAAATTTGAAACAAAAAGAAAGTTTTAAAACCAACCTAACATTATTATGTATTAAAATATGTTTATGATACAAGCAGCTAACTGTACAACAGTTTGTAACAAAGTTTTTTTTTTATTTACATTATACTCGTAAGGCCGTGAAGGATTTACATTTATATTTCAACTTATTTTCCATAACACATTACGCTCCTGCAGGCAACAGCTCGTCTAACGCCATCTAGCGACGTGGTGATGTATTATTCATGCTAAAGTTTTATTCATATTCATACTTAATAAAAAGCATGTGTTTGTGATGTTCTGGGAATATGCCAACAAGTATTTACTCGGGTGTTATTTAAATTACAAAACACACGGAAGTTTCAGTACATATAAAAAAATCATTATTGGATATACAACATAATATCAAATGGCGGCTTTATTGCCGTGGGAAATGTCTGCCAACCAACCACTTGTGACAATAAAATGAGATAAATTGTATACATACTTGAGGAAGTATGGAAACCAAAAACTTTTTTTTTTTTATTTATTTATTCAACATAAAATACATTTACACTTTACAATTATTATGCACATACTCGTAGTAAGAATGTGATTAAGCCATGATCTTGTTACTCCCCGGATATGAGTAAGTTAAGTAAATCCGAGGAGGATCTCAAAAGATGCAGAAAAATAATATACTTATACTTCATGGAAAGTTATCCCAAGCAAATCTCCAAGCTTCGTAAAATACGAAATAAAAGTAGGTATACGATCCCTACGACTGGCCCGAGGCCTGTCTCGGGGCATCAGAATAATGTCTTACTAACTTATAGTTCTTTTATAAAATTTCTCCATTCATTGAACCAAAATTCAATATTGGCAAAAACCTCATACTATGTGTCTTGTTATTTTATTCAGTGCGAACTTTGCGTATGCCTTATTAGTTATTACAGAACTTCCTGAGGAAAGAATCTTATTCTGTAGGGAGGAAGGGAGGAACTCTGAATAATAATGTGAGTTTCTTGTAACAATACATGGTTCATTGCCATGGAGAAAAAATATATTATTATTTCATACATGGCGCTGGGGAAATTCAACTGAAATATGTTGAATAAATTTTAAATTATACTCGTACATACATGTGACGTGGATTGTGACTTATCAGAGGGATGAGTGACTGTAAGACGGGGGTAGAGACTAGAATGAAAGTTAACAAAATTTGATGGTTTGGGCATGTGGAGAGAACGTCTGTTTTATTTTATTTTACATATTAGGGACACTGACAGAGAGTTAACAACACATACACAATAACAAACATAAAATGAGAAACGCGTCAACTCTCCAATTAGAAGTGTCCACAACATACGTTGCCTCTACCACATGCTCGCCGACGCTCGTGTGAATGAGTAAAAAGACGTGTGGACGGGGTGATTGTTTTGGAATGTATACATAATCGACGGTTAACATCTTTTTACTCATTTACACAAAAACCGTGGAGGGTCGGCGAGCATGTGGATGAAACATATATAAATTATCATTCACCATTGGTTTATACATTTGTTCTCATTGACGTAATGGTTTTCTGGATATGGGCGTCGCCAGCTTCGGAGCTAGGGGGGATAACCAAAAAGATATAATATTACATGAATGAAAGATGTAATTTTACCACAAAAACTTATTATTTCCATAAACTCCATTGGTTTCGCAGACAACAGAATGACAGTGAACGAAAATAAGGGAACCTGCCTAACTATAACTCGTTCACCTAAGTACGTTAAAGTTTTTAACGTATAAGTGTCGGGTAAAGTTATTCAATGTTAGACCTTTATTATGTTGCATTGTAATAATAATAATATATACATACAACTCTTTATTATCATTATTATTTATTGCCGTGTAGCAATTTCTTCCAGCTAACCTCAGTGTGGAACAAAAACCTGAACAGAGTGCAATTTTATTCAATTAAAAACCTATTAGTAAATTAAATACACATTATGTGGCTAAATACTGTATATATAACTAAGATAGATATAGGAAAATAATACATATATTATATAATAAAGGGTGGACCAAAAGTCTTTGCACTTTTGAAATGGCCATAAAAATAAAAATACACTTTGTATTTAAAAAAATATTTATTAATAAGAACAACAGTAGCTGGGAAATTCATTTGCTAGACACCGTATCATCAAGATGTCCTCCATCTTGCTGCTGGCCCTCCTCATATCTGACCCCTAATTTTTATTAAACTTTTCTATACAAAGCGTAGGTATGTTTCGAAAATTTCAAAACCAGATTTCCTCTTGAATATTTGATTTCAGTTGGATTATTATGGCTAGTTTATTTACGTAGACCTTATTTTTTAGATAAGCCCATAAAAAAATAGCTGGGGTTCGGTCCGGGCTGCGGGAAGGCCATGGAATATCTCCTCTCCGCGAGATTATTTTGTTCTCGAACTTCTCTCACACTACTCTACAGAGATATTCCATGACTTCTCAGCAGCCCGGGTCTAATCCCACCTGTTTTTTTATGATGTTATTTCAAAAGTCAGGTCTACGTGAATCAATCAGTGACAATACATCAACCAAAATTGAATATTCGAGGGGAAATTGTCAATGCTTCACGCTTAGAGCCGAATTTTTTAGAAAAAAATCATACCCAGATTTGAGTAAAATCAGCGGCAAGATGGCGGACATCTTGGTGATATTGTGTTTAGAAAAAGAATTTCCCATTTATTGTTGTTCTTCTTAGCAAAAAAATAAATAAATACCAACTGTAATTTTATTTTTAGGGCCATTTCAAAAGTGCAAGGATTAATGGTCCACCCGTTACAATTCTAAGATATTTTATGGTACATCATTAATTTATAACTGTTCGACTGTTAATCCGGTGGGCGCGGGTTCAAACCCCGATGCCGACTTACTCCACTTCACAACATAAGCTTTTCAAGCTTACTGTGAAGTGTACAAATATGTATTTGGGTTTATTTCGACAACCCAGATTCATTAAAAAAAAGACTATCCGCACAATTAAAAAGAAAGAAAAATGGATTAGTTGGGAAGGCATATTGGAAAAGAGGGGTGAATTATAATATATGGCTTCCTGCAAACTTTTCAATTTATAGATTAAAATGAAATGGTGAATTTATCTGACAATTTCCTAGTTTTTAAAATAATGTTTTGCTTTCAGTGTATTGAAACGGGACACAGGACGTTAGCTAAATTTTCTATAATTCAGTTTGACAGTGTTTTGGAATTGTCTCTTATTTGTTTTGTACCGAAAGTAATTTGTTTTGATACATACAGTACAAACTACATACAAACCAATATAATATTAGATAGGTTGTTACTTGTTAGGCTTGTAACATTATTATATGTGCTATATAAAGTACGTCTACTATTCAGTATGGTGTTAGGAAAGGACCACACGGGAAAAAATCTAATGCTCCCACTACACACTAGCAACCAACCACGAGCGAGTAGTGTTCATGAGTAAAAAGGCGTCAACGGTCGGTTACGTACACGTCAAGACAAACGTTCTATCCACACGCCTTTTTACTAATGAACAACACTCGCTCGTGGTGATCGCCAGCGTGTAGCGGGAGCATTACAGGGAAGAAATCTCACGGAAAAAAACTTACGAAAAAAATACAGCAAGATGAAATCGCACATTTTTAATTTTGATCAAACTTAATAAAGTATACAATTTAGTTTTCATACTGTTTTATAAAATTTGTACTTATAATCAAGCTGTATCTTCTTCACCTTCTTTCTCAGCCGTTTCAATTCCAATGGTGGACCTCTTTGACTTTCCATAGATCCCTATCCTGGGCAATGGGCATGCTGCATCAACTTGTTTCCTTCGAATCGCCTCGCATCGTTAGAACATCTTGCCTGAGGTCCTCCTATGCTCCTTTTGCTCGTTCGAGAACATTTTTGGTCCATCTAGAATCAGAGTTGTATAATAAACCAAATATGACAACCGAATTGTATAATAAAGTGTGAATAAAAATAAAAAATGTCTGATTTATTCTTGTGAGATTTTTTCCAGGTGATTTCTTCCATGAGAGATTTTTCCTGTGCGATTTTGTCATGTAACCATTCAGTACACCTTTTTAGAACGTGATCTGACGAAGGTTGGGTAAATGTGTCAACCGAGTAATGTGTGATTGCGGAATTTTGGGTTTCTAAATTTTATTAAATTTGTTATAACTTTCTATATTAAATTACTTTCTAGTGGTGTCCAAGTTGAGCCGCTGCTGTCTGTCAAATGTTGAATCAGCCATTTTATATGGAACTAGTGTTTAATACCTAAGGCCCGCTCAACACCAGACGAAAATATTCTCAATACATACATATATGATTCGTTTCGATAATATATGTGTTTAATATATGTAAATGCATGAGCGTCGCCAGCCTCGCTCTTTTCTTGCCCCCCCCTAGGGGGCAAGAAAAGTTTAAAAAAATTATATAGCATAAAAAACTCGTGAATAACGCCGCAGGCGAATTTTTTTGAGAGACAGTGAAGGAGGTCGTGATGTGGTTTTGTATATTTGAAAATGTATACTTTGCACAATATGTGTGAGAAATTATTTTTTATAAAAAAGTGATAAAAAATAGCGCCGAAGCCATTTTTTTTAATGAAACTGATGGATTTTTTAATACTAATTTTAGAAAATTAATGATACGATAAGAAAATGTGTTGTAGTAATGTGATTTTTTGTGAGGTTTTACCATTTAGTATGAAAAATAAATACCTATTCTAATCTCTTGGGGGGAAGCTGCCCCCCTGCCCCCCCTGAAAACGCCCATGTCTAGATGTATAATTAAACAAAAGGATCCTTAAGGCAAAATGTAAATTCCTATGAAAGGATCCTTCGAAACCCTTTTAAATATAAATAGGTGTAGGTGTAGATAAGTATAAAGAGTTTGCAAATATAATTACTTTACGTCAGTATTTCAACGTGTAGATGATACGTACGCAGAATTAGTATGGAACGTATAGTTATATACGTTAGTCCCCACATTTTTTCAGGTGAAGCCCTATCTCCATATCGCGGTAATCGTACCGAAAAGATGAAAGTAGGGGTTTTCCAGAAATTTGAATGTTATTCGTGTTCTTTCAACGATGGTAATAAAAATCATTCATAATCGTATGGTTATAGTTAACATCTGGCCTTAATCAAACAAACCCAAATACTTGCCTGCACACCTTGCAATAGGCTCAAAGCCTGTATCGCAAAGAGAGAAATACATCGCCACCGCTGAGGTTTGAACCTGGCACCTCCCGCTTGAGACAGTAGCTGTTCGAAATGGTAACTACTAAAATTTTTCACAGCATAGCGTGTTATGACCAGCAAGGATTTTATCTGTTATACATACTCGTAAATCGTTGGGTATAAAGTGATAGTTTTCACATGTAGAGCGAATGAACGATGAAAGGATAGCAAAGAAAATATACCTTAGTGAAAGGAGAGGAGTAAGGAAGCGCGGCCATTCAAGAACTACATGGCTGGATCGTGTAGACCAGATTCTCATAGATGGACGTGTTCTGAGTAAAAGAAATCGTAGAGTGCGTATGAGGAATTGCATGAATGTACCGGAAGCACGAAGTGTGTATAGGAAAGTCTGGCGATCCGTTCTCTCTGCTTACCCCGCAAGGGATGCGGCGTGAGGGGATGGTATGTATGATATATTACAGTATAGTACATAGTTTTCACATTTATTAAGAAATCAGTCAGTGAGGCTTGGTTAGATGGCAAGACTCCCTACAGAACTCCAAACGACTCCAGTAAAAATATTGTTCCAAAGAGAAAACTGTCATTAATGATATCATTTTCACTTCAAAGAAAAAATATGTTAAAAGAAAACACAAGAAGAAAGAAACAATAAGAAAAAACTGTATAGATACTATTTGATTCTTCGTGATCTTCAGAAGTTAGTTTCCCTCGTCAAAATGTAAACGCGGTGGGTTGAAATAACATTGTGATTTAGGTTGAGTATGTAAGCAATTACCAGACTTACGAACAACAGGGTTTTTTCAGTCGTGTCTTTCGCGTCTTGACGGCTCATTTATCAAGACGAAGACGCGATGGAAGGAGAAAGCAATAAATGAGAAAAAGACAGCTTGACTGGTTGTGTGTTTTTGTTACAAGTTTGATATTATTTCCGCAAAATAGTTTTCCTCTAAGGAAAACTTCCGAGAGAAATGTAGCCAAAGCTGCCAATGTGTTTTTTCTTTAATTATTTTATTTCACGTGGTGAAAAATTGAATTCATAGAAGGCACCATTAAACTATTGCGAATCCACCCGTAGACAAGCAAGTAAATGACAGTATAAGGACATTGAAGGAAAATCCCGCGAGCCTCAGGCCCTGCACATCCCCGGGTAGCTCAGGCGCATCAATAGCGACCTCTTTACCCGCACTTCTAGGCAAATCTTATTAAGAGGTGGGCCCAGGGTTAACCTTAAGGGAGCCCCCTGGCAAACCCCAGCCCTAAGTTACATTCCTTCAGTGTCCTAATCCAAGGAGGTTACAATTCATAAATTCATATAAGGTCATTATATATATAATGTCTCTTAAAAACAATTTAGTCCACTGACGACATTGCGGTTAAAACTGTACTTTTTCGCTCGGCTCGGCTGCGGGTGGAGTCCGGACGCTATAAAGAAACAGAGTTTTGTGTTCGACAGCGAAATATTATTTAAAAAAATCAATACTCATTCTTCTAACCATTTTAATAAGGATATTTTGTTGAAGACTAGGCAAAAACTCACACTTCTCTTACTTCTTGACTTCAGTAGCGCCTTTAACTCTGTCGACTTTGACATATTGCTCGCAAGACTCCAACACTTCAATCTTTCAGACGTCTCACTCTCCTGGTTTAGGTCCTATCTAAGTGGCAGACAACAATGTATCAAAACTCAAAATAACAAATTGTCTAATTGGCTGTCACTTAGTACAGGAGTCCCACAAGGTGGAATCCTTTCTCCACTTCTCTTCTCAATCTTCATCAACTCTGTAGTTGAACATCTCACCGTTAGACGCCACCTCTATGCTGATGATCTCCAAATTTACTCTCACTTCGAGCCGAATCATACCATATCTGCAATCGATCTTATGAATGGCGAATTAAGTCGCATCTCTCAATGGGCACAGCAAAATGGATTGTTACTCAATCCTTCCAAGTCCCAAGCCATTCTTATAGGTAGCTCTCGTCTTCTCTGCAAATTAAATATCAACTCTTTACCCCCTCTTCTTCTTGATAATGTTGTCATTGAATTATCTGAGAAGGTAAAAAATCTCGGTATTATGTTCGATCAATGTCTCTCTTGGCGACCTCAAATGTCCGAAATAAATCGTAAACTATTCTACTCTCTACATTCACTAAAGAGACACCAGAACTTTCTCCCGAAACCGACAAAGATTCTCCTTTCTCAAACCCTTCTCCTACCTCTACTGGATTATGCGGACGTTGCATATATGGATATTACATCCGAACAAACCATGAAACTGGAACGTCTGCAAAATGTATGTATTAGATTCATCTTCGGTTTGAGAAAATATGACCATATCACAGACTTTAGAAATGAACTAAAGTGGCTAACGATGACTCAGCGTCGTCATCTCCATATTCTCTCTCTTCTTTTCAATGTTCTGAATAATCCTGCTTCACCTGATTACCTTAAGTCCAACTTCACACCCCTGGCATCTCATGGCTTATCTCTACGTTCAAGTGGACGCCGTTTGTTAACCATACCCTCACATCACACATCTTTCTTCACTTCTTCTTTCACTACACACGCGGCTAGACTATGGAATAACCTTCCACTTCCTATCAGACTAGCTCCAACTATTCTCTCTTTCAAAAGTAAACTGAGGCATCATTACCTTTCCTTAAATAATCCATCTAACTGACAATCCCGTGGTTCCTTCCTTGTCCTTCATCCCATCCACATATCTATTTATGTATGTATTTTTATGTATGTATAAGTATTCTATATATTATTATTATTTTCATATTTATTTATATTTTTCTTATTTTTCATACACTTGTATGTAATGGGTATATCAAATTAATGTCACAAGTGGTTGGTTGGCAGATATTGCCTACGGCAATAAACCCGCCATTTGGAAGATATGTTTTCTTTTCAATAAAGATTTATTTATTTTATTTTATTTATTTATTTATATTTAAAAAAATGTGACCCTAGAATATCTCGACAAACTTACTAAATATGCTTTGGAAAAAGAAATAGGGTAGATACTTACATTGAACCTTTATTATTCTAGTAAATGACCGTTATGGATTTTTTTATATCTTATAAAGATTTCCCAAAAAAATTTAAACTCTGCTTTTTTTTCAAAGGATAGCAACTTTTATCCCGAAAGTCCCGTTTTTTTTATTGATAATATGCATTAAAATCTAGAAAATGACAGTGAAAAAATTTGAATCAAGAAAACCACATAAACCACATAAAGTTAAAAAAAGTTATTTCAAACATTCGATCATGGGATTACTCATTGCTCATGCGATTTTGAACCTTAAGTGACGTCAAAGTTGGGCTAAAATTTGAAGAACAAAATGTCAGACGAAGCGTCTGTTTAGACAACGACAGCTGAAGTTAATAAAAGTATGATGATAAAAAAGGTTTTTTGTTAACAAATTGTTGAAAGGCTTTGTACCCCCAGTCGAGTTACTTTATTCCTCTTATTATGTATGTAGGTTTTTAGGTTAGGTAATATTATTAGATTAGGTATGACAAAATAAAAAATGGGTTTTGCACCTGACACACCGAATTTGTGAGGTTCCATATCCACGTAGGTATTATTAATTCCCTTACCTCTCCTCACCACGACACATGGGGGGAATGTCTCTCATATTTTATTGTACTTTCTCTTATTACTACTTACAATCCTATTATTATTATTATTAGTATTACCAACCATCAATGTTGTTGACTCCAGTCAAATGCTTCGGACACGAGTCTAGTTATATACATTCAAAAGACTTGAGACTTGACATTTGGTAGGTTGTTCTATATTTGTAAGTTTTAAGACTCGGTAGTTATATATTTAAAATACTTGAAACTCGGCAGTTATACGAGTATATTTAAAAGACTAGTTAGAAGTTGGTAGTTATATGTTTACTAAACTTGAGACTCGGTAGTTATATGATTACAAGACTTGAGACTCGGTAGTGTTATGTTTGAAAGATTTGAGACTCGCTAGCTGTATATTTAATAGACTTGAAACTCGACGTGAGACTTGGTAGTTATATGTTTGCAAGACTTCAGACTCGGTAGTTTTATATTTAAAAGATTTGAGACTCGGTAGTTATATATTTAAAAGATTTGAGACTCGGTAGTTATATATTTAAAAGATTTGAGACTCGGTAGTTATATATTTAAAAGATTTGAGACTCGGTAGTTATATATTTAAAAGATTTGAGACTCGGTAGTTATATATTTAAAAGATTTGAGACTCGGTAGCTATATATTTAAGGTACTTGAAAGTCGACATGAGAGTTGGTAGTTACATATTTTAAAGTGACTTGAGATTCGGTAGTTATGTATTTAAATTACTACAGGCCAGACATTGGTAGTTGCCAGTGGCGAAGAGTGGATTTTTGCAGAAGGGAAGCCGGAGCTAACATTTCTTATTGGATTACGTCAGATCAGGCACTATTATACCTGTCATTTTTTCCAAAAGGTAACTCGATAGGAATCGTGTTCTGAGGTAGCTTCGCGCCTGGTAGTTACATATATGTTTACAAGACTTGGAACTCGGTAGTTGCATGTTTAAGAGACTTGATAGTTATACATTTAAAAGACGTGAGACTTAGAAGTTATATATTTACAAGACTCAAGACTCGGTAGTTATAAGTTTAATTAAAGACTACGGACCATATAATAAATAAATAAATAAATAAATCTTTATTGACCAAAATGATTACAAAAAAAATAAGACAATCTTGTGTGCCAAAAGGCGGACTTATTGCTATATACATGAGACTTGCTAGTTATACATTTAAATGACTTGATATTCGACAAGAGTCTTGACTTCTCAAAGACTCGAGGCTTGACTCGAGACCAGTGACTTCTCACAGTTCCTAAACACAGTACCCCACTCCATATTATCACATCCTCCATACGAAGATACGCCTCGGGCTTTTTTTGTAGAAATCCGAAAGTAAAATTATTATATTAGGTTTGGCAGAGTTATTATTTTTTTTTTATCAACGGATATTATATTATTTCAACATTTTATTTCTCTCAGGGAAAAAATAATATTATTTTACATTTTTTTTGGTCTATCCTTCATCAATATTATTGATTGCATGAGAAAACCACAACTCTTAGAAATGGCAAAGTAACACACATAGATTTACTGAATTGTGAGAGGGCTTTTACTAAAGATCGTACCCCTCCCCTTAAAGATTTCGATAATGGCTTGATTTTAGTGTTTTTTGTAATGTATAATACGTATTTGGTAATATTGTAGAGATTTCGCTGGTTTATTTTTTACAAATATTTCATTGGCGATATCTGCTCTAAAATTGTTTGTGCTTTTGAGAGGAAATAAGTACAATAGGTACAGATACCCATCTTTATGGTTGATATAATAGGTACAGATACCTATATTTATGGTTCATACATTAGGTACAGATACCTATATTTATGGTTCATACATTAGGTACAGATACCTATATTTATGGTTCATACATTAGGTACAGATACCTATATTTATGGTTCGTACATTAGGTACAGATACCTATAGGTATTTATGGTTCATACATTAGGTACAGATACCTATATTTATGGTTCATACATTAGGTACAGATACCTATATTTATGGTTCATACATTAGGTACAGATATCTATATTTATGGTTCATACATTAGGTACAGATACCTATATTTATGGTTCATACATTAGGTACAGATACCTATATTTATGGTTCATACATTAGGTACAGATACCTATATTTATGGTCCATACAATAGGTACAGATACCTAACTTTATGGTACGTACAACAGGTACAGGTACCTAGCATTATGGTTCATACTATAGGTACAGACACCTAACTTTATGGTTGATAGAATTGTGAAATGTGAAAATGTTTTTTTTACAAAAGTGAACACTAAGTAGATACCAGTACTTAGAACCTTTGTAGGTACAGAATCATTATGTAGGTATATTTTTATTACCATCAGAGAAGATATTAATAGCGTGTAATTTTTTTGGCGTGCAAATGGCCAATTAGGGACGCCGGGATATTCTCTGATGTGGAGCCATTATTTTACTTACATTACAACTCAAATTATTGTTATCGCTGTACCCTAAGTTAATATTTAATTTCACTTTTGTGGAACACATTCCCCTGTGTATTTAAATTTTCAAAAAAGGTGTTCATATTGTTCATGCATAACCATTTGAACTCTACACAGGGTGATTGGTTCCGTATGTCAGATATTTGGAGAGGTGATAGAAACTCACAAATTAGCATCTTAATCGATAGCCAAAATTGTTGACTATGATTTGTGGCTTATTTTGTCAAAATCGAGTCAGTAGTTTGAGAGATATTGGTAAAAACCCTAAATGAGAAATTTTCATACTCCTCAATTTTCAAAAGGCCATATCTCCAAAATGGTTGATTTTTGGATATACATTCCCTTAACTTTTTTTCTTATTTTTTCATCCTCTATCACCTCTCCAAATATCTGACATACGGAACCAATCACCCTGTATATTGCTACCTGCATAGCTACGTATGGAACAAATCTTCAGCGGAACATTTTTTTTATAGATGTGAGTACTGAGTAGTGCAGACATATTTTTCCCGCTTCAGAACACAAGCTTTTCAAGCTCACTGTGAAGTGTACAAAGATGTAGGTATTTCAATAAACCGTGATTCATTTATTAAAAAAAAAAACTATTTTCGCTCACGTAAATAATAAGAAAAAAAAACTTGTTCACTGGCTAAAGTTCAATTTTTTCAAATATATTTATTTATTAATTCTTTAAGTAAACATACATAGTTGCTCGTCTAAGCGAATCTTAAGGACGTACCGTGATGGTTTAGCATTTTAGATTTTATAAATACGGAATATTACAAAAAAATCATGTTTCTGAATTGTTAAGAAAAAATGGCAGCCTTGAAGAAATACTATTTACAATATTTTTATGAAAAAATAGCCTTCAAAGGTAAGAAAAAGTAGGGCAGAACTTATTTTGTGAGCAGGTGAGCTTCCGTCAGACAAGCAAAGCCTCTAATCTCTAGAATCTTAGTTCTCCATTAAATAACTTTAGAAAAATGTAAGCATTACTTTAATAAGGCTCGCGACTCAACTATGACGTCCCGGTCATTCCCTACAGCATTAAGTTTCAAAATCGCATGAACAATCGCATGATAAAACTGTAAAAATAGCGTTTTTTCCATTTTTTGGAATTAATTTGGCTTCAATCAAAAAACTTTTAAGGTTATTCCCTAGATTTTATTGTATATTATCAACACGAAAAAAAATCACCACGACTTTCGTGAAACGAGTTGCTATCTCTCGAGAAAAAGATCAGAGGTGTTTTCACTTTTTTTTTTCTAAGAAATCTACACAAGATATAATTTTTTTTTGGTAATTCTCTAAATAAGGGTTCAATGTATCTACTCTATTTTTTCCAAATCATATTTAGTAACGGTTGTCGAGATATAAGGTCTCCCGTTTTTAGAAATTTTTGAAATGTCAATATGCCTACTATTTAATTGAAAATTTAAATTCTATCATTTTAATAGGAAGGAAGCTACCCAGACATCTTAGTACAAGTAGTATGAAATATTTTCATCACAAACAGCTTTTATTAACGTTTTTTAAATTGTATATTAGATATTTTAATATCTACGTTTCAAGCAATGTATGAAATCAGTCATTTTACAGTCCATATTTTTCAGGAATTTTCACTGATATTCTAGTGAGTAATTTTCATCTTCTTCCTGTGTCTTATCGGGTCCCCTCAACGTTGGGAATCACTTGTGCGAAAAGCTCTCTGTCCTGACAGAGCAATAGACACCCAGAGTTCTAAGATGGAGACTATCGGATAAAAAAAGAAGAACAGGTCGGCCACAGAAAAGATGGGTCGACGATAATATCCCAGTTGCGGGTAGAAGATGGAAGAAACAAATGAAAGAGGCCTATATCCAGCAGTGGAGAGATGGCTGAAAGAATAAGAAGAAGAACTTGCATTTGATATATTGTCAATAACCCAAATATATCGTGGATTCTATAAAAAATATGTATTATACAGAAATATAATATGAGAGACGCGCCACCAGAATACGAAATATATTAAAGTATTAAAATTGGATTCCATTCATATGCTAATACACAGTAAACTCACAAATCCTAAACTGACATTCCACTCTCATGGTCGTAGACACAAAGGTGCTCTCACACGGGCAATTTTTCGAGCAATAATTGCGGCAACTCGTACAAATCGTATCGATCAACATTATTTCGCAATGTATAACATTACTAAGTATATTTGTATAACAATTTTTTATTCCTTTTGTTTGTATTTCTGTTTTTATTTTTCTCCTTTCTTTTTGGTTTTCAATACTTTCCTAAATATGTGTACAATTTTTCTCATTTCTATGTCACAAGTGGTTGATTGGCAAACATTGCCTAGGGCAATAAACCCGCCATTTGAATTGATGTTTCTTTATATCCAATAAAGGTTTTATTTATTTTATTTATTTAACAATTATTTCAGCAATGTTTAACGCGAGCAACGATACTGAGTTTAAACGAGAAAGAGAATCGATTAAAATTTCCAAACCGATTGGATAATTAGCAATTCGTGTCGCCGACATCGTGACAATTCTTTTCCGTTTGCACTCAATATCGTTGTTTCGTTTTAAATACCTATTGCCAAAATAATTGCTATACCTATCAAGGATTCTTACATTTTTAATTATATTATAATTTTCTGACATATAATTTTATTTCCTGTATCAATATTTTATTTATCTGACTTTTAATATTTGCTTTTATACTCTACTCTTAACATTTTTGTTACCATAATTTTATTTTTATGTATTTGTAGTTACTATTGACCGACCAACTAATTGTGTGCACTTATAACTGGGCGTTACTTTAACTCTTCGTGTAGTGTAGGTAAAATTTCCATTTTAATTTATTTTTGAGTTTTGTCTGTATGTGTATCATTGAATAAATAAATAAATAAATAAGTTGTCTAGTTGCTAGAAAAATTTCCCGTGTAAGAGCACCTTTATTGTTGTTGTCCCGAAAATATATTTACGAAGTAAAACGGGTGTTTGTTTACTAGATGGAAAAAATACAAAGCGTTTCTATTGTGTAATCAAATATTGTTGTCAGCGGATTGTACGGTGGAAGTTTTTTAAGAGCTTTTAATGTATTCGCTGACAATACAAATTACATGATAAAATTGCTATTTATTACTAATAACTTTTTGGTAATTTTAGTTTAAAGTGACAACCTTAGTCAGTATAATTATAGCTTCCAATCAACTGACATAATCCTCCTGGAAACCGGGTGTGAATGTAACGCAGGGCCGTGGCAACCTTTGCAAGTTGTTCGAATATGTACTGTGAACCCCATAGTGACCGAATATGCTCTCAGGACATATGAGGTGAAACATCTGACTTCATGTGTCCGATTTTTTTCGGTTAATACAACTTTTCATTGACAAAATATTGCGTAACATAATTACGAGCCTCCAAAATGTTTTGAATGGTTATCGATGACGATATATTTCAAAGTTTATGATGTCACGGGTTTTGAAGTGTTAGATTGTTTCATTAATTTGTACATTTGATTTATAAAGTGAATTGGGAAATATTGTAGTACAAATATTTTTAAGCAGAATAGAAAACGCTATGATAAATAAATGAAAATTTAGCATAAGAATGTACCTACATGTAAGGATAGGGAAGTCTGGCGATCTTTTCTCTCTTCCTACCCCCCAAACGGCATTATTGTTGACGGGTTATAGCTAGTAAGTAATAAATTTTATAGTAACATTAAGTTCTTACTAACAACTAATCTTACATAATTTACTTGTATAACTTATTCAGTAGTATCTAATTAGAAGCATTTATAATGAGGTTGTCGACCGATGGTTCTTGCTAGAAGTTCATTGGTCATATTATGTTTCATGGTTTTAAAGTTAGGGACCTAACTATGACGTCATGTTCATTTATAATATGTTCATCTATTGTCTTGCTCATACTATGTCACTGACGAAATGCTAACAGAGCCCTTTACACTCTTAAGCATTGATATTGTGCATTATTATTATTACTATTGCTTTAATTGTTATAAATTTGATTATGTAAAACTGACGAGTCGAAGTGCCCGACATAGGGCCTAAGGACGATAAACAATTTCCCGCGCTATTAAAGTTCAAAATCACATGAACATCGCATGATAAAATATTAAAAATAGTGTTTATTTGGGGTTACATATACATCATTCAAAAATTTTTTTACGGTCGTTCACTACATTTTAATGCATATTTTCACGACATAAAAATCTACGCGAATTTCGGGAAACTGATGTCTTTCGAAAAAAAAATCACAGGTGCTTTTCACATTTTTTTTTTTGAGAAACTGAAACAAGTTATAAAAAATCTTTTAGGGTCATTCCCTATAGATAAAGGTTCAATGTATCTTCCTTATTTTTTCCAAAGCAAAGGTTTTTGAGATCTAAGGTCTCCCGTTTATAAACTTTTTTTTGAAAAATCAATACCTTTAGCTTTAGAAGAGCTTCGTATTGAAATCAATCAAATGAATTGATTGTATGGAACAAAATAACTCGTATTTTTATTACACGGTTGGTCAACCTTAATGCAGAGCACTTAATCTCTGTCTATCAATAAATGTCTATATTATACAGTATAGGTATGTAGCTAGATACAACATCCATCCAATAATTATCTCATGAAACTATTGCCTCCTGTATGTCTTATCGTGAAAATGTTCTATAGATGTTGTTTTAAAGGGCCATAGCAAAAGTAAAGAGTAAAAAAATGGGCGTGAAGGTGTGTGGAATAGTATAGCTTAGTGTTGCAATATGTTGGTTTTCCTAATACCAACTTATGCAGTCTGGAGACCTTTTTTTGTGTTTTTCAATGTCGTTTCTGATCCTGTTGCTATATTTTTATGTACCTGCGTTAGGGTGTCCCAACAATGTATGGAGAAAAAAAAAATTTCGAAATCAGAAATGCATACCCTCTATTTTTTTTCGTTTTGGTACTAAATACTCGATTATGAAATATTATCGCTTTTGGACAACTGGAACCCGTGCCGACTTGACGTCAAACTTCATAACTTCATAATTTGTACTGAAATTTCATGAAATATCTAAACAATTCATGTAGTTTGGGAAAATAAAACACAAAATTAGCCCAATCGTACATGTATCACAATTTTACATTTAAATCATCATCATCATCACCAGCACCCTTGTGTCTATTGTTGAATATAGGCCTCCCCCATAGATTTCCATAGTCCCCTATCCTGAGCAGACCGCATCCACCCACCTCCGACAACTCGTCTTATATGGTCCAATTACCTTCCTTAAGACCTTACCAACACTTCTACTGCTAGTTTTAGATCTCCACTTCAGAACTTTCTTTGCTCACTTAGAGTCTATGGCTGCATGATAAGTTCTTTGTATGGCCCTTTCTATAACTGATAATGTGTGGAAAATTCTTTTCGTGAACACCAAAGTTTCACAGTAATTGGTGAGATATGGGTTAAAACAAGCGTCAAATATCTTCATTTCGGATAATTTGGGTATTTAGGAGCCTTCAGGATATGACATAGCCGCCCATCTCGTATCAAAGGCAGCCCATGCTAAATCTCGGCTTCTTTCAATTTCTATCTCTTGATTTTCTCTTCCATGTTTTACAGTTTGCCCTAGGCATACATAACTATCAACTTATTGGATAATTATTCATCTACCACGATATTATATGATTTTTTGGCATAAGTCGTGTATTTGGTCTTTGATATGATCATTTTAAAGTCTATTCTCTGGAAAGCTGTGATGAAGCTTAATTTATCGTGATTTCTAGTTCAACAAATAAAAATATACCCTCTTCGAACCGTAGCTTGTTAAGGTTTTCGCCGTTGACACCTTTATTGCTCCAATCGAGGGTTTCGAATATCCTCCAGAGCCAATGTAAATAATTTAGGAGATATTGCGTCTCCCTATCTTACTCCTCTTCAAACATGGAACTTTTCGGAAGGTCCATGGAGTGGAGGTGTACACCGGAGAAATCCAGCCTGTTATCCTGGTTAGTATCCATTCAATCTGATGGAGAGTCTATCGTTTATGACTTTTGTAAACAAGATACAGATAGGATGGTCGATTATTTTTCAACTTTCTATGGCCACTTTTTGCGGACGAGATTGATCGATCCATTGTTTCACTCTTGTGGTATGATTCGTTCTTCCAGACATTCATTGAATACCGATTCCACTGCTTGTTGAAGAGATTCTTCCGCATTTTTAATTGCCTCTGTGGTTATACCATTAGGATCAGGAACATTTTTATTATTCATCGGTTTTATGGCATGTTTGACTTCCGCTAATGTTATATCTGGAATATAGGAATACGTGCCTTTTTCCAAAATATAACACACTCAAGATTGACAAGATTATCACTTTCATTAATTGTAAATTTTACTTGACGAATATTATAAAACAAAACAGCTAGTACTTGTCCATTGAAGAGAAGTTTTGACCTTGTTATTTGATGTTTTACATCCCCTGTTGGAAACATATCTACTATTTTTAGAGTTACATAATTCCACAGACATGTTTTTTGATATAAAACTATACTTTTACTAGCAATAATTCAACATTGCAGCAGAACTTTATATGCAAGTATGCGCTCTCTCAAGTACTCAAGTACTGAAATCTTCGGATGCAAGTCGGCACGGGTTCCCGTGGTCCAATGGTCATGAAATTTGATTTTGGAGTGTTTTAACATAAAACGAAAAAAATTGAGGGGTATGCATCTCAAAAAAATTACTTTGATTTTTTTGGGACACCCTTACCTGTGTGTTTATCTTTTTCATTTTTTTTAAAGAATGTAGGCGCACAATAATAATAACGTAACCGACAAAATCGATTCTGGTTTAAATTTTAGGATGATATTAGGAACCAAACCGTGTGGAAAACCTTTCTTAGTGCATTGAAAAAATAACCTAACATACTCAAGGGCATATCAGTTGGACCGTTCTAAAAGTTTTAAACATGATTTTGTCCCGATAAAACATTAAGAAAAGAATAACACAGCACTGTCACTAAAAGTTCGCTTACACGAGAAACTATTGCCGAAATAATTGCGCAATTAATTGCTCCAATTGTGGCAATACGAGTTAAAATTGCCCGTGTTAGAGAACCTCTATCTATGCTTTCATCTGCATTTCTTATCTTGTGATCTGCCTCTTCTTACCTATTCTTTTAACCATATTGTGTTTATTGATTTCATTATTTTTTGCTGTAGGTAACTGTTTGTTGATTTCATTATTTTTTGGTGTAACTGTTTATTGATTTGCTGCAATTGGTTTTGTAATGGTTGTTCAATATGTAAACCTGACGATTCCAAGTGCCTTAAATAAGGCCTACGGATGACTAAAAACCGATAAAACGATATTTACTTTTTGGCTACTTTGCCTACTAAAATCAATAAACCAATATTCACTTTTTGGCTACTACTCTTGCATGTTTATCAGGGCTTCAGATACTAGTATTGTACAAGTGCAGATTAAATTTAATCACAGGAAGCCATAAAATCCGATAAATTTCCCGTCTATAACATGTAGGTACAATGGAAAGAGATTGTTGTTGTTATAAATTGTAGGGTAATTTAGGCTAATCGCTCCTGCTTGTTGGTTTCATCGTGATTCTGCATAAAATCCCCTTGAAAAGGGTAAAATTTTCCGCTCTTGATTCTTATCGATTCACCGCAGAATAATACCACCCTCATCTCATCTTCTCCTGATACTACAGACAGACTGAGGCACGGCCGTAGCCCAGGAATTCATTTCGGGGGGGGTTCGGGCTCTGGACCAGAGACTATAAGTAACAAACATAGGCGTCGCCAGTTTCAAAGCTAGAAGCAGGTCAAAAAAATTGATAAAAAGGAATAAAAACTAGTAATTAGCGCTGCAGGCGAAATGACATAAAACGTATAAAGGTGGATAAAACAGAATCGTTTTTAAAGTCCAGTTTATCTTTTATGAACAGACCCTCACTTTAATTGGATTAGTGCCACAGACAATTTTTTTAATGGATTTCCACAATAATGTAATGAAAATTCATGACATGATGAAAAAATGATGTGGTAATAATGTGATTAAATTCTCTGGAGGAATTTCTGAGCGGGGGGAGTTGAACCCCCAAACCCTCCCCCTGCCTACGGCCATGGGCTGAGGCTATAGAACGATGCCATTTAACGAAGCGTAAGGGAACAAACAGAATGAAATTAGAAATTGTATTTAAAATTCTCGTTTCAATGAAATGTAAACAAGGGCTTTAGTCTGCCAGTAAAATACACATTAGAATCCTCTACCATTAATGCTATAGGGGCTAAATCACTGCAATGGAAATAAAAGGTATATAAAATTTCGTATTGAGGGTATCAAATTTCTTTAAAGACATGAGCCCCTTACCCATTTGAATATCCTCAGCTGACCCCGGACGCAACTACCGACTTTCGGATAGTTTAGATAAGCGCCAGAAACGTCATCATGATTCCTCATTTACCTTCGTTACGATTGGTTTGCAGCAAAGCCCCATGTCTCCTTCTCCACTTATCCCTGTCCTGTGCGGTTCTTTTTAACTCTTTATATGAGGCGAAGTTCGCATCCTGACACAGGTCGTCCAGGTATTCTTTCCTTGGTCGTTCTCTGTAGTTTGTCCCCTCTTTCATTCCTTCAATTAATTCAAATAGGAGACCCTCTTGACGCATTATGTGGCCGGGCTATTTACCTAGAGATAGTGATGATTAGGTAATTGTTCTACGGGAATTAATTGATAAAATGCTGGTCGGAATCATTCACACTCCGATCAGCATTGATCTTGGTTCGTATTTTTTGTTTAACTTATCTCTACTGCTCCTTCATTATTAAACTTTCTTCTTCTCATCCTTAGCAATTATTAATCCCACATGGTGGTGGGGTCTGCTTTTCTTGTGTTTCGCCGCCACTTTGCTCTATCTTGCGCATCCTTCGGTAGAACATCACTCTCTCTCTCATGTCCTGCCTCACCACTTCCCTCCACCTGCGCTTGGGTCTTCCTCTGGATCTCCTACCCGGGAACATTAAGCGTTTGTGCCCTGTTGTCAACATACTCTGGCGGTCTTCTGCTGACATGCCCGTACCATCGCAGTCTGCTCTCCTGAATTTTGTCAGAGATGTCGTATATAAATATTTATAACTATTATTATTTTATTTTTTGTGTTCAAATGATCGGATCTAGGGATGAAAAAACACAATAAAAAATTATAATTTTCTTTCCCAGCTTCTAGCACCCTATTTTTTCTCAGACAAACACTTCGTAGGGTGCTTGGAATCACTTAGTTAAATGTGTTACACAATACACGTGTCTTATGAATGTGCTTATCAAAGTAAGTAAATAAATAATACATATTCAGGTAAATGTTGGTTATGAATAAATAATTTTACATTTCCCCTGATGTTACACCATTAATATTTTACAATGCTTGATGTTCTTTTGTTGTCATTTCGATTATTCAGAGGTGTTTATAAATAAACTCGATGAGTGGCAGAAATGAAGATATTCTAAAGGTACTACGATACATAATACCAGGAGCACATAATATAGGTAGAGTTAATTTGTATTGAAGTGATTGTAATGTTAATAGAATAGTCTGAATATTGGTATCGACACATTAATGCATATTATAATGTATGACAGGAGTATCTTCCAATACATTAGTGTGTAGGCCTAGTTTCTTCTTGCCTATAAATATTTAGTAGGTATACTGGTGTTGTAAAAAATGTTTTCTATGGAAAATGTAACAAAAAGTAGCGCCGCAGACGAATATTTATTTCTGAAGACATATGTAACTACCTAAAAAAAAGTTGTGATATGAATCTAGTTTGTTTTACGCACCTAGGCGCCTAGATAAAGAATATGTATGTAACACAAGATAATTAGCGCCGCAGGCAAAATTTTCTATGAAGCAATCTTATTTTAATGGATTTTCATTCTAATTTTAGAATATTCTTGATATGATGAGAAAACGTGTTGATATACCTAATGTGACTTTTTATAAAGTTTTATCATTAAGTATATAAAGGTCAACTAAAAACATTTTTGTTTAAGAAATCCTTCCCAACAACGTAGGGAGGAACACAGAGCGCCCTTGAGGTGGGAATACCCACAAAACGGCGCGACATAAATTATCCAAATTATTATATACTAGCTGTATTGCCCGGCGTTGCCCGGGTAATACAGCTAGTATGTTAAAAAAAAACAAAAAGAAACCGTGAAACCATCTAACCAAATATCGAAAAACTCAAAAATTTAATTAATTTAAATTTTACTCCGAACTATATTTGAGTAGCAAAAGTTTTATTTTATAGACGTAGCCTAAAATGACAAAAAATAAATTAATTCAACGCCATCTGTGTTGCAGTAGCAAAAGTTTTATTTCAAATATGTTGGTAACTAAAAACAACTCAACGTCGCTAGTCGCCAAGAAGTACCTACCTACATACTACATACATATGTTGTACGAAATGTGGACGTATACGCAATACATGTTTTTCAACCCTTAGACTAAATTTTTGGTAAAACTATGAAAGAATTATTTCATTATTTTTAAATTACTATGTAAATGTATAATTACAGCATTATATCTTAATTTATTACTGCGATATGGTACTGTCAAAAAAAACACCCTCATCCCTTTAATTTTATAAACTGATTTTTTTTGGGGACAGAATAACATATTTTTACAGACCTTTTCTAAGGAAACCATTTTCTGTAAATTACTATAAAATATTTTTTTAGCTTATTAAGGGACATTTAAAAATCATCCCTTTTCTAGAAGCCCATTTTCATCCTTTTTAATTAAAATTTCGAAAAAACGGCCAAACACGCTATTACTAATTTCAATAGGAGAATCTATGTACCAAATCTCAAGTTCAAGTTCGTACAATGTCTGGTTTCCGAGATATTCGCATACTCCGAAAAACTTTCAACCCTATTTTTCACCCCCTTAGGGGCGGAATTTCCAAAAATCCCTTCTTAGTGGAAGCTTTTGTATTAAAACCTATCTACCTTCAAAATTTCACATCTTCACATCTCTAGGATTAGCCAATTCAGCTCTGCGTTGATGAGTGAGTATGTCAGTCAGTCAGTCAGTCAGTCAGGACACTTCCAATTATAGAAGAGATTATATGAAAAAATAAATACTTACCTATTTCGATTTCCAGGGGAGGCGCTGCCCCCCTGCCCTCCTGTCGACGTCCCATGTTGTTTACGTTGACGGTAGGTACTTGGTGGAAGTGTATTTCAATTTTTCTCATTTGCGCAACATTCAGATTTGATGGGGAACCTTATTACTGAACATCTACATTAGGTACGAGATAGGTAGCTACCTATACTGCATCTCTGACTTATATCTACCGTGACTAGTTCGGAACCAATTTAAGGACGACCATTGCATGAAACCCAAGCTGTCTCACGTAGGCTTCTGTACAAGTTGTCTGCGATCGGGGTTTTCAGGCATTCCTTTCTCCCAACTATGCCCGCTCGAAACTTTATAATAACGACGATCACCCAGCTGCCATAAATGTGCTTATATATTTCAAGCGCATTGGGGGGGCTGATTGTATATCCTGAAAAAAGTGTAGGGGATGCAGGATTGGGACAATTATTAATTGGTGTCCATTCTCGACTTTAAATAAAAATTCTTGGTTATTGAAGCACTAATTATTTTTAAATGTTAATTAAAACTAAACTCGAGAAGACTGAAGTGAAATGAGGATGTTTGGAATTCCTTAGTGTAATAGAAACATTAACAATGATAATTAATTAAAGTAATTTTGTAATTACATTTTTCTTAAGTTTAACAATTAAAATAAACAAATTACCAACATCAAACACTTTAAGATGGCTACTAGTGATTACTCAAATTTATCATAAATATTTTTTTCGCGTAAAATTGTAAAATAGGTACATATATTGTGTTATTTACTACGATTATTTAGAATGGTAAGAACAAGAGGAATTGAAATATGATGAGAATAGCTCATATTTTCCATCATTATTAATTATTCTTGAAATGAATATTAAGGATATACACTTTTATTATGAATTTGGGTTTTTAGATATTTTACACAAGGTTTAGTTAGTTTAAAAAACCTTGTGTCGTGTAAAGGAATAAGTCGGGGATCGAATCCACACTCACCGGATTAACAGTCGAGCGCGTTCCCAACCAGCTGGTTACCGCGACAACCTCAGTACCATATAATTTGACAAGGTAGTATACACAGCTTATTTATTTGCAAAAACGCACACATAGGACATTGAGTATACATAGAAAATAGTTTTAATATTGGAAATACGAGTACGTGAAGTTCAAACAATGCCCAAATTAGGTCCTATATGCTGTCATTGGGCTTCAGCGCCCTGAATTTTACTCAGCCAATACTGAGGGAATCGTCTTGAAACTGCAAAAAGTGATTTTAAACTTTCTTCCCAGGTTTCTTTTAAAAATATGTAATTCACTTTGTCGCTCACGTTAGTCTTATTTCGCGCTAACATTCTCATACAAAATTTGAAAAAGTTAAAGCAAAAATAGAACGGTTTTTGCTCAGTGCACATGCCCCCCTAACGTGTACACATGCCAGACAAAGTATAAAGACAGAATAAATATAAGAAAGAAAAAAAAACTAAACTACTTACTTACAATTAATAAGAATATGAAATGTTGACTAGGGCGAGCTGTTACCTATACAACAGTCTCTTCCAACTTCCAGTAATGGTGAAGTTTAATTTTAAAGTCAAAGAATTTCGTCGAAAAGAATCACCATAAAATTTATAAATTCGTTTCTTTTTTATTCTTTCTTCTGGCAAAGTATAGCTACTGGTGGTATTATGGTTGGCCGAATTCAAAATAATATTATTCAATAACTTTTCTACGCAACTTGTGAATTATGCAGGCCCCCCTACCCCCCTCCCCCCCTTCCCCCTCATTCCCTCTTTTCCAAATTCGCAGCAAACCAAAAAACAAAAAGTAATAAAGATAAAGTTTATGATTTTATTTTACCGCCCAATGTTTTATATTCAATTCATTAAATTCTCAAAGTAAAGAAACATTACGAAGTACCTATTTAAGTAGGTATTCCTGTAAGTATCTAACTCTGATAATAATAATAAGTGTAGTTGTTTCAACGGATATATAGCAAAGGATGGACTTTCCATCAGACTTATGTCACTGATCGTCGGCTGGTTTAAGGCTCGCGACCCAACTATGACGTCACGGTCATTACCCACGGCATTAAGGTTCAAAATCGCATGAACAATCGTATGATAAATTGGTAAAAATAGTTTATTTTTAACTTTTTGGGGTTGCTTTCGCGTCAATCAAAAAACTTTTAGGATAATCACCTAGATTTTAACGCATATCATTAATCCAAAAAAAATCTCCGCAACTTTCGAGGAGCGAGTTTCTGTCTTTCGGAAAAAAGATCAGAAATGTTTATCATTTTTTTTTTTGAGAAATCTTTACAAGATATAAAAAATCTTTTACGGTTATTCCCTATAGATAAAGGTTCAATGTATCTAAGTAACCGGAATGCCACACGGTCTGAACCGGTAATACCTAAGTATTTTAAAAAATTGAAAATCTCCAACGACATGATTTGTTCCCTATATAATTTACGTTTAGTGGGAATGAGACAGAAACCTCAAATTATATCTGCACTCTTCAGCCCTATAGACACATTTTTCTATGAATATACCTATTGAACACGCATTCTAGAATAGTAGGTACCTACAAGATTGAGTGCAATGACCTTTAAAACGTAAGTACCTAATATTATAAGTACCTATATTTTCCTTATTCCGTTTTACAGAAAGCGGACTACTTATGTACTTATACTTATCGTAACGTAATCTGAGAAAAACAAGGTTATAACTGGAAAATTCTGAGGTTTTTACTTATTGCATAAAAATATTTGTAAACGACATATTTTTTTAATGAATCTGAATTTAAATACATCTTTGTACACTTCACAGTGAACTTGAAAAGTTTGTGTCGTGATGTTGAGTAAGTCGGCACCGGGGATTGAAACCGCGCCCGCCGGATTAACAGTCGAGTGCGTTACCAATTAGGCTACCGACCACCTCCAATTTAAGCGTACAATCATCAAAAACCCCTGAATTGGGGTAGTTTGTAAATAACTAAACTAATAAGGTTCCATGTGTGTGTAAAATATGTGAGTATTATAAATTTTTTTTTTTTCATCTCATTTTTCTCGACATGTTATTAGTCCTTTCCATAGATTTTGAAAATTATTATAATTCCATTTGACATAGATAAGTCATAATTCAATTGTTTCAATACAAATCCATACAAATTCAACATGAAGCCAATTTATTGACACAATAGTGTCAAAATGCTCAGATTTTTTTATCTCTCACTTCACCAACTATCAACACTTGATCTTAAGTGTTAAATAGTGTTCAGTAACACCTTTTACACCCAATAAATACAATATTGCTGTGAATTAGGAAATCTTTTAATATCACATACTCGTACCTTGACACAATTTTTTTCATGTTTTTTTTTATTTTTTCCATGTCCACCTCCAGGTGGGTAGTCCTCTTTGGCTGGCTTAAGTGATCACTTTATGCCCAGGAAAACGTTCACCCATTCCACCACATCCTGGTGTCAGTCTTGTAATTTAGAACGTTGTTCTTCTCGGGTAATGATTAATATTGTAATGTTCAGTGTTCCGAAATACTTGTTAAAATATTTGTTTTATTTTAAGTGTGTATTTATTCCAGACTCCAGATTCCAGGATCGTCTTCCTCATTGAATATTCCAGGAATGGAACATCTCCAGTTTATTAAAATATTTTTTTAGCCGAGGGAAATGTCTTAATAAAAAAATATTAATTTATGTACATTCAATAAAATAAATACTATTAAGGGGGCATGGGCACTTAGCAAAAATCGTTCTATTTTTGTTTCAACTTTTTCAAATTTTATATGAGAATGTTAGCTTGAAATAAGAATAATTTAAGCGAAAAAGTGAATTATACCTTTTTAAAAGAAACCTGGGAAGATATTTAAAAATCTTAAACAGCCAATTTGTTAAGATTATAATTTGGTATAGTAGTAAGTAAGATTATGGTTAAATTATTCTTTTATATCTGAAAAACTGAACAGAAAATCTTTAGATCCCGTTAATTTTACGGGTAAATTAGGAATATTTTTTTATTCGAGGAATTTCCAAATCCTGTAATTCTAAAACAGCCGATCTGTAGTCCATACTTTTATCTATCAATGTCTTCAGTTTTAAGACGATTCCCTCAGTATTGGCTGAGTACAATTCAGGGCGCCGAAGCCGAATGACAGCATATAGGACCTTAAGTACATGAAAACTTCACCTTCTTCTTCTTCTCAGCCTTCTTGCGTCCAGTGTTGGACGCAAACCTCCCCCTCCCTAACTTGTGCCGACCGCATCCATCCGCCCCAGGCAACCTTCCTTATGTTAACTTTTCCTACTCAATCAAAATATTATTACACTAGTTACATCATCATCAGCACGACAGTCCTGGGTGGACCCTGGCTGACTCAAGAGACCTGAAAGTCCTGACATCGTTTCAGTTAGAAGACAGCAGTACGGAGAGACTTATTTTTAGAGAGTAAGAGAGAATTTAATATACAGGGTGATTGATAGATGGAAGCATATCTTCAGGGGTGATAGTATTTCCATACATATTTATCATTAGTACAGTTTGCATAATAGTGAACAACACATTTCTTTCGATTTCCTGTTTTCGAGTTTGTATGGAAATTTACTTAAATTATTAGCGACCTCTTTAAGTTATGTTATCATATTTCTATAAATATACCGTTTTGTATGACGTTTTTTATCATTATTGAAAGAGCATGAATCAGAGAAGTTTTTTTCCAGATTTCTGAAATTTGAAGCATTTTTTTCTTAACGAAATTCGCCTCCAAAGTCGCAGGTAACTCGTTTTTGAAATAACTATTTATCGAAACTTTAATCGGATATTTTTAATCATTATTATTTCTTCACGTTGAAACTAATGCGTTAAAAGGACTAAATAGATAGACAAGACTGTCAACAAAAAAGAATGACAGAACTAAGTAGGTACCTAAGCTCACGTTGCTATTGAGGTAAAACTTGAGTAATTCGGGGTTTTTTTGATAAAAAAGTTAATATCTCGAATATATCGAAAACCGTGAGACTTTGGACTAAGCTAAGTTTAGCCCAAAAGATTCTAATTGACCTCTACTATCACCCCTGAAGATATATGCAGCAACCTATATAAGGATGATAGTATTTTCCATTATACGTAATAGGGTTGCGTCGCAAATTGGGGTCGCGAACGGTGCGAAACACCAGATCAGAGGTAACACTCATTTGGTATTGTAATCACCTCCCAATATGTATTCAAATTAGCACAATAATCAAATACCCGGACCCGGATATACTCGTAGGTACCGTATATAAATGTAGCTACATATTCTGCTCATCCCTTTATATTTCCTGTAGAAAATTGCTGTGTGGACATTTATTGGGTGAATACCAGTGGCGAAGGATAACTTTTTCTAGTAGTAAACCTGGAGCGTAGGCGGACCCGCCCCTGCCTCCTACCCAGCCCTCCTTCCTCGCCTTCCCCAAAACCAAATCCTGGATTCTCTTCTGACCCGTAACGCCAAATAAACTCAGTAAACAAAATGAAACGCTCGAATAAATCAGTGTCCCTCTAGTGAAAAAATGTGTATATAATTTATAACAGAATGCCTAATTTTATTCACCAATACTATTATTTAGTAAAACTAAATGTGGCTTTCCACGGTCCGTGATTATACGGACTCCGACGCAGAATTGTGTATAGGTAGTAATAGGTAAAAATAAATAAATAAATCTTTATTGGGCAAAACAAAAATGCGTTATAATAACAAAAAAAAGACAATCGTAGTGTGCCAAAAGGCGGACTTATTTCTAACGCAATATCTTGCAGTCAACCCGAATACATTTTGTATAGAAAATAGTACATGCGTCTGCAATATCACGGACCGTGGGAAAACACCTTTTGATTTTTGTTGCATTGTGTTAGACCAAGCGTTATTAAAATATAAGTAATACTCAGTGGGAATCGTATTCTTCCGCCGGAAGCCGAGACTATAATTATTATTACATTATGACAGATTGAAACCTATTGTTTTATCATCCTAAATCGAAATGGTAACTCGATGGGAATCGAACTTTTAGGACCCTTCGCCACTGCTATCTGGTATTGCGGTCTAGTGGTACTTTGAATTAAAATATTCGATGAGAATTTCTGATGAAACATTAGGCACAGTGTGTTGACTCAATAGACTTAATATAACCTACTCTACTATTTTATTCTATTCTATTCTATTCTATCAGAATAATAATTAGCCATCAATTGGATACGCGATGGCTGGTAAATTTAAAATCTAATTTCGTTCACCTGTCTGAATTTTGAAACTGCGATAGCATCACCTCAAAAAATGGGGTACCAGTGAAATGGTGTATTATATGTATAAAACACACACAGCATTATCTTTTACAAACATCTATAGGTATGATACTCAGAATAGGCAGCGAATTTCATTACTGAAGTAATGTTAAATGTTTTATTAATGACTTTTATTTGACACTCAAAAAGTATTTATTTAAAAAAGTGAGGGCCCTATTTATTGAACAACAAATACAATATAACAAAGAATGGATTTTATAATATGTATTCACTGGGGCGAGCAGGAATGGAGGTTAAATAAAATACCTGAATTCAGACTACAGATCGTTTCTTCTATATTGGCCGCTGGCGGATGTGGAGTTGAGTTGTCAATTTAGTGTTGGTAGTCCTGATGGTCGAATCTTGTCATAAGAGCTGTCAAAAGTCCGTAAAATAAAGGGTGGACCAAAAGTCTTTGCACTTTTGAAATGGCCATAAAAATAAAAATACTGTTTGTATTTAAAAAATAATTTATTAATAAGAACAACAATAGCTGGGAAATTCATTTACTAAACACCGTATCATCAAGATGTCCTCCATCTTGCTGCTGGCCCTCCTCATATCTGACCCCTAATTTTTATTAAACTTTTCTATACAAAGCGTAGGTATGTTTCGAAAATTTCAAAACCAGATTTCCTCTTGAATATTTGATTTCAGTTGGATTATTATAGCTAGTTTATTTACGTAGACCCTATTTTATAGATAAGCTTATAAAAAAAATTGCTGGGGTTGGGTCCGGGCTGCGGGAAGGCCATGGAGTATCTCCTCTCCGCGAGATTATTTTGTTCTGGAACTTCTCTCACACGAGT
This sequence comes from Ceraclea dissimilis, assembly GCA_963576895.1. NCBI lineage: Eukaryota > Metazoa > Arthropoda > Insecta > Trichoptera > Leptoceridae > Ceraclea > Ceraclea dissimilis. The sequence continues at coordinate 283,204 of OY756367.1, read as the reverse complement.
CTATAGAGATATTCCATGACTTCTCAGCAGCCCGCATCTAATCCCACCTGGTTTTTATGATGTTATTTCAAAAGTCAGGTCTACGTGAATCAATCAGTGACAATACATCAACCAAAATGGAATATTCGAGAGGAAATTGTCAATACTTCACGCTTAGGGTCGAATTTTTTAGAAAAAAATCATACCCAGATTTGAGGAACGTCAGCGGCAGGATGGCGGACATCTTGGTGATATTGTGTTTAGAAAAAGAACTTCCCGTTTATTGTTGTTCTTCTTTGCAAAAGAAAAAATTAAATACCAACTGTAATTTTATTTTTAGGGCCATTTCAAAAGTGCAAGGACTAATGGTCCACCAGTTTTGTTGACATCAAAATATTTTTACCTTTTATTTTCTTCCTTCTCAATTTATTACGTTCACCATTTATTATTAATACCCACATCGTATTTTGTAAAAGTAAGCTACAATGCCGAAAATATTACGAAGCAGTGCTAGAAAAATCATTTCAAAAGCAAGATAGTTTTACAAGTTGGAAAAAGAAAAAAATACTCCGATAATTCCTTTAAACCGCCATCGCAAGTTTGAATAACAATGTTAGCAGTTTATTCTGACAATCGAAAAATTGGCCATTTTTTTAAGCAATATACAGAAATTTGAAAGTAGCGAAGAAATGTAATCATATCTTATTATCGAACCAAGTTTGCTCCGGGGGCCTTACTGTCACGAAATGGATTATAGGTACTTTGATAAAATCCTTTTAAGAGAAATAGATTTATCTGTATAGAGCCATCTGTGTGTTATTAAATAAAATAAATGGATAAATGGGTTTGTGGATGGTTTGAAAGGATTGAGGTACCTCCGGCTTCAGATATCAGAATCTAATAATATTTCTGTACCTGATATCTCAATCAACTCTTCTCCGTCTTCTGCAGGTACTATCCAGGACTGTATATAGGTGCGGGCTATCTAGGCTGCAACCTAGCTCGTCAAAAACATAACGTAAAATATTTCAAGTAGTTTCATCTCAACAGATACACAGCAAAGGATGGACCTTCCATCAGACTCATAACTGATCGTCGGCTGGCTTAATGCCATCACTTAACACTTAAATAATAGTCACCAATTCCAGTTCATCCATCTGCCGCGGGCGGGAATCGAACCCAGACCTCAAACCTGACAAGCCGGTACTCTCAATGAATATCGATATTTTAACCATTGGTACATGGTGGAAGTCCATTGTTAACGTAAAATTAAAGACAATATATTTAGATTAAAATCCACAAAAATGACTTTGGATTACCCGACTAGTGTTGGAGGATTTGCACCATCAAAGTAAACAGGAATACGGAGACAGTGAGTATTTATAGGAATTGAAACAATATTGTGGGAGAAGCCCCTAATTCAAAAAAAATGTAAGAAGGTAGATAGTTTAGTAAACAAACAAAAGAGTGCCGTGTGGACGGACTTTTCTAGCTAAACTTTCTTCAGCATTTGCCTTCAAGCGATATAAGGGAAACCACAAAAACCTATATCAGAGAAAGAGCATTTATTTAGAGGTTGCTTCCTCTATTTTAAGTTTTTTACATTTTCGTATTATTACGAATTTTAATCTAAATGTATTTAGTCTTTCATTTTACCATTGTTCAGTTAGGTAGACCATCATACATAGAATGACAAATTACATTGCAAAGTTTTAAAATAATGAAAATATGGTTTCAGAACGCCCTGAGAGGAGGCATAGTGGAGGAGTTCGTTCAGGAGTAGGCGGGACTGGGCTGATAAAAAGAAAGAAGATGATAAAAAAGCAGGACCCCCAGCAGTAGCTCAAGCTAATTCTAGGGGCCTACAGATCCTAAACATGGCCCAGATATTAGGTACCTTATTCATCTTCTTTTCAAACTCTTATTTCCTTTCATTCGTCCATTTCCTCTTCTTACAGTTCTTACTTCCTATAGACTGAAAGGAAGCGGTATTTATAGTCAGTTGCCAGGTAGTGGAATTATTGTAAAGAAGATTATATGTAAGTATAGGTAGCTAGGTATTATTCTATTATTGAAAATGCAATCAAGCCCAAATATACTTGATTTATTCCTAGATTGATGTATAAAAATTTCTAATAAGGTACACTCTTCATTACAGTTTCCTCAACGGAATTGAGAGGCATCTTCATTCACATAATGTAGCGTTCTGTGAACTCCCTTGGGGAGGAATCAGGATGGGTCCTCCGACGCTTACGAGTCGGTCTTGGCTGGCTACAGTGATCACTTTATGCCCATATGCTGACAGCAGGACGTGGTGGAATGGGTAAACGTTGCCCTGGCCAAGGCCGACTCGTAAGCGTCGTAACAGCTAAGGGAGTTCACATTACACTACATCATGTGAATGAAGATGCCTCCTCTACTCTGTTGAGGAAAAAACTGTACTGTATTTCCGTCTGTGCAATGCAGATACATCCAATTCAATATCTAAAATAATTTAGGTACATCGCAAATCAATGTACCCTCTGTCAAGAAAGTGATGGTCTCGGATTAATCTAGAACTACAACATTCTTTACTTGCAACAAAATGATAGTCCTATTAAAACTCTTCAATTGTTGCCACTATAACTGCCAAAAATCAACCAAAATAGAGAAATATTTTATGTATTTGATTTCTTTCTAATTATTTTTATAACCAGCACCTTGAAAATTTTCACCTATTTGCTAACAGTTGTTTTATCATAAACACATTTGAATTAGGAAAATGATTAATATTGATATAAAACAATTATGTTTTGTTTGAACATCGGATTTTCTACATGTCGTAGATGAATATATAACAAGTCGTTATCTCAACAGATATACAGCAAAGGATAGACATTCCATCAGGCATATGACTGACTTTATCAAGTGATCACACTAAACCAACCGACAATCAGTCATAGGCTGATGGAAAGTCCATCCTTTGCTGTATATCTGCTGAGATAACTACTTGTAACATAATTATGATTCAGATAATATATACAGGGTATTTGATAGATGGATACAGATATCTCCAGGGGTGATAGTAGAGGTCATTTAAGATCTTTTGAGCCAAACTTAGCTTAGTCCAAAGTCTTAGTAGGGTTCTCGAGATATTCGAGATTTTAACTTTTTTTGTGATACCCCGAATTACTCAAGTTTTGGCCTACCTACTTACCTACAAAGGTACCTACTTAGTTCTATCATTCTTATTTTGTTAACTGAGTATGTTGTTAGTCTATTGTGGTTACCTAAATTCAGGAGTAGCTATAGTCGACTATTATTTATTGTATAGTCGACTAAAGCTACTCCTGAATATAGGTAACCACTATAACAGAAAATGACAAGGTTTTCTAACTAGGTATCATGTTGAGAAAAATGATATGAATGTTTGGAACACTCGTAATATTTTATCTCTTATATACGCACAGATGGAACCTTATTAGTCTCTAGTAGTCATACACCAAACTAACAAACTTTAGGGTTTTTTTTATTAATCGTGGGGAAAGCTCGGTATTATGCTTCATGATATAGGTATATTCTATGATATAGGTATATATTCATGATAGAGGTAGGTATGTTCATGATATGGGTATATTCTAACACTAGTTATGTAACGCGTCAAATATGACCCGGTTTGTGGGGTATGCAGAGAGAACGGATGGCCAGACCCTATCCTTACACGCATAATTATTGATTATTGTACTTACATTCTTATGGTATTTTTTTTTATTTAGCGTAGTATTTTCTATTCTTTTTTAATTACCCATTCACTTTACAAACCAAAATGTAGAAATTAAAAATTCCTTAAAACAGCGCTTCAAGATTGCGATATCTATCGATAACCATTCAAAATATTTTGCAGGGTCGTATAATTATGCTACTCAATATTTTGTCAACGAAAAGTGGTACTAAAAAACACATTCACAAAAACACAAACACACACACATAGTTGGGGAGATTTTGGGCGGAGATATTTGGGCACCTAACATAGGTGAGCTGCATGTTGCATTTCATATGAATTTAGGCCGTGGTGTAGCTGGTGGCTGATGTTCTTTATTCAATAAATAGAATATTATCTCTGTTTTTGTATGGAAATTACTTAGGGCTCTCCTTTCTAGGTGGAAGTTTGTGGGATTGGGCATTAGTGTTTTAAATTCAGTACATATTCAAACAACTTCCAAAAGTTTCCACGAGGTCTGCGTTACATTGTTACCAGATTTCCATCAGAATTATGTATGTTTCATAATATAGGCATATTCCATATATTTCATGACGTATTACCAGCCAGGCATGTGTACCTACTCCTTTGATATTTTGTATATTGTTACACAATATTCCAGCAAACAATTCATCATGAAATGTAAATTTGCATTTGACACAATATTTTCCCTCACGAATCCTAATAAATCTCAATGCGACCTTTCCTCGGGATTTTATTATAGAATGAAAAACCGAAATAATAATAAAAAACTCTGTTTGTTTGTATAAGTTGTCCTTCATACCATCTAGATTCTAGAAACACGATAATTTATAGCATTTTGGGAGCCATGTCTATGTATAGCATCAGCTAACGACCCCACTAACATGGGTTAGCTAGAAGACATAGCTGTAGACAGAGAGGACAGAGCGCCTGACTGCCCTATCCTTACACACACTCTTAGCCTCCATCACATTCGTGCGATTTATCATACACGCTCTCCGATTTCTTTCACTCAAAACGCGTCTATCCTCATGTGCTCAATGCTCCACAGATGGCACATGCGAGATTCTCCTGCCTGTGACTGCGGAGAGCCAGTGCAATCCATCAAGCACATTGTCGGAGACTGTTCTCTAAGAGCATTCCCTGGACCATATGCAGATATCCACAATGCCACACCCAATGCCCTTAAATGGCTTGGAAGCCTGGATGTTGCTCTGTAGGGTACATGTCTCCTGTATGTAACAGATAGCATAATTCTCTTATCTTCTGACGTTGCCGCCCAACAGTGGCAGAAGCCATTCGAAATAATAATATCCTTGAGGATCTGGTCAACGTGACGTTACCCATAACATATTTCACAGATTGTCATTTTATTTTCGTTTAGAATTTCACTCCATATTTTTGGTATAGAATATTATGATAGAGAAGTTGCCAGATGAATAACGCTAGTGGATATTTGAATATTTTTTGTTTATGGTCCACTAAAAGTCTCCACACAATGGCATACATTACATTATATCATCATTCACACTTCTTTGTGCTTTATTTTCTATGCTTTATACCCAATAGGAAACTACTGTCGGGCCCATATAATTTGACGGTACGGAAGGGTAGCCCTCATTATTAATCTTGCTAAAAGAGCTGTGAGAAATAGTAAAAGAAAACAGCAAACAAAACATATGCATACACAAACACAACAACTAGGTACAAATAGTAAGCAAATCAAGTACATAAGTAGATAGTGGAAAAATAAGGTCGTCCAGGTATTCTTTCCTCGGTCGTCCTCTATAGTTTGTCCCCTCGTTCATTCCTTCAATTCAAATAGGAGACCCTCTTGACGCTCTATGTGGCCGATCCATCTGGCACGTCTTTCTGCTATTGCATTGAACAGGTGTCTTCCTCCTTTGATAACTTCTTCGTTCGTTATATGACACGTCCAAGAAATTCCTAAAATTCTCCCGTAGGACCACATCTCAAAAGCTACCAGTCTCTTTTAACCCCTTTCAAATAGGCTCACGTCCTTCATACATACAGGATAGGAAGGGCGATGAGGACAGGGGAAATGGAATGAAGGATAAAACAAACAAATACTGGCTGCAATCTCCTTTATCGCGTAAGCAACATCAAATTTAGCAATGCCAATTCTATAGGTATCCGTGCGACAAGTTATGTGGGACCATTGATTTATCGCGTCCTTCATACCGCGCCATATAGATTAGGTAGTCTAGCTACATATAGTTGGGTAGGTACTATATATATTCTACTATATTTTGTACTAGTATGGTAATTTCAAGTCAGGCAGTGGTGTCACATCCGACACGAGGAAACATGAACTCGACAGGAAGGAGGGCGCGAGGATTAAGAGGAAGTGATGACAGGATAAAAACATTGTGGCGAAATAAACACGCAAAACTCCCTATTTGTGAATAGGGTGGGTATTAAAATATCTAGTACCTGCATTGTGCATACCTAGCTGTGTTTTCAAGATAAAAATATATCTTATACTTAAATTATTTTGAAAATCACAATTTATGTTTTGTGAGAACGACGGATTTACTACATGTCGCAGTTGAATATAACAAACAGATATACAGCAAAGGATTTTTATTTTTTCATTTTAAAATTACACCGAGCAACATTTAGCCTTTGCGTTGCTCGGTGTAAACAATTACAATGGACTTTCCATCAGGCTTGTGACTGATCGGCTGGTTTAATGTGATCACTTTACACTTAATTAACGTTCGCCAATTCCAGTCCATCTGCTTCATCCATGGAAAGTCCATCCTTTGTTGTTTATCTGTTGAGATAACTACTCGTTATCCTCGAATTTATAATTGTAGTTTATGATCCGACCACTAAAAATATGGGCTATCTGTTTTTTTAATCGAAATGTGATTTAGTTTTAAAGTTTACACATAGTCGCCACAGGGTTTCCTAGCAAAATCACCCCCCTAGCCCCACGATTTGGTCCCCCTACGCGGTTTTTTTTTTGGCATTTTTTAGGAATATAGCAAGAGCAAAAATAAGAAAGAAAGAAGTCCCTTGAGGAGACCACCAGAGCTTAATGGAACACCTAGAGCTTACTCCAGAAGACTGCCTCGATCAGAGAAAATGAAGAGAGAGTATCCGAGCCGCCGACCGCCCAAATAAATGGGATATGGTGTGGAGAAGAGAGAGTAAGAGATATAGGAAAATGTGGTCAATGACAAAAATAATCCTTATTAAATTGCCCACCACCTTTTTTCACAGGACTGCAATAGCCTGTCAAAATACCGTTTTTTTATACACAATGCTATCGATACAATGCCATATGTTTACATAGGTAGGTAGCGGGCGCGAAGCTACCTAAGAACACGATTCCCATCGAGTTACCTTTCGAAAAAAATGATTGGTATAATAGTGTCTAATCTGACATAATCCCATAATAAATGTTAGCCCCGGCTTCCCTTCTCCAGAAATCCACCCTTCGTCACTGGTAGGTAGTCATAACGCCTTGCGCTATCTATGTTAGCTTTAATGTACCCTTTTAAATTGTTGTTTGCGAGGGCTCCTTTGCCTATAACGTTTGCCTCCCTGTCTCCCAGCCTTGGGATGACGTGTTCACTGTTCAATGCTCGTCTCCCGGCATAAAGAGGCCTATCGGAGTGATAAAAATAATGAATGGTTCCTTTCCTTTTCTTTGGCAATAAAAATATTTTATCTTTTAAATGATGCGGCGTGCTGGGACTGGATAGAGGTAACCGCAATTTACTCATAAACTATGTAAATAACAGCCTACACTTAATATTATATTATATATCTACACTTGTATACCTGTAATCATTTTAAATGTAGGTATACTTCTGTCTTATACATCTATAGGTAGTATAGGTACCTATAGTGCGTACCTAATATCTCGCAAAATTTTCGCGGACTTTATTTTAGGTACTATATTTTTACTACCAATTATGCATCTAGATACCTACCTAACTTTGAGGTTGTCGACCGGCTGTAGGTACTTACTTGGTAGATGTAAATTTTAAGAGAGAAAAAATTAAAAACAAATGTATAAGTAGTAGGTATAGTTTAATTTTAAAATCCACAAATTCGGATTACACATGTTTTGATATTAAGGCTCGCGACCCAACAATGACGTCACGGTCATTTCCCACGACATTAAGGTTCAAAATAGCGTGAACAATCGTATGATAAAATGGTAAAAATAGCGTTTTTTTTTCATTTTTGGGGGTTAATTTCGTTGCAATCAAAAAACCTTTACGGTTATTCCCTAGATTTAATGCATACGAGGGAAGATCAATAAATACCCGATCTTGAAGAAATGTGGCTGTCCTGAGGGAAAATGATATTACCATCGTGTGGCACCATCCTTCAGACGACATCATACTAAATTTCGGGCTGTTTCGTGCATTGATTATTATTTGGCAGCAAGTTTAATGACCCCTGTTGAGTGTTTCTCGAAAAAAATGGAAAAAGGACAAAATCGATCCGAATTTGGCTCTTCATTTCTGGATGGAAAAACACGCGATGAAATAAAAGTGAAGTTTGATGCTGTCTATGGAAACCCTTCACCATCTATAGTAAACATAAAATTTTGATTCAACGAATTAAAACGGGTCGTGCAACTGTTTTTAATGAGGAGCGGACAGGTCACCTGGCAGAAGGTGACCTGACCGAAGAAATCTTTGAAAAAGTCCACGAGATGATTCTTGCTTATCGCCAAATTAATATTTGTGAAGTAGCTGAGGCCATAGGCGTGCCGTACGAAACAGCAATTAATATTTTTCAGAACAAGTTAAGTGTGCAAAAGGTGTCGGACCGATGGCTGCCGCGATTGCTCTCTTTGAACACCAAGCGGATACATGTGTCAAAGTCCAAGCAGTTTCTGGACCATTTTAAGCGAGATTCGAAGGAGTTTTTACGTCAGGCGTCACCATTCATGAAATTTGGATACATTATTAATTATTATACACCAGATACTAAGAAATGGGCAAAACGTGTATTTTTCCGGGTGAATCTCCTTCAAAGGAGGAAAAGACAGTCCGATTGGCCGGAAAGGCCATAATCACGATTTTTGAGGATTCGAAGGGAATAATCATCACGTTATTTTTGCAGAAAGGAAGAACGATCATGAAACAGTACTACAGTGAATTATTAGACTGATGCGATGAGAAATTGAAGGGAAAATGAAGGAGATATGGCCCCAGTTGGCTAGGAAAAAGGTGTTGTATCACTAAGATAACGTACAAGCACATTCCTTCGGGGCTGTCGGGGCCAAATTGCATGAAATCCGCAGAGACTTGCTGCCACACTAATCATACTCTTCTGGCCTGGCTTCCTGCAAGTAATTTTTCGGTCCCCCGTATGAAAACATGGCTCAGAGGGTAAAAATCAGCTCAAAGTATGAGGTTACTCCCGAGAAAAGGGCGTATTTTAAGGAGTTTGGAAAATCGTATTTTTGGAGGGGTTAAAAGGGGGGCAGAGCGGTCCGAAGTGTATCGACCTAAAAAAAGATGACGATCTACTGTATTTTTTCCAATGACAAACGGTTGTCGAGATCTAAGGTCTCCTGTTTTTAGAATTTTTTGAAATGTCAATATCCGTACTCTTAATGACATAATGTCTAGGTTGTTGTTTTTTATTGTTGTTGTTGGTGGAAGTTTATTTTAAAAGTATGACCCTAAAAACATGAAAATATTCGTGCCCTTTATGACCCTAATAACCTTAAAGTATGACCCTCTAAAGCCATCAAAATATGACATTTACTTTCGAACTTAGAGTCAGGTGTTGGTAAAACTTCCATAAGACATTTCCAAGGCCACCCATTCTGAATGTCTTGTAAATGTTTTTTTGAACCCTTTTTCTTCTTTTATTGATTTTTCTTTTCTTCTTCTATTATTGATTTTTAATATCTTGTATCGATTTCTCAAAAAAATCGTGAAAAACAATTCTGATCTTTTTTTCCGAAAGACACGGAAACACGTTTACCAAAAGTCACAGTTTTTTTTTAATTAATCATATGCATTGAAACCTAGTGAATGACGGTAGAAGTTTTTTTGAATAAAGCGATATTAACTCTAAAATAAAAAATAAAAAAACGCCATTTTCAGCATTTTATTATGCGATTGTTCATGTGATTGACCCTGACATCATAGTTGGGCCTTAAGCTCTAAACAAAATTAAATTTATTAAGTATACACAGCATCATTGACTGGTTACCCCATTATTGGGATATACTAGTACCTTAATACACACAGTACTAGTAGTAAATATAACTTTTGTTTTATTTCTACATGAAGACAGGACAGTAATTCAAAGGACTGAATATAATATACACTGTATTGTATGTCTGTATGTTTCTGTGTTATGTTAGCTGTAAAAATAATAAAATATAATGAAGGGAAGGTATCCTCGCAGTTATTATTCCAGTACTACACGAGTAGGTATTATATTTATATCCGGACACAGTAATTCAGTTTCAGGAGTTATTATATTTTCATCATCCTTGTTACGACGTGCCTTTTATACTGCCAGACAGTTTCCACAACTCTTTCTACTCTTAGCCATCATTTTTATTATTTAACCAAGTGTTATTATGAAGAGAAATTAAATAATGAGTAGATTTTACCAACGTTTCTCAACTTTGAGGGACATTCCATGAGAAAAGTTACGTCAGGAAAAGTAATGTTTACCTTTAAGGGGGTGTAAAAAAGTTGGACCGGAAAATGTGGCGGCAAGAACAGGATCCTTAATCCTTGATACAATAATCAGTTAATGGAGTTCGGTCAGTTCGGTGCTCATATTTAATTAAGTATATGAAAGTCTTTTCAGCGCCTGCTCTAATAATCCAAAATCAAATGATTTTTCCTCAGTGCATATCGACCCTTACTAACTAAAATAAGATCACGAATCACCCAGTTAGGGTGGACTGCCTGATTAAAAAAAACTAAAATAAGGCGTTCTCTTTTTAATTATTACAAAGATTTAGATAGAGATTTCGTTATTTAGATTTAATTATTTCAGAGATAAAATTTTAGACACAATTTTAGTTCGACAAGTTAGATAATAGGAGTGTATTAATTTAAAACCAATGTTCAATTAAGTAATGAATTTAAGCAGATAGTTAGTTCGAATGATAGTGGCCTTACTGTGGTGGCGGAAAAATAATGTCCTCTTGTATTTTAATAATGCAGAAGACAGGAGGTTGTTATGTGAGGAGTGGGGGGAGGGAGGAGGAGACAGAAGTGGTGATGTGAGAGTGATATTAGAAGGAGGAAAGTGTGGCGTGATAAGGGAAATGCTGCAATATTAGATACCCACCCTTCAGTGGCGAAGGGTGAATTTCTGCAGAAGGGAGCTAACATTTCTTATGAGATTACGTCAGATTAGACACTATTATACCTATATTTTTTTCCAAAAGGTAACTCGATGGGAATCGTGTTCTTAGGTAGCTTCGCGCCTGCAGTACCCTACCTTATACTCTAACTAAACGACAATGTATTGTGGAGAAGTAATGTCATCGTAACAATAAATTACAAACATTGTATAGGTGTGTGTGCTCGGATGGATGGGAAAAACAATTTTACGATGACAAGTAGTTAGTAGTAGTCCATCATAAGATGGAGCAGGAAAAGAAGGCGGTTCTGAAGGGATCATGTTGAAATTAAGCACACAGCGGGATGAGGTGGAATCGGTGATCGTTGCCCTGGGCATATTAGTGATCACTTAAGCCAGCCAAAGCCGACTCGTAAGCGTCGGAACACCCATCCTGCTTCCTCCCTAAGGGAGTTCACATAACGCTACATTATGTGAATGACGCCTCCCGTCAAAAAACTGTAATGTATTTCCGTTTGTGCAATGCAGATAAATCCAGTTCTATACCTCAAATTAACTTTGAATAATATTCAAAGCTTGATGCTAAATTTTTACATCATTTTTTTCATCAATAACGTTTAAAAGCTTTTCGCTCAGGGACCACCTGTATTCACCTGTATCCACCTCAAGGATGGGCGCGTTTTGAGTAAAAGGAATTGGAGAGCTTGTATGACAAACTGTATGAATGTGACGGAAGCTAAGAGTGTGTGTAAGGATAGGGATGTCTGGCGCTCTGTCCTCTCTGCCTACCCTGCAAGGGACGTGGCGTGAGGGTATAAAATAGAATAGAACCACCTGTATTACAAAGTCAAAATAGTTTGACAGCTAGTAGATATTAATGTATGAATGAGGAGAGAGACAGAAATAATAATTACAAGTAGTTGTGGGATAAATTTCCACTTGAAAGTTTCTGGATTTTGTCTGCCATCTCATAATTCTGTTCCAATTAGCTCCAGCTTCAAACATATCTGGTCTGGACTCTGCCAGTGGATAATATAACTCTTGAAAAATAGCATCACCAATCTACATGATTAGGAGGATAAATTTTCATTCTATTAAAATAATACTGAAGAGTGTCTTACCATCAGCAGGAAACGTTCATTATTTATAAATTAACACAGAGCCGGCCTGTCTATATAGGCAAACTAGGCAATAGTCTAGGGCGCTCGTGCTTGGGGGGCGCCGTCTGCATAGCGAACGGGCAGTCAGCGACACGACCACACGATTGGTGAGATAGATCGAAAGCGCGGCGCCCCGTACTGTTCAACCCTAAGCCCATTTTCCCAAAAAAAAACAGCCCGCGGTGCTGCCATTTATAGAACAACCATACATTCCTACTTTGTTCACTTAGACTCACATTTTTTTCATTCATTTCGGAATCATCGGGCCTCAATTTTTTGAAAATGAAAGAGGGCAGGCAGTGACTGTGAATTTTGAGAATCATGTGACTATGCCCCAAAATTCCTTAAATTTGCAACAACATAGTGCGTCAAAATCAAAATGTGTTCTTTTAATCTCCGCCTAGGATATTCGGGCTCATGTACCTACACAAGCCCGGATCTTTAAAAAAAAAATGTTTAATGACGTTTGCCCCAGTGAACAATTATTGTACAAATTTATTCACTATGGTTGTGTTATTCAGAGTTTATGTGAATTTATGGGAAAATCCTTCCCAGACAGATAAGGGTTGAGAAAATGAAATTATATTCAAAGTTGTAAACTTGTGAAAAAACTACAGACCCCTACGAGATCCTCTACTGGAACTCCCTAAGGGGTTGAGACTAAATTGGCTGGAATGTGGACAGAGAAAACTTATTGCTCCTATTTTCTATCAAATAAAACTATATGTTTATATAATATAAGTTTCTATGACCTAAGTTTTCCAATATTTTTATATTAAGTAAATGTATGTAACTATGTACCTCGAAACCGGAACTAACATTTCTTATTGGATTACGTCAGATTAGACATTATTATACCTATAATTTTATCCAAAAGGTAACTCGATATGAATCGTGTTCTTAGGTAGCTTCGCGCCTGGTACCTACCTAATAATGAAAAATGCTTATGATTGTTTGCTATATACTCAGATTTCCAGGGAATAATTTACGAAATAAAATTTTCTGTTTAATGTTTGCCAAAATTGTGAAATACTCATGGGTGCCGCCAAGGAGGGGCAGGGGGGATACTGCCCCCTCCCCCCCCCAGAAATTGTAGTAGGTATTTATTTTTTCATACTAAATGGTATAAGATTACAAAAAATCACATCACTATAACAAAATTTCTAAATCTTTTTTGAAAAATCCATCAGTTTCATAAAAAAATTGCCTGCGGCGCTACTTTTTTATCTCTTATTAAAAAAAATCATTTTTCGTACATATTATTGTGCAAAAGTATTATTTACATTTTCAAATAAAAAACCACACCACAACCTTCTTAATATAACTACGCCTCACAAAAATTCGCCTGCAGCGCTATTTACGCGTTTTTTTGTATTACATCAATTTTTAAATTTTTGTTGCCACCCCTAGCTCCGAGGCTGGCGACGCCCATGACTAATACTATCATTTTTTTCTTCATTACTTTGATAAAGGTAAATAAAACAGCGTTCTTTATTGAATCATAAATAATCTTTAAGTATTTGAAGGAATGATGAAGGATTTCTAAATAAAATAGTCGTTCGTCGAAATTATCGCAGTATTTCGTTCTTCTTAGATCACTTGAAACCCTTGAATCTTTAATAAGTATTAAGTAATTTCTTTTTAAGTATTTTATAGAGCACTCCTAACAGTGTTCTATAAAATGTTTTTCATTATTCTTCACCTCTTCTTCAACTCAATCTAAGAGTTTTATTAGACTTTTTATAGCTCCTTTGACAAGATTCAAAACTTGTCTCCTGAAGCACTTAATCTCTGTCTCTCCAGCGCCTTACGACATACATAATAATATTACATACCAGTGACCACGTACGGTCTAGAGACTATGTCCCTCACTGTCAGAAGCGTGCAGAAATTGAAATGTGTTCAGCGAGCAATGGAAAGACAAACGTTGGGCGTCAGTCTTCGAGATAAAATCAGAAATGAGAAGATCAGACGTCGAACAAAAGTTGCCGACATCGCAGAAAGAACAGCAAACCATTTTATGGCAGTGGGCGGGATATGTGGCAAGACAGGACAGTGTCAGATGTGCACCTAGAATGTGCACCCTGAAGTGATGAAAAGATGCGAAGGAAGACCCCAGAAAAGGTGGACAGATGACATTGTCCAGCTTACGGGTCGCAGATGGCAGCAGATAGCCCAAGATAGAAGACAGTGGAAGAATTTAGAAGAGGCCTATGTCCAGCAGTGGAACGCAAGTGGCTAGCAGTAAGTAAGTAAATATCTTACCTACCGACATAATACTGACTGGTCCAAAACTACTACGTTACCTACGTCAACAATTTCTAGTCTTCCTTACCTGATCGACTTAAATCTCGGTACAAATATATAGAGATAAGAAAAATGCCTTATGTTTTCTATTCAAAAGGTCTACGTATTAATCTTACAGAGACTATTAGATAGATTTTGATAGTAAAATCTCACAGTTATTTAAATAAATGAATTCACGATGCAAACACTATAATAATAATATGTTTAGAATTACACTTCGCTATCCTTTTTTCTCAAATTGAAACATTGCACTCATAAATCCTCAGTAATCGCTCCCATTGGAGAAATTATCTAACAATGAGATTGCTTCTATACCTTCAATATTAAGGCTGTATAGTGGAACTATATACACACACACGTATAGACTTTAGACATGGTAGTAGAAGAAATACAAACATGGGCGTCAGCAAAGTGGACAGGGGAGGGCATTTTGCCCCCCTCAGCCCCTCCCCTAGACAAATGGATAAATTGTATAGGTGTATAGTAGGTGCCTACAATTCACAAAACCTCTCAATCACAACGTTTCTTTCATTACGTCAAAATTTTCTGTGAGACATCGGATTTTCTACAGTTCATTCGGCAGTTTCCTCAACGTATGTACAGTGAAGGATAGTCCATCCATCCGTCAGCTCACCGTCGGCTGGCCTAACGTGATCACTTTGCACTTACTTTATGAAACTTTAGGAAACTCTATCCTTCAGTGTACGGTTGTTGAGATAACTAGGTACTTGTTATCCAGCTACGACATATGTATAACTTTCTGAGTGACCGAAGTGTAAAGTGATCACATTAAGCCAGGCAACGATCAGTCATAATAGTCCATCCCTTGTTATATTATAAGGGTTGAGATAACTATAGCTACTGACTGGACTATTTTCAATTTTCTTAAATGTTCTGTTATTCCATACACACCTACGCTTTCCCTTATAAAAATCGATTTAATCACAATTGGTTCATTAAAAAATTGCCTGTGGCACTAATTAACCATACCCTTAAATCGTGACCTTTTCATGTAAGTACCTGGGTACCTACATAAATTTTACGAAAAAGAAACACCTACCACGCCAATAATTACCAGTTTTTTTGCACAACGCACCTTTATCAAAATTTTACCTTCAAAAGTGGCAACGCCCCTGAAAACAAACCTTTCGCAACATAAGACTCCACATTAACCCCAACACAAAGAAAATATAAGAAGTCTTTATTTAATGGCATTTTTCCCTTTTTTGGCCACTGAAAAAAAGTGCTTCTTAGAGTATTTATATAATGGTTACTGTTTGTTCCTAATTGAGGGACAGAACACCTTTTCTCTAAAGGCCACTAATATCTTTGGAAATTATCAGAAAAAGTCACACTTAGGCAGATATAAAATCCATTCTAGGACACGTTGGAGCTACTAAACTGTTTTAAGAAGGGGTGATTTTAATTCAAGAAGTAGTTAAGAATAAAATATTTAAGCTAAATAGCGTCAGGCAAAACTTCTCAAAGATTCTAATGGGATGTAATAATACCTACTTATTGTAGAAAACCCTCTTCCGAATACACTGAAATGTCTGAATCGCCTTACAATAAAATAGTCATGGTGCATTTATTCTGAATTTATAAAGTCGACCGTACGAAAACAGATACTTTCATACTATTTATCTAAGGACCTACCATGCAGTAAGCAAAACCTAAGTTATAAAGTAAAATATAGACTTTTTACATTAGTATGTACATTGTACAGGGTCATCAAAAAGAATGTCCCCATTTTAAACTTTGGAACCATTCACAATAATTGAAGGAAAATCCCGCGGGATTAAGGCCCTCCACATCCCCGGGTAGCTCAGGCGCATTATTAGCGACCTCTTAACCCGCATTTCTAGGAAAATATTATTAAGAGGTGGGCCCAGGGTTAGCCTTAAGGGAGCCCCCGACAAACCCCGATAAATGTTAAATGAATGATTCTATCACTGTCCGGTAAATAATTAATGTAAATTTTGTTTGATGCACGATGCAATGCCTAAGGCATGCGCAGAATGGTTACGCAGTCGACAAAGTCAACTGACGATTTTCGTCTACCGACTTTGATTTCGCGAACCAAATAACGCATTGCCTACAGTTGCACGATCACCATTCTATTGGGAGGCGGTAGATGAAAATCGTCGATTGGTTTCGTAGCTTGCGCGGCCGTTCTACGCATGTGTTAACACATTGTATCATGCGTCAAACAAAATTTACATTAATTAGTTACCATATGTACAGTGAAAAAATTACTCATTTAACTTAAATTGTTCCCACTAGATAATGAAAAATAGGAATTATTCTTTATCGATGACCCCATACCTATTTTAAATACGAATTTTCGTAATAGATAAAACGAAGGAAATCATAGAATTTTATGCAAAAAGTTTAAAACATTTTAATTTTCTGTCATTATTATTTGTCATCTGCCTCATCCGCAGACGTAAATATTGGTGCAAAGGGAAGAAGTTGTAGGAAAACATGGGCCGAGGGAGCTTGGTGAAAGTCTATTTTTATTTTTTGTTTACCTACCTAACCAAACAAATGAAAAGCTAATAATGATGTAATTCAGGGCTGTCCAATCTTAAGGTGTCCGAGAGGCGCATTTCATAAAAAAATAGTGCAGGGACTCACACACACGGGATTTCTCGTTTTTTATGCCCCGCAGATTTTTTCCCGTGAAATCTAATACCTAGAATACCTGTGTTTTTTTTCTCATTATAAAAGTTACTATAGTAAAAGGTGTATTCATACCAGGATTGCTTAATATATACCTACTACAGACGCTAAAAGACGCACAGATCACCATAGATACGAGATTTTTCAATAGAGCTACTACTAATACAATCAAGGGTTTATGGTAAGTTCGTCTAAAATCAATTAGTCTAAAATCAATTAGTCTAATTATCAATTTGTCTAAAATCAATTTGTTTTAATTCGTCTAAAACAAGTTGATTTTAGAAGAATTTAATTTTAGACTAATTTACCGGACACCACAATCAAGTACCCAAGCAAAACGTTATAATAAATTGTCTTTACATTCACACCAAGTTAGTGAATAGTAGTACTGGGTGTATCTTATTTATAATGAAATTCCCTTGCATTGAGTTTCATTAATCACATCTCTTGTACTTTACAGTAGTGAGTAGAGACACCGCACACTTCATGTTTGTCAGAGATGTATTATGTTATGCTATACTATACTGTAAGTATGAATACACTGTGAAGTTATTTTATAAAATGATGTTTTCCAGAAGATAGCTTAATTATAAAGACACATAATATAACACCAACTTACATTATATAGGGTATCTGGTATCACAATCATCAAAATATTTAATTACCTTATACGCATACCTTATACGACATTTAAAAAAAATAATCTAAAAACGGGAGACCTTAGATCTTTGGATAAAAATAGAGTAGATACATTGAATCTTTATCTAGGGTAAGGGTAAAAGATTTTTTTATTTCTTGTATAGATTTCTCAAAAAAATTGTGTTAAACACCTCTGATCTATTTTCCGAAAGACAGAAACTCGTTTCGCGAAAGTCGCGAAGTTTTTTTTTTTTTGTATTGATAATATGAATTAAAATCTAGGGAATAATCGTATAAGATTTTTTGGTTGAAGCGAAATTAACCCCAAAAAAATGGAAAAAATGCTATTTTTACATTTTTTTATTGCCCTGGGAAATTACCGTGACGTGATAGTTGGGTCTGGAGCCTTAAATATGCGCTTAATTGTAGAAAATTATGATGTTCTCTGTGCCCCGTATTAGGGATCGATTTATTTCAACAAGTGCAATAAAAAAATAGATCTACCTTAGTACGGTCTATGCTCAGTTAGGTAGATTAGAAGTATTTAATTTTGCCTTCTATATGCATCATGAAATATTTGTATTGAGAAGTGTAATACTCTGTATGACGTAGTATTGCTTGTAATACACTTTTCTATGCAGTGGTTGGGGGACGTATAGTGGATGATGTTAGGTACACAGGGCGTTCACCTCCCTTCAGGTTGTATGATGAGGATGCATGAATAACTCCAAGTGATGATAAATGATTGTATAGTACCAGCTACCTATCACTGTTTAAGCTACAACTAGATTAAAACAACTCATGTTTAGTTACAAGTGAACACAAAATACACTACCAGTACCAAGTATGAACCGCGAATAAGGCAAATTCAATTTTGTTTTATATTTTGTATCAATTGTAGGTATAGACAGTGTAGGAGGTATTGTAGAAGATAAGATAAGGAACGATTTTATTAGGGAAATGAGTGACTGCAAGACTGGTGTTGTGACATGAATGAAAGTGAATAAACTAAGATGTACAGGGCATGTTGAGAGAATGAAAGATGACAGAAAGACAAAAAATATATATTTGAGTGGGCGAAGAGGGGTGAGGAAGCGCGGCCGCCCGAGACTGACCTGGTTCGATCATGTCGACTAGATCCTCAAGGATGGACGCGTTTTGAGTAAAAGTAATCGGAGATCGTGTATGACTGCATACATGAATGTGACGGAAGCTAGGAGTGTGTGTAGGGATAGGGCTGTCTAGCGCTCTGTCCTCTCTGCTTACCCTGCAAGGGACGTGGCGTGAGGGTATAGACTATAGATAGATAGAAGTAAATAAAATTTTACACTTAGTGTCTACTAACATACTGATCCTATATTACAACTCTAGATTTTTTCCTCCAAAATTCATTGCTAGATAATTTGGTCATAAATCAATGTTTCAATCATATTACCTAATGGTATGAAGAACATTCTGTTACAAGTATATACTATTATTAAACAATCCAGTCATGTAGACTGTTTGTGATTTACCATCAAAACTTTTATGTTACTTTCATATATAATGTACATACAATTCCTAATATTGTAAGTAGGTATGTAGTTAATTTATGATAACAACAATATAATATTCAAGTCACATACGTCAAGAACTTGAGCATTATTTTATTGGGGTCATTTCTGTAACAAGTGCCCAACTTACCTACTTACTTAAATAAAGACGCTATTTTTTTCAATTATTTATTTATTTACAAAAATAAACATATATAAATCATAACATTTGTCCACTAGGGCGAGCTTATGGGAATGCTTCGATCTCTGCCAGCTAACCCCAGTATGAAAATTGTTTCTTGATTTTTCGGGTGAACGGTGTGTAAATTAACTTGATCGACGTGTGGAATCCTCAGAGGAAGACACCAGTAGGACTGTCGAAACGTCTATCAAGTTTATCTACACACGGTTCACCCGAAAAATCAAGAAACAATGTCAATCGCACACCGTGAAAACCACACCGAAAAACATTTACTACCATAGTATGAAAAGTTTGAAAATACACATTATATATTATGTTACCGGAAATAAAATAGTAGAAAGGAGGTCTTCTTCTTCTTCTTCCCTCTGTCCTCTACTGCTGGATATAGGCCTCTTCCATACCTTTCCATTTTATTCCGTCGGTTGCCAATTTTTCCCCCCATAGCGGCTATGTCGTCGGACCATCTCTTTTGGGGTCCTCCGACCCCTCTCTTATTTTCCTAAGGTCTCCATCTTGAGATTTTAGGGGTCTATCTTGTGAGGTCTTGTCTTGCAGGATGTCCCACCCGTTACCATTTCAATCCTGCTACGCGATCCATGATGTCTGCTATTCTGGTTCTGTTCCTAATTTCCTCATTTCTTATTCTGTCTCTTAGGCTTCTATAGGCTTACATAGGCGACTAAAAAGGATGTCAAATCTGACACAAAACATTAAAAATGTTAGAGCTGGCTCCCTTCTACATAAATCAACTCTCCGCCACTGATAAGAGGGTACAGAAGTCTGATAATATATTCTCTTTTGTCTTCAATACGAATCCTATTGTTAGGATTAAAGTCTGGATAGTTTTCTGTACTGGAACTGGGAGTAAATTGTCTATAGAAAAAGTTTTCAAAGTATGCGCCGCAGCCACAGATGTACGAAAGTATTAAGTAGTAATATATTACTATGGGTTCCTACCTACACAGAGGCGGCCTTTACATAGGGCGAGTCGGGCGGTTTCCCGGGGCACCAAGTAACCACAATGTATTTATTGAGTTTGAATAACATGCTAACTGTCTTTTATAAAGATAGGTACACGGATAAAAGTAAAGTAAGTACTTCAATTTTCATTTTATTTACGAAGATTTTTTTATTTATTTCAATACATAAGGAATTTACACGAATAAGACATTTACATACCTATCTCCCCAACATACAAATAATATACCAAGTCAATTCATCAATTTTGATTTTTTGACTCTTCTGATGCTATTTAAATTCAATTGATAGATTTTTCTATGTTCCGGGACCCCACACCTCATCCATCAACAATATAGAATATACTGTTGAATGTTTGTTTTTTACCACACTTATTTCATGTACAGTAGAAGTCCGATAATCCGGCACGTTCGGGACCGGCTCGGTGCCGGATTACCGAAAATTCCGGTCTATCGGGCGGTGCCCCTTCTTTTTAGTTTAGGTACCTTGTTTTTTTAACTGCATACATACATAAATCGTAATTATAACAATTAGGTTAATAATTAAAACTACAAATACAGTAGGTATGCAAATACAACAAAGTTTATTTTACATTTCATATAATGTTTCAAAAAAAGTCACGAATGTATTTTTGTTTTCTTGACTTTTGGCGTTTAGTATAAAATTTATTTCTAATGATATGGAAAGCAATAATTTCTGAAGCACTGTAGCTAGTACTAGCCTCAGCAAAAGAGATCCGGAACGATGCCGGACTATCGGGCATTCCGGACTGTTGAATGCCGGACTAATGGACTTCTACTGTACTTCTTTTCTGTAATATCTGTTAACTACATTTATGTATGTGTGTATGTCCGTGTGTTATTTAAAATAAATAAATAAATATTACGAAACGAGGATAACTCTTTTTTTTATTTAGACCGTTTGAGTTCGAGCGTTAAAAAATCTAAATAAAACGCGCGTGACCTAGGGCCGCCTCTGTACCTCCTTAATACAAAAATATATTATAGGTGCGGGAAAGTTCCTACATAGTTGTACGCCTTATTGTGTTACTATAGGGCTGGGAAGTTTGAGAAACTTGGTTTCTTAGTTTGAGAAACTTGGAGCCTAGGTACTCATACACGTAGCCTACAACCTAATATTGAGTGAAGTGGGAACCAAGTAGGTACCTAATATTATTATCGTACCTACGTGACTGAATGTTGAATTGGTTATCCGATACATAAGGATTAATATAGGTTCCAACTCGGCATCTGAGAGTAACAAGGTTCCAAAGCCCATATTACAAGATACACTTTTGCCAAAGAATTCCCCATTCGAATGTGAAATTATCGAGAAAATCCATCAGTTTCATTAAAAAAATTACCTGCGGCGCTATTTCTTACTACCCTTTTTAGAAAAACATTTTTATACACATTATTGTTATAAACAAAACACATCACGACCATCTTCATTATGTCTCACAAAAAAAATGCGTGCTATTTACGCGTTTTTGCTACACCATTTTCAAAATTTTTTGTTGCCCACCTAGCTCCGAGGCTGGCGAAGACCGTTTGTAGAACTATGATGACTCCAGAAATAGCAATTTTCACTTGCACCTGATTTTATGCAACTTCAATATCGCACTTGTTGGCTTTTAGTTACCCAAATTCTTGTTCAAAAATAACTTTTTTGTACTTTTTGGGGATACTTTCGCTTTTATTAAAAAAAATACGGTTGTGCATTAGCTTTTTCGAGAGTTGTCGAGATTGGCGATACCTCAATACGTTTTACTACGTAGATGAAAACTATGTACCTAGCTAATAGCTATATAAATTTCGGCTTTTAAACGATCCAAACTTATACAGGAATATAGGTATTGTAAGTATGTGAATGTATAAAGTAGATTGATGATACTACAGATGATCACAAATTAATTTCACATGAGGTCATGAGATTGCCAAGTTATCAGGGTTGGGGCTGCCGTCGCTTCAAGATTAATGAAAAACTTAATGTCGGTGTAAGTGTGCCTAGTCCAGTGGCGTAGCGTGGTTTTCTGTCGCCCAGGGCGGAAGTTAAATCCGCCCCCCCCCCCCCCCCTTCCGAATATAATTTCATAGTATACGAAAATTTACAGAATTATAAACAACAACAGCTATAGGCATGAGGGGGACAACTAAAATTTTGATATTAATATGGCAAAAAAAGAGAAAAAACAGCGCCGTAGACAAAAAATTCTCGATTGGGACAACTAAAATGTAGATATTGATACGGTACAAAAATAGAATAGCGTCGCAAGCGAATTTTTTTTCGAGTTTTAAATGAAACAAATGTGATTGAATGGATTTTTGAAATTTTTCCCAAAAAATGCCACCCCCTAAAAAGTGCCGCCCGGGGAGCACCCCCCCCCCCTCCCCCCGCCCCCTCCCGCGCTACGTTACTGATGCCTGCCCTACCCCCATACCTCATAATATACAACTCTAGGTATAGATTATTCTGGAGCAAATTGATAATAATATAATTCCAATGTGGATTGACAGATTTTTTTAAAAGATCTTTGATTTTTCAACGACGACACGAATTAATTTGAAGTCTCTATAAAAACGTCTAACCCTCTTCGCTAAAGTCAAATAGTGGCGTTGTAATCTCTGATGTCTTTTTTTCGTCTGATAAACATTTTTTTAAGAAACTAAGTAATAATATTTTTTTTGGATTTTCGTCAATTTGTCATTAAAAATATTTCGCTGACGATACCTACTTACGACATCCATCATCCACCATCGTCTCCATAATCTGAATTTGATTGTCTGTAAAAAAAGTTCGACTAAAATTACGTAAACAAAGTATGTCAAGGTCGCATTGTTTATTTATTTATTTATTTATTCAACGGTACACAATATACAGACATTACTTATGAATTAATTACAATGGGACATTAGTATAACATGTAGAGTTCAAGCAACGCCAAAAAATACAATTATGACAACAAAAATATTAGGGAAAACTATAAAAGTACCCTGAATTCAGAGAAATATTTCGATTCGATGGTAATTTTTTTTTTACAAACAATTTCAGATTATGAATTTCCAGGTGTGTGAGCTGGGCCACCCATAAAGTAATTTTTTTTAATGACTTTTAACTCATAAAAAAATAAATAAAATAAAAAAAATCTTTATTGAAAAGAAAACATATCTTCCAAATGGCGGGTTTATTGCCGTAGGCAATATCTGCCAACCAACCACTTGTGACATTAATTTGATGTACACATTACATACAGGTGTATGAAAAATAAGAAAAATATAAATAAATATAAATAAATATGAAAATAATAATAATATATAGAATACTTATACATACATAAAAATACATATATAAATGTGGATGGGATGAAGGACAAGGAAGGAACCACGGGATTGTCAGTTAGATGGATTATTTAAGGAAAGGTAATGATGCCTCAGTTTACTTTTGAAAGAGAGAATAGTTGGAGCTAGTCTGATAGGAAGTGGAAGGTTATTCCATAGTCTAGCCGCGTGTGTAGTGAAAGAAGAAGTGAAGAAAGATGTGTGATGTGAGGGTATGGTTAACAAACGGCGTCCACTTGAACGTAGAGATAAGCCATGAGATGCCAGGGGTGTGAAGTTGGACTTAAGGTAATCAGGTGAAGCAGGATTATTCAGAACATTGAAAAGAAGAGAGAGAATATGGAGATGACGACGCTGAGTCATCGTTAGCCACTTTAGTTCATTTCTAAAGTCTGTGATATGGTCATATTTTCTCAACTCTACTCATGGATAGGTAAATGAAATTTAGTATGGAATTAGTGAATTTTACCACCTAGGTTTTGGGGCAAAACAAAGTTAGTTTCAACAATAAAATTGTTCCTTAGGGCGAAAACTTTTCACAGTATTGAGATTTCTTCCAACCTACCCCCAACCTCATGCAACCTCATGGCAAGGTGGTTTTATTTATGATTTTTTTTCGTTGAATAATAAAAAAGCACATTTCTTGCGACTGGATTATTTATGTATAGATTCCATATTCACCCAGCGACAATCTGACAATCTCACCTCGGAGTACGGGAAAATAAGCATTGACAATATAAACATCTTAGATTTATTGCCTACACTTACAGCCTTGTACTGGGGGAGGGGGCCTCGATGTCTACCCTGGGAGGGGGGAGAAGGAGGTCAGAGCAGGCAATGGTGCGGAAAGCGAAAGAAAGCTGAAATAGATTAATGTATTTTATAATGGCACCAAACATAGGAACTGAAGAATTTATTCAATATCTGCAAACATTGTCACTTTTATTCACAGTAGTAATATCTCATTACTGAGTAATTTATGACTACTCTCACTCACATCGCGTCCATTGTGGGGTGGGCAGAGGAAAACAGAACGCCACACTGTCCTATATTCGCTTCCGTCACTTCTTCATATTTGTTAACTCCTTTTTTCATTATTCCATTTAACAACATAAAGAAGGTCCACTGTGGACTCCATGAGTTGTGGAATAGGCTCCCACTCTTTAGAAGGCGGCGTTTTTAGGGAAGAAATTCAAAAGTCCATTAAATCATATTTGTTTTATTAAAAAACTCGAAAAAATTTCGCCTGTGGTGTTATTTTTTATTTTTCTTATCCATATCAATATCAAAAATCCAGTAGATTCCACTCCAGCTTCAAAGTTCTTCAGAATTCCAGTAAATTTTCGAGTCTTCGATTTACTTAATGCGGAAATAAGGAGTGGCAAACTTGACTTCCGCCCTGGGCGGAAGGAACCCACACTATGCCACTGGTGTCCACTTCACAAAAAACTTAAAAGCTTGTGTTGTGGAGTGGAGTAAGTCGGGGATTGAACCCGCGCCCACTGGATTAACAGTCGAGCGCGTTACCAACCAGGCCGTTACCGACCACCTCTTTTAGAACTTCTGTTAGACAAGTCTTTTTTAGAAGTGAGGTTCATTCCCTTATTAGAGCTTCCAGCTACTAAGGGAATAAGTTAAAATTTGGTTGCAAGATTTGGAGACAACAACAATGCCAAGTGAAGTTGAATAAAGGCATATAAAAGTACATTGTCCCCAATAAATTCAGTAACTAAAAAGCAGAACCCAACTTGTAAAAACTTAGTAGCACGATGGATAAGTTTAGTAATTTAGACCAAATGGACATAAATTCTCACTAAATAAGTGACAAGAAAAATGTTTTCCATTCATTTCACTTTACAGCCAACCCTCCACACATCTCTATTTAGAGTTTAGACAATGCATTAGGTCCGATTCTGTAACTTTTTGAACTAAAATAAATGTGTTTTAAATTTGTTTGACGTAAAATGTCTAAAATATCGTATTTTAGTGGAGAACCCGTACAGTTCTCGTAGGAATTTATTAGCTAGAACCTTGTAAGATTTCTCGGCTAAGAATCGGTCACTGTATAGTTGCTCAGCATCTATGCAGAATTATTGGTGTCATATCTGATCCTACATGTCGATGTGGAGAGGACGATGAGTTAATAGACTATGTATGTCCTATTTGGTTCTCCATTGCGGGGTTGTAGTGAGGACTTCTACCAACATGATTTCCCCAGACCCTTTAGCTCTGTTTCGCTTCTATCAACGAAGCTCAAGAAATCATATCGCGTGATTTCTGAAGACGTTCGACTTGAAACATTAATAGATTTACCCCCGTTTTCACCGACTATAGCTATTCCTGCTCCTAACTGGGTGGCAATCCTACCTACCAAAAAATCCTACCTAATTTACGTTTCACCAACAAATTTCCACTTAATTGGGACAAATCCAGCTAGGAAGATTTTTATTTGTAGGGTTGCTACATGTAAAACAAATTGATCAGAAGTAGTTATTTTTTTTAAACAATGCTTACTTTATAGAGTAAATAATACAACTTAAACGCAGGGATTGTATTTGAAAAATATTTAATATATTAAATATCATTACAAAAATAATTCACAGTCGTTAAATAACCGCGTATTTTTATTTTTCATATTTCACACAAATATTATTACCTAATGGCAACACTAGACTTTGAGATTGACGCATGCGCGTTTAGGGTACGTGGTAAAATGAAAATGGCGCCTAACAGTAAACATTGTTTGTATGCAAAGTGTCATGTTATGATATTGTGTTTCGTTGTGTTCTAGGACTGTTTTGGAGTTATAAAATAACCCCAGGTCGGAAAAAAAACACTACCTGATTGATAAAATTCAATGTGGCGGCCGATTATGTAGTTGGGTGAAGTTTAATATGACAGATCTTACCGTTAGGTGCCCAATTTTCGTTGCCTAAGATAAGTGGGATTCCTAGCCGTTAGGTAGGTATTTTCGCGTGGTGAAATGCAAATGTGGGCTAGGTGACTTTTATCTCTGCTATTCCTCACCTAACCGGTTGGTGAAAACGGGGGCTAAACTTCTGGATCTCATTTTATCTTAAGTTTTCGTAGATGTGTACTGGCACAAATCACCCAGTTAGGGTGGACTGCCTAATTAAGTAAAAAAACATGTTAGATGTAGAAATAAAATTAGCAGTGCCACATGTACTGAATTTAAAGTAAGACATATTTTTCATGGGTAAAATATAGAAAACAATAATACTTACATACACAATTTATTTCATAAAAAAACTTATGTTTCATTTTTACAATAAAGTTCTTGTGATACCAGAGTACTAATTCAAAATCAACTTAAGAGCCTATATGCACTGAGCAAAAATCGTTCTATAACCATTTCAACTTTTTCAAATTTTGTATGAGTGTTGCCGCAAAATATGAATAATGTAAGTGACAATATGAATTATACCCTTTACAAAAAAACGGGGCACAAACTTAAAAATACAAGACCGTCAAATTGTTGATCTCATATTTATCAACATTTTTGCTGAATTACACTTTAACATCTTGCAAATTGAGCGGATAATCCATGTATCACGCAAATTTCAGGGGTACTTTCAAAGTTATTTTTTATTCAGGCAATTTTCAAATATTGTAATTCTAGATCAGTCAAGTTGTAGTCAATACTATCATGTTTACCTGTCTTCAATATCACGACGATATTCTCAGTATTGGCTGCAGAAAACCATGTATCACCATAGCCATTTCACAGCAATTGGCGCCTTAAGTTACAAAAACATAACATTTCATAACATAATTAAAAACTTATGTGATTTCATTTAGAGTCTTTCTTATTATCAAATGAACATCAGGAGGAATTGTTCTCCGGTGTTTTGAGAGTCTCGGCAGCTTCCAGCAGGGACAGACCCTCTAGGATGTAAGCCAAGTTATCAACCGACGCATCCTCGTCGTCGTCAAACCAAATAAGCAACATCTTCTTGGCCCTCTCCGGATCCGTGGGATATGATGTGTGAAAGAATTCTATCTCGTCAGGTTTGAATCCCAACTTGGCAGCTAATTTCTTCCAGTCCTCCCCTGGTAACTTCTCGCACAGGGCTTCCATCTGCTGCTCCGTGATTGGCTGTGGTGGAGATGACTTCTTGTCTCCCTCCCCGTCTCCGTCTTCCTCTTTGCCCCCCTCAGGTACTGTTTCCACATCATCAGGGTCGCCTCCTTTCATCAGGTCAGCTTCCATTTGTTCCTCAGATACTTCTTCATCAGGTAAATCCTATAAAGAAAATAGACACATAAATCTAGAATGAATTAAGTGTGAATGCCTTTGAGTTAAAAAAAATGTGTAGAAAAGTTCAAGAAATAGGATAAGAAATTAAGTGATTAGGGAGATGAGCGATTGCAAGACAGATATTTAACTAGTATAATGAAAGTGACATGGATGAAGATGGATGAATCAGGTATAAATGCTGTCAAGATGAGATCGCTAAGAAGAATGTGTGGTTGAGAGGTAGGATAAGAAATGAAGTGATCAGAGATATGAGTGACTGTAAGATGGATGTTGTGTCTAAAATGAAAGTGAATAAGTTGAGACGGTTAGAACACATAGAGAGAATGACTGATGAAAGGATAACAATGAAAATATACATGGGTGACAACAGTTTTAGTAAACGCTGCCGTCCAAGAACCACACGGCTTGACCATGTTGACCAGATGCTCAAGGATGGATGTGTTTTGAGAAAAATAGGTCGTAGAGTGTGCATGAAGAATTGCATAAATGTGACTTAAGTAACATTCACCAATTCAACCACGACATGTAGAAAATCCGATGTTTCTTACATAAAACAAAATTGTGATATTCAAAAAATATGTTAACCTGTTTGGTTTGTTTGACATCCTGCGTGCTGGGCAAATCCTTAGCCACCTTCCGCACCATGAGGTCCAGATAGTCAGGCAGTCTGTTGATGGGATTGTTGCTGTGCGTGAAGAAGTGTGGGGAGCGTCTCGCTAGGAGCCGCAACGCCCTCCAGCCCCAACTTCCATCACTCACTACTCTGTCTGTGCCGGTCACACCGCTCTCACACTGAACCATGGCTTCTGCCAAGTAGGACTCTGAAAACATAACGTAAATTCTAATTCACAAAATGTTCTAATTTACCACTAACCGTGCTAGATGTATGACTAATGGCTGAAGATAGAAGGTTTATCTTGTTATTTTATTCTTATCTTGTAACAAGTATGGACGTGTTCTAAGTAAAAGGAATCGCAGAGTGTGTATGACAAATTGAGTGAATGTGACGGAAGCAAGAAGTGTCTGTGAGGATAGGAAAATCTGGTGATCTCTTCTCTCTGCCTACCCCGCAAGGGATGCAGCGTGACGGGATACGGGGAATACACATAATAGAGAAAAATAACTTACCTAATGAAGGAAGGAAATCCCTCTCAGTGGTTTTGCAAGCTTCCAAATTGTTCGGACACAAGTTCCATAATTTTGTGAGTTCAGAACTGCAAGAGAAATTGAAAACATAAAATCAAGGAAATTGAGTAACGTATAAATAAACAAGAACATGGTTGACACAGCTGGTTAGCGTATCGTTTTCCCAAACTTAAAGCGCTGACTATGTATTACTGCATTTCACAACACAAGCTTTTAGCTTACTGTGAAGTGTGCATGAAGTTACAAAATATTGCAAAACATCTGATTTGATCTTGAAAATGCATCCAAATACAGCCCCATAATAAATGGCTGGCCACAAACGTCCCGAAGTTCAGTTCCGGAATCGACCGTTTTGCAAAAAGGTTCCGACCAAAACCTCTTTCTGAATTTAAAATCGGGGTGACGCTGAAGTCAGAGAGAGGTTTTGATCGGAACTTTTTTGCAAAACGGTCGATTCCGGAACTGAACTTCGGGACGTGTGTGGCCAGCTATAGACAATGTTTAGGTAGGCACCTCAATGATTAAATATACAGTGTACTGGGGCTGCTTCACGCTCGGCGACCCTCGACGAGTTTTGTGTGAATGAGTAAAAGGACGTACGGACAAGGTGATTGTCTTGAACTGTATACGTAACCGACGGTTAACGCCTTTTTACTCATTCGCGCGGGACTCGTGGAAGGTCGGACAGCATGTGGATGAGGCATATCAAGATAGGGATGGTCTCGCATTAATTGAGAACTACAATTTTGTTTGCTGGCAACATTTCTATGAAATTCTACAAGTGTTGCCACTATGGTTGCCAAAAAGCTATAAGTGGCTCTCTCATAGAATACCAGACAGACTGTAACTTACTTCCCGAGGTAGAACTTTCCCTGAGCTTCATACTCTCTGATGACATCACCCAGCAGTCTCCTCCGTCTCGCCTTCAACATCTTCCTGCTCTCTTCTGACACCACCCCCTCCCCCTGAGCACTCCCACCACTTGACTTTAATTTCTGGAATTCTAGAAACACAAAATACTTTTCTTAGTAAATTAAATAAATACGGAAATATAAAATCATCAAACACCACAGGACAAAATACAGAAATTAATGTCAATAAAACAAAAATTGTTTTATTTTCGCTTCAACTTATTCAAATTTCGTATGAGAATGTTAGCGCTCAATAAGAATAATGTAAGCGACAAGTCATCCAAAGAAGTTGCCAGAAGTTAAAATGCACACAATGATCCATGGAGAGACAGTTGCTGGTTGTGAGCCTCAGCGATAGAATTAGAAATGAGGAAATCAGACGAAGGACACAAGTTGTCGACGTCATGGATCGTACATTAAGAATCAAATGGCAATGGGCAGGGCACATAGCAAGACAAGACGAGAATAGATGGACTCCCAGACTCGTAAAGTGGAAGCCATGAGATACCATCGGTAGCGGGTAGACAGTGGGTCAGAAAGGCGAGGGATCGAAAAGACTGGAAATGAATGGAAGAGGCCAATATCAACAACCTATATGCACAAGCATTTGTTCAGCGTGATGAGCACAAGCTCATCACACATCGAAGCATTGTTACAAAACAATACTTCGATCTCTCCCAGCTAACTCCATCATTATGTACTGATAGTATCCACCTACCGGGACATCCCTCATTCTTCCAGTTGTTCCAGTGCTCCTCCCTCTGTAGGGCGTGCTTCACACACGAGGCAAAGGTCTTACCATCAGGAGGAGTCTCGGATATGAGGCCATACACCGTGTCTGTGGTCTCACGCACCCACTCACTCTGGTCTGACTTCAGCTCAAAGGATTCCCTGGAAATACAAGTAAACACAGTGGCAATCACTTTTTTATTGTACTGTAAAAATCTTCTTGGTTAGTGACAATGTTTTCCTTCTAAGGCCCAGTTGTTCGACGAATAGTATTGAATAGCATGTATGACAAATTGTGTAAGTGTGACGAAAGCAAGTGTGTGAGTAAGGATGGGGAAATTTGGCATTCTGTTCTATCTGCGTACCCTATATGGGACGCAGCGTGAGTGGATAGAAGAGAATAATTGAATGAGGACGAAAAAAAAAATGACTTACGACTTAAATTTAACTGTAGAATTCAAATACTGGAACAATATTAGAAATTGTACTAAGACACATCTTCTGAAGTTAGCATCAGATAATTCCAGTTCCAGAAGCTTCTGATTGGTGAGGAACTTGGCAAAGTAGTTGGTAGACTTGTCTTCTGTGGAAGTGGAATGTTCCTTATCATCCTGATCCACACTCATAGCCTGGACATGGGAGGAGGATCTCTTAGAGGCTTTATTGTTCTTCAGTTGGACGGCTTCCAATTTATAGGAACCAAAGGCTGACAGGACACTCGAAGAATACTGAAAAAGAAAATAAATAATTTTAGTAGACCTAATACAAAAGGCAGATATTTTGCAAACTCTTCATTCTGTACAAAAGTATAACAGACACAATTCTCATATTAATAGGAAAAACCAAATTGCATGAATGTGATAGAAGCCCGGAGTGTGTGTAAGGATAGGAAAAACTAGCGATCTGCTGTCTTTGCTTACCCCGCAAGGGACGTGGCTTGAGGGGATAGAATAGCTAGGTAGATAACATATAGAGAGAGCATTATAATCGTATGTCCAGTGATCAAATTATTATTTTTCATTTTTTAGAAATAAAATTTAATCTGGGTTCATCGAAATAAACCCGAACACATCTTTGTACACTTCACAGTAAGCTTGAAAAGCTTGTGTTGTGAAGTGGAATATGTCAGCATCAGGGATCAAACTCGTGCCCACCAGATTTACCAACCAGTCTACTGATTTATTTATAAATAAATACATAAATAAACAAATAACTCACCAACACAAAGGTCTTCCAATGCACTTTATTGTAACACATATTTGGATTCCTGAAGTAATCTTGCAGAGACCAAAACTTGCAATACAAATTATAATCTATATTCAACTTATTCTTATTTCCTTCCTCCATGGGGTCGTCTCCGGTGAGAGCATCCTTCAGATTCACTCCATCATCAGCCCCGAGCTCCGTCACATTCTCGAGATTAAACTCAGACACAATGTTCAAGCCGGAACGTTCCGAGAACGGGAAAAACTTTGCCAGAAAAAGTAATATTCTCCCACAGAAGATTGTGTTCTGTGATCTGGAGAGGCGGCGCAATAGATCGTTGCACATTCTGAGTAAATTATTCTTACACGCTACGAAGAATAGGTCTTCCTTCCAAACGCTGACACCATTCTCTACATACGTAAACATATTTTCGCACTTGTCCAATGTGAGTGCGTCAAATACGTCTCCTAGGAGTACGACAGGCATGGTTGGGGTAACAATTTGTTTCCTGCAACACTCTACACAGAATGTGATGTACCTGAAATCAATCAACAGAGACTTAGCACCAAATACAGCAAAGATGAAAAGATTGACAAAAATTTGTCCAAATATTGCTCACCTTTCTAAGCAATCCTGGTCCTTATCCAACAACTGCATCAAAACATCCCTAAACACTTGGTCCATGGCTGTCTTCTTATCATTGTCAAGCACTGAAGACTCGTTAAATGTCTTCAGTAAATTAGCAGTGTCTTTCACTTCAAAAGATTTGTGTAATATAACCTAAAACATTGTAAGTTTTACGTGTGAGAAAATCGCTATAGAAACATAGAAGCAGCAGAAATTTGTTGGTAAAATATATTACCTTGAAATCTCTCCGCAATTCCTCGAATCCAAACTGCTGAGTTGCAGTCATTTTGAGATGAATTTATTTTAAAATAGCATCCAATCTCAAAAATCCAGCACTAAACAGAAAACATATCAGTTTGACAGTTATAGTTTTTTTGACAAGCCGAAATCTATGGCCGAAATCATAGACAGCCATGGATAAAATCGATTAAAAAAATGGAAAATATTCGCGCCATAAAGAGAGCATGCGCGTGTTATAATGAAGTTTTATTTTGAATCTACAATCCATTTTTAGAGGGTTTTTGTAAGTTAAAAAAAGCTTCGTTATTACCTTTCCTTAAAAATATCAAAATACCTATTGCGTAGCTTTCTTATAAAAACTTTCACTTTATTTCTATTCTCATGAACCATAGACAATTGCATTAATTTTTGTACTCTGCGCCTGCGCACAACTTTCCCTATAAGTATATGTGTTCTGTGCCTATAAGTGTCACACGAACACAGATGTGTCGTGTGGCGTCCATCAAAACAAAGAGATTGTAATTCGATTTGTTTGACTTATATTTATATTACTAGTGTAATGGTAAAGAGTAAAACTTTATAATACAATATTCACTTCGTTTCCACCGCATCCCCGCACAAACACTAACATCGAGAAACAGGAACGCTACAATGGATAGAAATATGAACAGGCGAGTCATCAAATCTTGTGTTTATTTCCGAATATCTCAGGGTTGTTGCTTCAAACGCCCTTTATTATTTTGCGTGACGTACCTAGTTTGTAAATATGCAAATATAATGCTATTATTTGTCATAATTAACGAATGCTAGCTCTAAACATGTACGCGTTCGTTGGTTGACCCTCCATTTGTGTAGTTTGTTTTATCTAATCAGTGTGATTGTTGTTTTCTGGGAAATAAACTATTACAGTGATTAGTTCACTAACCTCACTTATCATTCAATGATTGTTTACATTAAGGGTAACGGTCAATGTAGTTCACAACACAGGGGATTACATTCTTCATGTAATCAATATTGCATACAGTTTTAGGGATGGGCAAGAGATGCAGTCAATCACAATTTAAATTTTATGTCAACGGAGTTACTTGTTATTACTTCAGTAATGTTATTTGTTATTTGACCAAAACTGATGAAGTTTACTACTACTACAACTGTTGTGAAATATTTTGAGTTGTCGAGATGAGATCGCTGAGAAGAATGTGTGGAAAAAAGTTGAGAAATGAAGTGATCAGAATGTTAAGTGAATGTAAAACAGATATTGTGACTAGAATAAAAGTGAACAAGTTGGGATGGTTATGACATGTGGAGAGGATGAATGATGAAAGGATAACTCGGTAAAAAATGTACCTGGTGATTTTTTAATATCAAAGTCAAGTCACGTTTTAACCGAGTTTGAGTCATTCGACTTGAGTCGACAAAACAATTTAATAATAATGTGTTTTTTGGTTTGCAGGCCACACTGGTTCAGCCGGCAGGGAGGTGGCGGTGGAGGACTGAAGGGCAGCAGGCCCCCCCGCCTGACGCCCCCCGAGCCCCCGCACCCGCACCACTCGGGCCACCCACACTCGCACAGCCCCCACTCCCCCTCGGCGCCCATGCCCCCGCCCCCTACCACCCCACCCGTACACACCACCCCACACGATGATCTAATCAATTATATCTATGAATCTTGGGACAAGGTAATTCTACATTCATTCTTTACCTATCAGTTAATTTTGTTGGTAACCACATTGTCGAAGAATGTCAGTTCACTAGGTTCAACGGCACAATGGAAGACATTCACAACTTGTCTCCTGAGGCACTTCCTAAACTCTCGCGTACTTAACCTCTGACTCTAGTATAAAATGATATACACATACACCTACGAGTCTCTTGACATATTTAATCAGTCACCAAATATTTACAAGATAATTATCGGAGTATTTTTTTCTTTATTCAACTCGCAAAACTCTCTTGCCTTTAAAATGATTTCTCTAGTGCAGCTCTGTAATATTTTCGGTATTGCAAGTTACTTGTAAAAGATAGAATGTGAGAATATTGAGAACCTTTGACAGTTCTTATGACAAGATTCGACAATCAGGGCTACCAACTATACAATCTTGAACTCCACTCGCAGCTAACGTCCGCCAGCTGCCAAGATAAAATGTCCTGCTTTTCATTTTCTTCGAGTGCCCCAGAGACTTGTTTTGTTGCTGACCTAAAAGTGATATTAATAATGTATTACTATTGTTACAGATATCACGAGAGGCTCAAGTCTACGAGCCCCCTCGCAACTTGCCCCAACAACGCCCCCCTTTGCCGCCGTTAGACTTGGACTCCTGGTACGGACGCAGACATCTGCACACACACTCACATCCACACACTATCAAACATAATTCATAGTCAATACAACACACATACGTACACAGTACACATCTTACACACACATACATACACACTACCGTCACTTAATGTCACACGACTCGATTAACTTTTGTATTGAATAGTTTTCTATTCAACGTAAGGCTGAGATTATACTAACCGTCAATCAATTACTCAATGTCAATATGAAGATATGTAGTAGTAAAAGCATTCTGTATTTTATTTTTGAAACAACGTCAACCATATGTTCTTCTCAAAATTATGTAATCAATAATTACACTAGGTTTATAATGTATTGTATCTAGTGGATGATGGTATACGTGGTGTAGTTACGAAATTGTCACTGGTCGATTTTGTAAACTTCATTCCAATTTTCCGTTCGTCTCTGCCTATTTATCTCTCTTGCTTTTTTTCGCAGAAAACTAAAGTAAATTTTATAACACAGAAGGTGATAACCCAACAAACAAAATCAACTGTTTTTTCGCTCTTTTTCCGATTCCCGTTCCCAATGTTTTTTTTTTTCTCATGTCTCATCTTTGTAAAGATTGTATACTCTTTACTACGTACTATGATCTTTCAAATTCCACATGAAAACTCGGAACAGTTCTGTAGAGACAGCATATAGCCAGTAATGATACATCATTCTTGTATCCAGTTCATTCTTAAGTGTGGTTAACCTTAGTGACTTACAACCAGCTCTCAAAGATCTGTAAAATTCTCCCAAATGTGTGTTTTGTAACTGCACCACTCGTACCTAAATATCGTTGTTGTGGAATTGAACAGACTTAAGCCACATCTTTTAGGAAATAGTATGCAGTTTTGTTAAAAAAAACCCCACAGAGAATACAATGGTAAAAAGATCTGAGTGTTTGTATAACTCCAATAAATTGTAAAGAGGGGTTTTTCTATACATTTTACTATCCTTTTTCTCGTGTGTCTTGCGTCTGTTCGTCTCCACGGCAGCGATATATTGAACCGTCTGTTTCCTACCTTCAGTATTTATTATTATTATTGTAATATGTACGTTTATTATTTTTTTTATTTCGACTAGTCTTGTGTTATTTTATCTCGTGTAATTTAATTTATATTTTCGTATTTACATTTTGTCTCGTACCAGCCGCCCGTAATGCCGACCCTAAGATCTGACTGCATCGGAAATTCTTTACAATAAACCACACAGTAAAAATACAGTTTGGTGTAACCACCAAAAAGACAATCATTTCTTTATGCTTGCAAGGCATAGTGCATAGAGAATTGAATACAGTATTTTCCTTTTGGTGGTTATATCAAATTGCTTTTTAATTAGCACCACTACAGTATTCTCTGTATCTTCATTCTCGTATAAGTAATCTTGTCTTTTCAAAATTAACATGAATTTAAAATTTGTACATTTCATTGTGAGATTCGAACCACATTCATCAGTACAGACCCCTTCAAATCATTAGCAAATAAAAAACTTATTTTCTAAACGAATTTGGAGGGGTGAATTTTAATCTTGTTCCATGGTAAACAATCTCGGACTGTTTGCATCCATGCTGTTCCGGCATGTTCCGCAATATCATTCCACCAATGGAACTGGAGTCATCCGTGGTTTCTCACGATTATCCTAGGATACCGTTCATCTATCGACGACATGGTCTGCCCAACGTCGGTTTATTGTTGCAAATCTTTTAGCAGTGCCCAACACTCCTGTTCTATTATTAAAAAGAAAACACAGGCTTTGAATTTATTAAATAGGCAACTAGTTTACGGACTTCCGTGTCCTTCATCAGGCCAATACAGAGTTGGATGGACGAAAAAAAGACGTGTTATTTAATATGTTCAAACCGGTGGAAGATACCGGGTACTATGTTTTCATTTTAATAATATTGCAGTGAACTTACACCAAGAACCTTCATTCAAAACTCTCGACATTCTTACTCCTCTTCTGGTTCTAATTATCCATTTTTAAAAAGGTATAACTTTGTAACCATTCATGTTAAATAAGTAATTCTTTGACCGTATTGTAACTGATGTGTCGACTGTGCAGCTCGCCTGCGGCAAACCTGGCTGGCGCAATTCCTGTACCATCTTCCAATACATCAAACAAAATTTGCATTCATTAGTTACCGCACAGTGAAAGAATCACTCATTTAACATGAATGGTTTTAAAATTATACCTTCTTCAAAAAGGGGTCAATCTTTTTCGATGACACTGCATTAATCCTTATTCTGTTCTAAGATTATCCAACATGGCTCGCTCCATGGTTCTGTGATCTCTTCCATCAGATATTGTTTATTGTGTGATTTATTGTAATATATTCTGATGCAATGAAGTTGAAGAACGCATTACATTTGAGTGTTGTAAATACTACGTCTCCTAACCTAACGTAACATACAATGTTGATTCTACATTATAATTTTATATTACTTACTCTGTACAATGAAGCACATTCCCAAATACATACATTTGTTTGTTTGTTTTATTTTATTTCTACAATTTGGTTATAAAAATAATAAAATAGTAGTTTGTTAAATGTAAAAAGAAAAAACATTTTCATTCCAATATATAAACTCATGAACAATAAAAAGTTTTCATACACTGTCTTGTTTGCTTTTGTATTATAACCCAGTCATCTTTTCTATTACAATGTTTTTAATCCGGAAAGATTACATAGGTGTTTGATACATAGATGGATACTGATACTATCTTCAGGGGTGATGGTTGAGATCATTTGGGATCTTTTGATACAAACTTAACTTGGTCCTAAGTGTCACGGCCTTCCAGATTCTCACTTTTTCTCGATAAAGAAATTGTGGTGCACTAATTAGTAGTGACTTTCTTTTACAATATTATATTCAAACAAAACATACTACATACTTACTGATCTGTGATTCAAACCAACTTTTTCAGAATGATATGAACCAATTTCAAACACTTCTCGTATTAATGATAACAAAATTTTCCCATAGATGGCAGTGTATTGCACAATTTACTCTAATATAAAACTTTTCACACTGTAACTGACTGTACCCTTGTCTCTCGGCTTTTTATCCATCTCTTTGGTGGTCGCAGAGACAAATTTCTCCGGCAAACTGTTCCAGCACCGCCACCTTGACATTTCTCTCTTTCTCTAGCCATGATGTAGGATTAATATATAAAACGTTAAAGGCGAGGTTGCCATCACCGTCGCTAAGGAAATGTATGGGATAACAGTCCCTTAACAACGAGTATGACGGACCACGTATTATATTCTGTTATGAGATTTGACAGGAGTGGTGGTCCTATTTGATCATTATGCTATGTTGCCAACTGTCACAGCACGGCTAGAATACCTACTCTAGTAGGCAGTGGATATCCACTACATTAAGGTGACCAACCGTCCTCCTTTTGGAAGGACACAGTCCTCCTTTTCTAGGTTCTGTCCTCCCTCCAAAAGTGTCCTCCTTTTTTACTTTTTAACATTTTAAAACTAATCTGTTAATCTCAAAACCACACGTTTTTTCATCATACCATGAATTAACTAGTACTATAAAAATACATTAAAATGCAATTGTTTCCTAATAAAATTTGCCTGTGGCGCTAATTACCTTTACCTTTTGTGTATATGTAATTTGGTATGTCTTACGACAAATATTTCACCTACGGCGCTATTTTTTAATACATCCTTTATGGAGAACATTTTCAAGAAAACAAATCAAACAACATTGCGACCTTCGTCACTGTCCAAAAAAAAAATTCGCCTGCGGCGCTATTGACGCATTTTTTTGTCCTCCTTTTTGTTTTTAAAAATATGGTCACCTTAACTACATGGGATTCAACTAAAGGATGTCTTATTCAGACTTCAGAGTCAAGTGATGTGAATTGTAATTCTCTGTCAAAAAGTTATCAAAATCAACACAGTGATAATGACCTATGTTGTTTTATTCAGGTTCTGAGTAGAAATGACAAAACTTGAATATATTTGTTACACAATTTATATTTTGACAAAATGTATAAAACATTGACTAGGTATAACATTAAATAATAATATTTACATCACTATTTCCTTATAAAAATATGTTTATTGTAATACATATTGTATTCCCTTATAT
Source organism: Ceraclea dissimilis (assembly GCA_963576895.1). Classification (NCBI taxonomy): domain Eukaryota; kingdom Metazoa; phylum Arthropoda; class Insecta; order Trichoptera; family Leptoceridae; genus Ceraclea; species Ceraclea dissimilis. Next base: position 243,761 of record OY756367.1, on the reverse strand, counting down.
AAAACTAAACACTGATCTAACATAAGTACATAACAACATGATATTGGTAGGTATATTTACTTTACTATAATAGTTTTGGAGTATTTTCATTGGATAGACATTTATTTCCATGGACCAATATACAAACTAGAGGTGACGTACAGATAGACAGGCTACTAAAAAAATATTTCTGCCTATATCACATTTTGATAACAAAATTTATTTATTTCTTTATAGGTCTTGGAAATGACATTTTTTCTTTCTTTTTGTTTATTTACACTTCGACTGAACAAAATACAGCAGTATGTTAACATAACAAGTAATCATTTTGATAACAAAATTTATTTATTTATACCATATTGGTAACAAAATTTACTTATTTCTTTATGACATTTTGATAACAAAACTTACGTATTTCTTCATGCCATTTTGATTACAAAATTTACGTATTTCTTTATGCCATTTTGATATCAAAATTTATTTATTTCTTTATGCTATTTTGATAATAAAATTTATTTATTTCTTTATGCCATTTTGATAACAAAATTTATTTATTTCTTTTTGACGTTTGACACTATAACACAATTTTAAAATTAATGTAATTTTCCCTGCTGTTTGTTTACCATTTGAAATTAAATATATTTTTCACATGAAAATTTTATACAACTCTATTAGGTTATGTTTGTTCCTACAATATATTTTTTACCACACAAAAGATAAATTATCTTTAATTTCCCTTTTAATTTATCTGTAAAACAATCATTATAAAAATACTGCAATTTGAACATTCATTACAATGTTTATATTGTCAATTTTGTCATATAATTTGGTCAGTTTTAGTTTATTTCTTACAGAATTTAGGCGTAGTTTTCGGTATTGGTTACTTTAAAATGTTGATTCCCCTCTAAATTATTACAGAGATCATAAGCCTATAACTAACAATAAGTTAACTATAATCTAAGACCACACATAGAATCACAATGACATATTTTCTAGAAATATTTAGTAAGTACATATAATGTTTTCTAAGGATATTCACGATACTTGGTCAATTAAGAATTCTACATTTGGTATAATATTTTTTTTCTGCATGTTTTTCTTAATTTTTATTCATTTTAGGGAATGTGTAAATTTAAATTGGGTTTTAACTGGTTGGGAGGTGGTCGGTAGCCTGGTTGGTAACGCGCTCGACTGTTAATCCAGTGGGCGCGGGTTCAATCCCCGACATACTCCACTTCACAACACAAGCTTTTAAAGCTTTCTGTGAAGTGCAAAAAGATGTATTTGGGTTTATTTCGATAAACCCAGATTCATTAAAAAAAAAACATCATTGTTTTCTTCCTGATTTTTACACAAAGCTACAGTAATATACTATGAAATGGTAATAATATGAATTGACTAGGTATAGTACACTACCTCCAAATGCCAAAACACTGTAGTAACTCAATTTATTAAGTATCGAAAATTGACAGTAGATTATCACTAAATTACCTAACGGCAAAGATTAAGATTTTTCTATATATTTTTTAAACTAATGGTCTGATATTTTAAACATCTAATTTACTTTCTGTCTATATAAATTATATTCAGAACAATATTACTTAGAAATTGTTTGTACATTGCGAATTTGATATGACCAATTTGTTTGCAATTAAAACAAATTCTTTTTCAATTAGGCTCTACCAATAATTAAATATTTATTGCCATATTTCATATACATTACGTTTCTTATTAATTTAATTAATAAATATTTATTACAATTAAACTTAAATCTAAACTTACATAATATCACATGGAAGATATTGATTATTAAATTATAATTCTTACAAAATTATTTATCTAAATAAATTAATTACATAAATAATGATATTATATTTTAATATTACAAAATATTGTACATTCAGTTTCTTCAAATGCTTTTAAAATCTGGACATCTTTTTTTTACTTGCAATATTTTTATTTGTGGAAATTATCTTGAGATGTTTTAGCCATTTTGAAAAAAATAATTTGACTTCACTGGCAACATTTACCTTTACATTTAAATTGTTTCCAAAGCCAATGTTCATACCTAATATCAATCCAATTTTCTGTCAAAAATACATATTTCATAAAACATTTCCTCTTAAAAACTTGTGTAAGAAGATTTTTTCCAATCAACTAAGACAGTCTATTTCTCAATATGCCAACCCTGTGACTGAACGATCAGCATAAATTTTCCATGGCACAACTGGTTATCAAACCCTGAACCTCATCATGGAAGTACCCAAATATCCCTTTTTTTTCATTTTATTTAAATTATTTTATAAACCTCAGCAATCAGTCGTTCCTTTAAAATTATCATTTATAAACACACAACAGAACTGTAATCGTACAACATTATTTGTTCCAAAATAATTAGGCGGCAATTTCACATTGCCCCAACGTTTGAATACTACCGCCATCTGTTGAAATATATTTTGAAGTGCAAGATTGGTTTAGTAAATTCACAGTTCTGTTGTGTGTTATAAATTTCTTAGACCTAATATTGCAGTATTATTAGTTTAGTTATATAATATCACACAAAATCATGTAATGGAGTTTAACGATATAATACTGCACAATATTTCCAACAAGTTATCACTGAGTCCTTCGAAAAGTGACAGAAACCTTTTGCAGTGCAACATCTTACTATTGGAACATTAGGTACAGTCTTTATATTTCATTCTCCACCGGCTCTGGATTATCCTCACACGACATCACCCACTCCCACACCCTCTGCGTCACGTACTTCTGATCTATCGTGCTGTCCAGTCCATAGGAATTTATTAATTTGTTTAATTTATTTTTGTTGTTTTCTTGCGAATGTCTACTGCTGTCTGGATTTCTCAAATACAATTTCAAAGAATCTTTCCTTTCTTGTACAACTGTGCTCGTACTGACAATTTGTGAGCAGGAACTTGATGTGTGGATTTTGCTTTCTATCCAAGTGTCTTTAGCGTATTTCAACACCTCAGTGCACGGCGCTCTTTTCTCTGGTTTATGTTCGAACAATCTTCTGAACATTCTCAACGCTCTCGGCGTGAATCTTTTAAATGGAAGCGGTATTTTAGTTGTCCTTCTTCTCTGGTAACGACAGAACGCCGCGTAATGAGGATCCTGTATGCTGTCAGCCATCTGCCAAGGAGGACATCCCGTCAAACAGACAAATATGATAATCCCGAGTTGCCAACTGTCACTGGAAGACTTGCACATGTATCTTTCATTTTTTATTGTTTCGTAGATTTCTGGCGGAAGGAACGGCAGCCAATTGCATTTCAATTTTGAAACCATGTCTCCTTCTCTCCTCGTCGAACCGAAATCGCAAAGTTTCACTTTTGAAAAGTCTGCGGCAAACACTAAAACATTCTCCAATTTCAGATCCCTGTGAACTAACTCTTTTGAATGCATGAAGTCCAATGCTGAAGCCAGTTGTGTCGCAATCATCGTGCAAGATGCTGTGGGGAGACCACCAAGTCTAACATGTCCTGCCAGGTCTCCAAAGGGGGCTGGCTCTTGAGCGAAGAACATGCAACCATCATGACGGAAAGTAACATTGTAACTGTCCAGTATATTTGGATGTGGACTCAGATGATACGAATAGTGAAACTCTCTGCTAAATTCTCTAAGTGGAGTGAGGTCCTCGTAGATTGCTTTGAGAACTACAGTTGTATCTGTGGTTTTGTGTTGAGCCAATAATATACGAGCGTAGCAGCCTTCAGCCAATACTTTCTTGACGTCATATTCTTCAGGTAGACTAACATCTTGAAGGTCAGGTTCTTGCACGCGATGGAGCTGACTGCACGCGCTGGCTTTCCGCTCTGGTCGACGCTCCTTCTCGTCTCCAACACCCTCGGGCTCCATTTCTTTTAGAATTGGTTCTCCTGCCTCTCCGCTGGAGACAAACCCATTCAACAACAGGATTCTCATGGGAGTATAGCCTGAAACAAGCAGAAATATCATAATTAGAATAAATAGTTGATAATTTCACAACCTATTCAACATACTTAAAGACTAAATACATAAAAAAAATAAGAATATTATTGTAGACGGTAATAATTTTCGTTTATTCTTTCATTTGGTAAATTTATTTCTTCGCCACCCACTTTACAAACAAGATTAACATCAACCGTATTTTCTTATTTGAAATTTGTTATGATTTAAGTAGGTTCATACACCGCCATTTTGTCATAAACACAGCAGGTGTTGGCACACGAAATGGACGCCGATTGGTGGCAAACTGTCTGTTGGTTTACCAAACTAATAACTTTGCAACTAATTTTTTTACGACTTATTTTTGTAGGGGAAATCGCAATTGGATTATAAGTTTAATAAACTCGACTACTATTTTTATTAAGTTGAAATTAAATATCCGTGGGTTTTTCCACTGCGTTTATTTTCGAAATGTGTCGAACTTTTGACGTCAACGCTGACGTCATTTTCAGGATATCCTGAAAAGCTGTTCGCATTGAATAGTGTGTAGTTTGAAGGTTGTAAAATGAGCCATTTTCAATATGAATTTGAATGCTATATCCATCAGTCTTTATAGGTACTTTATCTGAATTGTGTACACGTTAATTGGGGCATCGTTTTAACTGCACTTAGTTCCAATATTAAAACTGTTTTCTGTGTATACTCAATGTCTATATGTGTGCTTGTTTGCAAATAAATAAATACTACTGAATTTTATGAAAATGAAAAGTACACGACAAAAATTCAGACAGAAAGCGATAAATACATCTTCATATAGGCACTCAGTAATATGAAAATATTTAATTGTAATATTTAATACCATGGGCGTCGCCAGCTTCGAGAGCCGCAGATGATTTTTTTTTTGTGAAAAAAAAAAGTGCGGAAGGTCGTTATGTAGGTAGCTCGATGTAATTTTTTCATAAAAAATGCACTGGAAAATAGCGCCGCAGGCAATTTTTTTGTGAAACTATTGCATTTTAATTTGATTTCCATACTGATTTTTTTTAATGATTCTGGGTTTATCGAAATAAACCCTAATACGCCCTTGTACACTTCACAGTAAACTTGAAAAGCTTGTGTCGTAAAGTGGAGTAACAGTCGAGCGCGTTACCAACCAGGCTACCGACCACCCAATTTTTGATATGATGGGAAAACGTGTGGTAATAATGCGATTTTTTGTGAAGTTTTATACCTAAGTTCCTGTCCCCCCCCCCCCCCTCTGACGACGCCCATGTTTAATACTATGAAAACATATCGTAAGGTTAGCTTTATAACCTTCCAAAGATCTCTAAAGGTTAAGGATGACATATGAATACATCATACATCGCGATGTTTGCACTAGGTATAACAAATGTGTTGTATTTATTTGATTGTAGTACTGAGAAAGATTCGCTTTAAATAATAACATTGTTATGGTCCGCGTTTATTGGTTTGATTTTGCATGTGCCAAGTCAACATCGCAATCTATTCTTGGGGCCATCTTTCATAACGTATAAACAAAACTGGACAGAACGGCGTTAATCCGTTAATCAATAAAAAATATTAACGGACTTGTTAACTTCCGTTAAAGTTCGCGACCCAACTATGACGTCACGGTCATTTCCCGGTGCATTCATGTTAAAAAACGCATGAACAATCGCATGATAAAATGGTAAAAATAGCATTTTTTTCCATATTTCGGGGGTTAATGTCACTTCAATCAAAAAACTTCTACGGTCATTCCCTAGATGCATATTATCAGTATACAAAATTTTTTTTCAGCGACTTTCGGGAAACGAGTTTTTCGGAAAAAAGATAAGATGTGTTTTTCATTTTTTTTTTTTGGAATGTATACAAAATATAAAAAATCTTTTACGGTTACTCCCTAGATAAAGGTTCAATGTTTCCCAGAGCATATTTAGTAACGGTTGCCGATATCTATAAAGGTCTACCGATTTTAGAAATTTTTGAAATGTCAGTATACATTACGTATTCTTAAAGCATGAGAATATATATATCTTGTATATTTGGATTATTTCAATGTCAAGAATTTTTATACCAAACACACCATCCAACGAATGGATCTCGTTTTCAATAATTTACAATCGGCGGTAGAAAGATAAACTATTAAGATGTAAACCAATGCGCTATTAATAAAGAAATAATAAACACTACAATATTGATAAATTAAAAATGTTAACAAGCGTAGGATGCAACTCGTATTTATTTATAACTTTTAAGAGTAGGCATATTGATATTTCAAAAATTTCTAAAAACAAGAGACCTTAGATCTCGACAACCTTACTAAATACGCTTTGGAAAAAAATAGAGTAGATACATTGAACCTTTATCTGGGGAATAACTGTAAAAGTTTTTAATATCTTGTATAGATTTCCCCAAAAAAGTTGTGAAAAACACCTCTAATCTTTTTTCCGATAGATAGCAACTTGTTTCCCGTAAGTTGCTGAGATTTTTTTGTATTGATATGAAAATCTAGGGAATGGCCGTAAAAGTTTTTTGATTGAAGCGAAATTAACCCCAAAAAATGGAAAAACGCTATTTTTACCATTTTATCATGCGGTAGTTCGTGCGATTTTGAACCTTAATTCCGCGGGAAATGACCATGACATCATAGTTGGGTCGCGAGTCTTAAACCTAATCTCTCTACTGCTAAATCTCTTGTAGATACAATTGAGACTAAACAAATAGTACAAATGTGCGAGTGTAGAAATATTTTTCACTAAATAAACGTATTTTTACGTAAAACATTTGGTCAGTTGATTGATATATGATGATCTACGAGAGATCGTAAAATCGCTAATAGATAGGACTCAGTGGCGTAGCGTGGCTTTCTGCCGCTCGGGGCGGAAGCCACGTTCGTCGCCCCCTTATTTAGGTACTTATTTAGATCCAAAATTTACAGGAATTCTAACGAACTTCGAAGCTGCGGAGTGGGACAACTAAAATTTTGATATTAATATGGTATAAAAAGTGAGAAAATAGCGCGCGGGCGAATTTTTTCGAGTTTTTAATTAAACAAGCGTGATTCAATGTTTTTTTTTAATGTTGCCCAAAAAATGCCGCCCCCTAAAAATTGCCCCCCTCACTACGCCACTGGATAGACCCCACACAATTACAATCTTAATTTAGATAATTAGATAGTAATTTTCGCTAAACAATAATTGATTATAAATTTAGATTAATCGCTCGGCAACCATTGGATGCATTGACGTAACATCGTCTGAGATTAACAAGATCTAATTATCAATTTGCAAATTTCAATATCAAATTAGCAAATTATAACTTTTTGATTTAAATTAATCAAGTTAGCAAGTAATTACAAAAATACCCTAATCTTGGGTGGTCTCGTAAATAAGGAAACTAATAAGGTTCCATCTGTGTGTGAAAAAATGATTTTAATGTTTGGACGATTTTAAGGTTTAATGTCGGCTGGCTAAATGTGATCACTTTAACACTTACGTATCATTCAACAATTCAAATCCATTCATAAATAAAAAATAAATAAATAAAATCTTTATTGAAAAAAATACATCTTTCAAATGGCGGGTTTATTGCCGTAGGCAATGTCTGCAAACTAGCCACTTGTGACATACATTTGATATACATACAAGTGTATGAAAAAGAAGAAAAATATAAATGAATATAAAAATAATAATAATATATAGAATACTTATACATACATAAAAATACATACATAAATAAATAGGTGGATGGGATGAATCTACTGCGGCCGAGATTCGAACCCAGAACCTCTTACACCAGTATTCTATCGCTGCGCTATACAGATTAGCAAGTGTTGTAAATTGTATTTTACCGTGTCTAAGTTGTTATAATAAATTAGATACATAAGTTGGTAGGTACACGTCGTAACAATATAACGTTGATTTATTTTCATTCGTAACGTGTGTCACGTCAACAAATACATAAATCTGTTGATAATACTAATAAATAACAATACCTAATGCAGGTGTAGGTACATAATTCAGGTAATACAGTAAGCAGTTAGACATCCAATACTACATTATTGGAAATCTGGACAGGATCCAATAAGCTGGCGGAGGAAGCTTTTACGATTACACCGCATCGTGTTCTCATGTTGTACCTATGTAAAGCTAAAGCTTTCAAACGAATTGATCCCAAATTACATTACATATTGTACCTACAATCTACATACTGAATATAGGTAATATGTCGAAGGTAAGTGCTGCTTAAAGCTTACAGGTGATGTACGAATTTCAGACAAAATCTAAAACACTCACTTTGTTCACACGGAAAAGTTAAATAGGTTCCCAATAGTTCTATTGGCTAATTTATTTATATATTTATAGTTTTGAGGGCAACAACGCATTTGGAAAATTACAATACAAAAAGTTTAAAATATTAATACACTAAATGTACATACACAGCCAAACCAATCACACACACAGCAACAATAGACAAAAGAATCACAATTAAAATAGTACGTAAACACGCAATATGGACAAAAAACAGTAAAAAAAAAACAATCGTAAAAATCACTAAAATTTATCATTTCACAGTTTTCTTATCTACATATTTAAAAAAATGAGAGCCTAATAGGATTTCAAGATTGGAGAATCAGCCTCAACTCTTTTTTGGTATTGCTTCGAGTGCCCTGTAAAATTCAGGTATTTCACATGTTTTTCAGCAATGAATTTCGCAAGCAATTCTGAATGTTATACTCGTACAAATACTTGTGCAAAAGAATCGTTGTGTGTTTTTTTATTCACTGGTTACCCCACTATTGATATTTACCATCATGGTATAGCAGAAGTAACTACCTACTTTTCTAATCTAAATTTTCCCGAGAATCTAGTCTTTTTACAGAGTTTCCAATACCTACTATTGCCTCATACTCAATATCTAACATAAAGTTCGCATTCAAGAAAAAATATCCTCCATACAATATACGATAGAGACACACAATACGAGTACATGAGGCTTTTAACGTTAACACTGCAGCTTTATTTGGGTAGATTGTGCTTTTGTAATGTAAGTGTCTGTACTGTTTTATGTCGTGTAAAGTGATTTTCTCAAGCGTAGATTTTGTAAGTGCTTTGCTTAATGTATTTATTCACAGGATAAATTTAATTTTCATACCTATATGTACCTAGTAGGTAAATATTATCTTTAAACTGAAAGCCTAATCATATTTTTAGATACTGTAAACCTACCAGTGCCGCCTACAGTGATTAGCACTACCTACATTGTACAGGGCCGGCGCTACCATACGGGCGCGTCAGACGACCGCTTGGGGCGAGAATATCTAGGGGCGACTTATACATTATAAAAGTTTTCCATTTAAATTATTTGTACCTAGTAAAAATTCTCTTATTTATAACGTTTCCCAATTTTATTATAACTACGTATTTTTTTCCTAAACGAAAAGCCTCTTTTTCATAGGTTTCCTTGAAAAAGATTCGCCTACAATTATTTATATATTTATAAAAAGTACAAAATTACTCGGAACAGCTTAACATCGCCAGTCCAGGTTATAATAACAAAATTAAAACACAGTACTTACATGCTAATACACAATGCAGAAAGAAAGAAGTGATTTTTCAAAGAGGAAGGAGTTAAAATTCCGGTAGCTCAGTTATACCGTGTGGTGAGATACAGAGCAATCAGCTCTAGTTCACCCACGGTAATGCTATTAAACATAGATGAGCTGTTCCACAAAATGAATTGAAATGCCTACGTTTTTATATGTACACTATATTATGACCAATAAATCTATCTATCTATCATGTACCTATACCTTCAAAGTTGTACTTTTTTTAGGCTATGGAAGGTGAGGTGAGGCGCATGTATTTTTCGCCTGGGACAGCGGATAACCTTGCACCGACTCTGAGCTTTTATCAAAATATTAATTAACCTTAATTAATTTTACGTTTAATTATCCTCGAGTAGAAGTACTAAATGAAATTCCACTTAAATAAGTAATTAGAATTTGATTAAATTGATTAGATATTATTTAATACATTTTCTGAGAACCTTGAGTTTGCAAGGTAATGTGATTCTATATAAAGAATATTTACGTAGGTTTAAAAGGAATAATTGATGGATCAAAGTAAGTCCTTGAATTTTATAAATACCTACCTACAAAATAATCTCAAATTCTCAGAATGGTTTATTTCATTTATTTATTTTGTTACTTTTAAGACGAAGTTCTCTACCCACGCAATCCGGGGATTTTTGCAAAATAAAATTCAGTCCTTGAGGCTCGCGACCCAACTATGACGTCACAGTCATTTCCTACGGCATTTAGGTTCAATGCCTACTTTTGAACCATATTACGAAACATTCTTGCTTTATGTCAATTACTGTCTTTGTATATGGTTCGCCATTCTCCGTACAAAAAAGTATCTGTGACAAGTCTTCGAAGGCGAAACCGGTTTCGATATAAATTGTAGGATGAACAAAAAATAATACAAGAGATCTCAAAAACCAAAAACATCTTACACAGTCACCAAATAAGACTTTTAGTCTTATAACATGAGTGTATTAGTCTTCTTGTGACTAAAATCTCTTATAAAAAGGGTAAACCCACCTCCTTCAACTCCTGGACGTTTCAAAATCTTTAGCTTCTATGTCATCCAGTATTTCACGCAATTCTTGTTTCCACGGGAAGGTTTGCTGGAAGAGCTCTCCTCAACAAAGCCCTCCCAAAACTATACTGCTAAAACCCTTTGATGTCTCTTATATTAGACAGCTTAAAACCATTATAAGAATTAAGCTCTTATTTCAGACATCCTATAACCATCTACGTTAGATCTATACCCTAATTCCTCTCACAGTTGGTGGAGAATCTCATCCCTAAAAAATATTTTGTCTTTTTTTATGGCGTCACGCTAGATGTCAAGTTAAAAATAAAATTTCTAGACAAATCTGGATGCCGACCGACGAAGGAAAATTCTATTTACAGAATTCAATTACTACCTATTGCGTTATATTACAGAATGGTTGCGTAAGGCGACATTACATTTAATATTAGGTAGGTACTATTATTACACAACATTGTTTATATTGCAATGTGAATTACGCAGGTATATTATTTGACTGATTATATCACGTGATTATTGCGTCATTTCATTACAAAGTTACTCTCGTTACGCGAATGATTTTCATTACATAATGTGATGTAATATAAATACATTTTAACGTCTTTAGTGTTATGTCATAAATTTCATTAATTATTGCGTTGTATTCAGAAATAATTCAGTTTTGATTCTTTGATTTTGTAAGAATTTTATAAATAGCTCAACAAATAACTCCTTAAGCTTGAAAAGCTCTCTAAGTGTTTTTTTTTGTTAATCTGAGTTTACCGAAATAATCTCAAAAAGGTAACTACTTTTTTGATTAAGAGTATGCATATTCAAAAAACTTTCAAAACGGGATACCTTAGATCTCGACAACCTTACTAAATATGCTTTGGAAAAAATAGGGTAGATGCATTGAACCTTTATCTATGGAATGACCGTAAAATATTCATTATATCTTGTATAAATTTCTCAAAAAAAATGTGAAAAACACATCTGATCTTTTTTCCGAAAGACAGACACTCGTTTCCCGAAAGTCGCATAGCATTTTTTTGTGTTGATAATATGCATTAAAATCTTGGGAATAACCGTAAAAGTTTTTTGCTGGAAGCGAAATTATCTCCAAAAGATGGAAAAAACGCTATTTTTACCAAAAAAAATTTACCGTTTGAAAAATAGTAAAATCACTGAAAAATAAACATTAATTCGTAAAAAAAATATATAAGAAAATATAGTAAATGGTGCAGTCATAAAGTCAGTTTAGTCATAAAAACCAAAGACAAATGGTTCATTAATGTTGTCTTGGCTTAACACTTCCATCAAAACACCTAATTTATAATCCATTCTCAAGTAAGTACGTAGAATCAAAACAAGCTATAAACTCATTTCCACGCAACACATCGCCAACTGGATTTATTTTCTTTTTGGAGGCCAAAAGATTAAGTTTCTATTTCGAGCCGCGCGAGTATGAAGTCTGTATTGATTGGAGCTATTTTGGGAATAAATACGGCTATTTCAGAGTGGCAAGTATAGAGTGAATATACATATCAATACAATACAACAAGTCCTCGCTGTGCGAATGTAAAGCTTGAAAACTTTAAATATAAACATACTTAACTTTACTAAGCTATCAAGTGTTGGAATAATATTTACCTTTAAAGTTTGATATTATCGTGTTGCAATAAAAATATATGCATATTATATCGTTGAATGAAGAGTTGTGAGAAAGCGCAAACTTTCGTAACTGATCTGGACCGATCATCTCTACCAGAAACTCTAGGTCGTACATTTTGAGTAAAATGAACCCGTGAGCTTGTATGCCAAATTAAATGAGAGAGGCTAGTTTGGCGTTCTGTCCTTCATGCCTAAACCATAAGGGATGCAGCTTAGAGGGTTAGATAGAGATAGGCTTTTCATAGATTTGAGTGAAGGAAATGTTACTTTACGTTCGGTCATTCTGAGATCTTTGGTAGAAAAATCGATGTTAGAATTTAGTACCTATATTGAAGGACTCCCAGGGGCTTGAGACCCTCCTGTATCCCCGGGTAGCACAGGCACAGTGTGCTTATAGCGTCCTATTTACCCGCACTTCTTGGCAAAACATTTTTAAGAGGTGAGCTCATGGTTAGCCAGAAGGGAGTCCCCCGACAAACCCCACCCCTAACTTACATTCCTTCATTGTCCATATGTCCAAGGACGGAAACATATCTACAATTTAGTACCTAGCAAAACACACTCTTATAGCTATTAATTTGATACCTAAATGAATAAGAAGGTTAGTTTAAATAATTACATTTTGATAAGGATGGTAAGTTTGATAAGTTGATAAGGAGGGTATAATAATTACATTTTGATGGATGGAGCTGGTTACTCACAAATAAACAAAATCACTTCTATTGATTTATTTACTCAGTAGTGAATTTCAGTAGCCTGTGTGCAGTCTAAACATTTTCCTAGTTATATCTGTGTGAAGGAATAAAGTATTCCCTATGTTCTATTCTGGAATCAATGGGGCACTTATCCACGAGAATAGCTACTGGAAATTAATATTAACTTTAGTCTGTTCTATTTTGATATCTTCTCATACGTTTCAATGTCAGTAAAATACAGTAACTTGTACTAATAATATCACTGTGTACTGAAGACATAACTTATTAATACTTCCTACTACCTATGCTATGTAGGATACCTGTTTGCCGTAGGGTGGGGCGTTTTTCTTTTATTGGGAAATTCGGATGGGCGGGGTGCGGTAAAAATGCCCTATGGAGACACAAATAAAAAAATATATGGAGACATTTTGATATTTCAATGTTTAGTACTGCCCCAACGAGGTCAAAGTTTAAATTTTTCGATATAATGCCCATTTAAAATAAGTAAATTATAAAAATAAAAACTGCAAATTATGTAATCCATTAGTTTAAACAATACTATATATATGCCAACAACTCGATAAGGCGAGTATTGTGAGCGCCGAAAGGTTCACGGTGGGTCGGACCGTACAGTATCCATTTTGTTATGCCATCTCATATGGCTAAATAGGCCAATTCGAGACAGGCACACTTTGTCACACCTGGAGCATGGATGCTCTCCCGCAGGTGGGCCTTGGTGTCCTGTATCCTTTGGATGATAATTGTGGATTAAGTTTCTCCACTTGGCACGATCAGCAGCGTCCTCTTCCCAGGTATGTTGGACATTGCTGTCCTTCAGGATGGTATGAAGGACGTCTTTATATCGCTTGCGTTGGCCACCCTGGTTTCTTCTTCCGTGCACAAGCTCCCCGAATAATATGTTTTTTGGGAGTCTGTTATCGTGCATGCGGATGACATGGCCAGACCAGCGCATAGTGCTTTTTGATACCAATATCCCAACACTGGAGCAATTGGCTCTTCTGAGAACTTCTGCATTCGATACCTTGTGGAACCATCGTATTTTTAGAATTTGTCTAAGCTGACGTTGTTGCAGTTTCTCCAGGGACTTAATGTGTCTTCTGTATGGGACCCAAGTTTCGCAGCCATACATTAATGTTGGTATTATAACCGCTCTATACACAGATGTCTTGGTCTTCGTTGAGAGATTGTTATATTTATTGTTAGAAACAATACTACACAAATGCAAAAATGAAAAAAGTTGTACCAATCATTACACTTAATTAATACCACGTACCTGAACAACTTTAATATTCCACACTTACCGGGACGATATTGTTTTCTTGAGATAATACCGGCATCATTTAATGGAATTTAATTATTTGAGTTATTTAATTATCATTTACAGTTAAAAAATCTTATATTTTCAATAAATTCAACGCCCTTGAGGCGGTACTAAGCGTCAATATTTTTGAGAAATATCTCCCATGTTAAACGCTAACGTGACACTGCTTCTATCGCGCGCCATGCTCAATCGATAACGCAAACTATTTTTTCCCATAAAAGGGCGCTCCACCCTAGACTGTGCAGCGCACCTAGGTACCTATACTATTATATATGTAATCTCAAGTATCTGACGAGTATGTTACTATATGACAGCTGGGTGTAGGAGAACATTATTCTTAGATGTGAATATAATTACAATTAGCTCAAGTGAAGTGTCTACGACCGTCCATGACTGTTCTAATAATATTACCAACACGCGGAATATAATTACATGTCAAAATAAAACATTATTCACTATTGAGAGGAGGGCGACCTCGTCATCTTAATATTGATATACTTACAAACAAATCTGTCAAAAAATAAATAGAATTTTTTAAAACTTGGAGTAGTCCGGATAATATTTAGGAAAACAATATATTTTTTTTTATTACTATAAAGCTTCCACTTCATAAACTGTCGAAAAAATATTTTAACGTATGTAATGTGAATACCATGGGCAAAAAAAAAAAGTGTCCGAGAGCCCCAGGAGAGATGGGCGGATGACGTTAACTTGGTATTGGGTATATAGACTGACTATAGAGTGTATAGACAATGGGTGAGAAATGTGAGTGATAGAAAAGATCGGAAGCTTCTTAGAAAAAGACTATATCTAGAAGTGGGCGAAACACCAGTGTTGGAGAAAAATAAGTTGAAATGAAGTGCTTCAGTAGGCCAGATTATACATATTCGATCCCCTATTTTTAAACAATAAGTTCATAAGTAAACACAAATTTTTCGCCCCCCATTTTTTGATATTTAAAAATACTTGGTGGAATATCATTGACCTAATAATCTTACAGGCTTTCCATACCTTCGTTGTTGGTTTCTCGAGTTTTCTTGGGTTTGCAGTAGAAAACCCGAAAAACCAACAACGAAGATATCATTGATCAAGTTTCTCGTAACGCTATTTCATTCACCTGATTTGCGAAGTGTTTCAAATGACCATCAGCCCTCAAGGTATAGGAGTCTTAAATATCATTGGTTTTGCATTATTTCACACGAAAATATAATAATAATATGAAACTAGATAATGAGACTGAGACTCATATATCACTCCAACTGTCAAATCAATAGAAATATTATTTTTTCTTCACAAGCTTGTTGATAAATTATTTTCGTGTCGTCCATTAGATAAGTGATAATATTATTAATATCAATCACCTGAGACTGTCGCAGAGACCTCGGCGGTGGTGTAGTGTTTGGCTTAAAGGTCGCTAGACTGGTCTCGTTTGCACTAGGTCTCGAGTTCGTCTCCTGAAAGTTCACGGATGCAAGTGTTGTCATACGATTTGATTGATGGAATTTAAATTACGTTTTTTGGCCCATTGAAATTTATTATTTCTCGGAATATGTTTACAAAGATTCATACCTGCCTAATGATTTCAGTATTGGTTTCAGGAGTCGTGGCCCTGGGCTAAGGACGCTGTTTTATTAAATTAGCTTCCGAAATATTGTTAAGAAGAATGTTGGTGTATTTTAATTATTTTTTGTGTGTGTAGATTTTATTTTGAGCTGTCCATAGTTAGTATCAACAACAAGAATCGAACATTTAGTATATTATAAATACCTAATTAATTGCTAATGACAAAATGAAATTTCACTACCCCTAGGCTCTATTCAGGCACTATAAATTCTCGCTCAATGTTGTTTATTAGGTGTCATCAAATTCATCAATATTTCGGGAAAGAATTCTAAAATTAAATTCGCAAGCAAACACCAAAGAATGAATAAAACCACCAAAGAATGAAAAAGCTTTATCAACTAGATTCTGTTTCAATTCTTTGCTGAAAACTGGTTTATCAACTAATTTTAATTCAACAGCCACGTTATATAATTCAGCACCCGCAGAAAACTTATAGACATGAATCCGTACTTTCCATATATAATCCGTTTTAAATACACCTAATATTTAAAACGTAATTCGCAGAGACGGGGTGTTTGCGATAATTATTTTCAGATGTAAGTAAATTATAAAAAGTGTAGACCTCGTATGGAGGTCATATGATGTACTTAAAGCACTAAGCACATTAACATATTGGAACATTATGATCTCAACAGCAGCTAAAGTATTGGCTCAAGTGATAAAACGCATAGTCGTAAAATAAAATAATAAATTATTATGACATATAGATAATAAAGTTTACCCTCTAGTGTCAAAATATCAAATAAATTTGTTTTTTATTAGGTCACTTGTGCATTATAAATAATTACGCGTAGAACTAATGTATTTTTTATTTTATTTACAAAATTTGTACATAAAAATGCAAAAATCTCTAATTATTAATACTTGCAATATGGTAAGAAGATTTCTAAATACCTACTGATATTTCAGGTACAATGCTTTTATTTTAGTCCCCGTGTTGATCCTAATCCTGTGATATCTGAATTGGTGAATTTTTCCGAGTGTTAGGCTGACGAGTTTATATGTAAGTCAATCATGAATGATAATATGTAGACTCTTCTGGCTGATAATACTGAGAAGTAAGTTGCCTCCACGTGGTCAAAAAATACAAAGGTGTCTTGCTAAGAATCCGATGAGCCTTATATTTTGATTCTAGCTTTGTATACGTATATTAAAACCTATTCAATTCATATGAAAATGTATACCTAACTAACCACTCCTTGATAAATACTCTCAACAGTCTTTATGTTCTATTTCTTTAACCTTTTTATACTTCGATAAAGTTCAAAGTAATTAATTTTCCTTAATTATTTCAGCATACCTTAGTTCACTCGCAAGAAAAAGTCACTTCAGTTAGCAAGCAGGTGGAGTAAAAAATGTATCATTTATCATTTTGACATTTGTAAGAAATAACTTATTTCAAATACTTGATATTTATTTGAAACGAATACAAATACATTTTCATCAAAGTTTATTTTTAGAGCTTTTGAAAGTTGTCCTAGAATTCTATTTCCAGAGAACTTCATTTAAATTTTCCACATGAAAAGGCACGACAAACAAACACTTTGACGAAGCAAAAAAAGCGATAGAGACTTCTGAATTGAATTTCTTCAAAGATGATTACAATCAAAGGACGTTTGATGGAGGGGGGAGTCCTTCTCCTCGTCCTGCCACCCCCCAACTCACCCCATCCACCCCCAGACACTCGACCTCTGACATTCTACATAACAAGCTCCATAATATATTACCCTTGCCTTGAATACAACCCTCTTCCATTATTTATAACGAAGTATCTTCTACCTAAGGTTTTATTGTGATGGTATAAAAATATCATCATTATTACTGTTGGTCCCTTAAACACGTGTTGTTGGAGTGTACCAACATATTATAATCCAGCCCAAATAAACACAAAGCAGCCCCCAAAGAGGTAAAATATGTCTCATAAATTTAAAGAATCAAATTTGGTTAGAAACGTAACGAGGTGAGCTTTCTCCATACATTATCGATTCTCACTATTTTAAAGTAATACGAAAATTTGGCTAGTTTTTGGAGCTTGACAGCTGCGTTGCTATTTATTTTAGACATAAAATTTATACGCCAAATTTGTAGTAACTTTCAATTTGCTTATTATTAAGATAACTTACAAAAGTTGACAGTTTACGAGTTCTTATAGAAAATCGCCTGAAAATTATTTTTTTTGCCATTTTTCGAATTTTTCGCCATGTACCGTCACGAAATTTTGTCAAAAAACCTCGGATTTGAATTCGGCAATCTAAAAAACGTATAGAATGAAAAAAATACAGACTACCCCACAACTTTCCATCGAGAAATGTATCTAGACTGTATTAATAAGTTTAATATAAAATTCTATATTACAATAATGAAACTAAAGAAATTTCTAATTTTGAAGTAAATGTTTAGTCCAACTGAAGCCGTCACTGAAAATTCATTTATATACCATTGCTGCGAAAATTTAAAACAAGATATTTATAAAATACGCACTTATGTAGAGATATATATTATTTTTGTGTCCTTTACTTACCCCATGGATTCTGCAGGCTTGCTTGAATTTCATAAAAATTAACATTTCACACTAAGTACTTATCTTTGTAAGAAAGTATTAAAAGAAAAACATAGCTACTGTCTTATTGAAAAAATCCTCAATTGAAAATCAAACATTTCATTCCCAATATCTATCAATCCCAGGTACAATAAATGCTCAACGGTGGAAATATCGCTTTTGAAAGAATTGCGTCGCCTTTTACCTGAAGCGTTTATTTATACTTTTTATATTAAAGCTTTTTCTTCGCCCACTTTCTCATTCCCTGTCTATAATGATTCTCTACCTCCCGACCTCCCCTTTCTATATCGTGACGAAGATTACTTTTTTTCAGAATGACTGTAAGGTAACGAAAGATGATATTATTATACACGTAGATGATATTATATATATTATTTAGAGAAGCAATATCTGCCTACACACTCAATCAAGATCAGTCTCTCAAATAACTCCTAGGTATAATAAAATAATTATGTCCCATACCCAATCCATCCTAATGGATCGGATTATAGTTTCAAGGAATATATTATACTCGGTTCAAACCCATCAATAATACTCAAGATAGTCTGAAGACGTGAGGTGAATCTCTGAAAGTAAATTAATGTAGGTAGCATGCCCAAGACATAAGTCTGTGAAAAGCCAAAGGGGAGGTCTATTGAATTGGGAGGTCTATTGGAGGTCATTTGAATTAAAACGGCCGAGAAAAAGAAGAACGAGGAAATCGGCACAGACGCGTAGGTTACCCCAAATTATTGGAATGGAATATTATTAATAGAACGTTCAATTTAATTTCTGACGACCAAGCTTGCTTGCGAAATTTATCTGTGCCCAATGCCCAACCTTCAAACTTTTTCCTTTGACCATACAATAAATAAATAAATTAGAATGGAATATGTGTAGGTATTGCTCTAAATATGTAGTTTGTCATTTTGCTACTAAATTAACACTAAAATCAATTTCTATTGCAAACATTCTCGTACAACATCAGAATACATAGAATATAATATATTATGTAGCTGATACATTATTCAATCAATAATAATACGCTACACAGTACAAGTCGGTTTCATTAGCCGTCGCATCCATCACCCGCATCAGAATACAGAAATAACTCTACGTTTTACAATTATAGATCAACTCAATGCCACTATATACTAAAAATAATATTTTCACATTACGTTATGTACCTACACTCTACAGAGATGAGTGACTGAATGTAAACGCATCAGTTGTGATAATAATTAACTTACTGTTTTGCAGTTACTACAAGTATAAATAGGTACGGTTTAAAAAGTTTAACGATTATGTAGTCTCTCAACTAATGCACAGTGTAATATGGCCATGATGGATTGTCCATCTTACACTGCGCATTAGTTGAATGATAACTACATTGTGCCGATTTCTTCCACAAGTGTGACTGGCTGGATTCCTCTGGATGTGACTGCGGGACCAGACGGAAACAGTCCATACACCATATTGTATCCGAATGCGCCCTTGGAGCTTACTCCGGGAATATCAAAGACTTCTTCATACTAACAGATACAGCGACTGAATATATTTTTAACATTGACCTAATCCTTTGACAATCAGACCTATCTGTGCTATTATTACTGTTTTATGTCATTATTTTAATATGTGATGTAACGAAATGCAATAAGATAAATAAATACGTTGTAGATAAACCCAGTCATGCTAAGTAAATTAGCTCTTCTCTGTACTAAAAAGTTTGCTAAATAGGCGACGATACTGGCATAATATAACATATACGTTTCAATTGGTCTGCGGTTTCGTTCATGGTTCCATTCAAAACTTTGAAACTCATCTAGTGACAAAATAGTAATTCAACAGGGTCCTCAAGGCAAAATATATACCTAACTAACTTAATTGAAAGGTGTCCAATAGAAAATAGAAATAATATCCATACTTATATGAATTTTATTCCAAAATTATTTTAAAATAGGCAGGTAAATCTTGGGAGACGTGGCGAACGTCATCAATTGAAAACTTTGTATATCTATTATTTATTTTCCCGCACTCTATATTATACAATTACCTACAACCGATTGCATAAGAAGTCTTCCGGAAAATCCTGGAAGCACGTATGCAAAGCTTTCGGTATTAGATAACGGGGATTCCCAAATACCTACCTACGTATACTTATAATAATATGTTTGGTAGGTAATTAATTAAATACCTGTGGGATCTCCAGGGATTAGAATTGCCACCCGCCATTTTTAATTTTTTTTTAATATCCTCTAAGAGCCAGGTATTCGTGCAACTTCCATTAGACGCTTATATCTTAAGAAATGGAGGAATTTTGGCAATATTGAGAGTGTTTACTGTTTAGTTTATTATGGAGACATAAATGCAAGGTATTTCTATAACATTACGTAGGTATTTCATTTTATTGCAGCAAATACTTGGACGCGGTTGACCGAGTCTTTAGCTTTGAGCATGTAGTAGGCATGGGCATCGTCAGGGGGGCAGACCCCCCCTAGAGATTGGAATAGGTATATTTTTCTTCATACTAAATGATAAAATAACATTATTACCACAAGTTTGCTCATCATAACATAAATTTTCATGAAAATCCATTAAATACAATTAATTTTTTTGAAACAAATTGCCGGCGGCGCTATTTTTATTACTTTTTAATAAAAGTCATTTTTCATGCATAATATTGTGCAAAGTATTATGTGTATTTTCAAGTAAACCACAGCACATCACGACATTTTTTTCATGCTAAGTATATCTTTTTTTTTTTTGCCCCTCCTAGCTCCGAGGCTGGCGACGCCCATGGGTACTAGCTGGGTACAATATAATGTCAATAATAAGCAATTTAAAGTCACACAAATAGATATTCATGGAAATATGCACCATGCACCTAGGTGGTCTAGGAGATTTAAACAAAATCTATCAACAGAGTTTAAACTGGAAAAGTGGGTTTTTAGTTTATTTTTTATTATATTTCATCTCGAAAAACCATACAGTCAATACAATAAATACAAACAAAAATACATCACCATGTCGTAGACCATCGAGGGTTGTGCGAATTATCAATAAATACAAAAAGAATCACTTAACGATGTAAAAGTGAATTAATGTAAAATTAAGAAAAAATCATCAAATGGTAAAATTAAATAAAATTAATGAAAAGCAACACGCGCAAAATAAAAATTTTACTACACAATATTTGTTTTTAGTTAAATTATGCAGTTCTAGAAAATAAATTTTTCATCAGTATCTTATGGATCTGTGATTTTTTTGGTACAAAATTAATATAATACTCGAAAGATAAAAATTTATTGAAAACGGAATGAAAATAGTTTTCAAATATCTATGGATTAAAATATTTGGTATATAGAATAGGTACCTACTATAACTTTTTCAAAATATTTTGGTCCATCACGTCAGTCATTTTTCAGGTCTCGTTAATACAGTAAATTAGTATAATTCAATTGACTTATGGTGGGAAAATATCCCCCGGTACGATGACGTAGTGTTCGAAATTTTAAATTAGGAAAATTAAAAAATCTCACCTTTAACTTTTGCAAGCGAAAGCTGCTCCCCACAGTGATCCAAAACGCGAACCAGTTTGATGCTTAGAGACGAAATTTTCACCAAAAAGTCACAGTATATAGTTTTTCACTGTTTTCTAAAATCACTTATCAAAAAAACAATAAACAAACACTAAATCTGTATAACGCACAACAGTTTTTGTAAAATTATTCAATGTTTTATAAAAATTTCATTCAGTTTTTTTATGTTTTATAAAAAATATCAACAATCGCGTAATATTTTAATGCAACTCGCTGTAAAGCTCCACACACCCGTGCCAATCTGTTTTAGAATCTGCACTGAGTGAAACTCCACCTCCCACCGCCTTATATACTTTCAGCCCATCCCGCCCGCTGACGTCATCACAGGCGCTTTCAGCAATTCAGGACAACTCCTAAACCATTTCGGAGAAAATCTTTACCTAAGGTTTAAGGAAGTATTCTGTATGGAAAATTTTATACTGTTACTTAATTTATCTTTATTTAGTGCATGATGAATAATAATAAAGTTGAGCTTTAGAAGTAATTAATCATTTTCTTTCATCAACTCAACTGAAGTACCCCACTAATTTATTTGTCATATTTTCAATACGCGGTAGACCTGAAATAAATTCATTATAGTAAGAAAAAGTCTCTAACTTTTACGATGTCTTCAAAGGGAAAGTGACAAATGATATAATACATTATATTCATTCTGCTGTGCTCAGTTAAAACGACGTATAAGACAAAAAGTTGATACTGATATAATCGCGAAAAATATCTAGTAATGCCCTTTTATTAATTTTATAGTGCTTGTTGAATATTATACAGCGTTTTTGCTTTCTACTCAAGTTTTTTCATTTGTTTTGTCCAGCTATTTGCAGGTGGTCGGTAGCCTGGTTGGTAACGCGCTCGACTGCTAATCCGGCGGGAGCGGGTTCAATCACCGACTTACTCCACTTCACAACACAAGCTTTCTGTGAAGTGTACAAAGATGTATTTGGGTTTACTTCGATAAACCCAGATTCATTTTTTTAAAAAGAATAATATTTGTTTTGCGTGTTTGTTAATTGTGAACGGATGTCATTAGTCTTGTGTATTGTATATTTTTGTACTAATGTACCTGTCAATATTTGTTTTTGTAACTGTATATGTTCCATGTGCATAAATAAATAAATAAATAAAATAATAAAAAAATAGGTACATATACATTTCCTTCTGGACACAGACCAATTCAACCAATTCTGTAAATCTTCAGGAAAAAACACAGTATTAAAAAAATAGGGGTTGCGTATGCAAATTCGGGCTTTTAAAAATAAATGTAAGAAAGTACCTAAAGTTGTCTTATACGTGATTCTTACCTTGGGAGACAGAGTAGACCTACATAGTTTTAACATACTAGTTCATGATGTTTTAGATTCATATCAGCTGGATTTTATCACAAGTATTCTTATGAATATTTTACAGTCTGTAGTATCGTCTTTACATGAATAATTCCTGGAAACAGTAAACTCCAGATGTGTCCTGTGCGTGTGTCACAAAACAATACTCATATTGTCAGAAGTTCAAACAAACTGTATCGAATTCGCTCCAGGAAGTAAATTGTACGTTACTCAATCAGATGTGGGACAATTTATTTAAAACACGCCATAATTGTGATGAAAAATAATATATCTCACGGACAAAGTTTTCATCAAATTTCAATACACATAAATCAAAAAATTTATTTTGTAATTATTTAGTACAGGGCGTCCATATTACAATCAGTGGTCGCATGGGGCCCCGTAAACTTGGCCTGGTGAACAATTAAAATGTTTCTTTTTCTTATGTACTTTATTAGTCACATATCGATCATCGATGCCGACTTATTCCACTTCACGATACAAGCTTTTCAAGCCTCCTGTGAAGTGTACGTAGATGTATTTGGGTTTATTTCGATTTCATAAAAAAAATCACAAACACAAAAAAAAATCCCAACAATTTATAAATGTCGCATCCACCGCTTAACAGATGGCGATAGGATCGAAAAATTGGATAATTGTGAAACATTCTCGGACTGCAGCATATTTACACGACTTCGAAAAATTACACCTTTGACAGCATGATGAGGTGGAGCGGATGAACGTTGCCCTACCAGCCAATGCCGAATCGTAAGCATCGGAACACCCATCCTGCTTCCTCCTCAAGGGAATTCACTACTTCATTATGCGAAAGGAAAAAAACTATAATTTCGGAAAATATGCAATTGTAAAATGGCTGCCCATGTGAATCTTGTATGTGAACTCTGATATATTTATATCACATATTATTATTTTATAGGTACCTACATAGTTTGCTACATTTTCCAAACATGTTATCGTCCCAAGTCCTTGTGACCACATCCCCTCCCCTGCCCTCTCCCTCTGTCCCAACATCCCCCACGCCAGCCACCCTCCACCATCGCCATTCATACCCACTTGTCCAAGGTATATGAATGTAGTACATACTACAGATGTACCCATCTCTTGCAATCATTACGAAGGAAAATACATTGTGTGGGAAAACGCTGAAAGATAGAGAGAAATAAGGTATTTTAGATGAGTGGATGTGACTAGGATGAAAGTGAACAAGTTGAGCGATGGTTTGGGGATGTTGAGAAAATGTCTAAGGATAGAACGACAAAGAAAAAAGAGAGGGTGTAGGGAAATGTGGTCGTCCAAGAGTCATATATATTGTCATAGTGTATGCCGAATGTTGTGGAAGCAAGAGATGTATGTTAGGAGAGAAAAGTGTAGCGCTCTTTTTAAAAGAATACATACCTACATACCTATACCTAATTTTATACCATTCTCGCTATGGGAAAACTATTTTCTGTCTAACAATATTATTTCTAGGATGTGGAGGGATTTACAGTCCAGCGAGCCTTATTAGAATCGATGTTCTATTTCTATCATTTGTAGATAGAAAGATACCTTGCTGGTTTTCCCTATATACTATTGATTTTTTTTAATAAATTCAGAGTTGAAGAAACGAGAAATGTGCCATAATAGTTTTCTGAATAGCTTTTTTCCGTCTTTCTTCAAATACAGACATGGCATTAAGACCTTTAATGTTTCTTTCACTCTCCTCTAACACTATCTGTCGTACATGAAAGGAAACTTGAACTAACCAGTTACCACACATCATCAGCCCGCGTTTTCCAACTGCAGGACATAAGCCTCCCCACTCCTCCTCCACTTCTCCCGCCCCTGTGCGACTCCCATCCACTGGAGTCCGGCAAACCTCTTAATGTCGTCCATCCATCTGGTAGATGGTCGCCCTTGTGGTTGAGTTACAAAATGTAAGAATAACTTATTTAACATATAAAAGGTTTCAATTTTATTCATTTTTAAAATTAGGGCATTCTTTTTCGATGAGCCATTTATAGTTATACTCGTTTTCTAGTATCTTGGCGAGTAATCTCTAATGTCGCCAGGTAAAGGTAAAATAATACTACAAGTTGCATTATTATTATAAGTGAGTCATACACAATACATAGAATATAATATGTTGGATAAGCAGTGCAGCTGCACTCAACTTAGCACTGAATTCAGTGCAACTACCATCACTACTGAGTACAGCTGCACTCAAGTCTTTCTTCCAAGTATCCCTTAATGATATGTCGCACCTTGTTTCATCTTGTAAGTGTGAAAGTTTTACATACTGTTGTATCTAACACAGGGGTCACTTAATTGAGGTAATTTGCCGCAAAATGGGCAAAAATGATGTTTCATCAGATAAAAAAAAATCAAGTTTGAATTATTTTGAAAATCACAATTTATATTCTGTGACAACATCGGATTTTCTACATGTCGTAGTTGAATATGACAAGTATAGTTATCTCAACAGATATACAGCAAAGGATGAACATCGTTGACTAAATATTAGTGATCAAATTAAAGCAGGCGACGATCAGCCTGATGGAAAGTCCATCCTTTGCTGTAAATCTGCTGAGATAACTACTTGTTATATTCAAGTCTGGAGTTTAAAAGAGTAAAACAAAAGGCGTGAAGAAAACACTGACATGGATAGATCTCATCGACCGGATTCCCAAGAACAGCCGAGTATTGAAAATAAGAGAGTGTATGACAAATTGCCTGAATGTGGCGAAAGCAAGGAGTATCTTTAAGGATATATCTACGGTATATTCAAATTAACGTTTTATATTCACCGGAATGTCATCATCGGCAGTGTCTAAAAATCTCTAAAAATATTTGCATGCGGCGCTACCTTGCCTCTTCTTTTGGTGCATCCATACTCCATAGTTGATATGATTAGGTACTTTCGCTGCCTTAACCTTAATATTATAATTTTATATTTTTATTAAAGATTGTATAGGAAATGTTTTATTGAAAAGTGGGATGGTGGTAATTTCGAAAAAAATAAATATATTTTAGGGAAAGATG
Organism: Ceraclea dissimilis; assembly: GCA_963576895.1. Taxonomy (NCBI): domain Eukaryota; kingdom Metazoa; phylum Arthropoda; class Insecta; order Trichoptera; family Leptoceridae; genus Ceraclea; species Ceraclea dissimilis. Next base: position 217,405 of record OY756367.1, on the reverse strand, counting down.
TAAGTTAACGTATCTTTCGATCCCTGACCTAATAGTCCGAGAGCCCGCTGCTTAATTTATGACGTATCTGTTTTTTGATCGAAATGTGGTATAAACGATAGCTTACCAATAGGGTATTACATCGCACTAGGGTTGCCTATCAAAATCCTGCCGCAACCCCCCCTTCCCCCCCCGAAAAGGTCCCTCTTCGCGGTTTTTCGCATTTTATAGGAATATGGTAAGAGATAGAAGAAAGTAGTCAATGACAAAAATAATCCTTGCTACAGGATATTTTTTGAAAAAATAAAAAAAAAAGTTTGATTTTTTTTCTTTCACATTCTTCCACCCATTATTACTAACAGTTTATGGAAAAAAAAATTTGGCCTGCGGCGCTATATCTCTGGTTATTTTATGAAAAACTAAATTTTAAGAATTTTCGTCACTGAGTTTTATTGTAATAACTCCGAAATTATTAGATGTATGAACATAAGTTATAGCTCGTTTTGTAGCTAAGACTATGGTAATTAATTCGTTCTCTGACTATTTTCCTGTAGCTCTTATCAATTTTCAACCAATTTAGTTTAAATACATTTTTTTTGTATTTTAAATGAATTTAGGTTTTGGAGCGGCCATTGCGGGTAAACTGCTAGTTCTACGAAAAAATTGACTTGACATTTTTTGTAGAGAATTTAGCAAGAATTATTTTTGTCATTGACTACTTTCTTATATCTCTTACCATATTCCTATAAAATGCGAAAAACCGCGAAGAGGGACCTTTTCGGGGGGGGGCAGGGGGGGTTGCGGCAGGATTTTGATAGGCAACCCTAGTGCGATGTAATACCCTATTGGTAAGCTATCATTTATACCACATTTCGATCAAAAAACAGATACGTCATAAATTAAGCAGCGGGCTCTTGGACTATAACATAGGTAATATTATTTCGGTACTATAATTACTGCTAGTTCTAGAGAACTCCCATAATAACTCCTAGGTAGGTAGGTACTATAACATATGCCTCTCTTCTAGGTAGCACTTAGTAGGAATATACTGAGATATTGTCTTATACATACTCAGTTATATAGGTACAACACTCACTCAGGGTTTTCTCTAAATTACGTAGTTAAGAAAAATCATTATTGAGTATGTGCTTTTAAGAAAATTTAGTTTCTCTTATATACAGGGCGTTGCTGATCTCCTTGCACCAAAAATAACCATATTTTTTTGTAAAATGTTTTAAAATATACGATGAAGAAAGAAGATGCAGATTAGAATTGTTGAACGCTCTTTTATTTATTTATTGATTGACACTTTTGGATCATAACATTTGTTCACTAGGGCGACCTTATTGCAGTGCTGCGATCTCTGTTAGCTAACCCCAAAAATTTAATACATTATTATAACCGTTAACCTTTAAACCATACCCCTCTTTTTATACATTTTTGAGGTTGTCGTAAAATTTCCATAAGACATTTTCGTATTTCTCAGTAATGAAAGGTTCGCCTGAATATCATATCTGAATATAAATGTGTGTTGAAAGATAATGTTGTGGGTTGTGAGTGTTACGTACCTATGTATTATATACCGCGATCTTATAGTGCTAGTTGCACAAAATGAATACATTTTGCATACGCAAAACACAAAAAAGAAACTCTTTCAGAAACTTTCAAAATGTGAAGTTTTTTTTTTTTATTTTATTGTAAGAAGTTCTTTTTCCTCTTCCTTCACGTAGATCCTAGGATCTGTTTATGCCGCTGTTGGCCTCCTGTGATATGGACTCCCAGCTGTCACGCCATCGTTTCGGGGGTCTTCCCGCTGGTCTTCTTCCGTTTGGGTTACCATGAAGCACGAACGTTGTTAATGCATGTGTTGTGTTATCTTGCATTCTATTTACATGCCCATTTCAGTATCGTCTTATTTGTCAAAAAGATGTTTTAAGTACTAAACGAGACTTTTAAAAGCAAGAAACATTTTGTAGTTCGTATAAGTTTGATATGTATATTATTTTATGAGTTGCTGCAACTTTTCATACACCCCGTGCAATGCATATAGGTATAGGTACTGTAACGTCATCTTGACTCAAACATCTCTACGTAGTAATGGAGCGTTACCTCATAAATGTATTTTTTGCTCTTACTACTAAAACAATACACATACGACACACACGTACTGATACACAATACAATAGTAGAACTATTGGAAATAATATACATACGTAGCTAGGACGTAGTGTTATGTAGGTATACTGAACTAACGTAAAGCTTTGCCAACTAACTTTACTACATGATAGGTACAATATAACTCTATAAATCTAACCGAATCGATTCCGCATCATCCTATTGTAATCAACTATCTTCGCATCACAAATGAATAATGAGTAATATAGCTTCAAAATTTGTAAAAAACCATAAGTCCTGCTCGTAAAGCACTTTCCTGAGATACCAAACACGGCCGAATGCGGAGACTAGATCATCTCGATCGTTCGCTGTCTTCCGAGGCTTGAGAACAACATCTGACTTACGATCTGGATTTCTTTCCAACGCCCTCATATATGATACTACTCATGACCCCACACGACCTTGGATCCCCTGAAACGCGCCCTACTTTTTTGTCTCTGGAGAAGGATGATCTGATGGTTCATCCACATGCTCGCCGACCCTCGACGTTTTTTGTGTGAATGAGTAAAAAGACGTTAACCGTCGATTACGTATACAATCCAGGGCAATCACCCCGTCCGCACGTATTTTTACTAATTCATACGAGCGTAGGCGAGCGTGTGGTAGCCACATAATGTTGTACAGAAACGTATTGTCACCTAATGTACCTACGTATGATTTCAACGTTTCAGGTCTCTATAAGTAGTCAGGAAGTGGTTGAAAAATTAATTGCAAAATTCACTTAAAGACAAAAAACCAAACTGTGTAGTTAAGTAAAATCTTGTAAAACTGTATTGATTTTTCCGTACCCTTTTTTTGACTACCGCTACCTCACACCCTTAATCTCAGGCCTATGACTCAATAATACATACTACCCCTCATCCAATTGACTGGATCGGGGGGTCAAAGAATTTGCATAACTTTTCCAGAGTTCTCTTTCTCTTACAGTCTCTAAGACCTTTGGCCATTCCAACCAAGTCTCCCCTCACACACATCAAGCCAGCTATCAGCTTTTTCTGGGGCGCCCCACTGGTCTTTCATCTGCAACATCGACTTCCCTAGCTTTTATTGGTAGCCAGTTCCTCTGATAATGGAGTTAGTTATTTAAGTATTTTAATTAAATGTTAGTGAAGATATAAATGTTCACCATTCCGTTTAGTCCAAGAGCCCATCGTTGAAATCATGACGGATGTGTTTTTTGATCGAAATGTGGTTTAAAAGAATGTTTAGACATAATATAATACATTGCCATAGGGTTGCCTAGCAAAATCTTGCCGCGAGTACCTTTACCATGATGATTATTGACACCAATTTTGAAGCGAATTGCACCCATCTGTTTTTTAAGTAAAATTAGCACCATCGGAAAGAGGACGATTTGAAGATATAGAAAAACATGGGTTGCCTGTCCTCAGTCTGCCGCAACCCTAGGCAACCCAGGCTCAAAGATGCCATTTTTCGAAGTAAAATGCACCCATCTGTTTTTTACACGAGTGACACATCAAATTGAAGCTACTGTCTTCCTCGATACGATGGAATAGGGTTGCCTCCCTAAAACCTGCCGCAAATTAGGGTTGCCTGCATTTGAATGGTGATATTTGAATGATGATGACCTGGTTAAAATGTGGTGGCATATCCAGGAAAATACTATATTTGCTTTTCTTTTAATCATTTTTTATGTTTTTTGGGGTGCTGAATCCAAATTTCAACTTTTTGAGCTCTTAACTATGATGGTTTTCGCGAAAAATGCAAAAAACAGAGAGAAAAGTGTTTTTCTTCGAGACTTTTTTTGTAACTCGAAAAGGATGCACTTTAGAGAAATGAATGTTAGGAGAAAAATAATCTGCGTTAAATTTTCTATAAATTATTATACGTTGTATTTTTTTGTCAGACGAATGGTTTTGGAGCTAGAGCGCTTTAAAAGTTTAAAAAAATCTTAAAATTGTTCCAATCTTGTAGTTTCTTCAGTTTTCTGCCTACAGTAAAAAATATGTTAATCTTTAAATAATAAAAAGTAAAAGAAAAATTAATTTTCTACGATTATGTCTTTGGGTTCATTTCGCTCAGATGCACCATTTAAGAGATAAAGGGCATCGAATTTGGATATTATTGAATGAAAATGAGATTTCATAATGTATAAAGTTGTATTAGTGTTATCTGTATATGACATCGCTACTCATACATACATACTAATACAGACGCATTCGTGTTATCACAAGTCGGTAAAATAGCAAATAATGTGAAGACTGTGACACTATGTTAAAAATGATTTATCATTTGAGAGTCATTTGTTAAATTATGATGAAAATAAAATAACCCTTTTAAAAAAAATCGTGAAATAATAGCGTTTGTTTCAATTCACGTGTAATATTGTATCCCGAGCATATTTATTATATAAAGGGAACATGAAGGTGTGATAAAAAAATACTGCGAATAAATAAAATTATTATTAATTTTATGGATGTTAATTATGGATGAAAAAAAATAAAACTGAGGAATTTGGGGGTGGGGGGTTAGAATTTTACTCGGCTCGGCTGCGGGTGGAGCCGTGCGCGATATGCATATTTTCGCGTTTGTCTATTTTTAGCTATTCTTCCAGTACGCTTGTAGCAACTTTGGTGGTAATATTTACTATAGGTACTTGGCATCACCCGCAGCCGAGTGAAAAAAGTTATATCAAAATGAAAGTGGCCTGTCAAACTTGAAAAACTCTTTTAATAACTCGGTAATATTAACAGTAGGTACTTGGCATCACCCGCAGCCGAGTGAAAAATGTTATTAACTTTAAAACTTTTTTCACTCGGCTGCGGGTGATGCCAAGTACCTATAGTAAATATTACCACCAAAGTTGCTACAAGCGTACTGGAAGAATAGCTAAAAATAGACAAACGCGAAAATATGCATATCGCGCACGGCTCCACCCGCAGCCGAGCCGAGTAAAATTCTAACCCCCCACCCCCAAATTCCTCAGTTTTATTTTTTTTCATCCATAATTAACATCCATAAAATTAATAATAATTTTATTTATTCGCAGTATTTTTTTATCACACCTTCATGTTCCCTTTATATAATAAATATGCTCGGGATACAATATTACACGTGAATTGAAACAAACGCTATTATTTCACGATTTTTTTTAAAAGGGTTATTTTATTTTCATCATAATTTAACAAATGACTCTCAAATGATAAATCATTTTTAACATAGTGTCACAGTCTTCACATTATTTGCTATTTTACCGACTTGTGATAACACGAATGCGTCTGTATTAGTATGTATGTATGAGTAGCGATGTCATATACAGATAACACTAATACAACTTTATACATTATGAAATCTCATTTTCATTCAATAATATCCAAATTCGATGCCCTTTATCTCTTAAATGGTGCATCTGAGCGAAATGAACCCAAAGACATAATCGTAGAAAATTAATTTTTCTTTTACTTTTTATTATTTAAAGATTAACATATTTTTTACTGTAGGCAGAAAACTGAAGAAACTACAAGATTGGAACAATTTTAAGATTTTTTTAAACTTTTAAAGCGCTCTAGCTCCAAAACCATTCGTCTGACAAAAAAATACAACGTATAATAATTTATAGAAAATTTAACGCAGATTATTTTTCTCCTAACATTCATTTCTCTAAAGTGCATCCTTTTCGAGTTACAAAAAAAGTCTCGAAGAAAAACACTTTTCTCTCTGTTTTTTGCATTTTTCGCGAAAACCATCATAGTTAAGAGCTCAAAAAGTTGAAATTTGGATTCAGCACCCCAAAAAACATAAAAAATGATTAAAAGAAAAGCAAATATAGTATTTTCCTGGATATGCCACCACATTTTAACCAGGTCATCATCATTCAAATATCACCATTCAAATGCAGGCAACCCTAATTTGCGGCAGGTTTTAGGGAGGCAACCCTATTCCATCGTATCGAGGAAGACAGTAGCTTCAATTTGATGTGTCACTCGTGTAAAAAACAGATGGGTGCATTTTACTTCGAAAAATGGCATCTTTGAGCCTGGGTTGCCTAGGGTTGCGGCAGACTGAGGACAGGCAACCCATGTTTTTCTATATCTTCAAATCGTCCTCTTTCCGATGGTGCTAATTTTACTTAAAAAACAGATGGGTGCAATTCGCTTCAAAATTGGTGTCAATAATCATCATGGTAAAGGTACTCGCGGCAAGATTTTGCTAGGCAACCCTATGGCAATGTATTATATTATGTCTAAACATTCTTTTAAACCACATTTCGATCAAAAAACACATCCGTCATGATTTCAACGATGGGCTCTTGGACTATTCTGCTTATTGTGAGATAAATTAATAATTCAAATATTCAATTTGGTTTGGAATTCGCATCACAACATTGAAAATATTTCACCCTTTCAATGCATTTACAATCGATTCACTTTTAATTAAAATCTCACACCCAAACATTCCAAAGTAGATTACAATTCATAGATAATTTCTCTGTTATTTTAATCAATATTTTGTATCTAGATTATGGGAGATCAATTTAACATAGAATAAAACCAACATGGTGTTTGACACCTGATACCAAAATAATGTTTTATTCGAATTCAATTCTGTGTCTGTATTTGTAAATTATTTTATCTAAAAAATACACTTACTCGTATATGTGTGATCATATTAACAACCATCATCATTTTTAAAAATAAAGTAATTCACTTCTCAGTATTATCAGCCAGAAGAATCTACATATTATCATTTATGATTGATACAGTATATTAAATTCATAAGCCTAATACTGGGAAGCATTGACCTATCCAGATATCACGGATATCACAGGATTATAAGGCTCAACGCGGGGCCTAAAATAGTAATTAATCAGTCCTGAATTATATTAAGTATGTCTAATACATCCATTAGGAGCAAAATCTTACTTAATACTCGTATATCTACTATGGAGACTGTACACTGTACAGATATGCCGAAGAAAGTTTCTACAGTAGGTATACCCAGAAGATAGCAATATGTGCTAATGTAAACCAACATATGGTTATTAGAACAATGTTACAATAATATTATTATTACCTAGTAGTAGTAACACCAGGGCCAGATCCATATCTACTAATAAGCAAGTGCCTAGAACCGTGGCCGACAAACGCGGCCCGCGACATTTCGAACAATTTTTCACACTAAATGATACTCACAAAAATTATAGGTAGGTACCTAATACATATGTATTACCAGTACCACACGTTCTCTCATCACACAATTTTTTTCTAAAATCATACAAAAATCCATTAAAATGAGATTTTTCTATAAACAAATAGACTATGTAGGTAGGTTGCTTTTTTTTTTTTTTTTTTTTTTTTTTTTTTTTTTTTTTTTTTTTTTTTCAACATATACGGCTTGCGCCCTTAAAATGCATTAAGTATAACAAAAATTTAGATTCAACATACATATATAGAACAAAAAAATACAATAAAATTATACATATGCAGTAGCATGCACCCATGCCCCACGGCCATACGAACGTCGTGTGAGGAGAGCGGCAGGCATTATAGGTACCTATTAAGTATGATTAACGTGACGTACAACGTACCAGTACCTAGCATCTACCTCACACGACACACCAAAACACTACGCCTGGGATGTAGGTACATGCACACACAACATTACAATATCACTACTGCCCAAACGTAACAGGACCGGCTATAGAATTAATACGCCTTCATAACATAACTCAAAAATAAAAATATTTATACATAAAAGTCAAACAATTCATCAAATGTGTAAAATAATAAAATCGACTTCAGAATAATGCAAAAATTTAAAACAAATCAAAATTCCATACAATTGTCAAAAACAAATATACTTCGACAAAAACAAAAACAAATATAAAAAGTCAGTAAAAGCAAATTCAAGAATACAAAACATTATACTCATGTCACATAACAGAGACGGATTCCGAGTGGATTCTTGGATGCTTGCTTGTCTTCCAATAAATTTCGCCTGCGGCGCTATTTAAACGGTCGCTGGCTTTTCACAATAAAACCGTATGTGTTTACTACTATAGAATAAAACAACTAGGATCATCACTTTGCCCTTTGTTCATTAAAAAATTTCGCCCGCGGCATTATTTTTTGGTACGTTAATAAACTTCATTCATTAGTGTGCGGCCCGCTGTGATACCTCACACTGTCTATATGTGGCCCTTGACCAAAAAAGTGTGACGACCGCTGGCCTAGGACGCCACGAAAAAAATTGCGGATTGTAGACTTATCTTCAGACGTCAGTCAATCTCATTATTTCAAGTATAATATTATCTTTAATCATCCTAGTTACCACTTTATTTTCAACTCGTGAACAGTGAAAAATGGGGTGAAGGATGAACTTGCAATCAACGTCAGTTGCCTCAGTGTACTGAAGAATAAAAAACATTTCATTACGAGACAAAGACCTTGACTAGATAATATTTTTTAATGGAAAGTCTTGGCAGTCAGAATAACTGATAAAAAGGTCGTAAAGGTGCGCTTACACGAGCAATTTTTCTAGCAATAATTGCGGCAACACATACAAATCGTATTGATTAACATTATTTCGCAATATATAGCAATTATTTCGGCAATATTTCAAGCGAGCAGTGAAGCCGGAGCTAACATTTCTTATTGGATTACGTCAGATTGGACACTATTATACCTAGAATTTTATCTAAAAGGTAACTCGATGGGAATCGTAAGTAGTTTCGCGCCTGCTAGCGAGACAACAATATTGCGTGCAAACGAGAAAGAAAATTGACTAAAATTCCCAAGCCGATTGGATATTCAGTAATTCGATAAAACATCATGACATTTTTCTCTCTCGTTTGCACTCAATATCGTTGTCTCGCTTTAGATATTGCGAAATAATGTTAATCAATTCGATTTGTAAGAGTTGCACAATTATTGGTCGAAAAATTGCTCGTGTGAGAGCACCTCAAATGCTTGATTCAAGTTTTTATTCCGGCCCTGACCACGAACATGACCTTGTGTGTGATTTAAGCACACCTCATACAAAGATTATTATGATTCTCCTAGTTCTATATCAGTCGCGTCACGTCACGTCAAACTTTTAACAACTCAAGTAATCAAATTTGAAAATATTTTGATGGGAGCCGCAAAAAATTAGGTCATTGTAATATTGTGAGGTTAATTGCGAATAAATATTATTCCATACTAACTGGGTTATATTAAGGGGAGGGGTACGGTCTATGACGTCACGGTAATTTCGTTATCAAATTTTAGAATTTTACTTTTTAGGGTTAACTTCGCTTCACACAATAATTTTTTACAGTCATTCACTAGATTTTAATGCATATTGTCAACACGTAAAAGATTATTTCTTTGCGATTTTCAATAAAAGAGTTGCTGTCTTTGAAAAGGAAATCAGAGGTGTTATTCACATATATTTTTTTTTTGAGAACTCTAAACAAGATATAAAAAATCTTTTAGGGCCATTCACTAGAAAAAGGTTGAAAGTATCTACCCTATTTTTTTCCAAAGCATATTTAGTAAGGTTGTCGAAATCTAAGGTCTCAAAAATCTATTTTTTTTAATAACAATATGCCTCATCTTAATATCAGGACTGAGAGTGTTTAAAGGAGTTAATGGAAATCTAATATTAAAATATTATTACCTCGCCTTCGAGTCCAAAGAGTCAGGGAGATGGCCGTCAGGTGAAAGATATTTTTTATTAACGAGTGCAGTTAAATTAAGAGGTAAATGGGTTAAGAGCGTCTAATAATATAGAAAATAAAAATAAGTAAATTAGAGAATATCGTTTTCTAAAGTGCGTATTATCGTTAATTTTTTACATGCAGTGCATTTAAGAGAAACTGAGAAATCCGTGCGGTAGAACCGGAAGAGGAAGCGGTTCAGGGGGGACCATAATATGTTAATAAGATGGACGGAACAAGACTCGCCCACGTTACTGCGAATGAAATCCCTATAGCTCAAAGGCTGCCAGGAAAACCACCAAAAAGATGGAGAGATAGCTGGTCTTCCACATCCCAAGAAGGAGCACCAAACACCGAAACAAACAGATCCCAGATCTAACATAAGAGGAAGAAGAAGAAGAATTATTTAATAAATAGGAAGGTATGTCTGTTTGCCATTTATCAAACAAAAAATAATAAAAACATTTTTATACTTGCGAAGTGGCTGGTAGCCTGATGGCTGGTGGGCTCGGGTTCGAACCCCAATGCCGACGACATGCTCCACTTCACAACTCAAGCTTTTCAGGTCTCTGTGAAGTGAACAAAGACGTATTTGGGTTTATTTCGATAAACCCAGATTCGTTAAAAAAAACTATTTTTCGTTATGGGTATCACCTGTTTTCAAAGTTATCTTGATTAAAAAAGGCTTTTTTTATACCAACGTTAACTTTCACGAGTAGGCACCAACTAGTAGGTACTAGAATCTTCTTCTTCTTCCGCAGCCACTCAGGTCCATTGTTAGACATAGGCCTCCCTTTTGGTCCTCCACAGCTCCCTGTCCTGGGCACACTGCATCCATCCACCACCGGCACATTTCCTAATATCATCAGACCACCTTGCCTGGGGGTACTAGAACTAGGTACTAGAATACCTTTCTTAAATTCTATTCATCTATCTTTTCCAGGAAAAAATATATTGCTCATAAATATTTATACAAACAATCGTTTGATAAATTAAAAAAATATTTAAATTCAATCACTGTGTCTACATATTGTATGGACTTTAATAGATATGTAAGTTGAATAATTATGTTATTGTGTTATGATGATAGGTATTATGAATTCCATGTACCTGGCAGATAGCCATGTTAATATAATAATACGCATTATCATTTTGATAATGTATTACATAGTAATATCACTAAATTACAATATTATGTAATAATCACTCATCGCAACATGTCAATATTCTCGTGTATTATATTGATATACATATTATTATGAGTGCCTACATCGTCACTAGCGGATACATGGTGTATGTTCCCCTCCACGGTCAATGTACCATACAAAGAACAACCATTTTTCATTAAAGCTCGTGACCCAACTATGGCGTCACGGTCAATTCCCATCACGGCATTAAGGTTCAAAATCGCATGAACAATCACATGATAAAATGGTAAAAATAGCTTTTTTCCATTTTTTGGTGTTAATTTCGCTTCAATCAAAAAGCTTTTTCGGCTATTACCTAGATTTTAATGCATATCATCAGTACAAAAAAATTCTCTGCGACTTACGGAAAAGAGATCAGACGTGTTTTTACATTTTCTTTTGTGAAATCTGTACAAGATAAAAAAAATACGGTTATTCCCTAGAGAAAGGTTCAATGTATCTACTCTATTTTTTCCAAAGCATATTAAGTAACGGTTGTCGAGATCTAAAGTCTCTCGTTTTTAGAAATTTTTGAAATGTCATCAGTATGACTCGTAAATTATTGAGTCCGATATGGTGTAGGTATATGTGAGAGAAATGTGATGTTGGATATTCTGAACCAGATCCCAAAGGTTAGTTACATTTAGTTTTCCTGAAACCTGAAGGCATTTCTTAACTAGAAAAGTACAAGCTTCTAACTTGCAAGACTAAAATGTTACGAATAATGAGATCAAAGTTTCATATAGACAGTACTTATACCGTTTATACGCAGGAACCTTTACTCATAGATTATGGCGACTAGAAACATTTTCACTTTAAATTCTAAAATACGACATTATAATATTATGTTTTCTGTTCGTTCGTTTATTTGTATGTACGTATACCTGGACAACATCAGGTTACAGAACCTAGTAATGCAATATGCGTCACACAGTGTATCTGTTTGTGAGAGCCGAGTGATGTGGGTCTCTCTCTCCAAATTCCAAACACCAAATACCTTCTTATTCTTCCAGTAGAGTCCATGACGTCACACAGGCCACCTAACCTCTAACCACTTTATTAATGCGTAGAATCTCTGGGTATAAGAAATTTATGTAACAATTATACCTACCGAAGACTTATTTATGGAAAATTGTACTGAATTTCTCTGACAGTTATATCACTTCAAATTCAATTGGACACGGCGCACGTGACTTTGGTAATTTAATGAAACAATCCCCGGACGCAAATCATAACATTTATACTGGAGAAAGTTTTAATGGTTTTTTTTGTATTGTAACATTACACAATGGAAAATGTGACTTTTGACTTTAAAGTTTTTATTAGTAACTTTTGTTGTAGGTTGGTGCTACGTACCTTTACAGAAAGGTAAGTGACACACTAATGCTGGATTTCACCAACTTTTTAGGTGAGGAATAGCGGAGATAGGAGCCACCTACTACAAATTTTGTATGAAAAATAATGATGTGTGGCTCCTATCTCCGCTATTCCTCACTTTAAAAGTTGGATGAAATCCAGCCAAGTGTCTATTGGATATATCTTATTATCACATCAAGCAATAATAAACCAAGCTTGCTCCGTGAGACTTACGAGTATGTAGAAGAACAGACTATATACCTACCTTGAAAGTGTTGAAGTGAAATTCGTTTTACTGCTTTTTTATATAAAAACATTTACATTATTTTTTACTGGTCGTGAAATCAATGTTTCGTAATTTGCACGAACACAAACCTCGACGATTCACACATTTTTAGAACATTTTGTGTTCTAGGCTTAGGACACTTTATTTTCTAAAACATTTTTCTCTGTGATAGGTCCTATAATAATACTAAAGAATGAAAGAAGAATGAAAGTGAAGGTCACAATAAAAAAGGTTAATAGCTAACCATTATCAGGTTAACTGCCTAACCATAAAACACTATTGGCTGATATTATATTCTATACCTACTGTACTTACTTCTAAATGGTGACATTTATGTCACATCTACTATCACTTCTCTAATATTGTGACGTTTTTTAGCGAATATTGATGTAATAAAATATAGCATGTTTTATGGTGTGGTGGACTAATGTAAAAAAACAGGAAACGACTTAAAATTAGGTCGAAACGTCTTGTTAATGATGTATCACTTAATTAAATGTGTATTTAAATGGTCAGACATAGATAATTAAGTGCATGGAATAGAAAGTCTAAACTTAGGTACATTATTTAGGTTTATAGGTAGTCCAATTTTCTACACTCTTTTTATATTATGCAGTATTACTTTTTTACACCGAATTTTGGAGCAAAACAGAATTTATTTTACATAAAAGCTCCTGAGCACAAACCCAAATACTTTTCTTTATACATTACAAAAGGATGTATTTGGGATTCGAAAATTTTCGCTCCGACCCACTGCGCCAACCCTGAACTCGGATTTCGCCGATTTGTGAACCATAAAATTTCCTACAAATTTGCTACATAAAATTAATTGCAACGGAGCTGTGAAACTAAAAAAACTGGCAAATTTCCTTTATTTCTTTAAATTTATGTTTCTTCACAATAATTTCACGACGGTTCATTTCAGGCGAGAGTTCTTTTAGGTTTTTTAGAGTTCTCACAAGTAATCACGAAGAAAATTTATTTTCCTACAAAATGTACACACTACACACCTACTAATATTTACGTAACGCCCTCATTCCCTCCTCTCCTTCTCTTAATCCCTTGGTGACCACATCTATTCTTGAGTAAAAGTTCCGTTTCCGAGTAATTTTATATCTCCACACATTGTCCAAGTTAAAATATATTGTCTCGGTATATACTGGTGTATGTGCGGAGGTGGGCATCGTTAATCAAACAGTTAACTTCGTTAATCGATAATCTGTTAACTAAAAAGTTAACTTCGTTAATCGTTAAAGCGTTACATTTTGAAAAATGTAACGGAAGTTAACGTTAATCAGTTAAAACGTTAATGTAAAAAATCGCGGTTAAATGGGATGAAATAGTACTACATAAGTACAACTACTATCACATTTACACTATCGCGATGTATCCCAACAAAGTGAGATTTCTTTTCCAACTCCCAACCCACATACGATACCACACATGACCCCAGACAACCCTTGGATTATCTAATGCCAGCGCCTCCAGTGGATGATGTCTATGCAAACAATAAAATATTAACGGACTTAATTAACGGAAGTAAAATGTATCGGAAGTTAAATAATCCGTTAACCATTTTTGGAGGTGCGAAAAGCGTTAAATCGTTAACCAAAATGTTAACTTCGTTAATTGACGATTAACGGATAAACGCTTTTCTGCCCAGCTCTGTGTATGTGTTAGGTACATGTATAATATATATTGTATGTAAGTATATACGTAATGTAGGTAATTGTTTACTTCAGTAGCCCACAGACATAAGACATATAAATATTATTACTTTTTCCTCAGTGCATCGACCGCGACTTAATTACATTTTTCAGCGAAGAATCTTATGAAACTACAGTATGATTTATTTTATGATGTGTTATGGAAGTTTTACGAAAACGTCACTCTGAAAAAATGTATTCTAAAAATTCGGGGATCCCACGGTGTATATACCTACTCAAATATCTACTATACTCAAATTAAACTTAAAGATCGTTTCCCTTTTAGGACGTTTTTTTAAGAATATTGTATTAAATTTCAGGAATGAAATTTACTGTCTTTGCAAGAAATAGTGCGAAATGTATTGTTTTGCTACATGAGTTATATCGTACCTACATTACGATTATCATAAATGTGCTTCTTTCTACCTCTCTAGGTTTTGTTCACACACCAAAAACATAGAATTTCGGGCTGTATATACTATATAGGAACATTTGCAAACTTACATACTTTCCTGGATACATTACGCTAGGCGGCTAGGCTAAAAGCCGTATCGTGAAGGACAGAATACTTTTTTCCAACCCGGAATCTCTCAATTAGAGTCCGTGCTCCTACCAACTACACCATAATCATCTACTCATTTTTTTCCATGGAACAACCATCCAGCAATTTTAGACTAAGACCTTCAAATGCTCTGAAAAACGACGTTTTGTCAAACACTCTGTACATAAGTAAGTAATAATATGGCTCTATATAATGTGTATTGTGAGGATGCGTACAAAAGCAATAAATCCAAGGTGAAGTGTTGATTGTATGGGAGATAATATAATTATATTAGTTTGTATTCTACTGTACTGAGTATTTCTACATTAACTGATATTATAGGTATAATAATTACAGGGACAAAGTAAAGACAATGTCGATGTAATCATATTGCAATTTTTATATTTCATCTACATCAGATACCGAGTGGCTCAACCTACTAATTATATTGAAATCTGTTTGTTGCGCATAGAAAAATACAGCATTATAACCAAGTAAAAGACAAATGTCTTAGCTGCAAAATATGAAAGACTGGACTAGGATAAGGCATTCGAAGGATATATTATGGATTTCGCAAGACAGAGAAGCCTTTGACAGAGTGATAGCCAATGTCAGTGAGACCTGATAAGGCACATGGAGAAGAATATTCTTGATGTAAATAATACAAAATATTCACTAGGGCGAGATTATTGCAATGCTGCATTTTCTTATACAACAAACCTATATATTTTTTTAATAATTTTGTACTCCATTTTCTTCACAGCACTAAACTGGCAATTTCCATGTTTTTGTGGCATAATTAGAAATTTGTATAATATTGTGCATTCTGTAAGTTTCAATACTAAATAAATTTTATTGTGAAATATTTATAAGACACGGTGTAAATAATACAGAAAATATTTATTAGACTTGACAATACATTGTACAGCGATATAATGCAACAAAACAAAGAATATTATAAGAGATACGAATAATACAACCAGGAAGTGAAAATAATATTCATTATGTGATCAATCAATTTCTTAGAAAACACAAACAATGCAATAAATGCCTCGAGGCTAAAGAAAACAATAATTGTTCTTGCAATTAATTATTTTCTAAGTCCTTCGATGTGACAAATTATATTATTCATCTTAAAAACACAATGGAACTCTAACTAACAATCAAAATAATAAATAAATAATATTGTCGTTAAATTTTATGTTCATTGTCTCGAATTCTTGCAGAATTATTCAGATATCTGACTATTGTTTTCACTTTAATGTTCTGTTCGCATTGTTCCAATAGGAACATTAAATTTAAATACCTACAATAATTTGTATAGTGTTGTAGGTAAAATACAGGAATTATTCATACCAGAGACCTGCAAAATCTCAAACTCCTTCTAAGATAGGTTAAAATACAATCATGGTTTTAAAGCTCGCGACCAAACAATGACGTCAAGGTCATTTTCTGAGGCATTAAATTCAAAATCGCATGAACAATCGCATGATAAAATGGTAAAAATAGTTTTTTTTCATTTATTGGGATTAACTTCGCTTCAATCAAAAACTTTTACAGCCATTCATTGCAAAAAATATTTTTCTCCGCAACTTTCGGGAAAAGAGTTGATACGATATTCCGGATAAAAGATCAGTGGTTTTATTCACATTTTTGAGAAATCCATACAAGATATAAAAAATCTTTTACGGTCATTCCCTAGATAAAGGTTCAATGTATCTACCCTGTTTTTTCCAAAGCATATTTAGTAAGGTTGTCTAAATCTAAGGTCACCCGTTTATAGAAATTTTTGAAATGACAATAAAAATAAGCTATAAAAAATCCAGTACATTATATTATATATGTAGGTACGACAATAATTGTGGAAAGGTGTACAAGCTGAAAAAGATTTTCTAGGTTGTCAAAAACCCTGTTGGGTGAATAACAGCGATCTTCTTAGCAAACTATATCAACCAATATTGGATCAAAATATGATGGTACCTTAACTACCCAAACATATTCGTAGGTGCGATATAATTGTATTTTACATCACACATTCGATTCATAGTTTCTTAGAATTATTCTCCACAGTCTATTTCTAATTAGAAATATCATACCTCAGTATAACAGCGATAATAATATTTATTATTAGCTCTGCCTAATCATATTCCTCATAGACTATTAAGTTTCCTAGTAGAGTGAAGAGTACTCGGAGATGGCGGACCATTGTATCGAGCATGATCATTCTATTAACATGCAAGGTAGTCTTGCACTCCGAATCCATCAAGGGTAGCAAAGTGACTGCCTTGGAGATTCTTGAAATTCATAAAAATAATAACAATTTAGTTAATAACCAAATCCCATATTATGCCTCTCCGTCACCGCATACTGCCATGTTTGGTTTCTCACCAAAGTGCTTCACGAGCAGAACTCATATCTTTTGACAAATTTTGATTCTGTATATTCTCGGTGGGAGGTGCCATTGAAATGAAGGAATCCAAGCACCTCTGAAGGGCGTGTTTGGTATCGTTTGCAAAAAACAGTTCTAGGATGTGGAGTCATAAAATCTTGTTTCAAATATTTTTTATGATTGATTATTTAATATGTACTATATGTAGAATAAAAGTATAGGTACCATTAAATACCCATAATGAATGATGTTCCTAGTGTCATTAACACAAAGTCTAACTAATTGACTATTAATAGAAATACTCATAAATTATACTAAATGTCCACATATTCTAATTACTCAAGGTTGTGTGTTTACTTTAGAGTAAATGACACTTGTTCATTATTGTTATCTTCAAATAATAATAATTTTAAAGCTAGGAGCCCAACTATGACGTTACGGTAATTTTCCATGGCGTTTAGGTATAAAATCGCATGAACAACCGCATGATAAAATGTCAAAACAAGCGTTTTTATTACTTTTCTGGGGTTAATTTCGCTTCGTTCACTAGATTTTAATGCATATTATCAATGCGAAAAAAAAATGTTTGCGACATTTTTTCCACGAGTTGTTGTCTTCAGAAAAAAATATCAGAGGTGTTTTTTACTTATTTTTTTGATAAATGTATACAAGATATAAAAAATCTTTTATGGTCATTCCCTAGATAAAGGTTTAATGTATCTACTCTATTTTTTCCAAAGCGTATTTAGTAAGGTTGTTAAGATCTAAGATCTCAAAAATATCTTTTTTTTTAACGTCAATATGCCTACTCTTAATATTACTGTGAATTTGCGTTGATTTGACATTCACGACACTCAAATATCTCAAAGTGGGCGCTCGTGTTACGAAATATTATTTCTTACGATATTTTATTTTTATTATCGAAAGTAAAAGAAGTAAACATATATCATGAAAAGTCATCTGAAACTGAAACTTGAAATTATGAATTTTCACAATGAAATTATAATACCTTGAAACTTTTTGTTTGCTGATTGTTCGCACATTGTAGATAGGCACCAATTATTAGGTAGTTATACCAGTTATTACGAGTATGACTAAAAAATATTTGATTAAGTACTTCAATAATCAAAGACGAGTATATACCAATTTGAGGGCTCATAACTCAGTAACTATTCAAGTCCAATAATCAGTTTATAGCTCATTCTATGGAAGATTTACTGTAGATTAAGTCTGAACTAATGATTTTTTCTGTAAATATATAATTTGGGTGGTATTTTGAAAATAGAAATGGATGACAGAAAATAAATGAGTTTTTTCGCTACCAAGCGGAGCGCGGCCTAGAAGGTCACATTTTTCAACTTAAGAGTGTGCATACCGACATTTCAAAAATTTCTAAAAACGGAAGACCTTCCATCTCGACAACCGTTATTAAATTTGCTTTGGAGCAAAATAGGGTAGATGCACTGAACCTTTATCTAGGGAATAACCGTAAAAGATATTTTATATCTTGTATAGATTTCTCAAAAAAATATATATTTTAAACACCTCTGTTCTTTTTTCCGAAAGACCGAAACACGTTTCCTGAAAGTGGCGGAGTAAAATATTTTTTTTGTACTGATAATATGCATTAAAATCTAGGGAATAACCGTAAAAGTTTTTTGATAGACGCAAAACTAACCACAAAAAATGGAAAAAACGCTATTTTTACCATTTTATCATGCGATTGTTCACGCAATTTTGAACCTTAATGCCATGGGAAAAGACTGTGACGTCATTCCTAGTGCCATGCCCTTAATATATTTACTAATCGCGTAATTGAAAGTCATTAATGTGAATTTTAAAACTAAACATATAGTTTTTCATTTTTACCTTAAAAATGGACTTCTACCATTTTTAGATTAAAATCCACATAAAAAGACTTTAGCTTTCGCGACTAGTATTCGAGGATTTTCGCTCTCATCATCAGGCGGTTGTGAATAAAGTTATGATGTGCTTTATTCATTACTAGCGTAAGAACCCGTGCTTCGCTACTGTCAAATGTTGGGTTTGGATGAAGGAGTAGTTCAGCAATGGGACCCGAAACACATTAATCCATCTATCACATCATAAAGTAATGAGTTATACCTGCTCTCATCATAATACTTGCCTCCCTTGGTGACTTTCACACATACCAATCATGAGCCTGCGAGCATTCAGACTGCCCAACTACTTAACTTCTAACATCATGGGCTTGGATAGAGAACCTTTATCTGATATGTTCCATTTCCCTTGTATGCAACCTTTGAGTTCATCCTTATGGAAGTATAGGTAATATAAGCATTAGGCGTACACAAACACTTAAGAATAATGGTTAATGTATCAATCTACGTCGAGAAATCATACAAGGGGAACGTTATTTTCTTTAATCATTTAAACATTTCTTTACCCTGTCTAAAGGATCTAATTTGTTAAAACTTATTCTCTTCATGTAACTATCAATGACCAGATGCTGTATGTTCTTAGATAAAATGAATATTCGGTTAGTGTCAATAAATTATGGTGAATTATCTACTTTAAAATTATCAGTTTAGATTTCTCGTACGTACAAACCTCTGTTTTATTTATAACTCACAGTTTTTGCTTATCCTTAATAATCCTTTTTACTGTAACTATGTAGTACCCTGTGTCGGCTGGTTGCAGAACAATTATAAGTAGCATTTAAAGAAAACACTCCTTGATGTAAATACATATATACTTATACTGTGCAGAAATATTTTAAGTGTGTTCACAATATTTGCTTCATAAATCATATTTGGGCAGAAGTTTTTATGTGTAAAAGAATTTAATTTCCATGGAGAATTAATATTATAAGCGCAGAAAGCAAAATTTTAGTGACATGCAGTATATTATGCTTGCATTGCATTTAAAGAAAAACAATCTGGCTTGTACACACAAACCCAAATAATAATTTGCACCTGTAGTCCGAATTGAAAATATATTCCCAGAGTCAAAGGAATCTTGCTTTACCACTTCATATCACACAATATACCTAATATTGTAATACTACTTACTTATGTCTAACAATTACTCATAAACTCACATTACCGACGACGTAGAATTTCAGTATAATGTCTTAAGTTCCCTTGTATTTATGTTTTAAAAATGCCATGATAGACATTATTGAATGTTCACCATGTACGACAAATGTACAATGCATATTAAGTAAACTGTTTACATATGTATGTCTGTATCTTGTTCACCAAAAGTGTAAATAAATAAAAATAAATAGACTTGAACTAATCCCACATAAATACTACTAAATATTTCCATCAGCAGATTTACAGCGAGACGAAATCACAACAAAAGAACATCAGCCGATAAGCGTCTAGCAGGATTATCCAATAAAAAGTAACTGAAAATTTATTTGTTGTCTTTCCTCTGCATAATATGACACACAGATGATCATACCATCAACACTGAGCTGGTTAGGTTAGGTTACATCTTGAAATACAAAATCATCTTTAGATCTGAAATAAATTAACAAACAAATATATTATTATGTTTCAAGAAAATAATGAATATTGAGGTTATGAACCACCAAATCAAAACAGACGTTAATAATAAAATACTTTAAACCTTATACTCACTTTAATTCACATGGTGTTATTAAAAGTATTATTCTTAAAGATATACAATTATTATATTGTCATTTTACATTTATATTAGCAAACATTCGCATTATATCGTAAGTAAATATAATATCTCCGCTGTTTCGAACTGACACTTGACAAAACAAACAAAAGCAGAACCGCATCAACTATAGTACCACTGGTGTTAATACCAATGGGTTCGCGCTTTTGGGAGCCACGCGCCCTGACAGAAAAAATATTTCAATTACTTATCAATCTAAATCTAGTAGCGAAGTAGGTAAATTTACAATTGTTTATTATTTTATACCTATTATTGCGTATGCGTATTTCGTATTCTGATGTGTTTTTTTATTTTACCTATGAAAAATAAACTAATTTTACATCACTACCTCTTTTATGCGGACTTTTTATGTTTTAAATTTGGCCTTTAGCGCTATATTTTTACTACATTATGTATAAGTAAACAATTTTCATACCTATTGCGTAACATTTTTATTAAAATGAAATAAACCAGATCTGTATCACCACCTTCTTGACTATGTCTCAAAAATCCGTATATCAACAATGTATATTTTTTGCTTCATACGTTTCTACATAGGAGAAAGTGACGTAATATCTTTGGCACGGGCTTCGCGCAAACTTAATACGGCACTGTTACTTGTCACCCGCGACATCAATGCTACCAACCTACGATACATAACCAATGCCTTAGTATTGCCATATATTTAAAAGCAAGGCAACGCCGATATATCGGATGTTAATTAAATTGGGCGACTTTTTAATGAAATTATCGCAGTATTTTTGTACTTATATATTTTTTCATAAATACAAATTTGGTTAAGAGGTGTATACTTGTTGTTCAAACTTGTATGTTTCGCAAATTCATTTGGCAAAACGATAATTTCTCATACGTTGGCATCCTATCCTGTCTGTGACATGACATGACACTTCACATGACACAATATGTACTTGTTTGTTTGTTTACGTTAGAAATGTCACTGGATTTGGAGGAGATGTGTTCTAATCTTGTTTTAGTTGCAAATTATAACTTTATCCTAATGAAACAATAACTCAGCGTTGTTTTATAATAATTTCGTGATACTATTGTGAGTATTGAGTAAATGAATGCCACGTGCTGCAGATAATAACGGAAGAATATGAAAATACACATCAGACATGCAGTCTTAAAGGTATTCTATCAAATTCTATTCATTGAATACTAATTATTTTCTCCTATAAAAATTAGCGCCTTTAGTAGGTATCTACTTTGTTCAATATACATTAGGTAGGTACCATAGTCCATATAAATAATATTTCCTGTGGTGTGATATGGCAAGTATGAAATATTTGAAAAAAATAAGTAGAACATAATCCTGAGTGTTGTATGTATAGATATGACACAATTGTTGATAATAAGAGAAAAAACTCTAAGCCACTCTATAGAATAATGATATCTCTGATGCAAAAAATATGAAAGGTTGGTATGAAATATTGCTATGATAATTCTATATTTTGTTGTATCTTTTTTTATTTATGTAGAGAGAGCTAAAATTTTAGTTGCAAAATGTAAGTAAATAATACTTTTACATTTCACAATGTACTTTATAACTGTACCACCTTTCATTAATTTAAAAACAATGTATCTTTTTAAAAACTGACATCTTGGACTGGACACGACTGATGGCCATTTTTTTGAAAAACCTTGTATTTTGATGATTTGTGTAATGAAATATCTTAATCAAGACTACAAATTATTAAATTTTTTATATCCTATGTGTATCTTGGAAATGTTTACTAAATCCACTCAATTAATGAACGCACAAAACTATTTCATATAAAAGATTACCCCGGAATGAATTAACTGGAAATTGTGGAAATTGGACAGAAAGTATTCTCTGTTTCAAGTATGTTGTACGCTGGATCAGTAGTAATTCTATGGAAAAACTTTTGTATCCATGGAAACCCATGAGAGGGATGATGTGTAACGGGGAGTGAGAAAAATACGAACATACATACATATTACGAACTGAAATATTTATGTGGGATATATACTTTGTTCACAATCGCCTGTGCAAATCCTCGAATACTAGTCGCGAAAGCTAGTCATTTTTTTGTGGATTTTAATCTTAATGTATAGTCTTTTCATTTTTACTTTCAAAATGGACTTCTACCATGTAGCGACGGTTAAAAACCTTGAGATTATACCAGTATATTATAATGTTTGTCATTATAGAGTATGCTTAGTGCACATTGGGTCTCTTGTATTATGAGTATAGCTGAGAGTGACGACTAGAATAGATATATGAGGAGATACATACATGTACAATCAGTAGGTGGATGACCCGCTTTGTGACATGTCGATGTAATTCTAATACTTGTCATTACTAATTCACTCTATGTTGGATACTCAAACTATATAGTATGCAATATCATTTCATTGTAACAACGAGATACTATAAGTCTAAACATACCACCACTTCTGTTGGGTGCTTCAGGAACATCAGCACCTGCATATGTTATCCAGTCCATCTTCGTTAAAAGCAAAAGAAAATACATTACTACCACGCATTATTTTTATCATATTATTATTTTCTAAAATTAGTATGAAAATCTATCAGTTTCATAAAAAAAATGCTTGCGGCGATTTTTTTTATTACCCAAAAAAATTTCGCCTGAGACGCTATTTACGCGTTTTTTATACTATATCATTTATTTTTAAATCTTTGTTGCCTCCCCCCTAGCTCCGAGGCTTGTGACGCCCATGGTCAGATAAGATATAGCAAGTCTGATCCTCGGGATTATGTCGGCATTGGGGATCGGACCCGCGCCCACTGGATTTCCGACCGAGCACGCTACGAACCAGGTTACCTAAATTAAAACATTAATAATGATATTGCATTAATCTGTGCAATTTTATTAAAAGACTTATGATTTAGTACATGGTGTGTACGAAAAATATTGTAGAAACATTAATTGTCAACATGAAATGATATTTTTCACGCATTCGTAATTTAAGTCCAAGTCATCATATATTTTGAGTTCAGTGTTTCAGTCGTGTTGTAACGTTTAGTTTAGTGCATATTATATTAATATAGATGTCTACTCGGTGCACCATATAGTGGATATTCTGGCCATATGCCCAAACTTCCCGGAACCAGTCACTCTTCATTTCGCACGCGACAGACGATGATGATTTCTACTTCTACAGCTTCTCAGATGATCTCCCACAGCCCCGCCACCACCGCCACAGACACATAAGCGGTTTTTAGAAAAGAAACGATTAATTACTGACCTAACGTCACATATTATATGTATAATTGTATACATATAAAAGACAATATTTCTTTTATCATATTTTTCATAGTCAAATGCCGTTTATATATCACAAGTAATGATAGTTTTTTATAAGCTGGCCCAAACATCACACTTGTTAGGAAAAAAAGTATGTACCTACAAATAATATAGCATCTTATTTCTTCAGCGCAGTAGATCTAGAACAGATAGCACATTAACTAATGGTAACTAATGTTCACTAAGGCGAGCATATTGCTATTCAGTGATTTATTCCAAATAATCCAAACACTCGTTGTAAAAAGCTTTCAAGCGATACAATCAATAATGGCTGCCATATAAAAAGCTCTTTGCTATTTCATTTTTTTATTTTTTTATTTTATTACAGGTATAAGTGCAAAACAAATAACAACTACATATAAGTAATTGAAGATTAGTTCATTCATAATTCATCTGTCACCCACAAGCATGCACCTCAGTTAAATTAAAACATATAAGTTCATTCCGGTCGTCTCACACACCCATACTTAATCTCGCTCACACACTCACCCATCGCACACACATGCTCTGTGAAACATATTCGTAGATTTTGTTTTTCTCATCGCTTGTTCTTTAATAAATTCAATACATTTTTCCAGTTAAAATTCACCATACGTCGTATTTAGTTACATGACAAATAATCACTCATTTTTTATCAATTTTTGCATTACCCACTCCACAAAAT
Source organism: Ceraclea dissimilis (assembly GCA_963576895.1). Lineage (NCBI taxonomy): Eukaryota > Metazoa > Arthropoda > Insecta > Trichoptera > Leptoceridae > Ceraclea > Ceraclea dissimilis. The sequence continues at coordinate 192,482 of OY756367.1, read as the reverse complement.
TGGATATTTTTTTACTAAAATACATTGAATAGAATTGTTTTGTTCACGTTATGTTGATCAACCTATGCCAACATTATGACACAGCGTATATTTTCAGCAAAATAAATTGTATAAATACAGTTTTTACAATTCGTAGTAATACATCATTATTTTCTTTTTATCTTTTCTTGTAAAATGTCTACCGTAATTATATCACAATCTATCTATTCCACTCTGTGTATTATAGTGCTCTATTTATTTGTACCAAGTTTCTTATAAATCACTAGATATATATTTATGTATAGTCTTGGTTTCTTTCCTTAATTCACTAGGCTGGGAAAACCCCATGTCATATTTGTCACTACACCACTTTTATCAGAAGAATCGCTGCCACGTTGTTGTTGGTCCTGCGGACAATGCCATTTAAGGTGACTATGGAGGCCGATTCTGGACAAGCACACTCTGTCAGAATTTAAACAAGGTTGCTTCTCATTTGTAACGGATCTGCGGGTGATTCTGTTTTGCGGGCCAGTGTACTTATTGATGATCCTCCGCCAGGTTTTACGATCACCCACCATACATTTATCGATTGTAATCTTATTAGAAGGGTCATTGTCTTCCAGATCGGACGGTTCACATCATGTAATTAATGTTCCTCAAAGGATATCGGGTATTCAGTGTAGATGTGATTTTAATAACAGTGACTGTCTTAATAGATATTATTCAACTAGGATTGAACTTGTTGAAACCCACGAAGCAATTATAAGTTTTGACTGCGGAGTTGATGAATGGTGACGTGGGACGATAGGGTGGAAAGTGAAAGATGGTGTGAGGGGTTGTATAGGGAGGAAGTGTGAGTGTTTAAATCACGTAACTGAGAGATTTGAAGGATATTTTGAGAATCTGTTACAAAGTTTGTAAAAGTTTTAAATCGTTCTTATACTTCAACTTTATCTTCCTAATTTGGTGAGATTTGTATACAGTGATGTCGACTAGGTCCTCTTATCCATTTACTGCCAGCTACTTTGCTTTGGAAAATATGCTTTTTGCGCAACCTTGGAAGACTACTGCTGGATTTCACCAACTTCTGAAATGAGGAGTAGCGGAGATAGAACCCATAACTAGTACACATTTTTTTGTGAAAAATAATGATATGTGGCTCCTATCTCCGCTATTCTTCACCTAAAAAGTTGGTGGAATCCAGCATATAAGTTTTATCTATAGCGGAGTATGATTATATTATTATAACGTCAATCGATTACGAGGATTACAAGATTCGACATTTAGAATGATGTCTTTATATCTATCTACCTACGTCATTCCTAAACTTTCAATATAAAGCTCAACGTCCCTAGTATAACAGATCTACATATACTCGTACATTTAATACTCGTATACTGTCGTTACCACTGCTATTGACGTGGAATGATTCTTACGTAGTTGAACTCTAATCTATCCATTTAGTCTCCCTACAATCTAATTTAAATTTTTCATACTCTAAATTGCCTCAAGTCTTCATTTATGGTTAGAATCTTATAATCAAAGACAGCAATTATATGTTTGACCCGAACAACTCGAAAATAAGCATCAACTCTCGTTATTTTACAAATTTCAGGAATGGATAAGTCAGCAGAAGGCTGCCAGATTGTGTTGACAGTAAGGTAAACTAAACGTACCATTTTGCATAAAACAACTCGTTTCCCGAATGTCGCAATTTTTTGCATTGATTATATGTATTGTAGAAAAAAGAGGCGAAAGAAGACCACAGAAAAGGTGTACAGGTGACATTGTTCAGCTTACTGGTCATAGATGGCAGCAGATAGCCCAAGATAGAAAACAGTGGAAGAGTTTAGAAGGGGCCTATGTTCAGCAGTGGAACCCAAATGGCTAGCAGTAAGTAAGTAAGTAATATGTATTAAAATCTAGGGAATGACCATAAAAGTTTAGTTGAATGAAACGAAATTAACCCTAAAATGTTGAAAAAAAACTATGTTTAACAAATTATCATAAGACTGTTCGCGGGATTTTCAACCTTAACGCCGCGGAAAATGACCGTGACGTCTTACGTGTGTCTCTTGCCTTTTAAAATCCCGACAGACTACATTATTTACCCTTATTCATTATTTTATATTTCCACTTATGTGTCCCAAAAATTCCAACAACTGGAACAAAACTCTTTCACGATGGTCGTGGCGTGACAAGTCGAGGATCGAGCAAAGTGGCGGCTGGTAACTTAAAAAGGCACACCACCGAAGATTAATGCCAAGAAAAAAAAAAGAAGATTTTCGTTATTTTAGACCCATTAAAATCCCATTATTTTGAATCAATAGATTTTGATATGAAACTATTGTGAAATGATTGTAGTGTAGGTATACTTAGTCGCACACGGCGAAGGTCAGTAAGAGGGTCAACAGACTCTAATATGTTGGACGAGTAGTAATATGCACGTAGACCAACTGATATTGGATTATAATATTATAAAGGCGGAAATGTTTTGAATTCAGTAAATCATTTGGAAATCATAATAAATGTTCACTGATGTAAACATTTATTATAATAATATAAATATATACATATAAATTAAATAGTAATATAGGTAGGTGGCACTATGACGTCATTATACTCCTTTATATTCACACCTTTATAGATATCCTTCTGTTGTATATAGGAAAGCTAGTCATTCAACTGCCTACGACATATTTTGAAACAGGTAATATGGGAGTGCACGTATGGATATAAGTTATTGTATCGCAACATGAAACTTATTATATTATTATCGCACGTCTATTTCAGTCTATTCCTACCACCATTACGCCATCATGATGGTATAACCCAATAATGGGGTAACCAGTAAATGCTATGCGTGTGCTATGGGTGGCGAATCTCATTGCTAAAAAAGATATGAAATGTCCTGATAGAAATTTTACGAGTACGAACAACTGATTCTTATCTATATATCTAGGCTATCGCACACGTTCTAACATTCAGTTAACTGAATCGACGGTTTGCAAAAAAGCTCCGACCAAAACTTATCTCTGAATTCAGTGTTACCCTGATTTTGAATTCAGAAAGAGGTTTTGGTCAAAGCTTTTTTGCAAACGGTCGATTCAGTTAACTGAATGTTAGAACGTGTGTGGGAGCCCTTGAATGTGTCAATGATAAGCAGTATAAATAGTTATAGGGCTACGATACATCCCGGTTATGAAATTAGTGTTTCAGTGTACCTGCTCCAGACTCATGAAAAGTATAATTCAATGTGTTTTAAATTATAGACGTCATACATTGAATTAAATTTAAATATCAAAAGGAGAAAAGAGGTGCTCCAAAAAATGAGTACATCGAAAAACATGAAAGGAAAGAGGAGCGCTGATAATGAAGTCGACGGGAGAAGAGTGAGGGAAGAATAAATGAAATTCTTATTCAGGTAGAGTAGCTCCACACGCTTGGTATAGTCAATGAGTCTACGCTTGATTCATGATATCAGAGTAGATTATTATCAATGGCGTAGTATGTAATTGTTTCCGCCTTCAGGACTTCAGGGGATTAGAGGATCCTAAGTATATTGCTTGTCTACAGAGGGTGGTAAACTCATTATACACATACAGTATGCATCACCACGTTGATCAATCTTCACAAAAGCAACTGATAACAACTGTTTACACATACAGTACCAGCTACTGTAAGTAAAGAGTAGGCATACTGACATTTCAAAACATATCAAACACGGCAAACCTTAAATAACGACAACCTTACTAAATATGCGTTGGGGAAAAAAAGCGTAGATACATTGAACCTTTACCTAGGGAATGACCGTAAAAAATTCTTATATCTCGTGTAGATTTCTCAAAAAAAATGTGAAAAATATTTCTGACCTTTTTTTCGTAAGGGTCCCTACACACTAGGCCAGTAGTTTAGTCGAGTAGGTAGTGAATTAGTAACAATACCAGTATACACACTAAGATTATACACGTACTAGAATTCTATGCGTATTCAACTATACTACTAGCCTAGTTTGAGAAAGGCCTAAAACAGCAACTCGTCTCCCGAAAGTCGCAGAGTTTTTTTGAGTACTTATTTAAATCTAGTGAATGGCAGTAAAATCTTTTGATTGAACCAAAATTAACCCCAAAATGTAAAAAAAACGCTATTCAAACATTTTACCATGCGAATTTGAACATAAATGCCGCGAAAAATTACTGTGACGTCATAGTCTTAACTTATATTAATTTACTATACAGTGGTGATATTTCTGAAGCGTCATTCCCTTGTATTCATTGTTCTACAAGGACTTTGTTTACTGGCTAAGTACATAATAACCTCTAGGTACGATCGTTATATAAATTGTAATCTCTTCCATTAGAACTAAGCTCCTTAATGTTTAACTACCCGACTATTAACCCTGCAAAGGATTTCATATTTAACACTGGAATGGTCGAAGCGTCGGGTATATATTTTTTTTTATAAAAGGATACTTGTTTACACAAACTCAATTACTTTCCTGAAAGCGGAATACATTATAATTTTTCACTGTCGGGATTCGAATCCGGAACCTCTCGCTTGGGAGACCCGCGTTCAACAAATTTCGCTATGTATAAGTGCGAGTACAATGATCATTCTTATAAAATTTGACGTAGGTATAGAATTAGAAAGAAATTATTATGAGACCTCTTTACAAATCACTAATAGAGCCTGAAAACTTGGAGACTTTAAAATATATGGTCTTTCTCCATGTGTCCTGTCAGATTCTACTGGCGTTGGCGATATCCTCAGCGTCCTTTCTCATCTGAAAAAGTTCCAAAACGCTGATGATATCCATTCACTGTCGAATGTACGTACGAGTATATTAAACATTTTTCACGAAATACTATCAACAATTTTGGTTTTCATTCTACTCAAAAGAAAATTTGGGAAAGGTATATGAACAGTTGCCTAGATGAAGAGAGTGTACCGTTGGGTCTGAGGGTTTCAGCGTATAACTAAAATGTAAAGAACTATTGTCACTTCCTTTCTCCATTTTCCTTCCTATTCCTGGATCCATTTCTATCATATTTCATATTTCTTGCTTATTAATGTACCTACTTATACTTTTGTTAATAAAACGAAGAATACTATAATTGGCGCTATAAAATGTAAATATATATAAAATATCATATTATGTATTTAGCTGTTGTATTCTCAAAATAAATAAATAATAATAATAAAGTTATTGCTTTTGTAATAAAGCTGCTTTTTGCACATTGCCTACTGTCTCTTTTTATAACTTTTCAATCTTTCTTGCTAATAAATATATTTATTAATTATAACGATTATTGTAATTTTCACTTCAGTTAACAAATGTTGGGTTAAAATAGGAAGTTCTTTGCTTCTGTAAAGCTTTGTAAAGTACACAACTACACCACCTCCCTCGAGTCACGAGTGTGTGTGCTTTGTGTTATATGATGTACTAAGTTCAGTAACAACATTGTTTACATTGGTTGTATTTAAGAGATTAGTTGACTGGAAAGCTCAAAGATAATCAACCGGAAGTCTCTTTACTCTAATAGGCAATTAAATAAGGTTTAATGAAACTTTAGATTCTAATTTTATACCTATATGTAAGAATATATAGGAAAAGCTCAATACAGCTTTGTTCTTTATAATTGGCGTGCTATATCTTCTACTCGTAAGTACGTACAATTAGAAGTCGTCTTAAAGGTTTGGTACCAAGAATGACGTCACAGTAATTTCCCACGGCATTAAGGTTCAAAGTCGCGTGAACAATCGCATGATAAAATGGTAAAAATAGCGTTTTTCCCGTTTTTGGGGTTAATTTTGCGTCTATCAAAAAACTTTTACGGTTGTTCCCTAAATTTTAATGCATATTAACAGTACAAAAAAAATTACACCGCGACTTTCGGGAAACGAGTTTCCGCCTTTCGGAAAAAAGATCAGAGGTGTTTTTCAATTTTATTTTGAGAAATCTATACAAAATATAAAAAATCTTTTACGGTTATTTCCTAGATAAAGGTTCAATGCATCTACCCTATTTTGTTCCAAAGCATATTTAGTGACGGTTGTCGAGATATAAGGTCTCCTGTTTTTTATGAATTTTTGAAATGTCGGTATGCATACTCTTAATAGGTACTCGTATTGTACCAAAGGAGCTTTTCCCAGGATCATTAGTTTTGTGCTTTGTTTGAAGACTTCCACTAATAGCTCCACCCCCGGGAGTGTTCTGAAATTATCTAAATGTTAATGAAACGCTTCTCCTCTCCTTGGGATATTATTTTAGGACATACAGTTTAAGGACACACAAACATGCAAAAGGTTTTATCTGACATTGATACGTGAGAGAAGTAACTCTATTAATTAGTAGCTATGTTAATGAAAGATATACAGTGAATGATGAACTTGAACGTCGGGCTTATGACTGGATCGTCGGCTGGCTTAATGTGATCACTTCACGTTTTTTGCAAGTTACGAACAGTAAGATTTGTTGAGTGTGAGGAGAGATAAGTATTTAGGTAATATTCGAATCGCAGACATAATGGAAAGTTCATCTTTCGCTTTATATCTGTTGAGATTATGGGCAGCCTACTTGTTGTCCAACTTCTTCTTCTTCAGGCCCTCTGTCCTCCACTGCTGGATATAGGCCTCTTCCATACCCTTCCATTTCTTTCTGTCGTTTGCTACTTGCAGCCAATTTTTACCCACCACAGCGGATGTCGTCGGATCATCTCTTTTGGGGTCTTCCGACGCTTCTCTTATTTTCACAAGGTCTCCATATTAAAATTTTGTGGGGTCTTGTCTTCAAACGTCCAACTACGCATGTTAAAAATCCAATATTTCACAAAAAAGAGTAACTTTAAATAAACTATTATATAATTATATAAGCATAATATAATATCTGTCTATTTATAATCGAAAGTCGAATGCTCGAACACTACCAGGGAATAACTTGTCTCTTGTATTTTCAGGCCAAGAAACGTCGTTAGACAGTCGGGCATATGGTACGAATTAGTTTGAGAATGAAACATACGAGTACATACAACTACATACATACATCGAGGAGTCAAAATTTTCTCTATCAAGTATCAACACTAATGATGAAACTGTTTTAGAAGGGATGTTGGGAACAAATAAAACTATGGAAAGGAATAATTTATTTCATCCTTTGATCTCTTATGAGTAAGTACTAAGTACCTACCTTGTTACTGAGAGACGCAATATAATATAGCCTACATACTATTATTTAGCGGTGCGTATGATTGTTAAGTTAGGATTCTGAAATGAATTTAATTATAGATGGCTATATACTGAGGTAGTATATTTACAATAACACTTAATGATTGTAGAGACATACAGACAGACAGACAAGGCATTGTCTTGGTTTGATTTCCACTTTATTATGTTTATACATTGGCTGTGTAAACATCAGAGAGTGTGTTCTTACTGCTTACACTAACTAGCAATGATAATATTTAGGTAGGCGCTGTCTATGAAAGGAATCCTCTCTTCCATAAATACTTCTATACTTGTTATGGTTATGAGCAAGACAGTCTATAAGGAAAAGAGTGTAAAAGACAAACTCCTAGAAAAACATTCACCCCAGGATTTTTCAGGAGCTTCCTGCAGGTCTAAATATATTATGTTTTTGCCATGGGAGGACACAAGTTTTGACAATTTTTGCAATCGTCACATATTCATTGCAAAGCAGTTGCACAGCAACACAACTGTCACTGATGAACTTCATTCCGGGAAATCCCATAGCGGTGTGGATGGAGTGTGAAACAACAAATAAACATACTAAGTGTACTAATTCTTCTTCTCCAGTTTCAATCGTCACGATTGGTTTGCAGCAAATCCCTAAGTCTCCTTCTCCACTCATCCCTGTTCTGTGCGGTTCTTTTTAACTCTTTATATGAGTCGAAGCCCATATCCTGGTACAGGTCGTCCAGGTATTCTTTCCTTGGTCGTTCTCTGTAGTTTTTCCCACAATTCAAATAGGAGACCCTCTTGACGCACTGTGTGGCCGATCCATCTGGCATATCTTTCTGCTTTGCATTAAGCAGGTGTACTAATTAGGTTAGCCAAAACTCATTGTAAAAAATATCATTACGAGTACGTGTTACCTACACTACAGTGGTGAAGGGTGGATTTCTGCAAAAGGGAAGCCGGGGCTAACATTTCTTATGGAATAACGTCAGATTAGACATTATTATACCTATATTTTTTTCCAAAAGGAAACTCGATGGGAATCGTGTTCTTAGGTAACTTCGCGCCTACTACATACCCATACGCAGTATATGAAAATAAATGCCACACTTTGATTTTTTTAGTGCTATAAAAGGTATGCATATTTTAAGTATTTAGGACCACGTAATTCCTGCCTCTGGTTATGAGTAGGTCCCTAATGCTGATGGAAACGTGTGGTGTATGGAGCTTTCACATCCGCACGCACTTAATGCACGCATTGTTTAGATTACATGGCGGCCATTCTCCAGTCTCCAATGATGTAGTGTTATTGTAAGAGCTGAGTGGCAATCAAAGGATTTGCGGAGAGTGTTTATATGAGTATTGTAGGTAGAGGTAAAGTATCAAATGAATGATGGGAGAGTGAGATCAAAGGCATACCTTCAATACAAATTAAAGGAAATACCTCATGTATTGTGTATCTGTCAATGAATGATAATATTATGACTCAAGTATAATATTTGCTACAACTGAACGTTTCTTATTGTATTTTCCTACATCTTTTATATACATTGTTTACATTTTATGTGACCAAAATAGAACAATTCCTAAATCAACATAAAAAGTAATACATGCTAAAATATTTGTTCACTAGGGCGAGCATATGTCAGTGCAGCGATTGCTGCCAGCTAACCTCTTCTTCTTCCTCAGCCTTCCTCCCTCCACTGCTGGACGTAGGCCTCTTCCATTTCCTTCCACTCATATCTGTTTCTCCCCCTCCGCATCCAGGTTCTTCCGGCTTGTGGGACTAGGTCATCAGACCACCTTTTGGGAGGTCTTCCGACGCTTCTCCTTTTGTTCCAGGGCCTCCACTGTAGGATTCTGGGTGCCCACCTAGTATCCTCTTGTCGAGCCATATGCCTAACCTCATTATATTATTATTAACAAAAGAGTATTTATCTCAACAGATATATTAAAGGATGGGCTTTCCATCAGGCATATGACTGATCGTCGGCAGGCTTAATGTGATCACTTTATACTAAATATTACATTTACTAATCCAAACGGACGTAGAACCTGATGATGACGCAATTAAGATATCGAATATACTGATAAAAGGAATAGTTTACAATCCTTAGGTAAAAATAGGCATATTGACATTTCAAAAATCAAAAGTTCAAAAATGACTATAGATTCGACAACCTTACTAAATATGCTTTGCAAAAAAATAGATTAGATACTTACGTTGAACCTTTATCTAGGAAAAAAATATCTTTATTTATCTAGGGAATGACGGTTATTCCCTAGATATTAATGCATTTTATTGATTTATTCTTAAAAGTTTTTTGATTGGAACGAAATTAACCCCAAAAAATGGAAAAGACGCTATTTTTACCATTTTATCGTGCGATTGTTCATGAGATTTTGAACCTTAATGCTGCGGGAAATGACTGTGATGTCATAGTTGGGACGCGAGCCTTTAACATATTCCTCTACTATACCCTAAAATAATACAATATACCTACCTACTAACATTCGTCATCTTATAAACGTCATTCCCAATCACCCACATTAATGCAAGCAAGAAAACAATAACACCTCCGTGTAGGTATATAGAAACTGTAATACCTATCGCGAGCGAACCCCTCAATACCCTGTCTGTCTAATAGGTTTACGTAAACCGTGTGTCTGTGTAGGATGGTTGTAATCTAATGGGGATATCTCGGAATACTTCCGCTTTCTCTGAAAACTAAATATGGAGGTGGGAGGAGGAGAACGTGACTGGGGGGGAGTCACCCACCCTATGACGTCAGACCTACGTCATCTGGAAACATTTCATCCCTTCATTTATTATAATAATATTCTCCAAAGGACCGCGCCATGTTGTGTTATTATTCTATTGATACTCATAGTACTGCTTGTCGTGGTGATTCTTTCAGCCAATCAGCGCTCATCCTCCGTGGAACGACTTAATTTGAATATTCTAATTTGGAACGGGATGATTAGATTCGATTCCAAGATGAAGCAAATCCTCGCACAATTTAATTTACGTTTTCGTGATGAGTTTTTTAAGGGCCTACATCCTGAAATTAATATTTGTCCCACTACTTTGTATATTTCGTGTTACTTATTCTTCTTCTTCTCCTTCCAAATCGGTCCCTGGAAGCTGAGGATCGTGACCTTCATGCGGTACCTACCTCTCGCAGCAGTCTGGGCCACCCTGGTCTGTCTTCAGCTCGCCGCAATGATTCAGCAAACGTTGTTTCAGTGGCATCCGTCACCTGGTCGGACCTTCTCATTGGTGTTAAAACCTCTGTTATAAAATATTAATACTGTTTTTTCTCATATTTATTTATCGTATGGTCGAAGAAAGTATGGTATCCCATCCCTCAAAGGAAAAAGTTTGAAGGTTGGACATTGGGCAATGATAAATTTCGCAAGCAAGCTTGGTCGCCAGAATTTAAATTGGATGTTTTTATGAGTGCTTTTGAAAGCAAAATTTCGAAAAATATTGATCTTTTATAAAAAAAAATCTCTGGTTAAAAAACGACAAAGGTCATTATTAACATTCATTAATTTTTTTCATACTCTATTATTGTAGATAAAAAGCAAATGTGTAGGCCTTAGATTAAAGCGTTGAAAAACATTTCAGGAAAATCTTCCTGTTATTTTCTGTATGACGAAAAATAATTTGATTAGGTACTTCAATAATTTAAGGTTATTTTCATGAAAAAAAAAATGTGCAAAAGTTAGAAGTAGGCCACCTGTTATTTTCTGTAAGTATCGGTGTGCTTAAAATTACCTTGAAAAATAGTTACTTTAGATGCAAGACCCTTAAAATTGATATCAATATTTTTATGAGTTTAATACAACAAGAGAGTGAGATACTGAAGTTAAAATTGAAAATGTAATGATCTTTCATGAGAAAGCTAAATTTAGCATCAAATATTAAACCCAAGATTTCAGAATAACAATTAGGGGTCGCCCACCCAGATGTCATTCAATATCCAATGTTGTTATGTATGTACCTACCCCTAACTCATAATACCAAGAAATCTCTTTTATAATAAATTGTAATATTTAATTTAAAGAGAAAAAAAATGGCAAAAAAATGGACAAAGTACCATCTAGAGTGGAGTAGTGGAACCACAGTGTTCCTACTCCACTTCACAATAAAAAGTAGGTTTGCAAATGTTGCACCCAGTCCTCAGCAGATGGCGTTAGCATCTGAAACAATGGGTCAATGTGAAATAATTTCCAGAAGTAGAATATATACAACTTTCAAAAAAAGTAAAAAGTGATCACTTAAGTCAGCCAAAGCCGACACGTAAGCGTCGGAACACCCATCCTGCTTCCTTTCTAAGGGAGTTCACATAACGCTACATTATGTGAATGAAGATGCCTCTTGTCTCTGTTGAGGAAAAAACTGTAATATATTTCCGTCTCTGCAATGCAGATAAATCGGGTTCAATACCTAAAATAATTTAGGTATATCTCAAATCAGAATAGATAAGTTTATATCTGGCAGTGGACGAATACTTTGATGCATGCATTCTCCCAGTACTCACATACGGTTTAGAGACATCGTTCCTAATAAAGCGAATAATGCATAAGCTGTTAGTGACACAGCTGAGAACTATGGAGAGGAAGATGCTGGGCATTTCTTTAAGGGACAGGGTACCAAATGTTCGTATCAGAGAGAAAACCAAAGTAACCGATGTGGCGGAAAAGGTCGCTAGCCTTAAATGGAGCTGGGCTGGGCATGTTGCCATCAGGTGCCAAGAAGGCCAAAAAGATAATTAAATAGTGGCCAAGAATAAGCCGAAGAAGCATCGGCAGACCCCAGGCAAGGTGGTCTGACGATATTAGGAAATGTGCCGGTGGTGGATGGATGCAGTGTGCCCAGGACAAGGAGTTGTGGAGGACCAAAGGGGAGGCCTATGTCCAACAATGAACCTAAGTGGCTGCATAACAAGAAGAAGTGGCCGGATACAGGCTCACTATAATGCGATAAGGTAATATGTTCCAGGCGTTTCAGGTTTCATCTATTTCATTTTTTATAATGGACGCAAAAATGTTGCAATATTATAAATTTAAAATATCTCAAGTAAGGTACGTAGAAAGGTCACCATAGTGAAATGTCAAACTGATCTACAGAGAAGTAGTGTGATGATCAGGGGCGTCTCCAGTTTCAAAGATATGGTGGGGTAATAAACATTTCTGATAAATGTAATTGATTTGTATATTGTTTTCGGTATCTTAAAAGGCTTTGTAGCCGAATATTAAATAAATAAATAAATGTTCTCATAAAACATAAATTGTGATTTTCAAAAATAATCTTGTAAAACGCATCGGTAATTGTAGGTATGTACTCGTATGTACACAAAGTTGGCATAATATATCTACAGCCATCTACCCTGTTATTTATATCAGGAATTCATAAAAATGGCTGGAGCGTACACTAAATACCAAAAAACAATCTCAATAGAGGGCCAGCGTATAATATATACACGTATCTTCTTGACTTAGGTACCAACCATCATAGCGCAGCGGTAGAATGTTGGCTTGTTAGGTTGGAGGTCTGGGTTCGATTCCCGGCCGCGGCCAAACGGATGGACTAGAATTCGTAAATGTTACTTAAGTGTAAAGTGATCACACTGAGCCAGCCGACGATCAGTCACAAGCCTGATGGAAGGTCCATCCTTTGATGTATATCTTATTCATTTATTTGGGGGGGGGGGGGGCAACTGCTCCGCCTGGTGACGCCCGTGGTGGTATAAAAACCAACGACTAGATAATACTTTTTGATTTAGGTGAAAATGTCGACTGGTCTATCAGACCATGGGACATCTCCAGGGACACTAAAGTATTGAGTTGCCATTCTACACTACACTATACACTATATTACTAGTAGGTACATTCAAAAGTAGAAAGCCGTGGGTGTAGTCCATTGCGAAATACTCGTAACTTATTGAAACTAAACACGAAAGGGAATAATTCACCTTACAACGGTTATATAGGATGTTATTTGTCTTCCAGATGCTAAATATTCTGAGGGAAATCATTTGGGAACTTGTCCAGAATGTCCAGATGCTTTATCGTCATTTCCATTTGACCAACCGAAAAAAGCCGAAGTTGAAGGTTTTAGGGTATAATTTTAATAAGACTCGCAGGAAAATGCCTCCCGGTACCGACGTTTGGAAAATTCAGTATAATTAAATTTAGAACATTTCAGAAATTATACTTTATTTCACATAGCTTCATTTTCACTTTATTTTTCCAAAAAAAAAATTACTGTACAACCTTTAAATATTCTCTTGATTCAGGTTCTCTTACAGGGGCAATTTTTCGAGCAATAATTGCTAGGCAACTCGTATTGCCTAGACTGGATTTAATTATAATTGCGCAATTATTTCGGCAATAGTTCCTCGTGTTAGCGAACCTTTACAAACAATTGGTTTTGATCGAAACGTAACTGGTTTTCGAAGACATCCTCAAAAACCCTAATTAAGTAACTCAAATTTTCAAAATGTCGTCTGTTCCGAACGTCTGACCTTTTGACCGTTATTTTATGTGATTAAATTTTACGTCACCCATGAAACCACAAGAATTAGCATTCAGAAATTAAGACCCTGTATAATGGCTTATGTGGGTTGTGTAATAAAGTGGTGTATTTATGTTTATATTTATATAGGTTGTTTTATTTTCTTCCCGCCAACGCAAATGTGTAGGAGTAAAGCCTTAAAAAGCCATAATTTTAAATTAGAATTTTCCATAAAAAGTTATTTTCTTAATACCACTTCACTAATTCCCAATTGACTGATGTAGATAGAAAAAAATTAATAGATGTTGAATATTTGGGGATTAAAAAAAATCACCCTCACAAAATTCAATCAGAAATATTCCTATTTAACTAAATTATTCTTTGAAAATCATGCGATGGTTGTCAATAAACCATTAGGGCGGGTTTTGGGGATTCAACCCCCCCTCCGAAATACCTCAGACAATCTACCGTTTTATATATAGGAGAAATGAATCACATTATTACCACATCGCTTTTTCATCATGTCATAAATTTTAATAATTATTGTGAAAATCCATCAAATCACAATTGTTTTACAATTTTGAAGAGGACAATTGGTTTTCTAAGTACGGTTCTGTGGGGGAAAGTTCTGAAGTTTGTTGAGATATAGGTAAGAGAGAACGCGTTTACCAGCATGCCGCGCCAGTATACTGACGTATTATGCGTTTACTGGTCCTGGAGCAGCGGTAAACGAATAGTAAGAAATCTTTGGCCACCCTTTTCTTGCAGGTGGAAAACTCCTGCAAGTGTCCGACAGTCTGTCAGACAGCTGCTGATACTGTGACAGACTGTCAGACACTTCTGGCAGAAGTTTTCTCACAGGTGGAAACACGGCCTTACGATAGCATATTACTTTTGTTTTGGAGCAGCGCAGCGATCTCCTTACCTTAATGGTTACCAGCCGATGGTACTATTCGCCGAACAACCGAGCCTAGGAGGCAAGCGATATGAAACTCCACAACCACAAAAGGTTATACGAAGGATTCTAAAAATAACAAACACAATGGGCCCTTCTTGTATTACGTGTACGTACCTCCATACAATAATATTATCTTATTAAATTATATTCCAAGAAAAAGGAAAACACAATGCTTGTTGTGTTTGGAGTGGAACTGAAATATAATACGCCGAGATTTTCTTTCTAAATTTAGATAAGGTATACCTAAATACTACTATGGACTCGTACATAGAGAAATGTACCGTATTTTGAAAATACAATTTATATTTTTGCGTTTCACAAGTCTGTTACTTATCTTCGAAATACTGTAATTTTTAGGTAATATTTGTGATGCCATGTTTTTATAAATAAATAAATTAAGACTCGCGACCCAACTATGACGTGACAGTCATTTTTCGCAGCATTAATGTTCAAAATCGCATTTAAAATCGCATGACAAAATTTGTTAATTTCACTTCAATCAAAAAACTTTAACGGTCATTCATACGGTAGTAGCGAATTTCGGGAAAGGAGTTGCTGTCTTTCGGAAAAAAGATCAGAGGTGTTTTAAACTTTAGTTCAAGGTGTGCAGGAAAGTACTTGGTTTTGTTAGATACAAGCCAGATCCTTTTATTAAAAAAAAAAAACTGATGAATTTTCTTTTCGCGTAACGGAGGCGGAAGTCCTGCATGATTACTTTCAAATACAAATGATATAAATAAAACGATTGGCACAGATTATAATAAAAAGTAACATAGAGTACCTACCCGACCTGGCCTACCTATGTCATCCAGTCTATTCCAATAAAGTGAATGATTCCATACCTGCCTACAATGAAATACACTACGTCCCCGACTTGCGGATCTTACTTTACTTTACTTTTCGTATGGCATATGAACGTACGGCTTGACTTTTGATGAATCTCCAGCTTTCGTATGATTGTCCTATTACAAGTAACAAAGCAAAACATTCAGCTATACTATACTAGTAATTTTGGAGCGCCGTGGTCTACTGGCGAGGAGCTCGGACCCGGAAATGCATGAATGAATGAATGTGAATATTAGTCGCAGTTTGCAATTCTGTTCGCTCAATAATTTTGAGTAAAATCTAATGACTTGTGGAATTAAACTACGTAAATGTAAATATATAGTCTTTTCATTTTTACCTTCAAATTGGATTTCCAGTTTCCACCATATACCGACGATGAAAAACCTTGAATTAATAAAATCTATGCTTTGTTTTGTAAACGAGCTTCTACAAAATTCTTCTTATTTTGTCAGTCACTTTGAATGTTCATAATAAGGAGACCTGGTGTAGTATTTGTATTGAACTAGGGCAGGCTTTTTCTAGAGCTGGATCTACTCTAGTCTAGATAGGTATATTCTCTCTAGCTCTAGACAGACAAAATGTGTGACAAATTACTTGAAAAGATGAAAGTCATTTCTACACATCATTACATACTATACCAGACACCTACAATCTACATACTACATATATTATTCCAGCCAAACAGTGTGGAGAATATCACCAACTGGATGACTAATGTCAATATATATGTATATGGATTTACAGTAAATTCGACTAATTTTATTTCGACTAACACTAAGTATTCGACTAGCTTTATCTGTTATACCTGTTTTTTACACTTCGATTAGCATAGACGTTGGATCAATTTTGAGGTGGTCTGTAGCCTGGTTGGTAACGCGCTCGACTGTTAATCCAGTGGGCGCTGGTTCAATCCCCGACTTACTCCAATTCACAACACAAGCTTTTAAGCTTTCTGTGAAGTGTACAAACATGTGTTTGGGTTCATTTGATAAACCCAGATTCATTTTTATAAAAAAAATCTATTCTGTCGATTTATATACTGATGTGCTGTTGTTGATACATTTTTTTTACGTAATATGTTCAAATGACGATTTCAAGTGTCCGGATGGGCCTACATAAGAAACAATAAAAGCTAATTCGACAAACTATTAAATCGACTAATAATCAATTCGACTATTTTCATACATTTTACAATATTTTAAAATTCAGAACAATACCCCATTGTAATTATAATGATGTGATTAAAAATCGATGGCGTACATCATTGTTCTACTTCACTTCATAACAATTGAGTACATTCATTGGTGTGAATTTTACATAATGTAAAATGTATGAAATTAGTTTGGTTAACAGTCGAATCAACTATTAGTCGAATTAGCTATTAGTAGAATTTACTGGATACCATATATACTCGTCTGTACCTATAGGAGAATATCTTTCATAGCATCGTTTGGACTTATTATACTCTGTTAGAATTTCAATACATTTGGTGAGCTGAATACTGAAGTTAACTTTACTGTAGGATATAAATAGACTGGTAGTTACACCACACACCATTAGTGGAACTTTCCTTTGGGGGTATTTCCGTCCAAGGGTTGTTCACCCTTACACCAACTTAATTATACCAGATGTTTGTACAGTAATTTGAGACATTTTTCTGGATTAACTTTCATTCAACTGGTACTATAGATACTATTCTGGAAAAATTCATATATTTTTAGAAACGCATTGATGGAAGTATCTATCTATGTATATAATGTATCTATATCTTTCTATATATTTATATTTATATCTGTATCTATCTATTATTTTTATTTACTTTATTATTGTTTATATTATGTAAGTTATCTCTTTCTTTTCACGGGTTGACTGAAAGATATTGCGTTTGCAATAAGTCCGCCTTTTGGCACACTACGATTGTCTTATTTTTGTAATTAGTTATGCATATTTATGTATTTCTTTATGTCCAGATTCATTGAAATGCAAGGAAAGTATATAGATATTTTCTCCGTTTTTGGGAAGCAAATACATGACTACATTTGAGGGAGTATTGGCAAAAAATGTGTCGGTAATCACCTGTTGAGAAATATTCGATACTACGAGTACTTCAGAATGATATAAAATTATTTATTGCAATATTGTGGTTAGCTGGGAGAGATCGCAGCACTGCGATAAGCTCGCCCTAGTGAACAAATGTTATGATTTATATTTGTAATGTTAACATGTCTCTGTATCTTATTCACCAAAAGTGTAAATAAATTAAAATATGTACCTATACAGTTACCTCTATAGCAACACTAGTTTCAGCCAAAGACTTAGTGGCGACTAAAGTATACATCATTATATCTATAGAACATTATTATACACCTCCGCTTCTGACATTAGTTACATATTACAGCCACCTATATAATCTCATATAGATATTACACTTAGGTATAAATACTTCATGATTAATTGATATACGTAATTAGGTACTTTGATTATGTTATCATCATTGTGACAGCATAGTGAGTATGTCACTCTCTTGGCTTCTCATCAACTTCTCATCGTCAGTTCTACGTTCTCACACACCTATAGTTCCCTACATATAATATCTTAAATACCTGTTTGTATCATACAGAAGCCCTCTGCCCTCATACGATTGTGATACTACGTGTTATATATACACTGTGTGTCACATTATACAGTCCATTATAAAACTGGGTCACATCTACTACGTATCAAAACTTTTTTCTATTGATATTGTGTGTGGTTGATGTATCTATCTACCTACATTTAATATTATTATATGCCTACTGAAATAATATACACCCAAAATGATGTAACATGGTGGTGAAAACTTAAACTAAAAATCTGTTAATTTCGTGTTAATTTGGCATAGCAAAAACTTATTTTATTCTGAAGAATTTTCTTAAAATGCTGAAAAATGAAAATTAAGGTAATTTCCTCGTAGAATACCTGAGTAATTTGGATAATTATATTTACAACATACTTGTTTTTTTCTTTTTGCACAATTCGTATGCGCAGGAAAATTAATCACGACGTTTCTCGTCCAATATCAGATATCCCCATCTAAAATAGATAATTATTCAGCTGAATTGTAAGCTGATTTACTTTCAAATTATTTTCTCCCTAAAAAGGTTACTATATTGACTTATTGAACATTGCACTAACAAGACATTACTTATTATGAGATATATTTTTTACAATTGTTAAATGGCTTGCATACCGTGTTAAAAGAAAAAACATTTTTCAGGTTAATCAAAAGCATAATTATTTAATTTATTTTGTGGTGGAAAGCCCTAAGAAGTGTGGAGGAGCTATTCCGGGCAGCCCATGATAGAGAGACTTTCGCGCCAACGTCGGGAAGACCTGTTAGGGCTCATGCAGAAGAATAAGGAGACGCCTAGGCTGCATCGAATATAAAAATATGACCCTGCATACAGAAACATTTTCTTCTAACGATCACAACGCCACTTCAGCGATCCATTTCACATTGTGCTAAATGTCTATACTCTATAGATAGTAGTGGTCCATTTCAGCTACAATTCTATACAGTCAACAGTTTGTAAACCTGTCACACACATACACCACTGATATATTATAATATACCTACATTAATATATTATTTCCCAAAGCTATGACGTCAACACTTTTCTTATACACGACTTGTATTATTATTTCAGTTTATAAAGAATGATTTCGATTCATTTTAACTGACTCACAAATATATCCGATGATTCCCTACCATAGGTCATTAATATATTATATTAATCATTGTTTAGATTATTTGGGGATTTATAGGCTATAAGAAACTGTGTGGGAGTTTAAAATTAGGCATATTGACATTACAAAAAATTCTAAAAACGGGAGATCTTAGATCTCGACAACCTTAGTAGATTTGCTTTGGTAAAATATAGTGTAGATACATTGAACCTTTATCTAGTGAATAACCGTAAAAGATTTTTTTATATCTTGTATGGATTTCTCAAAAAAAGACGTTGAAAATAAAAAAACACCTCTGATATTTTCTCCGAAAGACATCAACTCGTTTTCCGAAATTCGCAAAGAAAAACTTTTTTTCGTATTGATAATATGATGGCAGCTAAAGAATGGCCGCAAAAGGTTTTTTGAATGAAGCGAAATTAACCCCAAAAAATAAAAATGCTGTTTTTAACATTTTGTCGTGTGATTGTTCATCCGCAGGAAAGGAGCATGACGTCATTGAATTGGATCCCTAGACTTAATACTTTGAACTTAAGCTATAAACTATACTCACCTATAGTTTATAGCTTTGTTTTGATTACGTGATTGTCGTAAGCTTAGTGATTAAGCTGACCTTTACCATAAGCTAGTTTAGTAGAGTAGGTGGCAGGGGATTATCTATTAGATTGATTTAGTCAAAACAATCCAGTGAATTATGGGTCTGACTACTTTCTCTACAACATGCTTAATTAATAAAAGTTCATAGCTTTGAAAGTTCAACCAGGATAAAAAGATGAATAATTATTACAAGTATACTATAGAAATTAAGCATACGAGGTTGCTCCATTTTTCCTACTTAGAAAAAAATTGAATATACCAATGATGCTTACCACCCATTCCGATTGTCACTTCTGCGTAAGGAGAATGTTGTGTGTGTTTTATGCACATACGGCATTTACCTATTGGTTATCCCGTTATTGGGATATAACTACTGACATGGTACAGAAGCGTAAAAGTGTAAAGATGCTTACTTACACGAGAAAATTTTTGAGCAATATTGCGGCAACCCGTACAAATCGTATTGGTTAACAATATTTCGCTCTGCAATATTTAAAACGAGACAATATATTGAGTGCAATACGAAAGAGAATTGTCAAGATGTCGGCTACCCGAATTGCTGAATATCCAATCGGTTGCCGTAAGAGTTGCCGCAATTGCTCGTGAAGAAGCATCCTACATATAATACATGTTGAATGATTTACTTAAAACTTGACTTTTTTTGTGCATATTGAAATAACACCTTAGTCTTCTTAATGTTTGTCTAATTAATTAAAGGATTTTCTGGAAACCCTTTTTTATATCCGCGACTCCATTAAGTGAATGCATTATTATAGTGTGACATTATTCTCCTCTGTAATCTCTTTTATATCAAATTATATAATCCCAATGTGAGGAAATAAAAATACTGCAGTTGATGCGGTTTAGCTTCGCATCACTAAAAGGTCACTACTCTGTTATATCACTGTATCGGAATAATGCCTTTTAAAGCACCATATTCAAGACACATTTTCCTGCAATTTCTTTGTGTCACTTATGTCCTATATTGCAATGACAGCAGTGTTGTTTATACGACAGTGATTCCATAAAGAACATACGGATGTCCCATTTGTGTCTCATTAAAAGATATTATTTTTTGCGGTGGCTTAATGTCTTATAGAATCTCGCGAAAATAATTCACTCCAATTGAGTTTTAATTTTATAACGAGAGACAATAATATTATTCAACTTACTTACGCGTAAATTTACAGAATTCTAGAAATGGGTCAAGAAAAATGATTTCAATAAGAGAAACACAATTGTTTTATCGAGAATCTCTAATCTGAAAGTGTTCTTGTTAATCAGAAGATGTGGGTAGTGGGCAGAGTTGTCACATCTTCTGAGAAAATTAAGGAGATGATGTGACGATTATAATTTACTGAAGTGTTGGTAAATGATTTTTTTGTAATAAATGCAAATCTCTGTTATCAGATGTATTTAATTAATTCTTAGAACTTAAGATTTCAAATAGTAAGTCTAGTTGTAATCTATTTGCTAGTTAATTATGTAAATGTGATTATTAAACTTTTTTTTATATATTTACCGATTATCTTCTTCTTCTACTTCCTGGCACTGTCCCAACTTATTGCCCCTGAAGGCTATTGGGATCGACTATGTATACTCTTCTATTCCTTATGTCATCTTCATCTAGGCCATTTCTTCGCAGGATCCTGTCGCATTGTGTCATCCAGGTATTCTTTGGTCTCCCTCTTGAAGGATGTCGAGGGAGATACATTGACATTACTTTGTTAACGGTGTCTTCCGGTGGTCTACGCCTTATGCCTTACGTGTCCATACCATCTTAGTTGCCTTTCTTCTAAATGTATGTCAGTAACACCCATGCTACCTCGAATACCTACAGATTATCTTATTAGGCATTTATGACACAATTTGTAGGAACAATTATGAAAGCTTTTTTGACATTACAATAGAAAATTGGCAAAACAGACAATACATAATTGAAGCAAATAAGAGAATGCCGAGATTAGGTAACATGCACAGATATATTTAGATTATTATTTTGTGTAATCTATTGTGTACCTAATCGATCGTTTGTATTGAATTGTGTATTGTCTCTGTAACTGTGGTTTGGAAAATATATTTCATTTCAGGAAAGGTCACTTAAATCGAGCAGATCGGCTTTAAAATTGAGTTTGTAAATTTAGAAAATCATCAAAACACCTAGAAAAAATATTTTTATCCATTCTTTTTAGTGCCAATTCGAAGATTCAAAATAAGGAAGATATGAAAGGGAACGAATTTTCCTATATAAATATAGTTTATCGATAAATCGACAGGAGCTTATGTCACCGCCACACGCTTGCGAGCGTTCATAAGTTTTTGTTCATGTTGTTTGTTGTTGTGCAAAAGTTCAATGAAAGCTAATCCTAGTATAATGTAAGCTTAATTGCAAGAAACTCAAACCAACTGCGCCAACCACGTACCTATTCTAAAGATTTTATTAAGAGAAAGATGTTGATTTTAGGAACCGTATGGATTGTCTAAGCCAGATGTGTTTTTTTACGCGAATAATAATAGAGTCCACACAACACGCTTCATTATAATTTGTATACTTAGCTGAGCTGAGTTGAGGATATAATTTCCAACAATAACTTTGCACTCAATTTCATGAGAAAACAAACAAACATCACGTCCATCCAACTAATTAGTGGAATCTATACACTGTGTTATATTATACTAGTGGATCCCGTGAAAACTATATTCACGAAATTTGTCATTTTTTATTAACTAACTACTCATACTGCCACTCTACCACGCCCTTCAAAGTCCTTCGAATGAACATATCATAGAGGGTCTTGGTCTTACCTACTTTCCATACTAATTCTAAATACGTACCTACTATACATACATATGTACCTACAGTAAGTATGATTATACTAAAGAATTCGAAAATTATTTTCATTCATAATTTCATTAGTAGGAGGGGCCGTGGCTGCGTGGTAAAGACACGTCGGCACCATGCGACTCTAATCAGGTGCAGTCGCTATACAGACTTTGTTCTGGAAACGTATTTGTATAATGTAATGATTTCATTAGTAGGTACACTTCTAAATTTCAAATTTTCATTCATAAAACTTTACTTCTAGACGTATTGATCATCCAATATTTTTTGACCGATTTAAAGCGCGAAACTCAAAAAAATTCCATGAACAAGCGTTACATACGTACGAGACTTGGATTCTACGAGTATTATGTAATGGAATACTATACATCTACTGTGTTATATACAATATACACATACTGTGTTATATTGTATGGAGATGTAGAGGGATTCCTAGGAATTTCACCTGTTCAGTGTTCAGTGTAATGTTATCTGCGTCAAACATCAACAAGCCATCACACCACACCACACCACTCTCACACTCTACTCCTCTCCTATTAATACCTACTGCTCGTATTAGCTATTGTAATGTTATTTTAATACTCCAATACTTGACGTATACTAGATACTAATTGTACTCGTATGGAGATAATATTATGTATAAAGAGTGATTGGTTCTGTAGGCAGATATTAAGAGAGGTGATAGAATATGAAAAAATATGAAAAAAAGTTAAGAGGATGCAAGTCTAAAAATTAACCGTTTTGGAGATATGGCCTTTTGAAAATTGATGAGCAAGAAAATTTCTCATTTATGTTTTTTGAGAATATCTCTCAAACTTTGGTAAAAAAAAAGGTGAAATTTTTCTAATAAATATCAAATTACTAAAAGAAATGCCCTATAATGTGCCTTTATGAGTTCTTATCGAAGAGTCGAGAGAAATCGTAGACGAATGTGTATGAACTATGACGAATTGCATGAATGTGACGGAAGCCCGAAGCGTGTCTAAGGATAGGAAGGTCTGACCATCTGTTCTCTCTGCCTACACCGCAAGGAATGCGGCGTGAGGGGATAGAATAACTCATTCATTGTATAGGTAGTTGCATGTAGATTGTAAGCATGTGTATGATGGGCATACATCACAGAGCTGACAGCATTCAACTAATCAATTATACCCTCTCACTATCAATCCAAGTGTTTTTCTATCCTAAATACTTCACAACACGAGGTGGTTCATTTCTAAACACTTATATAAAATATAAAAAAACACTGTAAGAAACTAAAGTATTCTTGAAATATCATTAATTTATCTAACAAGTGTAAGGAAAATCGTGTATTATTATTCCTAAGTCTATCTCATTATCAGATGTGGTCCTCAACTCAGAAAATTTATAAAGATCTATGTATAAATCATCAATATTTGTAACTTGCTGCCTGGGTGACTGATGGTATTGATGGTGAGATCTGATCCATGCGACATATTATACTGTTGTATGACATTTCTGCACGTAATTGACGTAATGTAGTTCTGGACAGTTTACAACCAGACCTGCATTGAACTAAACCACACCTGTTATAATTTTGTATTGTCACCAGTCACCATGTATTTATTGATTTTAGTATTTTTTGCTGTAACAGTTTTTTAATTGATTGCATTTTATCTTGAAATGTAGCTTTTTAGATTTTCACGGTCCTTGTTAATCTCTTCTCTATTCTTCTCGGACGTACCGTGTGTAGGTTGTCGAGCTTTCGGCCCATTTGCTGAATCCACCTTCAGGACTAATGTAGTTAAGATGGCCTCAGCAAGTAGACCGAAAGCTCGACAACATCGATAACCTACACACGGTGCACCCGAGAAGAATGGAAAAGATATTAATCTTGTAATGTTTGTAAACCTAACGATTCCAAGTGCCTTAAATGGGGCCTACGGATGATTAGAGAACAATAAACAATCTCCATACAACCTTATATTCTAGCCTCAGAATCTCGTTCTGAGTTGTCAAAAAGAGATTCTCTGAAAGATTTTTACAAATTGATGTAATTAATACCAAAAAAATCATATCTAGTTCAGCTTACGTTCCTTCGTGACATATCTACAGCTGCGAAAGTTTTCAGCAAACGAAGCTATTTGGGTTACTTAAACAACTCGATCTAAATTAAAATCTCTATAGAATACTTAATAACAATACTCTAATGCTAATCTGAAGGTGTTTATGCGGTTATCTAAATAGACATCCATCAATTGTAATAATCCAATGAGTTCACCTGGTAGATAATACAGTATGGTTGCCAAAGACTTAAGTTGTCGACATATTGTGTTAAGTCTTCAAATGAAAAGTACAGTGAAAATATATGAAGTAAAATAATGAAATAAAACATGAGTATAGTCTATTTTTTTTTCAGAAGTCTCACGGAGCAAACTTGGTTTAGTGTTGCTTGATGTGATTATAAGATATGGTTACATTTTTTCGCTACTTTCAAATTATATTTCAGAACTGTTGTTTAAAAAAATAGCCAATTTTTGGATTGTTTTGGATAGAACAACATTGCTTTTCAAACTTGTGATGACGGTTTAAATGGATTATCGGAGTATTCTTTTCTTTATCCAATTCGCAAAACTATCTTGCCTTTCAAATGATTTCTCTAGCGCCGCTCTGTAATATATTCGGCATTGTAGGTTAGTTGTAAATTATAAAAGATACAATGTGAGAATATTGCGGACCTTTGACAGCTCTTATGACAAGATTGGGCGCGGGTTCGATCCCCGATGCCGACCAACTCCACTTCACGACACAAGCTTTTCAAGCTTACTGTGAAGGGTATAAAGGTGTATTTCGGTTTACTTCGATAAACCCAGATACAATTTTATTTAAAAAAAAAGATTCGACAATCAGGGCTACCAACAATACAATCTTAAACTCCACTTGCATTTAACGTCAGCCAGGTGCCAAGATATAGTAAATATAGATAATAGGTGTGCACTGGGCATTGTTTTGATTAAACTTTAGCAGTTAAGTAGTAAACATTGCATTAATCAATCTCCTATAGATACCTGACTATACCATCTATACTACTTCTCCTGCCAACACGCGGGCGCGGGTTGGATCTCATCCATCCTCATTCCTTTAATAAACTGTTATTCCCTATGGACTGTTTTACTCAGTATCGACTCCATACAAACTATTCTACAGTAATATATTATGTATACACTCAGTACTTTATTACACGCTTTGCACGTCAGAGTATTTCGTAGTAATTCACTCATTATCTAAATAGATAAATATATAACTTACAGGTCTACACAGCTTGTCAAGTTGTAACGCTCCGTCAGTGTTGACGATGTTCAACAGGTATGAGCGAGACCTTCGTCTGTAGCACGCAGCTTTTAGATCAGATGCACTGTTACTAAATGGTTACATAAATAAAGTGGTTAGGTCAACAAGAAGTGGTCGGTAGCCTGGTTGGTAAAACGCTCGACTGTTAATCTAGTGGGCGCGGGTTCGATCCCCGATGCCGACCTACTCCACTTTACGACACAAGTTTTTCAAGCTTACTGTTCATCGTGACTACTTTCGGCTAGAGAGGTCATAAACATACTAATTGGCGCCGCAGGCAGTTCTTTTTTATGAAAGAATTATAAAATAATGGATTTTGTCTCTCGAAAATAATAGAACTCTCCGGCAATCACTTTATTGAGCAATTAATATTGCATCTCGGGTTGACTGTAAGATATTGGTTTTGTAATAAGTCCGCCTTTTGGCACACTATAATTGTCTTGTTTTTGTAACTATGCATATTTTCTCTGGCCAATAAAGATTTTTTATTTTTTTATTTATTTATATTAAGAAACGCCTGACCGGGACTCTGTAACTACAGACCTCAAAACCGAGACATGTCATATGGCAGCCCTATACTGTAAGCGACTGCCTTCAGCTAGTGAACCTATGTATAATCCTACAGCAGAAACCGAATCTAGTCACGGTTAAATATATTTCTAAAGCTTTAGTGTTTAATCTAACAAAACATTAATTACTTTCATAAATAATGGAGTTTTATACACTTCATAAACCATGCGTCGCCAACCTCGGGGCTAGGGAGGGGGCAACCAAAAACATAAAAAAATGTAGCATGAAAAGAGCGCAAATAGTACCGCATGCGAAAAATTTTTGAGAGACATAGTTAAGAATAAGGTCGTGATGTCATGGTTTGGTTTATTTGAAAATGTACTACTTTGTAATACTTTGCACAATGATATCTATGAAAAATGTATTTTACAAAACAGTATCAAAAAATAGCGCCGCCGGCAAGCTTCTGTTATGAAACAATTGTGTTTTGATTTATTTTCATGAAAATTTATGATGTGATGAGAAAACGTTTGGTTTTAATGTGAATTTTTGTGAAGTTTTATCATTCCAGGTTTTCTCTCTGGCTGGAGAGACAAATTCCAAATCTCATTCGTTTGTTTCTGTTCTGTATTGTAATAAGTTGCCACTTTGTATTTTTTTACCTTAATAAAGATTTTCATTTATTTATTCAGTATGAAAAAATATATACGTATTCTAATCTCTACGGGGGCAGCTACCCCGCTTGCCTCCCCCCCCTGATGACGTCTATGGTTTCATACACTTCATGAACAATATTTACATTAATTGCAATGAAACACGAGTGGGTGTGATAAATTATATCAGCTGTGAAACAGAAACAAAACCGATAAAAAGTAAATAAAATGATAAGACTTTCTCAAATAAACTTTATTACGAGTGTATTGTATTGTCCAGTAGAAAGAAAATATAAAAAGAAAGTTAATCAACAGAACAAAGTTCATGATTTCTATACAAACTTTAACGAGTCGTAAGAAAACTCGTTTGTTAGAAAGGTAATATAAAAGTAATTTGGGAAATAATATTAGATATGGAGTCATACAATATGAACGAGTACTACATGGTTGGCGCAGTTTTTGAGGCGGCAGTCTCTCAAGCGGGAGGTACCAGGTTTAAACCTCGGCGGTGGCTATGTATTCCACACTTTGCGATGCAGGCTTTAAGCCTAGTGCAAGGTGTGCAGAAAAGTATTTGGGTCTGAATATGTAAGTCCAAATCCTTTTTTATAAAAAAAAATACTGTATAGGTAGTTACAATTGACGCAACAGACAGATTACATTCAAACAAAAAGTCATTTGGATTTCTCGGTAAGAAGGCATGAAGAGAGAACTTAACTACGTTTCATACTGATTCCACGTACCTAAGGGACCATCCACATACGATAAAATAAAAGTTATGGACGACGAGTTTCTATAGGTTCACTCTTTTATTCGGCTAAATTATGCAAATAAGAATATAAATGGGAATAATCATTCCCAAAAAGTGAACTGTCATCATATCACAGTTTTTCGATCGTTATGTTGTAGGATCGTTATGTTGAAGGAAAAATGTTTAGATGTGGTATGCTTGAGTGAAACAAAGATGAAAAATCATGGAGATAAAGAGATTAACGGAAAGCTTGTGCTGTGGTCAGGAGTGCCGGAATCACAGCAGGCGTGCCAGGGTGTGGGGGCAGTGATTTCGGAAAGAATGAGAGAATGTATGAAGACGTATAAGTGTGTAAGTCCCAGACTCCTCTGGATACGTTTTAAGGTGGGCCTAACTAGGCTGTTCCTTATCGTGGGGTACGGGCCCGGGAACGATGCCTTAGACACGGAAAAGGATGAGTTCTGGGATGCTGTGAGAGAGGTAGCCAATGAAAAGACAGAAAATGAAAGGATTATTCTGGCAGGTGATTTGAATGGCTGGGTAGGTGTTAGGAGATTAAACTTTGAGAGGGTGCTGGGAGCGCATGGTGACGCAAGAGTGAATGACAATGGCAAGCGGTTGTTAGAAGTATGTTCGGAGTTGGATCTCTTTGTATCGAACACGTTCTTTGCACATAAGAAGATCCACCTGTACACGTGGGAAAGAAAGAGTAAAGGTCGAAGGATTGAACGGTCGATGATAGATTTTGTGTGTGTGGACTCGTGGCTCCGGAAGGCTACCATAGATACTCGGGTGTTTCGAGGCGCCGAGCTGGAGACTGATCACTTCCTTGTAGTGTCGAGGATTGATCTGTTCTCTGGCTGGCGATCGAGGACACAAAAGAGTGAGCCCTCCAGGAGAATCAGAGTCGAAAAACTGAGTGATGCGAATGTGAGAGATGAGTTTGAAAGGAGGGTGGATGATAGGTTGAAAGTGTACAATGAAAGGGAGAAGACAGTAGATGAGCGGTGGAGTATGCTGAAAGGGGTGTTGGTAGAGAGTGCAAAAGAATCATGCGGTGAGGCGGTGATAGGGAAAAAGAAAGGTGATGCCTGGTGGGATGATGAGGTGAAAGATGTTTTGTTAAAAAAGAAGAATGCATGGAAGAATGTCTTGAGTGCGAAGGGTACGGATGACATACGAAGAGGAAGGATGGTTGAAATATACAAGGATTGTAAGAGGGAGGTAAGAGATATCGTACGTAGGAAAAAAGTTATGCTCGAAGAGCAAGAATGTGAGAAATTGTCGGCGAGTGCGGAAGGAAATTTGAAGTTATTTTGGAAGGAAGTGAAAAAGAAAAGGGCTGGATGCGAGACGAATGGTATGAACTGTATTAAAGACAAGAGCGGCAACGTAGTGATGAATGGTGAAGAGGTGGTTGAAAGATGGAAGGAATACTTTGAAGAGTTGTTTGAAAGTAATGCCGGTATGAACCAGACTAGCGGAGCAGCGAATTTAGTTGTAAGTGAGAATGGTAGCGATGAAATTAGTATGAGCGAGATTGGGAATGCGCTAAAAAAGGCAAAGAATGGTAAGGCTGCAGGATATGACTGTGTAGCTACGGAATTTATCAGGCATGGTGGTCCGAGTGCTCTCAGGTGGTGCTGGGAGCTTTTCAACCTGTGTTGGAGGGATGGCTACACTCCGGAAGACTGGAGGAGGGCTGTCATATGTCCTCTATATAAAGGGAAAGGCCCAAAGCTGGAATGTGGTAGTTACCGGGCCATCAGCCTGTTGAGTTCTGTGGGCAAACTGTACGCGAAAATATTGATTGAAAGAGTGAGAAAGATTACGGAATGTAAGGTATGGGATGCTCAAGGTGCATTTCTAAGTGGAAGAGGGTGCGCCGATCAGATCTTCTCTCTGCGAATGGTCGCGGAGAAATTTTTGGATAAACACCAGAAGTTGTTCTGTGCGTTCGTAGATCTGGAGAAAGCATATGATCGCGTGGATCGTGAAAGAATGTGGCGTGTATTGTCGGACTACGGGGTGGGGAGCCAATTGGTTCGTGCACTTGCATCGCTGTATACGGAGAGCTCTGCGTGTGTCAGGGTGAACGGTGCGTTCTCACAGTGGTTTACCCTCACAAAAGGAGTAAAACAAGGCTGTGTCATGTCTCCTTGGTTGTTCAATCTGTTCTTCGACAACTGTATGCGTCCGTTGAAAGAAATGGATGTTGGTGTGGACGTGAATGGAGTAAGGGTATGTGCGTTGATGTTTGCGGATGATTTAGTACTAATGGCTGAAAACGAAAGTGAGTTACAGGAAATTATATCCTATGTGCATGGTAGCTGCGAAAGAAACGGGATGAGGATGAATGTCAACAAGACGAAAGTAATGGTATTTGAAAGAGATGAGATAAGGACGAACTGTGCGATTAAAGTTGGTAATGAATGCTTGGAGCAAGTTGATGAGTATGTGTATCTGGGAAGCTTGTTTACAAAAGATGGTCGAAGTGAAAGTGACATTGAAAGAAGAAAGTTAGCAGGTACCAGGGTAAATGGGGCAATTGGGCCAATAATGAAAAGTCGCAACGTATCGACAAAGGCAAAGTTGTTGGTGCACAACGCCATCCTAGTACCAACACTGATGTATGCAAGTGAGACTTGGACATGGCTGAAGAAGGATGAATCAAGTATAAATGCGGTCGAGATGAGATCGTTAAGAAGAATGTGTGGAAAAACATTGAGAGATAGAATAAGGAACGAAATGATTAGAGAGTTGAGTGACTGTAAAAAGGATGTTGTGAATAAAATGAAAGTGAACAAGTTGAGATGGTTGGGTCATGTGGAAAGAATGAACGATGAAAGACTAACGAAGAAAATTTACCTGGGTGAAAGAGGAGGTGTAAGGAAACGCGGCCGTCCGAGAACCACCTGGCTGGACCATGTCGACCAGATACTCAAGGACGGACGTGTTTTGAGTAAAAGTAGCCGGAGAGTATGTATGAGGAACTGCATGAATGTGATGGAAGCCCGAAGGGTGTGTCAGGATAGGAAAGTCTGGCGATCCGTTCTCTCTACCTACCCCGCAAGGGAGGTGGCGTGAGGGTATAGAATAGAATAGAATGTTGTTCCTGTATTTCCGGAAACCTTATTGTTCTTTTCAGCCCCTTTCCCTCCACTGCTGGAAATATGCCTCATCCTGTCTCTTCCATAATTCTCTGTTTTGGGCCCTCCGCCTCCACCCATGTCCCACCGACTCGATGATATCATCGACCCATCTCCATTGTTGTCTCCCTACACTTCGTTTATTTTCGTAGGGTCTCCAGCTCAGTACTCTGGGGGTGCATCTGCCGTCCTTTTTCCTTGCCACATGACCCGCCCACTGCCATTTTAGTGTCCCCAGGAAACTTATAGCTACTGCCAAATCCGCAACGAAGACAGCGTATTAGATAATGCCGAAACGTCGCAAATATATAAGAACAACATAATAACGCAATTTTCTTCTTAATCTTAATGTGGACCTGATGGCCTGTTACTGATGGTGATGGCGAGGTTGACTCCCAGCTGTTGATCCATCTCTTTGGTGGTCTGCCTGGGGGTCGCCTACATTGGGGTTGGCTATGGAGCACAATGTGAGGGAGCCTGGATGCTTCCATTATCCCCACATGCGCGTACCAATATCTTCTCCGTTGCCTTCCCCATCTGACTACATCTTTGACCTCGCACATCTATCTGATTCTCGTGTTGCTTATTCTGTCTCTGAGAGTCTTCCCTGCAATGTTCCTGTTTCAACACAATCAAGTTTGAAAAACATGAAATATTACAGATCATCGTGAGGACCGTTAACTGCATTGAATTTCTGCAATTCTGAATGTAAACATTATGAGATATTTTCTCCCTGATATTTTAAGATCATCTCTCTACTTTCTGAATATTATATAACTACAATAATGTGAGTTAATGCAAGTTATTTATGAACGATATAAATCTATTTCTATAAATACCTGACAACTGAGGTGAGTTGAAGTCAGAAATACTCTCCTCATACAATCTCGCATTACGTAGGCTGAGGGAACGCTGAACAACTTCACCTTCAGGTAAGGAAGTACTGAGTGAATACAACAAACAATTAAGAGTGGGTGTAACGAGTTTGAGTCTAGGTTGGAAAATTCATAAAATTTGTTGATTTTAGAATACATACGTAGTTTCAATATTTTGAAATTTAGCGTTGAAAAGTATTAGACATTTTTTCAGAAAACGAGTTGATTGTGATTAAGTAAATAAAATCATTCTTAGAAACAATGCGTTTTTGAGATTACCTACTTCTGTTAAAGACAGAACATGTTTTTATTTTTCACAAGCCTACATACTTTTTGCATATGACACGACCTGCGTGAATTTTAAAATTATTTTATTAATAACAAAACATTTTTTACGTGTTTGAAAAACCAATTTTTTAGCGTGTTTCATAGCAAAATATTCATGTTTTACAATATACTTACATACAATATAGTATATAATTTCATATTTTTTTAATAAATTGCATTAATTTTATCTGTTTGTATATAGGCAGGTACCTAACCTAAATAGTTTTTTTTTAATTTTGTTAATTTAGTTTTTTTTGTTG
Organism: Ceraclea dissimilis; assembly: GCA_963576895.1. Classification (NCBI taxonomy): domain Eukaryota; kingdom Metazoa; phylum Arthropoda; class Insecta; order Trichoptera; family Leptoceridae; genus Ceraclea; species Ceraclea dissimilis. The sequence continues at coordinate 159,980 of OY756367.1, read as the reverse complement.
TTATCTAGTCAAGCGAAATTATAAAATTTCTTAAGATGACAATAAAGAGAAGAAAAGAATGAGAGAGAAAAAAAAAAGTTCTGTATATAATTTCTTATCTTCTCCTTATCAGCCCACTCCCGTCCACTCCTGAGCGTAGGCCTCCTCCATCTGCTTCCACGCATCTTGGACTCTCTGGATTCAGTTGACACCAACATGTTTGACAAAGTGTTTAGGTTTAGTGTAATTAAATTCAGTGAAAAATTCAGTGAAATGTTCAGTTGCTCCGGAACCAAATCCGTTATACACACTCTTAATAATTAACATAAGTGTGAAATGAAATTGTGTTTATATGAAATCTCTCTAGAGTTCTCTGAATTCAGCTAACTCCATACAATACATTATACGAGTATGTAATATTATTTATTATAAACAGCACAGTACATTAAATAAAACAGTGTTGTGTTTCTTTTGTGGCAGATGAGGTTCTCTGAATGTTTTCTGGAAATGTATTTTGGTTGATGCGTTTGAGTAATAATAAATCATAACGCGATATAAGGCAGTCATTAGTCAATAAACATGCACCTATAATGCTGTAAGTATCAATAAACCTAAATATTCTTGGAATGTGTATAAAAGGTAATTTCAATTAAATGTATGATGATTAATAGTGATCAGTAATCACCGATTATTTCCTACACATAATTATTGGCGGCTTCGTTAATTTCGCTTCATTCCAGAAAACTTTTATGGCCATATCCTAGATTTTAGTGCAAAATCAATCAATCAAATCAACAATCGATACAAAGAAAAATCTCCGCGACTTTCGGGAGACGAGTTTCTATCTTTCGGAAAAAAAGATCAGAGGTCTTTTTCATTTTTTTTTTTTTTGAGAAATCTTTACAAGATATAAAAAAATCTTTTACGGTCATTCTCTAGATAAAGGTTCAATGTATCATACCATTTTTTTCCAAAGCATATTTAGAAAGGTTGTCGAGATCTAAGGTCTCTCGTTTCTTGAAATTTTATGAAATGTCAATATGCCCATTGCCCACACTTGCACTCTCATTTAAGCTTGTCTTAGTATTAGCTGACTAATCTTCCCTTCAGACGCAATTTTTCGTAGCTAAGTTTTATGGCTCTTTCAGTAGTCGTAAAATTCAACCTATGTACCATAATCATTAGTTATTGTTATCCACCAGACATTGTAACTTATTCACACCACCAAAGGACATCTCATTCATTATAAATAATGTCTTTAACTCCTTGGTGCAAGTTCGCTGACCGGAGAATGGCCCTTAGATAGTCAGTTGTATCTACTGGCTGGGTATAAGTTTATAGTCTAAGTTGGTACAAGTATTTATCTAAAGAGAATGAATAACACAGTGAATAGTTTCCAGACGACTTTATTACATCCTGTCCAGTGTACAGTCCTGTCTGATCCAAGTGCATTCCATTCCTTGTGACAGGGAAATATTCATATTAATGGAACAAAGAAAATATCAGCTTCTCTCACACTAGTGACTAGGTACACTGCGTACATAGATATAGACATATTAGTAGACATCCTTATACTCAGATAAGTGTACACATATTGGAGTCTATCTCAACTGACTGCATTTCCAACAAAATCAAAGATTCCGTAACTGAATAAATCCTTATTTTTTTAAGTTTTCGCAGTGTGATGAATTCATCGACTGTGTGTTCTTTGGGGGTTTTCACTGTGTGTATTTTTCGAAATGAATTGAGCTTTTGGCATCGGTACTGCCAACATCTTCATATTATGGTACTTCATTCTGAAGATGGCGTCGAAAGCTCGATTAATTTCGAAAAATACACACAGTGAAAAACCTCTAAAGAACACAGAGCTAATGGATTACTTATAACCGTTCATTAATTTTCTTTTATTTCGCAATCCAGCATAATAAAAATCAAATGTCTGGTCACATTGACTTTGATACTTGGACATGCATACCTGGACGTCCAGTGCCAGTATATGGGCTTCGGTCATATAAAGAGTTAAAAGGAACCACAAAGAACTGGGATGAGTGGAAAAGGAGACATGGGACTTTGCTGCAAACCAATCGTAACTATTGAAACTGGAGAAGAAATCTAATAAAAAAAAAACGTATTAATCTCTCTGTGAATTTCCACGGGTATTTTCCAATTAGTTTATCTATATAATAATTGTAACATGAATATGCTAACAATCAAAGCAAGACTTCCCGTCTGTTGCAAATGTATTATGACAGTTATCTCTTTAGTGCTCACTCTCTCCATACTATACTTTAAGTTAATATGGTACCTACTCACACTTCCAAGTATTCCAGCCCCGAATAACACTCTAGTGTGACACTACCACTGTGTCTCCTCTTCTATATTCACTGGACTCTGCGTCATTCTCCAATCTCGTCTTTCCAGGAACATGGCGTTTTACATTACATCCAGATCTATTCTTTCCTTGACCAACACTCAATTAACCACGACTTTATCTTATTTGTTCTTTAGTGAACAAGATATGTTAACTTTGCAAATATAATTATATAACATTTGTTCACTAGGGCGAGCTTATCGCAGTGCTGCTATCTCTGCCAGCTATCCCCAATGTCTTTATTATACAACACAAATATGAGTTTTAGAGCCTACATCTCGAAACAAACATTTTTTTCAAGATTCAGATCACCGGTGCATCGTACATTAGGTATAGTAAAGCAAATCCCATACTTCATTATAAATCAAAATTATATTCCTTCAAAATTTCAGGGGAATTGAACAAACTGTACGGCAATATAATATTTCATACGTGGAATTAGGAAGAAGTTCTCTGTACGTCTTTTTAGTAATTTATATAGTTTCCTCACTAAACTGAACTTCATATAATTTATTCAGTTTGAATATTTCTTAGAAGATATCGCATTATATTATATGCGTACTAGAGTTTGTTACCCGGCTTAGACCAGGTAAATAATTGAATTAGCAAACATTTCAAAAGATTTCAAACTAACTTCTTTTCTACTAGATGACGCGACACTTACGACAATACGCCGATCCAATTACAGCCAAAACATAATTTTTAATCGCTCGGGCGCTTACATAAACCCAAAACTTTGTTTGCCTGACGACGAGGACGCGAATCCTTACACTAGTCGCGCTAATAATGTGAAATTCGTGAAAATTTTTAATCTAGGTATATACTCGTATATCATTTTTGTAATTGTCGTGCACCAAGTGCAGACGGTCGATAATCTCAAAGTTATCTTACAGACACTCGTATTGGCAGCTGCCTGCTTGTCTGTTGTCTAGTCCAGATATTAAATTTACTATAAGCATACAGAGAATATATCCCTGATATATACAAACATAAAAACACTATAAAAATATTAATATGATAGTATCAATAATAATCTCGCTCCAGTACTAACTGTGAACAAAGTTCCAAGAAGATTCTATGGGTGATATTGCATACCGACATTTTAAAAATTTCTATAAACGGGAGATCTTACATCTCGACAACCGTTACTAAATATGCTTTGGAACAAAATAGGGTAGATGCATTAAACATTTATCTAGGGGGTAACCGTAAAATATTTTTTTATATCTTGTATAGATTTCTCAAAAAAAAAAGACAAACACCTCTGATTTTTTTTTCGAAAGACGGAAACTCGTTTCCCGAAAGTCGCGGAGTAATTTTTTTGTACTGATAACATGCATTAAAATCTAGGGAATAACCGAGAAGTTTTTTGATAGATGCAAAATTAACCCCAAAAAATGGAAAAAACTATATTTTTTACCAATTTATCATGCGATTGTTCACGCAATTTTGAACCTTAATGCTGTGGGAAATGACTGTGACGTCGTTCTTGATACCAAGCCCTTAATATAAGAGTAACACAATATTAGTTTAAGAAGAGTATCAACTCTTAGTATATTTCCTATGAGTCACACCATGTCTCCCAGACTGTCTCCGACTCTGTGTGACTCTTGTGTCTCACGTACGCAGACATAGACAGCTGTGAGACATAATTCTTATTAGTAATGAATGTGTTATGTGATATCAGGAGGTCTGCTATGGGACATTACCATAAATCTAACATTGTTTTACATCTCATTATGGATCGTATAATATCTGCAACAGCTGAAAGCACACACCTACCAAATAATGCACATATCAAGCAACCATAAAGTAAAGTTATTATGTTATGAATAAAGCGAATAAAAATGATCAATGTTAAGATTTTCCACAGACAAAATAAGATGTTATTTTCAATAGTTTTCTTGCTTAAGACTGATCGTCGGCTGGATTAATGTGATCACTTTACACTTAATGAAGTTGTTCACCAAGATACATCGAGTTAACCGAGGTATATATTACTGTTGTGTAGACATTGTTCATTAGGCAAGAAAATCAATAAGAAAAATTCGAATATACGGGTACATTATATTCTGTCGCAGATTAAAATCCCAGTAGCAATATTTTCTTCTTGTAACTCAGAGCCAAACAGGAACAGAACCAAAGTAGCAGACGTCATGGATCGCGTAGCAAGTCTGAAGTGGCAATGGACGGGACCCCAAAAATCTTAAGACCTTGGGAGAATAAAAGAGGCGTCGGAAGACCACAAAAGAAATGGTCCGACGACATTGCCAGTGTAGGGGAAAAAATTGGCTGCAAGCACCAAACAACAGAAAGGAATGGAAAGATATAGAAGAGGCCTATATCCAGCAGTGGAGGACAGAGGGCTGAAGAAGTAGAAGAACTCAGAGCCAATGTTTTCAAAAGACTTTTCCTATATATCGCGTTTGTACTCACAGTTATTCATATGTGCATATCTGTCTGCATATTATAAACAATGTGAATCAATTATTTATGAAATATTATCGTCAACCAAATACCCTCGTGGTTATAATTCTTACTTTCTTTCAGATGCGATCAAATTATTAATTATTTTCTGTTTCACGTGAATGCAAGTGTGACTTGTCAGGAAATTTCTTTGAAAGCTTATAAGGAAAAATGTAATTTCTTAGAATATGTTGGAGAAAAGAAACTTCATCGCGCTTCATATAGAAAGTAATTTTTCATTAGGTGATACATTTTTTCATTATTTCGTTATTTGGAAGGACCTGACTGATTTATCATCACTTCACGGTATTTGAATTTACTGCATGTCTGTCTTTGGGTAATAAATTAAATAAACTATATACCTATATTAATTTTAATTTAATACCTGATATCTGCCCTGGAGTTTATACATTTGTAAAATTTTATGCGATTTTTTTTCCTTATTATTATTAACTGATTTATTATAGCCGGAAATCTAATTCTGATCTTTAAGAGCAGGCATATTACATTTAAAAAAAAAAAATTTTGAGACCTTGAATCTCGACAACCTTAAAATAAATATGGTTTAGAAAACATAGGGTAGATATATTGAAAAGATTTTTTATATCTCGTAATAGATTTCTCAAAGAAATGTGAAAAACCGTTCTGATCATTTTTCGGAAACACAGCAACTCGTTTATGGAAAGTCACAGATATTTCTTTTGAATTGATAGTATGCATTAAAATCTAGTGAATGACCGTAAAAGTTATTTTTGATGAAGCGAAATCAACCCCAAAAAAATGGAAAAAAACGCTATTTTTAACATTTGATCATGAATCAGAAATACATTCATACGTGAAGCCTGAAACATGGAAGACATCGTAGGATGGGCAGGAAAAGATTCTGGCGCGACCACGTGGAGAGAATGGACAATAACAGACTTCCACACGTGGTGGCTAATAACATACCAGAAGGTAACCGCCATTTAGGAAGACCAGCCTTTGCCGGTGAGGCGAGGTGGCGAGATAGTTGGAGTTCGCTGCCCCAGGAGACCCCTGTGCAAGAAACTGATCCCCGGATCTAACGCACGAGAAAGAAGAAGATCATGCAATTGTTCATGCGATTTTGAACCTTAACGCCGCGGGAAATGACTTAAGTATCTAGCCTTAAAAAAACATAGTAACAAAGGTTCACTTCCCAATGTTCCCATTTAGAATTTTTCTATATAAGGTGCGATGAAACAGAGTTGTGAGAAGTAGGTATACAATTAAATTATACATATGCATGTGTCGTAAGCTTAGATGTTAATCTAGAAAAGCTAAAATAAGATGAGTAATGAAGGTCTTGTAATGAATTGACATAAATTTAATGGCCGTCTGTCGAGTATTTAGTGGGAATTTGTATTTTAATAGTCGAGTTGCATAATGCTTGAGATATTTCACCTTAGTCCTAATAATCTGACGTGGTGGAGACTGGAGACCTTGAGCTGATAACAATCACTAATCAGATGGCCTGTGGACAAGCAGCGACAGCCGGCATTTCCCTCTGCCCTACATTTCATACAAATACTATTAAACAGTGGCCACTCTGGTGACATAACCCTATGTTGTGTTTAATTTATGTTACTAACAAAGTGTCATATCAGGCCTTTTTTACATTGCTTAGTCAATGGTGAACCTAATGAGTTTAAACTAGAATTTATTCAACACTTACCAGATGCTAATAATTTTATCGTACTTCGGAAATGAGTGACTGCAAGACTGGTGTTGTGACAAGAATGAAAGTAAACAAACTAAGATGGTTTGGGCATGTTGAGAGAATGAATGATGACAGGATGACAAAAAAGATATATTTGAATGAGCGAAGAGGGGTGAGGAAGCGCGGCCGCCCGAGACTGACCTGGTCCGATCATGTCGACCAGATCCTCAAGGATGGACGCGTTTTGAGTAAAAGGAATCGGAGAGCGTGTATGACTAATTGCATGAATGTGACGGAAGCTAGGAGTGTGTGTAAGGATAGGGCTGTCTGGCGCTCTGTCCTCTCTGCCTACCCTACAAGGGACGTGGCGTGAGGGTATAGATAGATAGTTACCACGAATGTACCTATTATTTTTAGTGAGAAATGAAATTAAAATTACAATATTACTAAATCCAAAATATAACTAATCTATTTTCAGAAAGCTTTCCTTATCATTAAACCTCTCATAACGATTTATTTGTTTGCCTGGTGGTTGCTAACCGGTAAGTGCGGGTTCGATCCCGATGCCGACTTACGCCATTTCACGACACAAGCTTGCTGTGAAGTGTACAAAGATTGATTTGGGTTTATTTTGATAAATTCAGATTCATTAAAAACAAATGCTTCTAGTACCTTTGTATAAATGTTAATTTCCTATGTCACTAGATGAAGACTATAAAATTTCCCAAGCAACCGTGTACCTACCTATAACTGGTAATATTTTTCTCCATCATTTTCTTTTGTCTTTTAGGCACAACTCGCTGATGTTTGAAATGACCAGATATTAGACATTGCTAGTACCATATAATAGAAGAGAACTGATATAATTAGGTAGTGATATAACATAAAGGGCCGACAGTATTACAAGGGGCTATTAATACTGCACTCTGTCCACTTGATGTAGTTTTATATTAATATTCTCTCAGAGCGTCATACGTGGCCCAGACCTCATTACTTCACTCACCATTCAACGAGGAAGGTTAGGGTCTGCTCTGGTGTACCGCACCTACCTACTCCGTAGTCTGTAGTAGAACTATTATATGCCACACCACACCAGAGACACCACACTACACCATCGTAAACTTAGTCAACAAAATATTAACCCCACAATTCCAATGTGACTTTTATGTAGCTTTCCTAAAAGAAGTGAAAAATACTACTACTACACCATCACGATATATCCCAATAAGGGGGTAACCAGCGAATGCTGTATCGCTGTGTGTAACCTGGAAACCCAGAACGACTATCAGGAGTGTAGGAAGACCACCACTACGATGGAGAGACGACCGAGTCACATACGTGGATGCCAACTGGATCCAGAGAGCCCTGAATAGAGCGGCGTGGAAGCAAATGGGGGAGGCTTTCGTCCAGGAGTGGACGGAAGTAGGCTGAAGAAGAAAAAGTGTGTATAAAACACACCTTCTTTTCTTAAATCACACCTGTTTTTATGCTCAATTTTCCCCTATTATGAAAATCCCACAGGATTGCTATTCGATGGTCCAGTGTGGTAATTTCAGGAGATATCTTTGAGATTAAGGAGTATTGTGAGAATCTTTATCTAGTGTTACTAATAAATTGGTAAAGTAACATTGGATAAGATTAGATAGAGGTGTGGATATATTAATATGTGTTGTCGGTTAGTGACGGAGGGTTAAGTATAATTTTAATATCTAATAAATAGAATTGCATCAATATTATTAGTAGATTTCTATATTTAACCTGCACTTGCAATATTTATACTAAGCTCTATTAATATAATACCCTTGTATGTCACACGTATGTAAGTAACGGTCTAATAAACATTCAAATGAATCTTTTATTACCCACCGCGTCATACTGTAAGTTTAATTAATGATTTATTATGTAGGCGGCTATATATAGAATTAGGTACAATGATTTATGCTGTAACTCTATTAGTAATATTTCATAATAATGCTGAGATCATACCTAATATAATAATTGGGAGAAATTCATCGTCACGTAATGGAAATTATTCAATCTCTCAATTATAACAAGAAGCCACTCTCTCCTAATGTCCACGTTGTATTTGTATAATATACTCTTCAAGTGAACAAAGTAACTCCACATCAGGCGCGAAGCTACCTAAGAACACGATTTCCATCGAATTGCCTTTTGGTAAAAATGACAGGTACAATAGTGCCTAATCATGAAGTATCTAATCCCGTTAAGGCTTCCCTTCTGCAGAAATCCACCCTTCGTCACTGCTACACATAGTAAAATTAGGCATAAACATACACATAATTGGTCACTAGGGCAAACTCAACATGCAGATGGAGGAGGCCTTCGTTCAGGAGTGGACGGGATAGGCTGATGAAGAAAAAGAAGGGAATGAAATAAGCAAGTAAGACATGAAAAAGTATGAGAGTAAAAGTAAAGTTCCCATTTTTCAAAATTGTCGTTGTTGCTTTAACATTTCATGTTTTTTTCATGAATATTCCTGTATCTAAACTAAGATAATAATATTGAAAATAGTTTCTATACTTAAATAAGTAAAATCTACGTCGCTAAAAACTTTATACGTTGGAATGCTCGGCTGTAAATTAATCGAATAATTCTCAATAAATTACGAGTGAAATGTAATTTATTTCATTAAAATCCTTTAATCTAATAAGAATTATTGCAAATATAAATCACTATTTGTCTTGGCAATACACAATATACACCTCCCTAGTCCCTCCCTCCTTGTAATTATAATTATCTGCTTATATTTTGTCAAAGTAAAGTAACTTTGTTGCTACACGATTATTTGATAAATGTTTTTCTAAGGAATTTAGGAAGAAGAAGAATATCTTTCTGATAATACATATTATTAATCAAACTTACATAGGTGTCTTACATGTTTTTATAGGTCATTTAATGTTAAGAGATTAAAGATTTAAAATATTTTTGAAATTAAGAACATCTCAAAAAGTTCGTTCTGAAAAACTCAATCAAAAATATACAGGAAATAAAAGCTTAGGCAAATCGCAGCTTTGCGTTAAGTTCATTTTAATTAAAAATTCTGTATAAGTTGATTTGAGATATACCTAAATTATTTAGGTATGGAACCGGATTTATATGTACCTATTGCACAGACGGAATTACATTAAGTTTTATTTTCTCCTCAACAGAGACGAGAGGCATCTTCATTCATATACTCCCTTGGGGAGGAAGCAGGATGGGTTTTCCGACGCTTACGAGTCACCCATCCTGCTTCCTCCCCAAGGGAGTTCACATAACACTGCATTATTTGTATGAAGATGCCTCTCGTCTCTGTCTAAGTTGTTTAATATTTTGCTTTGCTCACTTGAAAAATAAATAAAATAAAAAACAAATACCTAAATACATCATCGAATTCAACCACATACAATGTTTTTTTGGGACTTGCAATCTGATACCTGATATAATATTATTACTACTTAATCGTCAAATATCAGTTTGTAAGAATGTGGGTGCAAATTCCCGCACTAATCCTGAAACTAATTTCATAATCTAATGACACTGAACGGAATCCACAATAATTCGGTTTTATTATTTGGATATCAGATTCTATACCACGAAATGGAAGAATTATGTATTTATTATTTTGATAGAAGAATAGTATAAGAATAAAAACTGGTGAGTGGTAGATTAATCATAAAATCTTCTGTTATATTGTGTGGCCTGTGTCAGAGTCTGTCTCGAGGCTATACTGATTATTCAATTAATCCAATACAATTTGATTGCGAAGTCCAGATTATTACAAATGTTTATTATTTCTATCAACAGAGTCTCAATAATTTCACAATCTTTCTAACCTTCAACCTCTGTTTTGTTTTCGTTTATTTTTGAAATGATGAAAGGCGACTTCTATCATTCTGCAGATCTATAAATCTTAATAAGTTACAGAGAAATAATAGTTTATCTTCTAATGTCATCATAAACAGCTGCAGACAATGAGAGAGCATTATTATACCTAACCTAACCTAACCTACATAGTACTTACTACATCTTATTTCGTATTTTTGTTATTGACTATTATTACATATCTGACTAACTGCTTTGCTAATTGACGAATTAATATCTCATTGAAACATGTACTCGTAATTGTAACTAGTAAATATATTCTCCTACTAAAATAGTAGATTGGGAATAATAGAGGAAGTGCAGCGTTGATAGAAAACATGTAACGGAAAGGTTACACATCACATTATTATACAAAGCTCCTCTGAAATTAAGTCTGGTGGCCTTTCATTATTTTCTCAAATATAAATTGTAAAAAATTAAAGAATTAATATTAGATAGGAATCTAACTTACTTACAATTTTTTTATACAATTTTATACAATACAACATACAATTTTATCACCAAAACACGTTTTTTTCGGTCACTTTAACGGAAAAATTTCCCTGCGGGGCTTGTATTCAGATTTATTATCCAGGTTTAATTTTCGTTCCCCCCTCCCCAAAGTCAAATACCATATCGCCCCCCCCCCCCCTCCACCCCCGAAATGAAAACCTATTACGCCAATGAAATCAGTATTCCTATATTAGCAGATACTCTAATCATGAAACGAGCAATTCTTTTCTCTATAATACTCGTAAAATAACCAAAATGTTTCCAGAAACTCCATAACAAATGGAATTTAATTTCAACGTGGGTTTTATTACAGAGCAAGTTGTAGCAATTATCCGCCTCATTCAATTCGCCTAACAATAAAACCATTATTATTGCTGTAAAGTATAAACAGTGAACATCTTTATATAGTGCTGACGTATGAAACACTCCGAGAAATGCAATATAAATTGTTTTGCAAATGCAATTAATCACTCTGAATTCTAACCTCAGAGCTGAACACTCAACTTACAACATTTGAGGCCATAATATGCGACGTGGGAAGCTTTCTGAAGGTAGTGTTTTGTTCCGCAGTATCTAACATGGGGTCACGTACAAATGAACGCAATAATTTCTGACTATTTTAGAATCTATTTAACCACTCGCCATACAGCCTGAACCTATGGAGCTTATAACAAACAATTATCATGTAAATACTCGTAATCCAATATCTGAAGGACTGCCCGTCTTTCGGTCTCCTATATCAATTAATTGAAGGAATGAACGAGGGGACAAACTACAGATGACGACCAAGGAAAGAATACCTGGACGACCTGTGCCCAGGATATGCCCACTCATATTATAAAGAGTTAAAAAGAACCGCACAGGACAGGGACGAGTGGAGAATGAGACATGGGGCTTTGCTGCAAACCAATCGTAATGATTGAAACTGGAGAAGAAGAATCACCAAAGCTTCAGAAAGAAGACAAAAAAAAGCCCAAAGAAGTCATCAATAAAACAAAAAAAAACACATGTGGTGAGTTTTTATTATTTTGTAGGCTTATTATAGTGTTTCGCTATGAAAGGTGTCTTAATAAATTATAGTGTAATGTATGGACTTAATAAAATATTTTGTAAGCAGTTTTTCGTTTTTTTTTTGTTTATATAGTCCATCTTAACTTACCTATACTTTCTGTATACGCGAATATTATTGGAACGACATAAATATATTGTTGCTGGGTGTAGTTTGGTTATATTAATTGGATACCCTTTAGATCACTTTGTAAGCTGTTAAATGGAAAGGTCAATAGAGAAAGAAGAATTAGCGACCCTGACCTGATGTTGCTGAACAAAGTATTGCCTATTAATGTCCCGTGGAGTGGAATATTTCAGGCAATAGATACACAGCCTAATTCATTATTTTCAGGCAATTGCACGTCATGACATTCTTAGTTATACGAGATGTTGTTACTAAGAGAAAGAAAATTAGCTGACTAATACATTTTCATTACAGATTAATTTCAATATAAAAAAATTAGGTAGTAATTCTTTTTCAGGCTAGCCCAACAATGACGTCACGATAATTTCCCACGGCGTTAAGGTTCAAAATCCCATGTACAATCGCACGATAAAACATAAAAAAGCGTATTTTTCGTTAATTTTGGTTTTTCAAAAAAAAAACTTTCCGGGAGACTTTCTGGAAAAAAGTTTTTGTCTTTTGAAAAAATCTGATGTCAGGATCAAAATTCAGATTGAGAATTTGAGAAAATACAAGATATGAAAAAAAATTACGGTCATTCCGTAGGTAAAGGTTCAATATATCCACCCTATTTTTTCCAAAGCATGTTTATAGTAAGATTCTCGAGATCTAGAAATGTCAATTTGCCTACTCTTCAGTAACTTAAATAATTAATTTATTGAAAAAGCGTATAGAACGAATATGTAATGTAACATCGTACATTTCGTTTCACCTTACTTGTCACACTTTTTCTATAGAATTTCTATGCAGCCAGTGGCCAAGTTATTTGAAACCAGGAGTAGTTTACTAATTAGAAAACTAATAAAGTTTATGGTTTTATTGATGGTTCGTATAATTAATTAACATTAAGCTGCAAATGTTTAGTTAAGTTTGGTACCTAATAAATATATGATTACTTAGGAAGTACAATAAAATGTTTAGGAGGCAATAAAACAGTCAATCAATACTTTCCCTTAGTGCGTAATTCATCAGTTTTTCAGGATAAACTTCAGCGCACCAGTACGTGTGCCAGCATTAGGTGTGTACAAAGTATGCAATGGAAAAATATGGAAGATCCTTCGAGCCTTTATCTTGTAGGTTACTGATCTGTGCGGATTTTTTTAAAGTAGTACAGATAGTACAGAAAAAAATTCTAAGAGATGTTTCTATATATTTTTCAACGCACTTACGTATAGGATATCACCGTATAGAATATTTTTGCTTTTTACGCAAAATGATTGGATATGAAAATATCTAGCGCATGATTGTCGTTTTTTAATTAGAACAAATTATAAAACCATTATTCTCTCCTTTGGTCCTTCACCGGCACACTTCCTAATATCATCGGACCACCTCACCTGGAATTTACCGACGTTTCTTCGGCCTGTTCTTGGTCGCCATTCTACTAATCATTCAGTTAGTCCATCGGAAGTCTTGGACCTAATATAATATACAGAATTAGATATGCAAGACTATTATAAGATTATAGACACAGTTCAGTACGTATAGTTACAGATGAGATGAGCGTTGTTTCTATTGCAGTTCATTCGGTCATATTTATATAGAAATAGAACGCAACAGCTAAATATAAATATTGTGTGTTGCCCAGGAGTTGTAATTAAGTAATATTTGAGTCTTTACTGGTTTATTTGCAGGTGATATTGTGATTGTTTTCTATTGTATGTAATAACTGTATGCACTCTATAAGATTAATAAAATAAAAATAAAAATATCATATACACAACACTACTGATGCTAAATATAGTTTATCAGTAGATTTACACTTCATAATCCTTATTATAAAGAAGTTTATTCTTATAATACGTATGATCAATAAATTAGTTACCTAATATTGTAAAACGGTCTCTCAGTGACTAAAAAAATAAAAAGTCTTCGAGATTAAAAAAACCACAACAAATTAATTTGTTGAATTAATGGGATACTCCGGGGTTAAATCACAATTGTTTTTCAGTAGGTCCAATTCTATAACTCTTTTAACTAAAATAAGTGTGCCTTAAATTTATTTTGCTGTGGAACTGAAAAAACAACGTTTTATATTTAGTTAGGTTAATACTGAAACTGAAGCTACTGAAAAGTAGGCATATTGATATTTCAAAAATTCACAAAACGGGAGATCTGAGATCTCGACAACATTACCAAATATACTTTGAACCTTTACCTAGGGAATGGCGGTAAAAGATTTTTTATATCTTGTATAGATTTTAAAAAATGTGAAAAATAGGTACCTCTGGTCTTTTTTCCAAAAGACAGCAACTCGTTTCCCAAAAGTCGCAGAGATTTTTTTTGTAAGTATTGAGAATATGCATTCAAATCAAGGTATGACCGTAAAGTATTTTTTGAATGATGCGAAATGAATTCCAAAAAGTAAAAGACGCTATTTTTAACATTTAATCATGGGATTGTTCATGCAATTTTGAACCGTAACGCCGCGGGAAATGACCGTGACGTCATAGCTTTAATAAGCACAATTGACCCCACTGGTTTATTTTCTGAGTGATGCACTTACAAATTAGAGATTGATAATGGTCAAACACGTCTAGAATCAAGAACCGTGTTATCTAGTCATGGAATAGTATAGTGCACCATAATGTATTGTACACCCGATAAATTAGAAGATAGATAACTCTATGTGTGTCCCAAGGCCTACCATTTGAACTCGGCGATATTATAATATTATCTGAGATCATTACTCATTAGATATACATACCTGCGGCCTGCATTAATTGATGTGTTACATACCTCACCGATATATCATTAGGTACCTACCTGAAGTAGCTACTGATGATGATATTCATGATATTACGCACATAGCCTAATCACTTCCACTCGCCCCTATGCTGATGCAATCAAGTTATTGTTAGGGAACTGAAAGTCATCTTATTATTTATTAGGCATCTATCAGGCGCGAATATACTAAAAATCCAATTCCCACAGAGTTATCTTTTGATGAATAATTTTCCAATGACGAGGTCACCTCACATTGGAGAGTAGTTCTGAGGATTAAAAATTGTGCCAAATTAAATATGTATGTAAAAAATAAGGTATTTATGCTTTAATAAACTTACGTACCAACTTGAATTTGAAATTTAGGATCATAATAAATTGCGTCAATGAGTTAGTCAAAAATGTTAGTCTCAACTTCCATGCTACAAAGAATCCAATCTTTTAATTTAGGATCATAAAATAAATGTTATTTTTTTATTTATTTCTACAACATTTTTTATTGCATTATGTCAGATTACAAATTATTATACCTACATATTATTTTTGGTCCTAAATCAAAAGGTAACTCGATGGAAATAGTTTTCTTGTGTATCTTCACGCCTGGTACCTAACTACGTCAGTTTAATTAATGCTAGTTAGGTACCTGACCTACCTGTAGTCGCCTATATAATGAAATCAAAATGATTGTAGCTATTTAGTTGATCTAGACAAGTTTGGCAAGTGAGTGATTTGATTTGAAAGTGATATTAGTGCACTTTGCTAAACGCAAACAAATGGCTTTAGTGTATTTTGTAAGTATTGGATTATAACAATAAAACATTGTATTAGGTACGTTATGTTGCTAGGCACTGGGACATTGAATGCTCTGCGACTCTGTGTGAAGTTATTCAAAATGCGGGTTTTTTAGGTATTTTTTGTGCTTTTCTTATGAAACGCTTTTTAGATCGGGTGACAGTTTATCCCCCGACAATTCGTGCGATAAACTATCGGGGGACAACTTATTCTCGGTGATTTTTTTTCAAACAATTGTAGATAAATTTACCTGTTCGTTACTTGTTAGATTTGCCTTTCTACTTAAAATTCAGTTTTTTCTGCCTGATACGACTAATTATTATAAGCACTCAATCCCTAGATTGAGAACATCTGCAACGTGTAAGAAATAGATTGATGTGGTGATATTAATAAGTAATAAATATTGATGTTTTCCTATTTATATAATTTTATGCTCACTGTGACCTAAATCTACTAATAATATTATGCCTAATCATGGCCGTCGTCACGGGGGGGCAGTTCCCCCACCCCCTAGAGATTGGAATAGGTTACTTACCATTTGATTTATATATTTTTTTTAATCATTCTACAGTTTTGTGACGATTCTATATGGTGATAAAGAAAAATGTAAGGTGCCCTTGGGGCGATTTTATCGCTAAACGGCGCCCAAAATAGCGCAATTAATATTATTGTTATTACTTATAGGTACTTTTTCACACTAAATGATAAAACCTCACAAAAAATCACATTATTACCACTCGTTTTCTTAAATTAGTATAAAAATCAATTAAAATACAATTGTTTCACCAAAAAAAATTGCATGCGGCGTTATTTTTTATAAAAAAGTAAACCAAACTACCTACTTAACGAACTTCTGCACGTTGTCTCACAAAAAAAATCGCCTGCAGCGCTATTTACGCGTTTTCATGCTATTTCCGATTTTTGAATTTTGGCTACCCTCCCTAGCTCCAAAGCTGGCGACGCCCGTGTGCCTAACTAAACTGCGTCACAATTTCTCACGTCACACTGTCCCAAAATAGTTTAATAAAACCTCCTTATTGTATGCAACATCTGTAGCACATAAAATGTAGAGATGTCATGTAAAAAAAGGGATAATTGAGACCTTAGATCTCAACAACCTTACTAAATATGCTCTGTAAAAAAATAGGGTCGATGCATTGAACTGTTATCTAAAAAAATACCATAAAAGTTCTCTTATATCTTGTATAGATTTCTCAAGAAAAATTGTAAAACATACATCTGATTTTTTTTTTTCGAAAAACAGTATCTTTCCTCCCAAAAGTCGCAAAGAAAAAAATATTTTTCGTATTGATAATACGCATTAAAATCTAGTGAATGACCGTATTTATTTTGAATGAAGCTAAATTAACCCCAAATACTAAGAAAAACGCAATTTTTTTACATTTTATCTTTTGATTGTTCGTGCGATTTTGAACCTTAGTGCCGCGGGAAATGACCGTGATGTCATTGTTGGGTCCCTAGTCTTATAATTATCATTAGTGTCTCAAATACTTTAGTAGGTATTTATTTACCTTGAAATTTGCGTCTACAAGGTGTAGTCAATTAGACAGGTAATCAATTAATAATTACTAGAAACATTAGACTAGGTATCAAATTCCGCATTCTTCAGACGCATTAGTTAAGTACTTTAATTAGTTTCATTATATGCAATTAGGTTTGCTTCCCTAATAATACTTAGTAAACAAATTAAACAAAAACATATTTTTGAAAATCACAATTCATGTTTTGTGAGAACATCGGAATTTTCTACATGTCGTAGTTGAATGATGAACAAGTAGTTATATCTCAACAGATATACGGCAAAGGATGGACTTTCCATCAGGCTTATCACTTTGAGGTCTGGATTCGATTCCCGGCCGCGGCAGATGGATGGACTGGAATTGGTGAAGTGTTTATATTAAGCCAGCCGACGATCAGTCATAAGCCTGATGGAAAGTCCATCCTTTGCTGTATATCTGTTGAGATAACTACTTGTTATACAAGAACACTTCTAATACTTTGATTATCGAAGTACCTAATCAAATTATTTTCATTTTCTAATGTAACTGATGTACCTAATGTCTTGTTTCTTGCAGATGTTATCTCTGCTATACACAAGTACTCTAGGAAGTCCAGTCTATGCACCTTTCGAAGTCTATGGCCCTCCTCCCGAGGGGTCTGTAGGACCAGTCGACAGGGAACAACACCGTCCAGTATTCGCTGCAGTCACATCACAACCCACACCACCACACGGACATGGGCAAGAGGTATTCCCAGTCGCACCTGAGCAAGAAATAAGTCCAGATGTGCCTGAGAGGGAAATAGAAGTACCCCATGTTCCTGTTACTGTAGAAGTTCCTGATGTTCCCAGTCGTGATTTCGTTCCAAACCATGTAGTGCCAGTTGCACCAACCTTCGGTGAGGTGCCACATGTGCCAAGCCATGTTGTTGCACCACATGTACCAAGTCATGTTGTGGTGCCACATGTACCAAGCCATGTTGTGGTGCCACATGTACCAAGCCGTGTTGTGGTACCACAATTACCAAGCCATGTTGTACAAAGCCATGTTGTGGTGCCAGAAGGGCCAAGCCATGTTGTGGTGCCACAAGTACCAAGCCATGTTGTGGTGCCGCAAGTGCCAAGCCATTTTGCGGTGCCACAAGTGCCAAACCATGTTGTAGTGCCACAAGTGCCAGCCCATGTTGTGGTGCCACATGTACCAGGACACGAAGTAGCACCAGCACCACATATTCCAGAACATTTTGTTGCACCAGATAATCATCAACCACAAGGTATGTAACAAGGTCCGCCTTTTGGCATACTGCATTGTCTTGTTTTTGTTGTTACATATATTTACTGGCCAATAAAGTTTTATTTATTTATGAAAGACGATCATTTGAAAGAGCAGGAATATGTCATTGTGGTGATTGGTAACACGCTCGAACGTAGATCCTGCAGGCGCAGGCTCAATCCCCGATGCCGACTTACTCCACTTCACAACACAAGCTTACTGTGAAGTGAACAAAGATGTATTTGAATCTGGGTTTATCGAAATAAACCCAGATTCATTTTATATTATAAAAAAATATTGATACAAAGCATTCAATGAGATAATTTATATCTTATTCCATTCTATTCTATCTCTGTGCCGTGTCCCTCGAGAGCCCTCGATGAGAACAAAGCACTAGAGTTTCCTTAGACACTCCTTGCTTTCATCACATTCATGCAATTCGTCATACATGTTCTACAATTCTGGCACTTCATAAATGGCAAACTGATTTATTAAAACTCTGATTCCAGTGGTTTCCGTCCAGGATGAGCGAGGACAATACAGCTTTGGAGTAAAGCAACCGGGACCCGAAGGTCAGGTGGTGAAGGAGCAAGGTCGTCTCATCACAACTAATGACGGCTGGGAGTATGTGATAGCCAAGAAGGGCTCCTACTCCTACACGTCCCCCGAGGGCGTGCCAGTCGCAGTGGAGTGGGAGGCTGACCACAATGGATTCAGAATCATCAACTCATCTGTGTAGAAATATTTAGTAGGAATAAATCAATTGTAGAAAAATAGTTCCTCGTGTGATAAACTTAAGACTCGACTGAAATTAATTATTGTAGGAAATTAAAAGTTGTTCTTCTTTTACGACCATGACTGACTAGAAAATAAGGTTGTAAATAATATTGGCACAAAAAATCCCATTTAGGAGCAAATCACTATAAGACTGACGTATAATTTAGGAAATTAGTGACATATTGAATCATGCTAATTAAAAATAGTTGCCAGATTATGTTTCACACACAAAAACATTCAGGGTGAACTAATTGTATAAAATCCAAAGAGATAACATATTAATCACTAATATATTATGTCGCTGATAAAATCAAATTAGGTATTTACAGTAAAAAAAAATAATAAACAAAAAAAAAATACTTAAGAACAACAATATGTAGTTTTAATGATTAGTATTATCCCTATTCCTGTTTATTCTAACAATTTATTCAGCACATTGAGACTTAAAATCCATACACTCATGTAGAAGGCATGAGTTAAATGAAGATTACTCTTATGATGGATTTCACCAACTTTTCAGGTGAGGAATAGCGGAGATAGGAGTCACCTGGCACAAATTTTGTATAAAAAATAATCAAAAGTGGCAATCCAGCAAAGGTCTATTAGAAATGACATTACTTTAATTTTCATAAGTTAAAAATTTCATCCAAATTAGAATCATCGCACAGTTCAAACATTCCATTCAGTTTGACTCCAGGATGGGACGTATTATTCTTCATTTGACATTCACTTAAATTATCATTAGGAAAATGACTCGTAGATTCAGTAATGACTGCACTGGGTGAATCAATAAATACATCAAGAGAATGATTCGTGTCGATAGCAAAATGATCTGAATCATTTGTTTCATCAACACTGTCAGCGTTATCAACAGAATCAGGTTCCTCTAAATACTGGTCCCATTTGGAACTACTTGCCTTTTGATAAAATGTCTCTGTTTGTTTTTTATTACTGCTATGTGGCGCCATTGCTTGATTTGTGTGTATCTCGTGACTAGTTTTTAAAGAATTTTCATTAAAATGTCCATAAGATGGTGTAGGTTCATCTGTTTCAATATATTCTACTGTTTTATGAGAATGCTGATTCCATTTATCCGAATTTAAGGCATTATTCAATAAAATTGATTCTTTGTTAATTTCTTCCCGTGATTCAGATTCCTTATCATCCTCACAATAGTTTCCTCTCCCCTTCCACTTTTTCCCTTTCCTGTTATCAGACAATTGTTTCAATACTTTCCGCTTTTTACTTGGTAACTCCAACACATACTCCACACTACCATCATCACCAGCTTCAATGGAATTATCAACAGATGGCGCTAGTTCACCAGTTTTATCACATTTACTATCATCCTCTATATATTTATTCCATTTAGATTTGTCTTCCATGACACAACTAACGACCTGAGGTGCGACATGTTCTTCCACTTGGAGTATCTTTGTGTCATCTGTCTGAGCTCTCAACTCATTCAGTTTCTGTACATGCAATCGACATTCTTTGCCAGTTCCTTCTCCAAAAGTCTGCTTCACAGATTGTTTGTCTCCGCATATCTTACATTCCCATTTGTTACTTTTCTTTACAATGTGTACCTTGAAAACAATATGAATACATCTAAATCTAAGTTATTTAATTTGGGAGTCCTTACATAAATTATTTATATTAATAAAAGCATTCAAATACTTTGTAATACTTACTTGAAATGTTTCACATTTATAACATCTTAAAATGTGAAAACTCTGAGGCATGGCGAACTCAACATTAATTATAAACTTGCACTGAAATGTTCACCACAATAATGAATGTTTAACACAAAATTGTATAATAATTAATCTTTAATTTACCTAGTTGTAGCAAATCAGACTTTATTTATTTTTATTTACAAACAAAAATCTAACACACAAACTGAAACAAGAAGCGGGAACTAAATCATAGAAAAATGACATTGACAGACAATTTTATTGACAGTTGGTTTTCTATGGTTGTAAATTAGTTTGCTACTGCCACAATGAAAAAAGAATGTGTTGACATGATAAAATCATAATTTTAGTTTTTATTGTATAAAAAGCCAAATATATCAAAATCTCTGCTAGGTATATAATTTTTTACATTATTTTATTTGTTGTATTGCATTTTGAGAGTAAATTGCTAAGGATCATTATAATAGTCGAATACAAATGGAGGGTTTATGGTTGTGAAGACGAAGAAAAATATTGTAGCTGGTAACACAGTTTTTGTGATTTGGTCGGATTGGAGCTGTCTTTTGTATGTCAAAATAATAATATCAAGTTTGTAATGTATTTAAATAATATTCAACTTTGCCTTAATTAAATGTTATGCGAAATAAGTGTAGATGCTTGAAAACGAGTGTTTTAATGAAAGACTTTGTAACGAATGGCAGGTTTTAGTTGGTGAGTGTCTCCTTGTTGCAGTAATTAACTTTTGTATCAAATTACTTGTAGCTCCGCTGTGTATTACATACATAGATTGGTAATTGGTTTGTTTAATGAATGATTAGGTTCCAATCAGATGTGTGTAGTTCTACCAGCGTGGTGTCCTCTCCCACGCCTTATCCTTGCTTCCTGCAAGACATACAGCTGAGGTTCCTATGTCCAGATGACTTGGAGGAGGTAAGTACACCATATTTCATAATTCTCTTAGCTAAGGAGGAAACATGTCCTGTATATTAATTGGAATGCTTTATGTGATTTGCATCCTAATTGATAATACAAGTGTTGGACCTTTTTAATATGGTTGTATCAGGGTTTATTTGTATCTACAAACTCAATTACTTTTCTCTACACCTCACTGTGAAAATGAATCCTCTTATAATAAAAAATATTTGACTATCATAAAGTGAGACTGTCCTCCAATCAGCAGAACTGACTTATTATATTAGCTTGTACTAATTCCAGTCTGGCAGCTAAGTTAAAAAGTGTGACGTCACTCACAAAATGAGTACTGTCCAGTTTGACAGCGTTTTCCCATACTAAACGCGCAACTTTATAGTCAAATATTGGTGCGTTTTACTTTGTACCTAACGTCAGGTAAAATAGTTATGAAATTTCACACATTTCAGAGTTAAAGGAACTTTGTTAGTGGTTTCCTTAAACAAACAATGTTGTGGTGTCATCAGACTAACTGCTCTTCAACTGTGATTTTTATCTCTGTATAACTTGATGGCTCTTAGTAAAACTATTCCTACTTACACCTCAACTATATAAATAGCACTGATTGTGTTGGTGCGTATTACGCAGGTGCGTGCATTATGTCGAGACTGGTTCCCCATAGAATACCCCTTCTCCTGGTACGAGGACATCACATCTTCCGAGCGATTCTTCGCCCTAGCGGCCGTACACAAGGGAGTCATCATCGGCCTCATAGTAGCTGAGATCAAACCGTACGTGAAACTGAACGCAGAGGACCGCGGCATCCTGCCCAGCTGGCTGGCGGACAACTCGCACACCCTGGTGGGGTACATCCTGTCCTTGGGGGTGGCGCGCTCGCACAGGAGGGCGGGGGTGGCGTCCCTGCTGCTGGAGACGCTCATCAACCATGTGGCAGGCCCCACCCCCTCGCCCCCCTACCACCACCGGGTCAAGGCCCTCTTCCTCCATGTCCTCCTGACCAACTCTGAAGCCATATTGTTCTATGAACAAAGAAAGTAAGTACCCCACATTATTCATATTATATACAACTCACAGTTCTAGCCGTAGTTTATGATATGAAGTTGAGCTTGTGGTATTTTTAGCTGATTAAGTTAGGTTAGGTAGTACCCACTGAATTATCGCTCTGTGTATATTTTCCTTTTATTGTTTTACCTCGAGTAGAGGTAGGTACCTAATTGATATTTGTATTTATGTTTTGCGTAATTACTGTGGTTAGTTAACCACATAGCTATGTATTATATAGTATATGGCATACATATGTACATATATTAGTTGATACAATCACTGACGGGGTATTAGATTAGTCCACATCCCATATATGTACATTGTACATGTCTCACTAGTAGCTGACCTAATTATTATATTAGAGAGATGTTATGTATTACTATACATAGCTAGCTACTATACATACATGTATGTATAATAAATGATGAATGATTTGATTTACTAATAACTCATATGTGATTGATTTCTTATCTTATCATATTATCTATTCCATGTGATATCAAAGTCTATACTTAGTCATTGTGTTATTAGCATTGCTTTTTGCATGGATGCATCAAGGTTTCTCAACACACTTCTCCGTATTACCAGCCAGAAGAGTCTACATATTATTATCATTCATGACTGGCATATAAACTTATCAGCCTAATACTGGGAAACATTGAACTATCCAGATATCGCAGAAATAAAAGAATGCGCGGGGCCTAAAATATAAGCATTGTGCCTGAAATATTAGTACAGTGGAGTCTTGCTATTCCGACACGTCCAGTAGTCGGGCAGCCTACGCCACCGCTCTCCCCAACCTCGCCACCTCCTACGCTCAATCAATGGATACATATTTTTTAATAAATTTGTTAAGTAAGATGATTGTCATATGGGAGTTATTCCTACATACATATGTGATGCTTTAATTTCCCTATACAATCCAGCACCTTCTGGTTTTTAATAGTTCCAGATTAGTGAGACTCTACCTTATTTGCAAATTACGATGTTACTGTGTATGAAATAATGATTGTTGCTGTGTATATTATGTCATGTAATGTGTATGTCTTCCAGATTCCGTCTCCATTCCTTTCTTCCATATTACTACTCCATCAAGGGGAGGTGTAAAGATGGCTTCACGTACGTCTACTATGTCAATGGAGGCCACCCACCATGGGGAATATAATATCCTTTTCATTTACATACAAAACTAATCACTTTTATTCTTTACAGTTATTTTTTACTCAGATTATTTGCAAAATGGTAAGTGATGGGTACATTTGATAGCAAAAAAATATCGAAACTGTTTTGATTGTACTATTCGAGAAAGTCCAGCTATAGTCTGTCAAGAAAGACATTTTTTCAATTTCAATTTCAAAATTCTTTTTATTTTCCTTCAATATTTTACATATACAAATTAAATACTTAAAACTATACACGTTTCGAGATACCTCCCCAATAGAGACAAGTCTCGTGTGTGGGGAGGGAATTTTTGTGGGGTTTTTGAATTTTGACGAGGGCTCTACATGCAGCTTTTTGGTCACAGTGGCAACACTTGTAGAATTTCAATACAAATGTTACTGTTGCCAGGAAACATAATTGTGATTCCGAATTATTCCGAGGCAATCTCTTTTTTGACAGGTTTTGAAGCTCTGTTGGTTCCTTCTCCTACACAACAATAGTGAATGACATCAAAGTCACTTACAACCGTGGACTTCAAAATAGTAATCCAATTTCAACCATTGATTATTACTATACATCGGCGGAACGGATTCTCTAGGTACCTGGGTGCAGGGACGTAGAGTGAACTAAAATATTATTCAGTTTATTTACTTTGCAAATTTTGTTAATACTGCCTACATAATGCACACAGATACAAGTTACGTGGAATTTGTTGTTTACAAATCACTATTGTTGTATTCCTCTATAGATATTGATAGTTGTATCGAATTCAGGTAAAGATGGAAACCCCCACAGATCACCACGGATACGAGATTTTTCAATAGAACTACTACTAATGTAATCAAGTACCCAACTGACAGGTTATAGCAAATGCAGAGTGATCTTATAAAACACTTCCATGACGCTCTATTTTATTTTATTAGATGGGGTATATTACCTATAAGATCTACTGTGCTCCCCCTACTTTGCCCATCTGGTGACTACCCGGTTAGAGCAGCCCCTCTAGTCCTAGACGTCTTACAAAATTCAGCACTCTATCTGGTGCTTGCCCAAAGTTCTCAACCTCATACCTATTTTGCGGCATCGCAGTCTGCCAGAAGATGGTGGGGAGTTTCCTCCTCCTCCTCACGAATCTGCAAGTGCCGTCCTCTTCAAGTCCCAGTTTTCGGTGATGCTCCCTGAGCCGACAATGACCCGTTAAGAAGCCCGTGAGTGTTTTGAGACTCGTTTGTTCAGGGCCACATTTTGCTAAATGAATTTCAAAGCATTGACTATCCCTGCATGATCATACTAATATTGTAATGCTATTGTTACTGTGTTGATTGGTTAGATTGATTTAGTTGTTATTTTCCTTGACTGCTATGTCCACTGACTATGTGAAGTACTTTGCTGGGCTGGCGCTGCGCGGCGGGGGCCTGTGTCCCTGGCTGTGGGGGAAGCTGCGCTCCGCACTGAGTCTGGCCTGGCACCACTGATACATCCTCACCACACGCACGCGCACACACTACGCCCTGCACACCACCAAGTCTGCTGTATGAGAGAGAGAGAGATGGCAAGGTTTTTATGTATCAGTTTTTTATTATTTTACATGGCTGCGTTTTTTGCCGTTAATTTTCACTCAGCGAATCAACGGTCGATTATCCCACGAAGACAGAACCATTTGGGTGATTGTTCCAATTATTTGTAATTGTAATACGTTCCGATATTACAGGACTCTTCTTTGGTAGAAAGAGATAGACATATTGGGTGTTAATAAGAGTGAGTGAACAGCACGTGCGGACCACTCTATTATCTATGGCGAGCGAATGTCGCCCAAACAAATAGTTGGGTGCTACTCGCAACAACCGAGAGTGTCAACTGTACACATAGAACAGGTTGAATCACACCGATGATAGAATGGAGAACAATAGAACATAGAACCATAAACAATTGAGCGAATCACTGAGTGAAATTTAACGGACGCAAAATGGAACCGACCCTGTTATATTGTCTAAGCTGTTATACATACTCGTATATAACTTACTCATAGAATTGTGTTGCTGGTACAATACACATATTTCTCTCTATAGCTCCTGTTTATTTGCTTATACGTTATATGTGAGACGTACGTGAATATATTTCATACAGACCTGTACTAATGTATTCACAACTTATGGAGTAGACCGGATTAATGACTTATTCATAAAAAAATATGTTAATTTACTCTTTGCATTAGAAATAATGTTGTTTTTATAAATGTTTTTCCTGGTCTGTCGCAAATTATACGAAATACATTTATTATGTTGCTAACACTGTGTGTATCTCGATAAATATGTAACTACATAAATAAATGCAAACCAACATTACATTTATTCCTAAAAACAGATTGGGACGTGATGACATGTGGGATGTCTCTGGTGCTCTCCATATTGTGCCGTCCTAAGGAAGAACCACGTATAAACCAAAATGTTGAAACTGAGTTCATCGCGAAAAACGTATTGCGGCGCTGATATAACTCATACATTTGCATGACACAGATGGCTTGAAAAATAGGGGCCTAACTATGCAAACTCAGATTATTTATGATTGAAATAGGTGAATCTAAGATAGAAATTCAATGGAAAACTTAAAATACGTAGAGGTGGCGTATACGTGATTCTTGCTTAGGACGGCAGAATTGGTTTTACAGTGTGCAGTCCTGTATGAGTAATATTCACGTGAGTCTCATGTTATATATGTAAGCCTAACATGTTATATTCCTTGTCTTATGGTGTGTGAGAATGTGTCAGACTAATGTCGTAATATTGATATTTCATTTGCTTTACGACTCAGGTGTTTACATAGCTTCATTATTACAATCATTTATGATCTATTTTTCAATCCAATCATAAATTATATGGATTTCTATATTGTAAAGCACTGTGCAGACTGTAACATACTTGCGTTCAATTGCATTTATCCTTGACGACTTGTTTTTATCTCGCGTTAAACGCCATGGGGATCACCAGTGACCTCACGCAAAAAATATACTTTGAATACTCTTTTTAGCGCCGATGGTCACGCTTCTCATTTATTTTGCGTATGTAAGTGACCGGTGTAGCGCTCGAGAGTTATCCTTTGTAGTGAGACACAGGTGCTCAGTAAATTTATAAAAATAGGTACCAAATTTCAGAAAGTTCTGAGAAATATTTTCAAAACAGTTTATTTGTAATAATTACGGAATCCTATACCCGATTTATGTAAACATATTTTGGGTCTGTTTCACATTAAAATATGTCGAAAAAAAAATATTTGTAAATTTTCATATTTCCTCCATGGCGTTCAGTGTAACTCTATGACCACGGTAACGTTGAATAGTAAGCATGCCCCACAGACGACAGAAATATGTCAATTGTATGAAATTTCCCATAGACTTTTACATTAAGTACATTACTTTGCCTACACAATGTCAAAATTCCCCATACGATTTGACAATTTGCAGGCGACAGTTTATTTCACTACTAGCGATGAGTACGCCATCTAGGGTAATTAATATAAAAGTCTATGGAAATTTCGTACATTTGTGTAAGTGCAGTGAAACTAAGATGTTAATTCTGTTATTTTATTATGTGGTTCCATATCAATATTATGACAATGAGTAGTTCTGTTGTTAGATAGGTGAATATTATAGAATGTAAATATTGATACGTAATGAGTTTAGTAGTGCGGTGGTGATGTGAGATTAATATTAGTAATTGTAAGTAAATATTACATACTTGATTGTGTAATTATTGTAAAGTGAATCGTATGTTGTATGTAGGTACACTAGGTCTCTCCCCTCCTCCCCTCCTCTCGTCTGCTAGGGATGTTTCTGATGTAATAAAGTCACACTGCAGGGCCTGTTTATAGACAAATAATAATAATAAAAAAAACCTTATTGATGTTGTTCACTTAAAGTTTCAATAAATAAATAAATAATGAAATGCATTGAACAAATGGCGGGTTTATTGCCATGGGCAATATCTGCCAACCAACCACTTGAGAAATCAAACAAATACAGAATGTGCATACAAAAATGTACCTAAAATAAATAAAACATTGTTAATGTTAAAGTTAACCTCCCACTAGACATCGGCCTGTCTCCGGATGAGTTTGGTTAAGTAAAAATAAACATATCTATAACTAGGGACTGGAAATAATCCATGTTATTTTTTGGGATATGAGGTGTTATTTTTCATACATTTATATCATCAAAGTGGTCAGTTTTGCAGACTTTAATACAAGAATGTCAAGAATATCAAAAAAAAAATATCGCGAACAATACTTTCTACAAAAATCTCTAAAACAAAAACATTGAAGAAAAACAACAAACCTCTCTTTGCAAAAATTTTTTCAGTGAGGTTGGAAATTCCAAGGAATTTGTCGAATTGTTTAATTGAATATTTCGCGGCGCCCTCATCACGAGTGTGTGGAGTGGATGAACTAGTGCGCCTACATATTATTATATTATAAATTGTGACTTTATTATTTGAACAAAATGAAATATTTAATTTCCCACCGTAAATTAGAACAAATTGTTTATTATATTTATTTATTTTGGTATTTTCCTAAACTTTCTTTAATTGTGTTTAATATTGTTTAACCGAGTAGAGTTTGACTGAATATGAACTCAGATAATATAGCGAATAGATTTATTTTAGTTTATTATTGCATTTAGTATTCCTGGTTGCATACTACAAGTGCATATGTTATATAATAAGATACGTATTCCTACATAGGTACTTGTATATTGTAACATTTCTCTAAGTATTTTCTTCACAGCTTTAATTGCAATCTAAAATATTTTTCTTATATTATTTTATTTTTATTTACTATTATTTTACGAATTTCCTTTTCAATATTATTATTGAATATTCCAGAGATTCCCAACATTCTAGCACAAAACAAAATTTCAAGAAAAAGCGTTTTTTTTGTTTTATTTAATTTGACATTTACTTAGATTAATTTAAGATCAGTTTGCCTTTAAGACAAAACTTTTTTGAAACTGTCAGTGATAAATATGTTGCTATTAATGACAAGTGGACTTATCCAATCAGTTTGGTCATTTTAGTCAAATTCTCTTTCGCATTTGCAAGCAATATCGTTTAGTCTCGCTTAGACATGAGCGCCACGCCGGCGCGCCGCCGCTGATCACGGTCGGCGCGCCGCCGCCGGCAAAACGCTCACGCCGGCGGCGTGGGAACCGTGTAACTAAAAGTATTTATCCTTTGTTTCTTGAGACAGAAATCGAAATAAGTACTTTACCAGGTAAAAAAAAATAAGTATTCAGCTGTGGCGACGCTAGTATTCAGTAATTATATAAGATATCGAATAATAACTAATGCAGTTCCGTTCTAGACCCATTCCGTCGTCTGAATTACGTTCATTAGGTTTTGCATAAAAAAAATCGAGGAATTTTCTGTGTCTTATTTATTCGATACTAAAACAAGAAATAGGATGGGATGGGAATATTAATAGTTTGGTTCTTCGTGGTGGAAATTAAATGAAAAACAAACGTTTTTTACGTAAGTAACTTTATGTTTTTCTTATCGATTTTTAGAACACCAGTCGATTTTACCACGCTGAAATTTTTAAACCACGTGAATTTTGGCGGAATATCTGACCAAAATATGCGGGCTTTCGTTTTTTCGGTCAACCGTTCTCTCTTTTCAATAGTTTAACCTTTGATTATCGAAGTACCAAATCAAAATTATTTTTATTCCACTTGACGATTCGCTATACTTTATTTGTTTCAATACAACACTGTGAAAAGGATAATGACTCCTTTTCTCTTGACAAAAAACGATATTCATTTGGTAATTTTTGACGTTTACGGTGTTCAAAATGTCAAAATGTGAATATAATTAGATATTTTTACGTTAAAATCCAATTATTTCGCTCACCCAAGGCTGCATTTTAATAATAAAAAAAATACTGTCCCCTAACGTGGTTTCTCAGACTGTGATTACAGACTACTCTCAAATTGTAATTTATCTTTCCACCGGTAAGCATTACGTATTTTGGTTGATATCATTATTAATTTATGCACTTTTCAATGAAAAACACCACAATTTATGTTTATTCATTAAGTACCCTTATTTTTACACCTAAAATAACATCACAAATAAGGTAGTTTTATTAAATTACATAATTTTATTAAATTACCCTTCCACTAAAAACAACAGCACATATAACACAAATGTTTTTACAGCTTATTCTCAACCTTAGTTCTTGGTTACATTGGAGTTTTGGATTTCGTGGAAGGTCGACCTCGTCATCCCAATTCAAGACTTTCAGAGTTTCAATTTCACTCACCGTTTAGCTAATAGCCCAAATATTTTTTATTTTATTTATTTATTTAAACTTAAAGTAAACAACAAACACATATAAATATACAAAATGGACATAGTACAGATTATAAAACGTTGTTCACTAGGGCGAACTTATCGCAGAAATGTTGCCAAATGATAAACCTGTTCGACTGCACCACTGCCCATAGTGAGGCTCATTCTGACGCGTTTGACTTTATGGCTTAGTTTATTTTGACCTGCTCTCCAGTACCATGAAAAAGCAATAATGAAATTTTCTCAAATGTTTCGTTCATTTGGTTTTCAAATATTTCGTTCATTTGGTTTTGCATAAAAAAATCGGGGAATTTTCTGTGTCGTACTTATTCGATTCGAAAACAAGAAATAGGATGGGATGGGGGCATTAATAATTTGGTTCTTCGTGGTGGAAATTAAATGAAAAATAAACGTTTTTTTTATGTAAGTAACTTTATGTTTTTTTTATCGATTTTTAGGACACCCAACGATTTTACCACGCTCTAATTTTTAAACCACGTGAATTTTGGCAGAATATCTAACCAAAATATGCGGCCTTTCGTCTTTTCGGTCAACCGTTCTATCTTTTCATTAGTTTAACCTTTGATTATCGAAGTACCTAATCAAAATTATTTTTATTCCACTTGACTAGATTCGCCATACTTCATTTGTTTCAATACAACACTGTGAAAAGGATAATGACTCCTTTTCTCTTCGATATTCATTTGGTAATTTTTGACGTGTCAAAGTGTCAAAATGTGAATATAATTAGATATTTTAACGTTAAAATCCAATTATTTCACTCACCAAAGGCTGCATTTTAATAATAAAAAAAATACTATCCCCTAACGTGGTTTCTCAGACTGTGATTACAGACTACTCTCAAATTGTAATTTATCTTTCCACCGGTAAGCATTACGTATTTTGGTTGATGTCATTATGAATTTATCCACCTTTCGACAAAAAACGCCATAATTTATGTTTATTCATTAAATATCCTTATTTTTACTCCTAAAATAACATCGCAAATAAGATAGTTTAATTAAATTACATAATTTTATTAAATTACCCTTCAACTACAAACAACAGTACATACAACACATATGTTTTTACAGCTTATGCTCAAGGAGTTTTGGATTTTGTGGAAGGTCGACCTCGTCATTGCAATTCTACACTTTATTTCAGAGTTTCAATTTTACTCACCGTTTAGCTAACAGCCCAAATATAGCCAAATGATAAACCTGTTCGACTGCACTGCCCATAGTGAGGCTCATTCTGATGCGTTTGACTTTATTGCTTAGTTTATTTTAACATGCCCTCCAATACCATGAAAAAGCAATAATAAAATTTTCCATTATTTTTAAATATGAGCTTTTATTTTACTTTGTCATTGAAATAATCATAGTTTTCAAAATAAATAAATCGATTTTATCATTATCCTTTTCACATATACGTATTTAATCATTTAAAACAATAGTGCAAGAAAATCCAATGCTCCCCCCCCACTTTGTATCCACGCCGCCGGCGTGGCGCCGCCGCCGGCAATTTTAGACATGGGCGCCGCCGCCGGCTTTTTTGCAGCCGGCGCACATGTCTAGTCTCGCTTTAAATATTGCGGAAATAATTGCAATGTGTTGCGAAATAATGTTAATCGATACGAGTTGCCGCAATTATTGCTTGAAAAATTGCTGGTGTAAGAGGACCTTTAGGATAAACTCTGGAGTATTCAATAGATAATGATTTTATTAGATTAATGAATAATTTAACTCACATGTGTAATGTGTTTGTCATTTTATTTTAACTGACTTGTAATCCTGAACAACTATTTCTATATTATTATAGACTTGTATTATGTGGATTTATTTCTTGTATTGTTTAAGATACATTTAGTTTAGTTTCCTGTGTACAGATGGAGCTAGTGTACTGAATACCTATTATGTTTAAGTAATATATATACATCGGGAGATTCAATGCTCTAGGTACCTGGGACTAAGAGATGTGCAGGGACGTAGAGTGAACAAAAATATTATACAGTTTATTTACTTGGCAAATGTTGTTAATACTACCTGCATAATGCACGCAGATACAAGTTATGTGGAATTTGTTGTTTACGCTTCACTTATTATTTTATTCCCCTATAGATATTGATGGTTATATAGAATTCAGGTAAAGATGGAAACCCCCGTAATTTAAATAGGAAGAAAAATAGTACTTTTTCTCACGAGCCGTCTATGGAATTATAGGATTAGTGGTTTTATTGCACCTCAGGAGTGCAACGGCATTAGTTTTCCCGATGTATAGTAATAAATCCTTACTTTGCATTTGTTTACAGTATAATGTACTAAGGTATTTTATTTGTTGACTTTGATTCATTCATTCAGATTTTAATGCTCGTAATCATTTTACAATTTTAATGTAAGATTTTAATCAGGCATAAAAAAGTCACTGTAAAATTTAATTACAATGTGAAATTGTGATGTTTGTATAAGAGTTGCCTAGTATCAAAGACGGACTCGCGCCCCATTCATCAAAATTTCAAAAATATACACAAACCCTGTGAAATCGTTGTTGTAAATCGATGTTGGTTTCAAATACGGACTCCTACTCACCGTGTTGCTTTCAATGCAGACATGCGCGAGTTCAACCAATAGTAACACATGATTTGGGTCACGTGGTCAGCACAACTGTCATAGCGTATAGCCCACATTGACGTTTAGTTCTCCAGTTTCATGTCAAAAATAGACACCTGCAGACGAGTGGATATTAAACACGGACACTCGCACGTTTTTGTTTCAAAAACGGACATAGGATGTTTTAAACGTGTTTTTTTTTTAAATATTCCAATTAAAACGTAAAAATAAATATTTGTAATTTTATGTTTTTTTTTTTATTATTTTATATTTCCATAAAAATATACATAAGATGTGAAATACCGATTCCACATAAACTTGCTTCTAGTTCAAAATAAAGTAAGTGGCGTGAGTTCGTTCGTTCGTGAGTACTAGGCAACTCATATAGTGAATACTTCATAGA
The DNA here is from genome assembly GCA_963576895.1 of Ceraclea dissimilis. Lineage (NCBI taxonomy): Eukaryota > Metazoa > Arthropoda > Insecta > Trichoptera > Leptoceridae > Ceraclea > Ceraclea dissimilis. The sequence continues at coordinate 126,608 of OY756367.1, read as the reverse complement.
ATGTTGCTGTCCAATTACAAAACACTGTAACATTCAATCTTCGTCAAAATTAAAAATTCCTACTGTTTTCTATCTTCATGAGGTTGCATAGCGTTTGTCATAATTCTAAATTCTTTACAGCTAAGCTTCTGTAGTTTCATAGTTTTGCCATTGGACAGTGGTCATGTAATATTATTCTTATGATTTGGTTTCCTATTGCGTGGGTACTTACCCACGTATTATTTTATTAATTAATTCGATATTTAATTAATAAAATACTCCCCCCACCCCTCCGAACCCCCCCACCTATGTTTGCAAGACTGCCCCTCCACTAACACATTTGTAGTATTATGATTAATTTTATTTTGTCACAAAATAATTATGGTTTGTATTGAGCTTATGCCTGCTACTAAGGCAATTTATTGTTCTGTGTTGATTGCCTATCCCGCAAGTGATGCGGTGTATAGAATATTAGTATTGCCATATTGTATTAAAACTAACTTATTAAGTATATAATAATATTTTCTCATCATTGTTTTATGTTGTATTATTTTTGTATTACTTACAATATTTCATGTCATCTTTTTCTAGTTTTATTTCAATTGTTTATTAAATTTGATTTAGCTGACATATCTGTATTAAAAATTATTTTTCCTGTCGATAATATGCATTAAAATCTAGGAAATGACAGTAAAATAAATTTTGATGAAGCAAAATTAACCCCAGGAAGTTAAAAAAACCCTATTTTTATCATTTGATCATGTGATTGTTCATGCAATTTTGAACCTCAACGTATGACGTCATAGTTGGATCCCTAGCTTTAAATATCTCCTTTGCTTCCTCCACAAGCTTGTTATAATAAAATATTATATGAATATAGATAGCTAATTATTTATTTTTCTATCATGTATTTCTATTTTTAATTGATACTCATCGTGTATGTAAATGCAAATAGTGCTATCTCCATTGCCTAAATAAATTTAACTATGAGACCCGAAAATTATGGAATTTTAGACAGGTCCTTTGACAAGATTTGACAGTAAGTGCGACTTATCACTTGCAATTAACTTCAGAACTGTCAAGTCAACTGAAATGCATAGTTTTTTTTTTTCGATAAAGGATCTAGGCTTACATAAACAAACCCAAATACTTTTCTGCACACCTTGTACTAGACTAAAAGCCTGTATCACAAAGTGTGGAATACATTGCTACCGCCGGGGTTTGAACCTGGCACCTCCCGCTTGAGAGACTGCGGCCCAACCAACAGTAGAACAACATTGTATCACATTCTTTTTTTTTAATAAAATGAATCTGGGTTTATCGAAATAAACCCAAATACATCTTTGTACACTTCACAGAAAGCTTGAAAAGCTTGTGTTGTGAAGTTGAGTAAGTCGGGGATTGAACCCGCGCCCACTGGATTAACAGTCGAGTGTGTTACCGACCACCTCATTTACTTAGTGAACGTGGATATTGCACTGTTTGCAAGAGTAAAAGGCGTGAAGTAACATTATAACGACAGAGCAAAATAACCCCAATGCTTATATCACATAAGGCATATTTTGCAGTGTCACTGTAATGTTAGTTACACAGGAAGGCATTGTCATACATTATTGTATGTATTTGTATTTTAGTTTAACTACTAGGTTTAGTGTTAATAAAATTATTTAGTCATAAAACAAAGAGGCTACACTACCTTCCTATTATGTAGAAGGCAATACACTGGGACCTCTCATAATCACAGTACATAATCTGTTACAGAACCTTGCTTACAATGTGAAACACTAGTTAAGGGCCTAATGCACTGAGCAAAAATCGTTCTGTTAGCCCAAAATAAGAATAACGTAAGTGACAATGTAAATTACACCTTTTTAAAAAGAACCTGAGTACAAACTTAAAAATCTAAGAGAGTTAATTTGCAAACCTTATAATTACCAATATTTTGGCATAATTATACTTTTACATCGGAAAAACTGAATAGATAATGCGTAAATTTCAGGGGTACTTTCGGAATAATTTTTTGTTCAAGAAATTTCCAAATATTGTAATTCTAGGACAGTCAACTTGTAGTCACTAATTTCATCTATCACTGTCTTCAGTTTCAAGACTATGCTCTCAGTATTAGCTGAGAAAAAAATATGTCGCCAAAGCCAATTCACAGCACATGGCGCCTTAACACGTTAAACGCTATGGGGGTCACCGGTGACTTCATATTTTCTCCATTATTGCGCCTTGGGGTCACCGGTGACGTCACGCAAAAAATATTCTTCAAATGCTTTTTGGCGCCGGCGGTCACGCTTCTCATTTATTTCGCATATGTAAGTGACCGGTGTAGCGCTCGAGAGCTATCCTGTGCAGTGGGACACAGCTGCTCAGTGAATTTCGGAACATAGGTTCCAAATTTCAGAAAATACTGAAAAATATTTTTAAAACAGTTTTTTGTTATAATTATGGAATCTACGCCCGATTCATGTATTGGGCACGTTTCGCATTAAAGTACATAGAATACCGAAAAAAAGTTTTTATGTAAATTTTTATATTTGTTCCATCGGCGTATAACGTGTTAAGGAATCAATTGTTTTACAATTTGTTTTGTTCATTATGAGAGGTTCCACTGTATTTAATATGAAGGTATTTAATGTATAAAGATTGTCTTGTCACAAATAATGTTATGGTTGTTAATTTACTAAGTATTTATAATCTATTCTTGCTTTCCCGTCACAAAATATCAATAAGAATGAATTGTGATTTGATAAGTTGATTATGAATCAGAGAGTGAATTCAGGTTGTGGTCCTTACTGTAAATATTATTATGCATCAAACTTTGTATAATTTGTCATTCTTAAAGTGCCCTTACACGAGAAATAATTGTGGCAACTCGTACAAATCGTATTGATCGCAATATATATATAGCAATTATTTCGGCAATATTGAAAGCGAGACAACGACGTTGCATGCAAACGAGAAAGAATTATCGTGATTTCGGTGACACGAATTTCTGAATATCCAATCGGTTTGGACATCATGATAATTCTCTTTCTCATTTGTGCGCAGTATCGTTGTCTCGCATTAGATATTGCGAAATAATGTTATCAATACGATTTGTACGAGTTGCCGCAATATTGCTCGTGTGAGAGCACCTTTAGGCCCATTTAAACACTTGGACTCGTCAGTTAAAGTTTTAAAATAATTTTTTTATCATACTATTCTCTTCTTCCACTGTAGTTTTTCTACGTATGTTGGTATATCTTGTCAACAGTAAACATATTATGTATTGCTGAGTTGCCTTTATAGTTCTCTTGCAAGCTGTATAATACATAGTGTGTATTAAGGAACCTATATAATGTGGGAAGAACTATTGAACATTGAGCCCCTTCTATTATCTATGGTGGACGCCATGGAAGCTACAAACATATGATTGCGTGTCATATTGCTTGTCCACAATTGCAAGAAACCTTATGATATTTCAGTGACTCATTATGTATAATCAGTGTGGAAATTACCTTTGGAATATAACTTATGTAATTGACTAGTAAATTAGCATACTTTACATCGAGAAAGAATGGCATATACCTAGCGGATATGCTATTGTTTATTGTTGTGAATCGTCCCTAGGCCATTTGCAGGCACTTGGACTTGTCAAAGTTACATGTTAACAATAATATATATAAAAAGAGATAAAACAATAAATTTACAGGGAAATTCAGTGTCGAATAGAGTGTAAAAGGCTCTATTGGCACTTCGTCATGGTCGTAAAACTAGGCACATAGCGCTAGTAGCGACAATGGTGGCGGTCAAATTTTGTCTATGGCTTTATCTGTTACGAGGCCGTCGCCATATTGTTCATGGAGGCCGGGCCCAACTGACATTTGACGATGATTACGCCATCTAAATTGTATGGGAAAAAATATTCCGTAGTTCAAGTGTTTGTCACCGAGACAAGGTGTTTGTCACCGATACAAGGTGACGTCACCATTCGTGGCGGTGATGGAATTCGAGGATGTAGGCTTGTACTCTACTATCGCAGGCTTCGTCTGTTAAGTCTTCCTACATTTATATAGGTTCCCTAGTGTGTATAGGTAGTGTTTGTTTATACTAGAGGTCCTACATATACTCTGTTCTTCAGCTTTAACTCTATGCATAGTTCATATAATGTATAATCATATGATGTATGTTCATATAATCTAATGTACGGTACATTATGTTGTATGAATATATTGATTAGGTATAGTCTGTATGTATGTAGATATATTATGTATAACACAATCGGGTACAATTATATGTCCAAAGATTTTATATTATGTAACTGTATCACTCCTTACGAGGTAGGCAGAGAGTGTAATATAGAGAGTGTAATTACTCCATTACGATTTATATATTATACAGGTACCTAATTACTAGTAATCCAGCCTATATGTATCATTCAAAACTAAGGAAAAATCATGACCCCGTCATTTCGGTAGAGAGGTGGGTTACGATTTAATATGAAAAACTTTTGGGACCTATCCAACTATAACTACAGTCTGTCAAGAAGGAATTGGTTTTCGCGGGGACTCGTCATTATTTTAATAGAAAATTTCAATTGCCAGCGACAAAATTTATCCGATACCATCCCTTTCTTGACAGGCTGTATGTTGCATACTTATTCTATTTAAGTAACCTCCAGATATGTTAAAATTTTAATATACGCTTGGTGAGCAAAATAATGAAATCCGTAATCTCTATAATGTTATGTTATAATAATATATAGGTTCTTTGTACAATACCAACCTATATGTCTTCATATATTATGTATTACACTACATACAGTAAGTATATAATATCATATATAATGGTATGTTATATAAAACACTATATACTAAGTACATATATTTACATTTTATATTACAAGTTTTACCAAAAACAATCTTGACTATTTATTTGTAGAAAATTAACCCACAAAACAAACAAATTATCAATGCCAATCAGAAAGTAAAGAGTTCCAATTGGCTTCTCCCATTATAATAAGCCCAGACCAAGTATAGGATAGAATAAGGAACCCATGTAAATGTGGGAAGAACTATTGAACATTAAGCCCCTTCTATTATCTATGGCGGACACCATGGGAGCTACAAACATATGATTGCGTGTCATATTGGTTGTCCACAATTGCATGAAACCTGGTGATATTTCAGTGATTTTTGCGACTCATTATGTATAATCAGTGTGGGAATTACCTTTGCAAAATAACCTATATAATTAAATGGTAAATTAGCGTACTTTACATCGAGAAAAAATGGCGTATACCTAGAGGATATGCTAGAAAAGTGATTTGGACCATGAAAAAGGCAGAGGCTGAACATATCGCAAATGCTGCAGCAATTGCAAGGAATTCCATACATTCTAATCGTTAGGTTGGCAACATAATAATGACATTCCCACTCCCATAGTCCCTCAAATTTACTGGGGCAGAGGACGATCCAAATCAGATAGCTTTGTAGATTTTCACGGTCCTTGTTAATCTCTTCTCCATTCTTCTCGGGTGTACCGTGTGTAGATTGTCTACGTTGTTGAGCTTTTGGCCTACTTGCTGAGGCCATCTTAAGGACTAATGTAGATGGCCTCAGCAAGTAGGCCGAATGTATAAGGTTCAGATCAGAACTTACTTTCCATGTCCAGCATCCGGAACAATTCGCCACTACACTGGAATATTAGCAATTGCAAATCTTTCTCATGATTGGGAACGCCAGCATCCTGAATTGGTCCAAAGTCACAGTTCATGTTCCGGCCGCCGTGCAGGATATCCCACCAACTGCGCAACTCCTACAAATCGTATTGATTAACATTATTTCGCAATATATAGCAACTATTTTGGCAATATTTAAAGCGAGACAACAATATTTTTTTTTTTTTAAATAAAAGAATCTGGGCTTGCATACACAAACCCACATACTTTCCTGCACTAGGCTAAAAGCCTGTATCGCAAAGTGTGGAATACATCGCCAGCGCTGGGGTTTGAAACTGGCACCTCCCGCTTGAGAGACTGCCGCCTTAACCAACTGCGCCAACCATGTACTTGTGCGTGCAAACACGAATGAGAATTGTCATAGTCCGCGACACAAATTGCTGAATATCCAATCAGTTTAACTTTTTAATTTTTTTTTTTATTAGCACGCAAATTGGTGTCTACCTTTAAATATTGCCGAAATAATTGTTATATATTGCGAAATAATGTTAATCAATATGAGTTGCCACAATTATTGATCGAAAAATTGCTCATGTAAGAGCACCTTAACATCGTATTACATATGGGAGACATTTAATAATGTAAAAATCATTGGTAATTGTTTCAAATAGTTTTATTAAATGTTTTGTACAATCAATTATATTGTGTCTGTTGTATTTGTATTGGAAATCTACACATGTGTGTGTATTAACATATTTTCTACTACGTACGTATGTATTTATATTTTACAGATGAGATTGTGGAGGTTTGTATGTATAACAATATTATATAATAGGTATGTATAGAGTTTTATAAAAAGCACAATAATAAATAAATAGTTTCGTACTTTAAGTTAATAAATAAATAAATTAACAATCACAATGTATCTATGTATGTATGTATTGTACAATATAGTAACTTACTAAGTATATAATATAATATGTAATTATAAACAACCATAGAATACCAAACTACCCTGCAAGCATTATGCAATAAACAACCAACATATTAACAAACTCATTTCAACAAATAGTCTAATGTAACCAATGCAATCGTTCTACACGGAGAGAAATACATATAGCACATTCGTCAACTTAGAGTGTAAACCTGCTATCTGCATCAGAATGAATTTTACAGGGGGAATAACACTGCCAAAAAAAATATTTATTTATTTATCGTATGGCCAACATCACGCTCATATCATGTAACATTCGTTATGTCAAAATGTAAAACATGTTAAAAGCGCAGAGTGAACTGCTTGTCAGAGACTTAAATCTAGATTTCTTATGTATTGTATTGCTTGGTCGCTAAGGGTGAGCAAGTCTGATGCATTGCCACTGTACGCTCTGAGTACACACCCGGTAACTATGTGTTGAATGATCTGCCTGTCAGGTCTGCAGTCGCATTAATATTATAGTAATTTAAGAAATTAAAATGAAGATGACAGAATCACAGAGTCTTTATTTCTTAATTTTACTTTCTTCGATTCATTTTTTTACAATTCTTGGCAGCGTTTTTATTGCCCTAGATGTGAAATTAATTCCAGCGCAGATAGTAGGTTTACGCTCTAAGCCGACAGGTCATGTAGATTATATCTATTCCTCCACTTCACCTTATTATTTCCCATTACATCCTTTTTCTATTGATTCAGTGTGGCACCCTGTATACTGATTAGTTCTCCAGATGACGTGAATTTACACAAAATATTAAAATAGAAAATCTATGGATGAATTCAGATGGAATTATAAAACATCTCATATCAAATACAGTAATTTCCATTAAATGTTTATAGTAGAAATGTGTATATTAATTGTTACATTGCAAATTCAGTAAAAATTCTATGCATTTTACCAAATATGGTGGTTTGTGATGTTCGTATGCTGGATTGCATTTTTTTTTAATGTTAATGTTATTAAGTGTCCAATTGTAGTCGTACACTAGTTGACTCAAAGGCAATAAGCGGTTATGCCAACCATACTACAACAAAAAAAATAAGTGAGATCTAGCAAAAGTTTAAAAAAAGCTAGAAAGTAAAAAAAAATAGTGTGTGTGTGAAAACAAGTGACCTCCGTCTGTTGTCAGTTGCATAAAAACATTTTTTTTTAGTACAAGGAACATTTATGTTCTATTTTAAAAGTGTACTGTAAAACTTTGTACTAAATTCTAGAGGAAACGAGTAGATACCAAAGTCTACAGACATTTGACCCAAACTGTCCCCCAGAGGAAATTGCAAACAACTAATCTAGATTAATCTCATATGAATGTAGGCTTGTAGTTTTGATATGATGTGCTTTATTAGAATATAATCTTTGTTAAGTATTTACTTAGTGCCAATTATTATTAGTGAGTTTTTACTAGCCAAAGTGAATCTTATTGTCTATGTTGCTGCCTAGTGTTGTCAAATAGAAATGAGTTAGTTACATATGATGGTACCTACCTAGTACTATGTAATATTAAATAGATATATACTTAATAATGTTTATTAGAATGAACTTTACACAATACAAAGTGACACGTCCTATTCAAGGCATAAAGGTAATAATTGCTTTTTAATATTTCAAACAATATTCAATATAATATATTAATTAATTATAATTTTATCACAAAAATATCTCTCCTGTGAGTTGAGACACGCAAACAGTAGGACTTACATTATGCAGCCGCCTACCTAACCTAACCTAACTTACAATACAACCTAACCCCTCGTCTAATCCTTGGTACGCCACACCACACAATACATCCAGACATGACAAACAATACACGAAAATTAATCTAATAACTGTTAAATCGTTAAGATACAGGTCTTTATTAATAAATGCCTGTGACACATTCTCAAGATACGCTAGCCAAACGTCATAAGCAATGTCGATTTATGGTGGACCACAAACCAGAGGCAGGTCGCTGAAGACAACCGGGAAAGAAAGTGGAGGTGGATCGGTCACACCCTGAGACCACACGAGGGAAACATCCCGAAGCAAGCATTGGACTGGGAGCCCTCAAATACTATTTGGCGACGCTCCATGCTTGCAGAGTTGAGGGGAGCCGATCTACAATGGCCGAATGTCAAGACCATGGCCCAGGACAGAGACCATGGAGAGATGTTGTTGCCGCCCTATGCTCCCCCAGGAGTTAGAGGAACAAATTATGATAATGGTGAGTTTGTGTCATCACTTTTTATTGTAAAAATGTTCAATTATTGTATTTTATTACTTGTCGTTTAACAGAATTCCAAAATGTCGTTTAAATCACATTTCTTCCCTCTCTATCCTAACTGTAAGACTTCATAGCATGTTGTCCGTTAGTTCACTAGTCAGACACCAGCTGGCAATAAATATCATTTAACTTTTCAAAGTTTCCTACCAAATGAATGTACACACGTTTGTTCCATCAGGTCTGAATGTAATGTATGAATATATTATCACTATGTAAGTATATTGTATTGTAGATTATTTTACCTTATGCTCTACCAATAATTAAATGCTTCATTATATGAAATGCAGTACGGAGTCCTCCAATACAAACACTTCTTCTGACTAGAATATTTATCTCATGTCTTATCATTACAATATATTTATTTATTTTATTCAACTTTGTTGAAATATTTGTATGAGTAATTAGGAATTTCACTTTAAGTTAAGAAAATATCAAACTATTTGTATATTCACTATTCCTACAATTGCTTTCCAATAATGTAAACTTTGACATTTTGCCAAGGATTACTTTTTACTAAAACTCTCAAAATACTCTATTGCATGAAATATTGCACATAAATGTCTTAGCAGAAATTTGTCCATTATGTAACATTTTCACAGAATCAGGTATAAAAGAACAAATATTTGAGAGATTTCTTATGCCAACTTTCCAAGTATCTTACATGAAACATAATTAAAAAGATGAAAGACGGTAAAATAGAAAACGGTTTTACTTCCACCAAGTGTGGAATATTGTATTCTACAGTTGGTAACAATGAGATCAGATTGCTGGGAATGACGTGGAGAGAGGCTATATTCATACATTACCGAAAATGTATGAAATCCGTTATAATTCCTAGGAAATTTATACAATGCCTAAAATCGACGGGAAATGTATGAAATAAATTTCATTTTTGTATATTTTGGTGTTATAAATTATATATTGATGCAATATATTATACACATTTTTAAACAGGAATCGGAAATATATCAAATTATGTAATTCTAAGCATGACCCCAGTTTCCCTGCAAAAATATATGTTCTTTGGTTTAAATACACTTTTATTCTCGGCATTATCTGAGTGCCAGGATAGCTTTGAAAAATAATAAGTTTATGAGTTATTAATTTGTATATTCGCTAAGAAATGTATGTATTAAGGAACCTCTGACAAATTATTTCGCACATTTCCTAAATTGACTACAATTGTATACAATTCCATACATTTTCGGTAAGATATTCACATCACGTGCTGTATGGGAGTCTAGTAGGTCCCCAACCCACAATACATAATGCTGCCTATTCACTAATAATTGTATTGACTTATTATTTATCTTATTATGAATGACTAACGAGAAGCAAACAACATCACAGTACAGGCATGACTTATCATTAAATAACTTAAATATACAAAGTGTGATTCACTCAACTCAACTCAAGTATCTCTAAACTCTGGCTGGGTGAAATAATCTCTCTACAATGAGTCCTCTACATTCAGTTATAATATTTCTCTCAGTGTACTGCATTATGTAATTACTATTTGATGGCATTTTATGGTCATTATAAATGTTTAGCATGTAACTTTTTCCGACTAGTTAAAAAGATCATAAATAAATCAATATTTGTTTGCCAAAAAATATGCAGATTTACAGAACTTGACAATTGTAGTGTACCAAAGGGCGAATTTATTACAAAAGTAATATCTTACAGGCAACCTGAATCTTCATAATGGTTTTTCTTTGAATAAAAAATGCAGAGGAGTTTTCATGTTCATTCTGTGTAGAGGACTTGTATAATACTACTAAGTATTATTTGTTGAAAACTTTAGGTTAGGAATAATTGCTTTTGATATGCAATGAGTACATCTCTGTAATCACTTCATTTCAATACTAATTATATGTAGTAACTAGTTTATAATATAATATAATAAATGCATATAAAACAACACAACTAACAATCAATCAATAAGCAATGCTTGACTTACTCACTTTGTACACTAATGTATTATTATTACAACCAAAGTAGAGAGCATCTCTATACAATATATCAGGAGAATTCTTTTCAATCAATTGTAATTATTGCAATATGAGATTCATTGCTTCATGTATTGCAATCATTACAACTGATTAGATTCAGAATGACCCCCAGATGTGTTGTGCGCTCAGTGTATCATATATTCCATACATTATTTAGGTTCCTACTCAGTACAACTACACATGTATTGCATTCTCTTATTTCTATATGTTTTGTTGAACCCAACATATAAAGTGTAATTCTCATTCAACATTTACTTGCTATTGTTTCATATTCTATTTATTCTAATGTCTTTTCTCTTTATTTGGTTGAATGTTGATTTGTATTGAAATTGTTTTTTTTTATTTGTTTAACAAATATTTCTCTGAGTGTATAATAATTTCAGTACTTGGAGTACAAACTTATCAACCGAAATGCATTGAATTATTCTATAGTATGGTATAGTCCTTTGATATTTCCAGGTTTTCGTTATTAGAAAACACTGTGGAATCCGTAAATAGTGTAAGTTTGCTTACTATATGTATCTATGTCCCTAAGTACTATTTGTTACTTGTAATATACTAACCTAACCTAACTAGTAAGTAATGACTATAGAATGGAATGCCTCAGGGTTCTGTAGTACGTCCCGTATTGACTCAGCGGGACATCACACATATTGTTTGATATGTTTCATACGTTATAATATTATTGCACACAATATTAACTAGTCACTATAGGACTAGGACTAGGACTAGGTTACATGCGATCGTTTATTCAGACTTGTTAGTTTCATTGTGTTCCTCTCTACTGCGCTCCCGGGGACAGTGGTTCTGTTTGGTGATCACTCGTCTTATTGGAGAACTCTCACTCCCTGAATCACCATTAGTCCCTATAGACCCCACCTCCTGAATGAGCAGTTCACTGTCCGTCCCTTTCGCTTCCTTATTCTTCAGTATTGACCTGGACCTGCTGTCCTGCTCGGCCGCCCAGCCACTTCTCTTGTTGCCATTCTTGTTTATTCCTGTAATGATGTCATTCATATAGCAACCCTCACACATTCTACATTGTATTATATAGAGACATTGTATTGTATTTACCTCCAAAGATATGATGATTGATGATCCTAGTTGCTATTCCCCGAGGCGGCCTCTTGTCCTCATCACTCCACTCCTAGAATATCATTTCATATTATGTAGATTGTAACTAACCTTGAATTATTTTTGTTTTACAAATTATCCTTGTAAAGCGTTGGATTTTTCTACATTCCGTAGTACCCATATACAATGCAGTATTGGTACAACAGTGTAGAGGAAATAAGGATGAACAATGTTAAGCCCGACATTGTACATCCTCATTTCTTCTACACTGTTGTACGAATGCTGCATTATAACTAACCTAACCTACAGCAGCGACAGACAACTTCATGCTTAGTTCACAGAATAGGTCCTTTGTGATAGTGTGATTGTATATTATTATGTCATACCTACACACAGGGTCATCGAAAATGAATGCCCCTATTTTCAAATGGAATAGCTTTGTAACCATTTTCGTTAAATGACTGATTCTTTCACTGTATGATAACTAATGAATGTAAATTTTGTTTGATGTATGATACAATGCGCAAGTGCATGCGCAGAATGGCTACGCTGCCGATAAAGTCCACCGACGCTTTTCATCTACCGGCGCCCCCCAATGTAATGGTGATCGTGAACATTAATGACCTTATTTTGAAAAGGTATAACTTTGGAACCACTCAAGTTAAATGAGTCATTCTTTCACTATGTGGTAACTAGGAAATGTAAAATTTTGTTTAAAGCCCAATAGAGTGGTTAGCGCATGCGCAGAATAGCTGCTTAGCGGAGAAAGCCAACCGGCGTTAACTATTACGTCTTCCAGTATTCCATATCACCATGCAACGCAAAGCACAGTGCGTTTGGTTTTTTGCAATTTCAAACTCTTTTTTTTGTAATTTGGTGAAAAAATTGATTTTTGTGGGTTCTTAACACTAGAATTCCGGATACTTTAAACATTCTCTTCTGACGCTCGTAGTCGGCCAGGTGAATGTTTTTTTCCACGCTGCCTGTTTTTTTATTAGGTACGGTTTCAGCTTAATTTGTTTCTACAAAGAGCCGCTGTACACTGAAAATTGACTCTGACTTGGGTAACCAAATAACCCAAGGTTTATAGTTGCACGATCACCATTACATTGCGAGGCGGTCGATACAAAGTGTCTTTTGGGTTTGTCGGGTGCGCATCCATTCTGCGCATGCGCTAACGCATTGTGTTATACGTCAAACAAAATTTACATTCATTAGTAATAGTACAGTGAAAGAATTACTTATTTATCGTAAATGGTTCTAAAGTTATTCCATTTTAAAGAAGGGGCATTCTTTTTCGATGACCCTGTATAAACAGCATGCGTGGATTCTAGAATATTATACCATATAACTTACTTGTTGGAATCTAGTCTTTCTGTGCTTTGGTAAGGACTCACTGTAGGCCTCCCTGGGGTCCTCTGGAGTGTATGACAGACTGGACTTGGAGCCTTTAGTGGTGAGTGTGTGGGCTGGCTGGCTGGAGGGCTTGGACTTGGCACTCGGCTGCCCACTGGGCGCCTGCCCCAGGCTACTCCGTGATCCTCCCAGGTAGGGATTGTTCTGTGCCAGATTCCCTTTGCACCCAAATAGATTATCGTCTCCCGAGCTGCTCTTCTTGATGCCCTTGTAGGTCTGAGCTGGCGGCCCCCCTCTGCCCCCCCCGCCCCCCTTGCTGTCCAGGGGGTTGACGTACAAGTTGGAGTCACTGTCGCGGGTCATGTCTCCCTCTAAAGGAAAAGCGTGGGTAAGGCATGATGCAAATGTATCTGTAATATAATTGTATTAGTAGCTAACTCTACTTGTACTACTCCCATTCCTCATACAAACACAAGACACAACACACCAACCAAACTACTCAAGCATTACTCGCATCAAGTGTGTGGAATATTATCTGACTGGTCTATGGCAATAACTGCTCTGTCTCAGATAAGTTTCCTTTACACATCATGTGAAATAAGGAACCTATATAAAGGTGGGAAGAACTATTGAACATTGAGACCCTTCTATTATCTATGGCGGACGCCATTATCACTGCAAACATATGATTGCGTCCACAATTGCATGAATCCTGGTGATATTTCAGTGATTTTTGCGACTCATTATGTGAAATCAGTACGAAAATTACCTTTGGAATATAACCTATGTAATTAAATGGTTATATATATAAACTTAATAGAAAATGTCCAGGAATATGTATATCTAGGACACACCATAAGACTAGGTAGAGAAAACCAAACTGCCGAGGTCAAAAGACGAATTGGACTAAGCTGGGCAGCCTTCGGAAAAATGAGTCACATTCTTAAGAACCGCAAAATCCCCATTAACATGAAACGGAAAGTATATGAGATGTGCATAGTACCAGTTGCAACATACGGCCTAGAAGCAGTGACACTGACCAAACAGAGCATCGAAAAAATAAGGGTTACCCAAAGATCCATGGAAAGAGCCATGCTGGGTATCAAACTGAGAGATAGAGTAAGGAACGAAACGATACAGCAAAGAACAGGGGTAACAGATATTGCCCAGCGTATCGCATCTCTCAAATGGCGATGGGCAGGCCACATGGCTAGAGACCCAGACGATAAGTGGTCGAAGAGGGTCTTAACCTGGAAACCCAGAAGTACCACCAGGGGTGTAGGAAGACCACCACTGCGATGGAGAGACGACCTGGTAAAATACGTGGGTACCAACTGGATCCAAAGAGCCCAGGATAGAGCGACGTGGAAGCAAATGGAGGAGGCCTTCGTCCAGGAGTGGACGGGAATAGGCTGACGAAGATGAATTAAATGGTAAATTAGCATACTTTCCATCGAGAGAAACTGGCATAGGTATACCTAGCGGAAATGCTAGGTTTTTAAGTGGCGGTGGTCTAGTTTTGTCTATGGCTATATCCGTTAAGACTTCCTACCTTTATAAGATTCCCTAGTGTGAAATGAAGCAGAGGCAACGACAAAAAAGACTTATAATATGTAGACTAGGGTGTCCCTTATTTGGCGAAAAAAAATTTTTTTGGGAATTCTTTTGGGCCCACCCCCCAATTTTTTTCCTTTAGGTCAGATTAACTCAAAAATAAAATTTTATCTCAATCGGACGACGTTAACCCATGCCGACTTGAGCGCAAAGTTTGAATATTAGTATATATGGGATTAGTAATATAAAGTCAGTGAAAAAGTTATTAATATCTAATTTTATATCAAAACATAATATATTAACACTTTTTAACTGTATTTTGGTTTTAAGTACTCTCGTGGATATTTTATTTTCAGTCCTAGAGTCTTCTCCCAAAAGTCTTTGAGAGTGAGTGTTCTATGAGTTCACGATAATCACCTCTCAGTGTTAGTTTATTCAATTGATTTCATAAAACCTTAACATTTCTTTAATTTTCGACACAGTTAAATGTTTCTACATTGTCTTTGTCACTTTAAACTTATTAACACTGACACATTCATAGCTTTCCTGAAACTAGTATTGTATGAGCATTAATTACATCCAGGCTTTCTCTGCCGACGTAAAAATATCATGTTTTCTTATAACTAGATCATTTTTAGAGCATTGGCAAGTGCAATTTGAAATAGATTGTCCGAATTACTTCGAAACTTTTCTTCATGATACAGAAAAATACCTTCACAATTGATTGCGCTTTTCCTTCAATTTTCTCCCCTCCATAAGCAAGTTAATAGGTATTTTTTTGGTACTTCTGAATAGCTCATGTCAGAATTCATGCTGTCCTTGAAAATATTATGTATTTGCGAACTAAAAATTTAACACTTGCACTGCCATATAATTTTGCCTCCCAATACCAAAAAATGAACTTTTCGCGCTCAAGTCGGCATGGGTTAGAGTGCTCCGATCTAAAAAAAACTTTGTAGTGGCATGTTTTAGAATCATTCAAACAAAATTGGGGGGTGAGCATTCAAAATTTTAAAAGTCGGAAAATAAGGGACACCCTAATGTAGACATAAGTACCTGAGCTGTCCAGGCTGTGTGTGGTCTCAGGCACAGCCCGGAGGGCCAGACCCACCCCCAGGTTGAATCCCCCGCCCCCTTCCCTCTGCAGGCACCTCATCTCCAGGCACACGGGCTGCCTAAAGTCTGATGTGGGCAATGGCATTAAATGCTCTGCATCTATGAACTCCTTGTAGCCCTAGGCACACAGACATACGTAATATTATATATCATTGGTTCTCTAAATCATTAGGTGTATATGAAAGTACTTTGTGATATGAATTAGCAGTGCCGATTCAGTGGATTATATTACCCATTGACACTTTAGTGCTGGCCCTGGTCCATCCACATTTGTTTGACAGTTAATTTGTATCATTTGTCCCAGCTATGTATTGTTTAAATGTAGATACATAAATACTTACATTGTCATAATAGGAGCCATACTCCTGAATGATATTAGTGTGTGAAATTCTTCTGTATTTGAATGAATCATACCTACATGTTGTAAAACATCTTCTTTAGTATTAGGGTTGCCAAGTGGTGCAAGATCTAAAGACTCTAGTATCTCAATGTGTTCTATTTCTGAGAACTATTTAGCAACCCTTACTTGTTATTATCATACTTGTATCATTCCATAAGAATGCATTCGTCCTATAGATCTCAAATGATCTACACTAGATGATGATATATTAGTGAGATTGTGTGATGAATGTTTCCATTGCATAGTTCTACTATTGCTAAGTGTGATCAATAGATCTACTAGGGAGGTGTATGCAGTACGATGCAAGTGCAAGAGATGATGTGAAGATGACAATGCGGGAGAATGAAGTCCATTATTATTATTATTAATACCTTAAAGGTGCAAAAACAACACTCAAACTCAGAGGGCAGTTGGTCCAGCTCAATCTGCTTGTCTACAGGTTTTTTCTCCTAAAAGAAGAACATGGAAGGAGTTGTTTAGCCGCTCGGTTAGTCGCAAGTCAAATAATACAAGAAAATAAAAACACACATACATTCCAATACTTGCTGATGAAATATATTTATTATAACTAAGATATGTTCCAACATTGTATAATCAGTTAATGAATTAGTATTGTATCACATGCATTAGTATATTACATACATCGTATCATATATGGACTACTGTAGTTAAATCTAGTTTAAAAAAACAAACCTAAACACATAAAGGGGAAACTGTGGCAAAATGGTCGATGGTTTTTCTGTTCCATTCTTTTTGTAGGCAGAGAGAGCATAGTACCTGATTTCCCGATATTTATACATACTTTTTACTTCTGTTACATTTATGAAATTAGTCATACATGCTTCGCGAATTCTAAATTGCATGATAAAATTTTAAAAACAGTGTTTTCAATAGACATTCGCTATTTTAATGCATATTATCAATACAAAAATATTTTTTTGCAACTTTCGGAAAAGAAATTGCTGTCTTTCAAAAAAAATTCAGAGGTGTCTTTCATATATATTTTTTGAGAAATCTATACAAGATATAAAAAATATTTTACCGTCATTCACTAGTTAAAAGTTCAATGTATCTACCCTATTTTTTTCCAAAGCATATTTAGTAAGGTTGTCGAGATCTAGGGTCTCAAAAATCTCTCTTTTTTTTTAAATGTCAATATACCTACTTTTAATTTCCCATTTATTTGTTTGGTTTGCATATAAATCATATAAAGTATGTATTATTATATCAACTAGATAAGTAATTGAATAATTAAGTAGTTTCAGTAACAAAATATAAAAAGACTAGTAAAGATTAGTAATAATAAGTGATACTTAAGTTAATAATAAATCAGTATAGTTAGAAGTAAGCACTAAGTGTAAAGTAACTAACGTAAGTTATTTAGTAAAACACAAAATCACAAAACATTTATTTGAAAAACAAAATTCACAAATGGAATTACAAATTATTATCTCGGGGATTTCTTACTGGAGTCGGCTTAGGGTTGATTAGTAAACATTTTTCTGCTTGGATACTTTCCGAAAAGTCTTTTTCATTTCTGCTACTTATTTTCTGAAATAGAAACACACAAATACGTAATTATAATATATTTATGTGTACCTAAAATACAAAATAGATTTATCAGTTTATTTTGAAAATCACAATTTATGTTTTGTGAGAACATCGGAATTTTCTACATGTCGTAGTTAAATATAACAACTAGTTATATCTCAACAACTTATGGACCTTCCATCAGGCTTATGACTGATCGTCGACTGGCTTAATGTGATCACTTTACACTTAAGTAGCATTCACCAATTCCAGTCCATCCATCTGCCGCGGCCGGAAATCGAACCCAGACCTCCAACCTGACAAGCCGGTATTACTACGTCATATTTTGAGTTGTGATATTTGATGATGATGACGTCATACAAGAATGTAAGAAACATGACCAAGTGTTAATCACCAGGACAAAGTGATGTTACGATAGAGGGTGGTTGCCATGGTGATGTTATTTGAGTGTCGTGGCTTAGATGTTACGTCGGCTTTGCATAAGGCTATATCAGAGAGAATATATATGTATATAGTATTGAAGGAAAATCCCGCGGGCTTAAGGCCCTCCACATCCCCGGGTAGCTCAGGCGCATTAATAGCCGCACTTCTAGCAAAATATTATTAAGAGATGGGCCCAGGGTTAGCCTTAAGGGAGCCCCCCGGCAAACCCCACCCCCGAATTACGTTCCTTCAATATCCTTGTCCAAGGAGGTTACAAAATTTCACTTATTACTACAATATTTCAAACTATATCTATACTTATATGTAAGTCTTACGAGCTATGCTATTCTAATTACAACGTATTTTATTAATTCAATCTTACATAATATATTTGGTCTTACATGGAACACCATAATACACACACACAAACACACACACGCACACACACACGTACACTCACATGGAAGTACAGCTGCTGAGAATTCATCTCAGGAGAAGATCACTTCTCCCATAGGTGGCGCGACCCCGGAGGTATCCTCCCGGACAAGGACACAGGATTCGGCCGGCTCTCCTCAAGCGGAGAAGAAGACAACACGAGACGAAAGAGTTCTCGTTCGACCCAAAAAGACCAAAGAATTAGGCTAGGCAACCACTCTTCGGGTGGGGACCGGCCCAACCTCAAAGTGCGATTCCCAGCGCGAGTGCCAAACACTAACAAAATTCTCGAAACACGCCACGTTTCGACCATTCAACATCAACTCCGCGCACCAGATTGGACGCGGGGTGTCATCACTCAAACCCATCATTATTTCATCCCTCGCATCTTCCATAATCGGGCATTCCCAAAGGATATGCCCCGAAGACTGTTCGACCCTTCCACAGACACACCACGGTTCAGCCGCCAGGCCAAGCTCAAAGAGCCTTCCCTTGAGCTTCCCGTGTCCCGTCACAAGCTGGACCGCAAGGTGACTCAACGACAGAGATTTCCTCTTCATGCGAGCCTTTACGTCGGGGAAGAAGTTGTAGACGGATCTTGCCGTTCTCCCCCGGTCCCACCTCTTCTGCCACTCGTCCAAAGTGATCTCACGAATAGCTCCAAAAGCCCTATTCAGCTCCCTAGCCGTCGACAACCCGGAGGTGACGGATAAGCCAAAGTGCTCAGCAGAACCTGTAGTTTTGACTCTCCTCCGAGCAACAAAATCCAGAATTTCAAGATCGGCCGGCAGGACTCCAGCAATGACTGGAAGGCCATCGCTGGCTGCCGTCCGATACGCCCCCGTGACAGCGAGCAAAGGCAACCTCTGCCCCCTCAAGACAGCCAAAGCAACCGAACCAACCGACAATCTGTGAGACCACACCTCAGCAGCATACGTGACCTGAGCCACGTAGGTTGCCCTGTATATGGCCTTAACAGTACCAGTTCGAAGACCCCAAGTACCCTTACTGATTCTTCTCAGTGCCATGAAAAGTGCAGCAGCCCGCCCCGCCGAGGACTTGACATGCGGCAAGAAAGTGAAGCCCCTATCGAGAACGACGCCGAGATAGCGGACTTCGTCGACCACCCTAACAGGGTGCCCGTCCATCCGCATCACAGGGTTTCTCCCCCGACTCAAAGTTCCCTTCATCAACAACGCCATGGTTTTGCTCGGCGAGAACGTCAGACGATTCGAGCTACCCCACTCCAGGATTGCAGCAATTGAATCCCTAAATTTCCTCTCAATTTCAGCCCGTGAATTTCCAGAAATGCGCAGCAGTGCATCATCGGCATACGCAATAATCGACGTTGACGGAGGAAGTGTCAGTCGCAAAAGATCATCAAAGAGAACATTCCAGAAGAAAGGCCCAAGGACTGAGCCTTGGGGACAACCCATATCTACGCCCCTCTCAATCAAGTGTCCCGCGTGTGTGATGACAACCGAACGATCGCTGAAATAGCTACTAGCAACGGAGAACAGCCAACGGGGACAACCCCGTAGCTTCAATTTGGAGAGAATCCATGGCCACCAGGCGTTATCGAACGCCCCTGCAATGTCGAGAAAGATCCCTATCGCGTATTTGTCCTTGCACTCATCATGTATGTATATAGTAGTGTAAGATGTAACTTACTTGTGGAGAGTCAGTGATGGAGGGCTGCTTGTTCTGTGAGATGTAATGATCATAGTTCCTGTAGCAGCCAACCACAGGCATGCGGCTGTCCACCTCTCCCTCACACTCCCCTTCCTGGCTGGTGTTGTCTCCCTGGGACAGGTTGTGTCCTGCACAGGCACATGTCAGTCACGCACACCCCTCCCCTGCCCTCCCCTCCAACCACTAACCCCTACTGGACTATCAGACCTATTCTCTGTATAAACTACGCTGCATTGTATTGGAATAATGTTACACTGGACGGGTGAGAGCCGAGGGGTGCTGCATGAGGCAACTGTTTATTATTATTATGAAGATATATGAAACAACAACACCACTACACAGTAAGTTGTATCACACAAGAGTACAGTACCAAGACTAACAGAGAAGTGAATATAATATAACAACACACAGTAAGTAGAAAGTAAAGCACCGTACAGTATAGAGTTCATTACACAACACACACACAGATACAGATACAATAAGAGAGTGCACACACACATTGAAATATCAAGTCAACCAACACATACCAGTTGAGTGAATATTACTGAATAGTTCTGTGGAGGTGGAGGACCTAGTGACTGTATAGTGTATTGTATTGTATCAATAGATTATTAGATTATATAAGGGGCTAATTAACATTTAACAGTTGGGAGGTCTGATGTTGTCTTCAGTCGCGTCTATAAGCACACACTTGTCACCTGTGGAGAGGGAACAAATCTCTCTAAGTGTGTCACCTAATGTGTGATGTGTGTGTGTATGTGTGCTACTTTATATATTTATATTATTATCACACATACACAACCTTGAGGTACATGGAGGTAGAGGACATCACAGTACAAACCTTCAAATAATGAGACAATTATGTATGAAGCCAGTGCCTGATTAGTCTTGGGCAAGGCCCCCACTTCCTCCGTCTTAGAGAAAAAACAAGAGATGAATAATAAGTTCTCATAGTTTTAAACTACCTGTGTTTTTTTTTATTTACAACTATATTTCCTAAACAGCACCACTTTGAAACCCATTCAAATGTTTAATATTAGTTTTTTTTTTTCTGAATATTCTTCACTTGTACTTGAATTATTTTTGGTTTACAAATTATCCTTGTAAAGTGTTGATTTTTTTCTACATCCCGTAAATATTCCTACAACAGTGTAGAAGAATTAAGGATGAACACTGTCGGGCTTACGGCCGACCTCGGCTGGCTTAAATAATCACTTTACACTCAAGAAACGTTTGCCATTTCAGTTTGTCTCCAAAGATCCCTACTATGGGAGATGAAAGTCTGGGTTCGAATCCCAGCCGGGGTGAACTGAAATGGCAAATGTTTCTCGAGTGTAAAGTGATCACTTAAGCCAGCCGAGGTCAGTCGTAAGCCCGACAATGTTCATCCTTAATTCTTCTACACTGTAGTAGGAACACTACTAATATTCTATTTTTTATTCCTGTTTGTGAGGTCCACAGCGTCTACTACTCCCACCGCTGTGACTAAACTGGCACTGTATGAAACTCAACTCCATACAAACTAAACACAAGAGTTTGTCTTCAGTTTGTATGGACCTGAGTACATCTTGTAATACATAATATTCCCATGATTGTTCAGGTGCGTTGATATAATGTGATGTTCTCCTGAGGCAGTGTGTCACACTCGTATAGTGAAGTGAAGTAATGGAGGTGATTGTGAGGCTAATTGATTGTGAGGTGAAGTGAGTCACTACTCAATACATTACAATGTAATAGAGATGAGTCGTTCACGAACGATACATTCAGAAGAATCAAATGATTCTTTGGGAAAGTTGTTGATTCCTTAATTCCTGAGACTTTGTGATTCATTGAATGTATATCTGTCCTTTTCGTACCGACGAGTTATTATTGGTGTGAGAGTGATAGAGAATGAATCATACTAAAGACACAAAATTTTGAATTAATATTATACCACGTTGTCAAAAAGTACGCGACTCTAAAATGTTCCCAATAGAGTCGCGCACTTTTTGACATCGTGGTATAATATTAATTCAAAATTTTGTGTCTTTAGTATGATTCATTATCTATTCCTCTCACACCTATAATAACTTATCAGTTTGAAAAGGACAGATATACATTCAATGAATCAGAGGTCCCAAGAATCAGTGAATTAAGAGAATCAAAGAATTGAAAGAATCATTTTAGTGATTTGAATCAAGTGAATCGAGACTGAAAATTGAACGAATTGTTCACAACTCTACAATACAAAGTCACACAATGCAACATGCTGAGAGACATGAAGCTACACTAATGACTAAAGCCACTCTATATGATACATAGTACAAGTATACACAGCATGATAACACTATACAGTATGTAGGGTCTACACTAGTATACTATATAAGGTACTGACCTGTGTCCACTATGACATCTATGAGGTCCATACTCTTGGCAAAGGCATCTCTCAGGTTGATGTGATGGAAGGACACAATGGATCCTTCTCTCTTGGCCCTCTCCAGAGCCTCACGCCTCTTCAGAGCTTTCTCTCTCCGCATTTGGTTTTTGTAAAACTCCGCAAAGTTATTAACAATGATAGGGATGGGCAAAGCAATTACCAGCACGCCACAAATACAGCAAACCGATCCGATGACTTTGCCCAACGGTGTAGTTGGGTAAATATCACCGTATCCTACTGTCGTCATGGTGATACCAGCCCACCAGAATGTCTCAGGAATGGATATGAACTTAGTGCCGGGTTCTTCCTTCTCGGCAAAGTAAGCCAAGGAAGAGAATATGAGAACTCCCATGGCCAAGAAGAGCATCAGTAAACCCAACTCCTTGTAGGAGTTCCTTAGAGTGAATCCGAGGGACTGCAGGCCGGTGGAGTGACGCGCCAGCTTTAGGATACGAAGAATTCTCATGATACGGAAAATCTGTACGACACGCCTTACATCTTGGAACTGGTCCGTGGCATTCTTATTTGTCTCCAATAGAAATAGCGACACAAAGTAAGGCAAGATGGCCAGCAAGTCTATCACGTTGAGGCCTCCCTTGAAGAACTTCCATTTGTCGGGAGAAGCGCTGAAGCGCAGCACATACTCCAGAGTGAACCAAGTGATGCACACAGCCTCCACCATGGCGAGCTGCGGGTTGTCTATGGGAGTCCCCTTCTCATCAAACATTTGCATCTGAGGAATGGTGTTGAGGGTCAGCCCAATAGTGGACAGCACGATGAAGAGAATGGAGATGACTGCTATCACCTGGAAGCCACGCCAACTCTCTCAACATCACATACACCACACCCTGTACACTGCCCAGCCCTCATTATACAACACCATGTATCTCATCCCCATCCATTCCCACCCTCAGCATAAGGCATTCTTCATTAATACTAATTGTATTTTATTAACAATCCCAACTATTTTGTACAAACTCTGAATACTTTAAAATACCTTGTGTCTTTAAGGCAACTTTGTAGGTATCTCAAAGTAGAATTTATATAAAATACTCCAATGCGTTGATGAGAGACTAGATTGTTATAGTAAAATTATTTCAAACTGTCGAACGCAGTCATAGAAGTGTGACAGAGAAGGGACGACTACCTGCTTTATTCGCACTTATGCCAGAGCCATAGGGTGCGAATAAAGCATGTAGTCGCCTCTTCTCGGTCACACTTTCATGAGTGCGTTCGACAGTTTGAAATAATTTTACTACAATAGAATCATACTGTTTTGTTAGAATATTAAGTAAGAATGCCTTGTGTGTGTCACAGTAAGTAGGGGAGTGTAGTAAACATTAGTGTGTGTGTGTGTGTGTGTGTGTGTGAATATAATATAAGAGGTTAGTGTAGTAGTGGAGCTCTTGACGTATTGGAGAGTTGTATTGTGGTAACTCTAATAGTGATTGTGTGTGTGTGTGTGTGTGTGTGTGTGTCTGCTTGTTTAGTATATGTACATAATATGTATTAGAACTGTTTCAGTTAACTTATAATCTTAAATGTAACTTTGTTTTAAGTTCTTTTAAAGTTTATTAATTTACAATACCATGTATAGCTGGGATGATAATATTGAATGTGTTTAGCAAATAATGTCAATTGCAAGGCGCCCAAATGAATATTTACAACATGTAATACTTTCAAATATTTACAAGTCCCAATCGTTTTAATGTATGTAGTTCTACTTTCTTTTGTAATGACATACGTAGAGTTGCCAACTGAAATAATTTGTATGGAATGCAATGTGATGTTATAAGTAATGTGTAATTTATTGTATGTTGTGTGATCTTTATAATCTCATTATTGTAAATTGAATATAGTCTTTATTATGTTGGCAACACTAGACTAAATACTGTTTGTATGAATAACACAATAACTGATTTGCGATTAGCAGACGGCTTACAAAGTTATCTTAGGCTAAATTATTGCATACTGTGTGAATAATAATATGTGTGGTAGTAGGTATTATAAGATAAGATGTGTATGTAGAGGTAATGAATGAGCAAGCTGTTAGCTATTTACTCTAGTTTGTGTAGGTTTGTGAGTAAATTTTCCATAATAATCATGTGAACCTGTCGGCCATCTTGTAAGGGAGGTTAGGTTGTGTATGTTGGTATAATATTGTATGAAGTGAGGTTAGAATCCATTGTGTTTTGTTTGAGTCATACTACATTAGTATTATTTATATTATTCACAAGATATTTACACAAATTCACATGTTATTTCAGCCGATATAATATTTATATTGGTGTTGATATATAATAATGTACATTATGTATAGAGTTATAGTTATATTATAAAGCTCAAGCACACGTAATATAGTAGGTAAGTATGCATAATATATATATTCACCTACCTAGCATGAAGGTAGATATTGTATAGTGGGTATAAGTATATGATGTGTCTGTTAGGTTAGGTTAGTTGAGTGCAGAGACATTACAGTGAGTGACTTAGCTTATATCTTATTACACCAGAGAATCGCCCCGAGATATGAGACACCCACCACTGAACACAAACTATATATAGTAATATAATAACACAGGTGGGGGGAGGGAGGGGGGGGCTACAGCGACGGAGGCTTCCCTGTAGTCCCCTGGTCCCCCTGCCCCCCTCACACAGACGGATGTAGCCACTGGTCATATCACTTCTGCCCATCCGCAACATTTAAACAAATGAAAGACACCAAATATAAGAGGACGTACTGATTATACTGAGAGTATCAGCAGAGTGGGAGTTATATTATATTATGTGACATACATTCACTCATTGTATGAGTGGATTGGATATTATTTCTTTAAGCTGGAATCATAAAACACCAAAGTACATAATAATTATATAAATAGTAAATATTAATATAAAGTGAATGTTGCATAGTGGAATACATAACATACTGTGAGTGAGTGAGTGAGTGTGTGGAGTGGAGCATGCTGTATAGTGAAACCAAACCAACTCATGCAAGTGCCAAGTGAGTGAATTAACATCAGATACTTTACTAATACAGTATTTGCTTTATGAGATGAGATTCATTATTATCAGGAAATAGGTTCCACAATTATGTAGTCTCTCAACTGCAGTCTCGCACAGTGTAAGATGGGTATGCTGGACTTACGACCAGCCTTCAGTTAGGTTAGGTGATCACTTTATAATCGAGAAACGTTCACCATTCAGCCCTTAACATCAGTATGTGTATTAGACAACTTTTTCAGTGTATATTATACTCTGAAAATACTGTTTCATGGTAAGATTCGAAAATAGGTTCTAAATCTCCTACATCCAGCAATCAGTTTTACATGGGAGATTTCTCAGACTACATATTTTAAGTACCGATGGAGCAGAATCCCGGCTAGGACACAAGCTATTTAAAAAATCAAATAACTCTATATTATTATTATGGTTGAAGAGAAAAATGACTTGGATTACAAAAAAATATTTATGCAATAGTGGTTGCATAAAATCTAAAATCCAGGAGCAAAACTAGTGTGAAATATTCTACAACTCATTTTATTGGGATTTAGTTTTTTATTCAATTGATTTAATGTTTTATTATACCAAGTACTGAGAAGTTATGTCAATATTCTAATTGAAGCAAAGCAAATACATAGTTTAGTATGGAGTATCATGTTGATGTTATATTAGTGCAGTGTATGGAGGATGCATGCAACTTAATACTAATTATTTTATTAGTTATTTTATTAATTTTAATGTTAATTATTTGTTAATTAAACACACACACAATGTGACGAACACAAAATTATTGTAGAAAAATATTCAGAGTCCATTGTCACCTAAAAATATATACTTAAGAAAATTATGTGTTTTATAAATTTTATATACAAATATTTACATGACATATCTAATAAGATAAATATGTAGGTAATGAAGATGTGTTAAGATATAAAATTAATTCTAATTATTGTCTTGGGGGGTGGGGGTTGATTCATGATGTTGGACATTGCATTGGATGTTGTAGAGAAGAAATATGGGGGTAGTTGTTCATGCTTTGAAGAATTGGGAAATTGCTTAAAAACATATTTCTGGTAAACACAGAGTGAGCAAGTTGAGGGAGAGTGGTAGATATTAATTAGATAGTTACCTGTTTATATAAAAGTAATACAATAAATAATCAAGTCCACAAGTCACACAATTCAGTCCCTGATCACTTTATTATAAGTACTCAAAAAATATTTATCAAAGGATCTGGGCTTGTATACACAAACCCAAATACTCTCCTGCACACCTTGCACTAGGCTTAAAGCCTGTATCGCAAAGTGCAGAATAGCGCCGGGGATTGAACCTGGCACCTCCAGCTCAACAGACCGCCGCCTTAACCAACTCGCCAACCATGTACTTGGTGAATAACTTTTGATTGAAGAATGCTATAAGCTACCATTACAATTCTCAACTTCATTTTATAAGTCGCTTTACAAATATGTATAATTTAGCAAACTCAAAAATATTTTTTAAAAGTGACTTGTGTTTTTGTCTGGGAAATTTTGAGTGTAATAATGTGAGTAGGGATTGAATTTCAGAACGAAAAATATTAATCAATTAAGAAAAAAAAAGCAAAGTATTAAGAGTAACATCTCCTCTCTCCTCTCGAGATAATATTATTTATATATACAAATAAAGTTTAATGGCAGAAACATTAAACTCTAAAGATTCTCACCACAAAACAAACACAAGTATTTTATTACAAACAAAACCATCATAAAAATGTTACAATCATAAACATTATAAGAACTACATTTACAAGTATAGAATATAACCGACATTAAAATCAAACAGAAATACACATAAGTGTAATAATATGTATTAAGTATACTTCTCCATCCACTACATTATTATATGACTATTTATATTTGTACACAGTGGTGGATTAAGATGTCCGTGGGTCCTACGCAATAATAGATTTCGGGACCCCCACTCCTACCAGAAAACACAAGTGTATAGCGCCGCAGACAATTTTTTTTTTAGATTTATGGTAGTATTCTCGAAAATATATATATATATATTTTTTAAAAGGATCTGGGCTTGCATACACAAACCCAAATACTTTCTGGCACCCCTTGCACTAGGCTAAAAGCCATTTCATTTATTACTTTATAACGTTTTTTTACATATTGTATGAAGTCTGACGTAATTTGGGGGCCTCCAAACTTCGGGGCCCTACGCAGGTACCGCATAATCCACCACTGTTTGTACAACAGACTTCTAGTATTCACACAATAAATCAAATAATTCAGTTTTATTGATCTACAAAATATTTAGTTTTATTAAATCTTAATCTGTAATTAGTTTACCTAATCTATGTATAGAATTAGTACGTGCATTTGTCACATAAGTGAGAACCTACTCAATATATTATACTAATAATAAATTTATGTACCTACTACTTGTGAGGCTGGCCACACACGTCCCGAAGTTCAGTTCCGGAATCGACCGTTTTGCAAAAAAGTTCCGATCAAAACCTCTCTGAATTCAGCGTCACCCCGATTTTAAATCAAAAAGAGGTTTTGGTCGGAACCTTTTTGCAAAACGGTCGATTCCGGAACTGAACTTCGGGACGTTTGTGGCCAGCCTAAGACTTTACTATGAAACTATCTTGAAGTTTGTACATATGTAATGTATTATTCCTACATCATCTATCTAGTGAAGAACACAGCACCTATGTATATAATATCACAATCTATCTATATACCTACACTATGTATTAATAATTTGAGATATATAATATTGTGGTTCACTCACACCTTCATTAGTGTAGTACCTGTGTAGCAAACAATAGAAATATTATTTAATACAACCTATACATAGTATTTCTTTACTCTCCTCACAGTTTTGTCTTTCTATTGTTGGAGTCCGAAGTATTGATGTAAATTTTTTGTCAAGAAACAATATAATTATTATATGCTTTAGAGCAAGGGTGGCCAACCTTTTCAGCAGCCGGGCCAGATTCTGAAAATGAGATTGCCTAGCGGGCCGCACAACTAATTTTACAAAACTAAAAAATAAATATACAGATTTGTTTCGTGAGGGGGGGGGGGGAGGGGTGCAACAGAAATTAAAATATTGTTATAGCCTAAAAAAGCGAAATAGCGCCGCAGGCGTTTTTTTTGTGAAACTGGGCAAAACTAGGTTTTTGTGAAACAATATGTATAGAAAACGTTTTCTAACTGAAAAGATTACCCCAAAATAGCGCCGCAGGCGAAATTTTTAAGGGAAAAATGGGTAAAGTGATGAATGTGATTGTCTTTTTACAACAGGCAATACAGTATTGTAAAATGCTCACGACCGTACCTAAGTAGACGCCCATGGCTGACATTACTCGATGAAATAAAACAAAAATGAGAATCGAACACATTTATATGATTAGACTTTTTTTAAAGAATAAAAAATAATTAACAAAATACTTAATATAAAAACAAATTAGTGTGAAGTTTATTTTTGTGTGGCAGAACTAAGTGCATATCGATATTGAGTGAGGTTGTTCCTAGACTCAAAAAGTTTTCATCAGTCATTGGTGCTCTGATTCGGGATTTGATATTATATTTTTATTTTCTCAGGCCGCGGGTTGGCCACCCTAGCTTTAGAGGTTGCTGAGCTAATCAATATATTGTACTGGATAACTGATTGCTGCAATAATATTTCAGTTAAAAAATCATTTTTAGAGGAATTAGAAGACTTATTAGTAGATTGATTGATATGTTTCTATTTAATGGACAATACAAGACTAATAAATCTACATAAAAATAATAATTACTTTTTAATAAAATGAATCAAATACATCTTTGCACACTTCACAGAAAGCTTGTGTTGTGAAGTGGAGTAATTTGGCATCGGGAATTGAACCCGCGCCCGCCGGATTAACAGTCGAGCGCGTTACCAACCAGGCTACTGACCACCTCGACATATATTCTATTATAAGGATTTTAAAACATGAATGACTTCTAGAAATTACCATTAGGTAAATAAAATACAAAATAATTATCTGAAATTATCTACAACTACCACCCATTGTATTATATTGTTCACTAGGAAAAGTTCTAGAATATTCTCTTTGTTGTTCACTCACTTATTATTGTTCCTTGGATTTATAAGTCTCTCCTCACTGTCACACAAAATAATGTCATAATATGTATAATCACTACCACAGTATCTGATGAAATTATAAATCTGTTTATTAAAATACTATGAACTACACATTAATTCAGTTTCGTCTAAATCTTCATCTAATAGATCGTAAGGATTTACAACAAATGATTGATATACAGGTCAGGTTTGTGAGCAAGTAGATCTTGTAGGTAGGGAGGAACCTATTGAAATAAAAACATGAAACAACCACAAGGACTCGTGTTAGTGTTAGTTCCAAACTACTATACAACTAGACTAGGTATGCTTCAGCCTATGAGATACCCAGTGCATGAATCATACAGAGGAGAGGAGCACACAGAGGGGGAGTGTAGTTACCCTGGCGGCTATACTGGTGGTGGGCTTCTCCAGCAGATCCCACAGCCACTTCTGGTACTGCGCACAGGAGCCCTGCCCGAACTCCTCCTCCTCCCGCTGCCTCAGACTCTCCGCCTCCTTCCTCATCTCCTCGTGCACATGCTCCTTCCTCTGGTGGTACTTGTGCTGGCAGCAGGACTCCAGGTACAGCTCGTCCACCCCCCAGTACTCCAAGTCGTCACTGAATGCTAACACACACATCTCGTCAACTAAATGTAGTTTGCCTGTCCGGTAGAAATTTAAAATGGAACTAAAACTTTTGGGATGTCTGTCGAAGAAATATTCGTTGTCTACTAGAGAGTAATCGTCGCAGAGTTCCGTGATGGCGTCGTGTGTGTTGCAGTCCCGGAGGCGCCCCAGCCGCGTGTGGGGGAGCCTCTCCAGGGTGCGCCACATGACCTCGTGCTTCACCCCCCCCACGTTGATACACACGCGGCGATTCAACGCCTTGGAGCGCATTATCATGAAAGGCTCCGGCGGGAGGGAGGTCATGGACCTGCAAGGAAACAAATATATATTAGAATCACACATTGTTCTTCAAGGGCAGATATCTCCTAATATACACCTGATGATGTGGCAAGACAGGACAGTGTCAGACCTGATCGATGGACACATAGAATCCTGAAGTGGAGGCCCTAGGTGCAGGAAGACCACAGAAAAAGTGGGCAGACGACATTGTCCAGCTTACGCAGATAGCCCAAGACATAAGACAGTGGAAGAGTTTAGAAGAGGTTGAAGAGACCTAATGGTTACATGAAAGATGTTCGAAAAACAGTATTTCGAAAAATAATAATCAGAATAACAATAGTTCGAAAGTAATGTGTTCGAACTAGGGCTGCCACCTCTCCGGGTTTGACCCGGAGTCTACGGGTTTGAGTGGTGTTCTCCGGGCTCCGGGTTAGCATAGTGTATCTCCGGGTCTGAAATTTTTGTCAGGAATAAAAAAAAAAAAGGAAAATACTCGGGGTACCGGTCCCCCCCCATAGAAAAACTGCGTAGTAAATCTCCGGGTTTGGAATTATGGTGTGGACCAAAAAAAAACAAAAGGTCAACTATGCTCAAAATTCCTTCATCTACCGTGCCTGCTCCGTCTATAATTCCTTCTTCAGGGTTCTTGATCCCTTTGCAATGAGCAAGGAACAGTTTAAGAGGGGCGTGTCACAGTTGCTGAGTTCCTCGGCAGCGAGTTGATCCGCCCACTCTAATTCTTTTGGTTACCAATATATATTTATTTACTATTGACTTTTTTCTTTTATACTTTTTACGCTGACTGTATGTGTTATCATTGTTGACTATTCTTCACTGACTTCCATCCAATGATTATTATATTAATTCATGTTCTGATTACTTACCGTGTGTGTGTGTGTGTGTGTGTGTGTGTGTGTGTGTGTGTGTGTGTGTGTGTGTGTTTCACTTTATTTTCTCCTTATTAATTATCTCTTATTATTGTTATATCGTCGAATTTGTATGTGATTGTCTATTGAATTTTTTAATATTGACTATTCCAAATTATTATTGTTAACTGACTAGTTCGGTTTATTGTGTGTTTGTCTATAATGTGATTTTTATCTTAATTTTCCTTTAAAAATGAACTGCTTTTGTGACACAGATAATTTGGTAATCCTTGAGTCTTCGCTGGTGTATTTGTTGCTGATGTTAATTGTTTATGCTTGTTGAAAAACTGTTTGTACTCGTAAGATTAATAAAATAAAAATAAATAAAAATGGTCACAAATTCGTTTTTTCTGAATCTCCGGGTCTACGCTCTTACAAAGGTGGCAGCCCTAGTTCGAACTCACATTTGTTAGAAAAGCAAAATCATCGAATCACAATTATTCGATTGCCGTTTTATATGAATTTATTTAATTTTCTGCAAAGTTTCGAGGCGAGTCAAATAAACAGGATTGTCTTATTGTCAGAGAGTATATGTGTTCTGTGGTCTTATATCTCAACCATATCTCAACCGACCATCATAACCTCATGATAACCTCATTTTTGTCGCAATATTTTGACTTTTCCTCACATACGTCATCCAACTGGCGGCTAGTATTGTGTAGGTAAAAAAGTAACTGTTACTAAATATCAGTTTAGCGAGACCTTGTAGATATCTGTTTAGGTAACAGATATTTAAATATCTGTTTAAGTAACAACTTAGGTAACAGATATTTAAACGAGTATACAAATATCGGTTTATGTAACAGGTATAACGAGTATAATCTGATCTAAAAAAGGGTGTTAGTTGGAATATTGACAATATTTTTATTTTATTTTTATTTTTATTTTATTTTCCGTAGAGAATGTATTACTCATACCCTGCTGATGCCGGTGCCTAGTATTTTGTAACCGTTTAGCATAGGTAAACGGTTATTCTAAATACTAGGCATCGGCAACAGCAGGGTACGAGTAATACATACTCTACGGAATATAGTCAATATTCCAACTAACATCCTTTTTTAGATCAGATAAAGGAGATAATAACAGCATAACCTGGAGGTCCTAAAAAAGGTATAAACTATTACAGTGGTAAAATATTGGATATATTTAAGTTTACTTTAGTTTCTTTTTAAAATGACAATTTTGCTAGTATTACTATTTAACAGTGGCGTAACTAGGCGGGGGCGGGGGGGGCGGTCCGCCCCGGGCGGCGCATTTCAGGGGGCGGCAAAATGGCACAACATGTAAAAAAACATCTTGAAAAAACACACAAATTAAAAAAAAACTCTGAATTTTCTAAAATTTTTATAAAAATCTATTAAACTACAATAATTTTCATAAAAATTTTTGCGTTTATGTGAGACGAAAAGAAAGGATAGAGATTGTGATGTGGTGAATGGAATGGCAGAGATGTGGTCTGGAGTGCCTGAAAATGAACATGGACGTCAGGGAGTGGGTGCTATATTATCAAAAAGAATGACTGAATGTATGGTGAAGCGTAATGGGTATGGACTGGTAGGACCGAGACTCATCTGGATTCGTTTCAAGGTAGGCATGACCAGGCTGTTCCTTATTATAGGTTACGGTCCAGGGAATGATGCCTTGGATGATGAGAAGGATGAGTTTTGGAACTTAGTGCGGGAGACAGCGGATAAAAGAAGAGCGAATGAAAAAGTAATATTGGCAGGTGATCTGAATGGTTGGGTCGGTGTCAGAAGGAAGAATTTTGAGAGAGTGTTGGGATTGCATGGCGATGATAGGGTGAATGATAACGGGAAAAGAGTGTTAGAAGTATGTTTGGAGTTGGATCTCTTTGTGGCGAACACATTCTTCGCACACAAGGAGATCCACCAGTACACTTGGCAAAGAGAGAGAGTTGATCGTATTGAAAGGTCGATGATTGACTTTGTATGTGTGGACTCTGAGCTCCGGAAGGCGACAAAGGACACCCGGGCATTTCGGGGCGCCGGACTGTGGACGGATCACTTCCTTGTGATAACAAGGATTGATCTTTTCTCCGGTTGGCGCTCGAGGGCTCGGAAGTTGGAGCCTGTCCGGAGAATCAGGGTCGAAAAACTGAAAGAGACGAATGTTAGGGATGAATATGAAAGACTGACTAACGAAAGGCTAGAAGTACATGATGATGAGGAACGCTCAACGAGTGAACTATGGAATGTTATGAAGGAGGTGCTAGTAAAGAGTGCAAGAGAAGTATGTGGAGAAGCGTTGGTAGGAAGGAAAAAAGGTGATGCGTGGTGGGATGATGAGGTGAAGGATGCTGTAGTGAGGAAAAAGAAAGCGTGGAATGATGTGCTTGGTGCGAAACCAGATGATGGAGGTGAGAAAGAAAGAAAGAAGAATATATATAAAGCGTGTAGGAAAGAAGTGAAAGAAATGGTTTGCCAGAAAAAGAGAAAACTTGAGGAAGAGGAATGTATGAAATTATCGAGGAACGCCGAGGAGAATTTGAAAATATTCTGGAAGGAAGTAAAAAGAAAGAGATCTGGAAGTGAGAAAAACAGTATGAATTGCATCAAAGATAAGAATGGTGATTTAGTGATGAATGGAGAAGAAGTTGTTGAAAGATGGAAAGAATACTTCGAAGGGGTAGGATAGTGTTGTTACATATATATTAAGATTATTGTCTAAGAGCACACGCCGACAAACTTGTTAGGTTTGGCGTGACTTGATTGTTGTAATTTGTATATATTTTGTGACTAATAAAAGAGATTAAAAAAAAAAAAAAAAAAAAAAAAAAAAAAGAATTGTATGAAAGTGGTACTAGTACAAACCAGACGAATGTAGCAGATAGTGTGAATGTAAATATTGCTGAGGACGAGGAAATACGTATGAATGAAGTTGTGCTTGCATTGAAAAAAGCAAAGAATGGTAAAGCTGCGGGACATGACTGTGTGGCCATAGAGTTCATCAAGCAAGGTGGCCCGAAGATTCTCGAGTGGTGCCTGAGGCTCTTCAACTTGTGCTGGGAGAGTGGCTGCACTCCTGAGGATTGGAGGAGGGCAGTCATCTGCCCTTTGTACAAGGGGAAAGGCTCAAGGTTGGAATGCGGCAGTTATCGGGCTATCAGTTTGCTGAGCTCTGTGGGCAAACTGTATGGAAAGGTATTGATTGAAAGAGTAAGAAAAGTGACTGAAAGTAAAGTATGGGATGTGCAGGGTGCTTTCATGAGTGGCAGGGGGTGCACCGATCAGATCTTCTCCCTACGGATGGTCGTGGAGAAGCTTCTGGCTAAACACCAGAGGCTCTTCTGCGCGTTCGTGGATCTGGAGAAGGCATACGATCGTGTGGACCGAGAAAGACTGTGGCGTGTACTGTCGGAATATGGGGTGAGCGACCGACTGATTGGCGCAATCGCGTCTCTATATACGGAGAGCTCTGCTTGTGTCAGGGTGAATGCTGCGTTGTCGCAGTGGTTCACTCTCACAAAAGGGGTTAAACAGGGTTGCGTCATGTCGCCTTGGTTGTTCAACCTGTTCTTCGACTACTGCATGCGTCCTCTGAATGAGCTGAATGTTGGTGTGGACCTAAATGGAGTGAAAGTATGTGCGTTAATGTTTGCAGATGATTTAGTGTTGATGGCTGATGATGAATGTGAGTTACAACGGATAGTATCCTGTGTGTACGAAAGCTGCGATATGAATGGTATGAAAATGAATGTAAATAAAACGAAAGTATTAGTGTTCGAAAGAGAGGAAATAAGGACAAATTGTGTGATAAAGGTTGGTAATGACTGTCTGGAGCAAGTGGATGAGTATGTATATCTGGGAAGTTTGTTTACTAGAGATGGACGCTGTGATGGAGACATTGAAAGAAGGAAGCTGGCCGGTACTAGGACGAATGGTGCGCTCGGTCCGATTGTTAGTAGTAGCAATGTGTCTATGAAAGCAAAAGTGCTAGTGCACAATGCTGTCTTGGTGCCGACCCTGATGTATGCTAGTGAGACGTGGACGTGGATGAAGAAGGATGAATCAGGGTTGAATGCAGTAGAAATGAGGTCATTAAGAAGAATGTGCGGGAAAACGCTGAGAGATAAGATAAGGAATGAGGTTATTAGGGAAATGAGTGACTGCAAGACTGGTGTAGTGACAAGAATGAAAGTAAACAAACTAAGATGGTTTGGGCATGTTGAGAGAATGAATGATGACAGGATGACAAAAAAGATATATCTGAATGAGCGAAGAGGGGTGAGAAAGCGCGGCCGTCCGAGACTGACCTGGTCCGATCATGTCGACCAGATCCTCAAGGATGGACGCGTTTTGAGTAAAAGGAATCGGAGAGCGTGTATGACTAATTGCATGAATGTGACGGAAGCTAGGAGTGTGTGTAAGGATAGGGCTGTCTGGCGCTCTGTCCTCTCTGCCTACCCTGCAAGGGATGTGGCGTGAGGGTATAGATAGATAGAGATAGATAGAAAATTTTTGCCTACGGCGCTAATTAATCCTGTTCGCGTCTTAGGTACATACATATTATTTATAGGTGCTCAAATAAGTTAGATTTTCGATATCTTATACCTAAAATTTTGTTACTTCTTGCATGGTCGCTTCCCCTATACCAATACCTGTAACCACATGTGTTACCTACTACAGAAAGATAACCAGGTTCATCATTTCACCCACTTGTCCTAAAAATTTCGCCTGCTGCGCTCTTTCTGAGGTTTTTATATTTTTTTTATGATATGTACTTATTTTTTTATATTTTTATTTAGCCCTATCCTTACACCCCCCGCACCTGCCCCCAACTTACCCCCCCACCTGCACCCCCTCCCACCTGCCCCCCCCCATTTTTTTTTTCTTAGAGATCTAAAAAGGTAAATAAATAACAGGTACGGGTAACAGATACAGTTGAGTAACAGGTTAGGCACTACTCAGTAGTTTCAAATTAATACCTATTAAGCCTATCACTACCGGGCAACTGCGAATGAAGTGGATGATTGATGAGTTCGTAAG
Source organism: Ceraclea dissimilis (assembly GCA_963576895.1). NCBI lineage: Eukaryota > Metazoa > Arthropoda > Insecta > Trichoptera > Leptoceridae > Ceraclea > Ceraclea dissimilis. The sequence continues at coordinate 89,738 of OY756367.1, read as the reverse complement.
GAGCTCAAGGTTACTTAAGGAGCTAATGTCACTTTTAGTGTTACCAGAAAATGAGGCGATTACTTAATAAGTACGATAGGTACTTGATTATGAATAGGTATTACCAAAATGATTTATTTCCGTATTTTGTCATTTTAGTTAATACAGTTTTTAAATTTATTACGAACTGAGTCATATTATTAAAATATTTAAGTTAAGCACAAGTTTTTTCTTCTTCGAATCATGGTATAAATGGTCATTTCAGGTGAAATCCCGGGACATGCATCCGTTTAGTTTTTACAAAAAATATTAAATTTGCAAACTGTCTTTAAAACAATTTATTTAAGCCAAAACATATTTCAAAAATTTGGAAATTCAGCCATCCTACCAGGAATAAATGAAAGAAAAATATTTTTACACTCTTACTATTAAAGTTATATATTTAATAGTGGTTAAAAAATGGTGTACCAATCGTAGTCAGCAGCTGTCACAAAACAAGTTTTAATTTTTCGTTTCAGTTGGCTAATAAGTGTTTTCTAACCTCAGGGATCAAAAAGTTATTTCATGCATATTGTGTTTTTTTTTTATTTAAAGTATCCAAGAAATGACATTGGTACTTATTGAACTACGAGTTTTGTGTCGTAAAGTTGCCGCCTTTTGTTTATTTGTTGCCAGTGAAAAAATATTTGATAGAAAATTATCAGAGATCTTATCTTACCTTCTTGTGATATTATTATTGAAACTCTTTTTGCATAAACAAACAATAAATTATGAAAAATTTAGAATTATGCAGTGTCTAAATACACATAACTTTATACCTAGTTCACAAATTATATTAAATATGGTACAACACGCAGTTCACGCAGTTTGTGTTGACGTCGACACTATATTGGTTTGCGCCTTTAGCCAGTACACTTTTTTCGAACATAGGGAACTTGCACACTTTTTTTTATTATCCAGAATCATAAAAAAAGTCATTAGAAACACATACCAATTTTTATTTTTTCGATACGTCGCCTAATGGCTATTTTACAGCACTTTAAAATTTGAAGTTTTGAATTCCCGCGAAAACGCTACTTGCAAAGACGCCGTACGACGCCGTATTGATGACGTCACGAGGTCTATATGTGTTTGGGTTAACGTAGAGTTCGGTATGTTTATGTTAATTTTTTCAAGTTAGTGATAGTTTCAGGTCGGTTTTTAGCGTTCCATCTGCTAAATTTATATATAAATAGTATTTAGGATGTTTTTGAATTTCAGTTTTTATTTTATTCATATGGGATGCTCCTCTCTCGAACGCGTGTTCGAGAGAGTAACCGGTAACGACGTAATGATATCGTTAATATATTATGTTATGTAAATATTGAAATTAATTAATAAATAAATATTTATTGAAAAAATATATTTTTTTCAAATGGCGGGTTTATTGCCGTTGTCAATGTCTACCAACCAACCACTTGTGACATTCATTTGAAGTACAAAATACTCACATATTTAAGTGTATGAAAAAGATTACTATAGTAGAATATACCGTAATTTTTTTCTTAAAGTAGTAGGAAAGCCCAACTGCTTAATTAAAAAAAAATACAAATATTGGAGTTATACGAAACGTACGTAAATACTCCTGGTTTCAAATAACTTGGCCACTGGCTACATAGTAATTCTATAGAAAAAGTGTAACAAGTAAGGTGAAACGAAATTTAGGTACTTCCATGGGCGTCGTCCGGGGGAGGGAGAGTTGCCCTCCCATAGAAAAATTTGTATTTGGGTATATATTGTATATCTACTTTCACTCATTGAATGACAAAACCTCACCAAAATAACCTTAATACGACATCGTTTTCTCTTCATGATTCAATTTTCTAAAATTATTAGATAACCCATTCAGTTTCAACTATTCCAATAAAAATTTCGCTTCCGGCGCTATTTTTAATGTTTTTTTTTGTTTGACAAAAAATCCATTTCCATACGAAACTACAACATGACCCTATTCAGTCCTTTTACTTTTTTATATTAAATTTTTTGTTCCTCCGACCTATCTTCGAACCTGTCGACGCCCATGAATAGGTAGTTAGGTAGGTACTTTCATTAAAATTAACCTCACAAACAAACATGACCTAAAAGTTAAATTCGATAAAGGTTTGTTTCTAGATTAGTTTTGTTGCACAATGCCATTTTTTCCACTTAGCCTTAGCCTTAGCGGGATCTGCCGGTATCAATCAAAAGCTTTATTGGGCGTCGTATTAGTTGTCTTTGTTCACTCTGGCACTACAAAATATTCGACTGACTTCCTCTGAAATACTTTATATTAAATTAAGCTATAATATACTTCGAAAACAGTCAGAAATCAAACTCAAACACTACGCGGCCAAGAAACCTCATACATTTTGGTATCCCGTCAAAACAAACATGGACTACGTGACGTCACAGACAGATTGACCAATGGCGTGGCGTTTAAGGGGATGCTGAGAAGTCGTGATTTTATTTATCGAATTAAAAATTGAAAAAAAATATTTTAGGGTTTTAATCAACGTAGAATTGATATTTAACCTTTATTCTACCGAATTAATGTATTTTCGTCCATATTCCTCACTAGTGCAAGTTCCCTAATACTATTGTTCATTCGAAAATATGTTTTTCGAAATAAAGTGCGTCGAACTATTGTCATTCGAAAATTTGTATTTCGAATTATTGCCATTCGAAATGTTGTTTTTCGAAGTATTGTGCGTTCGAAAATATGTACATTTCGTTTCATCCGTCTTGTCACACTTTTTGTATAGAATTACTATGTAGCCAGTGGCCAAGTTATATGAAACAAGGAGTAAATCGAACAACTTTCCTGTCACCAAGTATTTATAGGTAGAGGATTGGTTATATTATGAAGAGTAGAATGTAGGATTTGTGTAGGCAGTAGAGGTGGGCGATGTACTGCAGGTACTATAAGGTAGGTACCATATCCCTGGTACACCCACCACATCCTCCACCAACACAAGATCCGTATTTAGCTTATCTTATCATTTATTTACATCACAGAGGAATATGTCATGTGATATTTGGCTACCAGCTACCTTCATATAAGTATTGTACAAGTACAACTGATGTGACATTTCAGGATATTAAAAATATCTCAGATATTTCATTACTAAACTTATTAACTGTATTGTGTGGGTGTGGGATGACTCACGAACTTTGTCAATAAGCTTCCCTGTGTCAACAACTTGACATGATATCTACCTAACATTATCGATAATAAGTTGATTTTTTTAGAACTATATTTAGGTGTGTACCAGGTACCTTACCCATGTATATAACAAAAATTATAAATTAATCGAATCTGGGAAATAAATTCATTACCAAAGCTTATGGAGTAGTTGTATCTTGTTGGTTTACACACAGGCCTGGCCTAGTGGGGAGATATTTATTACTTATTTACTCTTAAAGTGAATAATGTATTTACAATAAAAGTGGACATACAACAGATGAAGTTGGACGCCACACGCATATATTAATTATAATTATGACATTGTTTATTTTATTATGGAAATAAACATTTTAATATTAATAATGTGTGGAATGGGGCTCTTCTAGGATGCCAAGTCGATGGTATGGAGAGATAAGAAAAATCTCTAGTATAAAATTATATTTTCATTTTCAATGTTTTTATTTTATATGGTTGACAAAATGTTTAAAAGGAAGGGGTCTGATGTTTCATTTCCCGCAGCGTTAAGGTTCAAAATCGCGTGATCAAATGTTAAAAATAGCGTTTGCTTTACTTTTTAAAGTTAATTTCGCTTCATTAAAAAAAAACGTTGGTATTTTTCACATTTTTTTTTCAGAAACCTATACAAGATTTAAATGATATTTTAGGGCCATTCATTAGATAAAGGTTCAATGTACTTAACCTATTTTTCCTACAGCATATTTAGTAAGGTTGTGGAGATTGTAGGTGTGAAAAATCTTTTTTTTTTAGTCGATAACCCTACTCTTAATATATTTACCATAAACCCACCTCTACCCCTGGATGTTTCAGAAGCTTCAGTTCCAATGTCATCCAGTCTTTTACCCTCAACAAACCCCTCCCGAAACTGCTCTGAACACCCTTAATGTTCCTTGGAGGAGACTCTCACTGCAAGAATCCACACACTTACCAATAGTGTAGAACTAACGTTCTCTTAGTTGTATTAAGGGCATTCAACCCCTTAAGTTAACATAATGTTCTCCCTAGGCTAATAATACCAGACCTAGTGTAGTGTAGAGCCTCATGTAATATGACTTAGTATAGAATAATGTATTAAGTATGTCAGTAAGAGTAAGGTGGCTATAGTGTAATGTTGTTAGTTATACACTATACAGTACAGCATATGTTTTAGGCCAGATCTATTATTATATTCCCTACATATACCTTACTACTTATTACACACTATATCTCCCCTGCTGTGTGGAGTCTCTACTAGTAGAGAGTCAAGTGTTCCTACTAACCTACTCCTGCTATGTAAGCATTACAAGACATTATTTCTATAAATACTAGAACTATAGTGCATAGGCGTCCCAGCTTCGGAACTAGGGGGGACAACAAAAAAATTAAAATTAGACGAAGCATCGCAGGCGATATTTTCTTCTGAGACAGATTGAAGTAGGATGTATGTAGTTTGGCATATTTTCTCAAAAAATGTTTTCTATAAAAAAAGCACCAGAAAAACTCTGCAGACGAAATTTTATTTAACATATTTAACATATTCCAAAAAAAGGTCGTGATATAAATCTAGTTTTTTTTAAAAAAAAAACCTTACAAAGAATACGTAACACAAGAATTGGTGAAAACTTGAGGTATTATTGTGATTTTTGTGAGGTTTTATTATTTAGTATGAAAAAATATATACGTATACCAATCACAAAGGGGGGGCAACTGCCCTGACGCCGCCCATGGGTGTGGTGGTGTATGTTACACAGTACACTAACTACACACTGGTCTCATCTTACAAGTGATCTTCCTATTAGTCCTCTTCTCTACTACTCTCTACCTCCTAATCCTCCATCTATTAACACTAATCGCTTTATACCAACAACAATATCATTACATTATTAAACCCAACTAGATTTTGTTATTAACCTAACCTAATATTCTAACAATGTATGGCTTTGCATGGAACCAAAATGTGTACTGAGTTTGAATAACATAATTATTAATTCCTTAGATTCGGAAAGATGCTTCAGATTTTATTTCCCCACATGTGACAGAGTTCTTCTATTAGCTTCTGTCCTTCTATTAGCTTCTGTCCTTCTATTAGCTTCTGTCCTTCTATTAGCTTCTGTCCTTCTATTAGCTTCTGTCCTTCTATTAGCTTTTTTGCCTCACGAGCCTGCGCCTGAATTTTAGGAAATACAACCACTATTGCACAGGTAAATGTTTTTTTGTAATTAAAGAAGTTTTCTCTTAAATACCCGTATTGGATTTTTAACAGCCTATGTTCTAGACGAGATTCTGTTCTATTGTTTTTTTAGAATATTTAGCCTGAGAGTTCTCTCTTCGTGGACATAAGCAATTAACCTTACTAATATTACGGTTATTATTATTTTATCATCCTAAATCTAAAAGTAACTCGATGGGAATCATATTCATATGTATCTTCGTGCCTGGTATGCAGTGAGAATGTAGCGTGCTGTGTGATGGGCGCTTTATCTAAAGGTTAGTTCACATTATCATATGCCAGCTAGTTAGTGGAGTAGAGATGGTGTCAGGTGATATGGCAGTGGAGTGTATCTACAGGGTGATTATATCTTCCCTCAGGGGTGCCTATACAGTATACACGTTACACTGCACCCCCACATGACATGCAACCAGACACACCATGTGTTATATTATACGCTATACAGGGTGTTATGTGGACTCCTTCAAATACACAGAATATCTAATGGCTAAAAAAAACGGTATACAGGGCAGTTTCAAGTACACGCCGGGCATTTGGTGATACTTTTGATTTCCTAAACCAGCCAGAACTAGCTGTAGGCCTATATCATTCTACCTACTAAAGTCAGCTTTAGATTTTTAAATATGTATGATTAATATACAGGATATGTATTGTGTTAAAGTTCGTTGCATGGATGTATTAAAAAGAATAATTTTTCAAAGGAAACATTTTGTTACCATTTGGATACATTGTACCACAGTAATATAATACACCATCCCACAGCACATCGACTCAGGTCCCTGGCGATCCACCACTGGCCATTTGGAATATGAACAATCCGCATTAGACATCTTTATAATCTCCCATGCACTCTCTACAATATGTTCCCAGGAAGAAAGGTACCTAGAGCTACTTGCAGGGTCATTCATCACAGCAGAGCAGGTACTGGGCGCCCCTACCACCCCGCTTCCCCCCCACCCATAGCCCCTTGACCTTCACACAGCGAGAGTGAATAATGAATTTCATGAATATCTTCTATAGACTGTAGCAGGTAGATATACACAACCAACAAACAATGAGCTACACTAAATAAATAAGTTACTTAGGTAGGTAGGTACACCCGCCTCCTCTACACTCTGTACCAGCCATGTCAAACATGCGGCCCACTGAGCATTTTCCTGCGGCCCGAATAAATTTAGAAAACGGCCAGATAATAATTCGGCCCGCACGTGGTCATAAAATCATAACCGAAATACTGTTTTCAAAATGTCTCATTTTTTGTTCACGTGTGTTACCCATTTTCTATCACAAATAGTGGAGTTTTAAAAGTTATTTTCGCCGATAAATTCACGCCACAAATAGACAACTTAATTAAAGACAAAAGATGTCAAATATCTAGTAATGTAATGTATTTTTTATTGAAAATATACTTGTCCTATAATAGTATTTTTTACGTAAAGATTTTCAGTAGTTTGTCTTCTTTAAGATTAGGTTTTGCGGCCCACCTAGTCTTATGGTCTTCAAGCTTTTGGCCCACTACTCACACTAGTGACTTTGAGTTTGAAATGGCTGGCCTACACCGAGTATGGTATAGCCTAAGTACTAAGTAGTTCACTAAAATACCATAGAATAGAATAGAATGAAAGCAGTGAACCTACTGTATTGTATTGTCTTACAACCTGCTAGCAGTACTCCATTATATTACATAGAGAGGGTAGAGGTACTGTAGATTAGCCTTTGGTATCTCTCCCAATATCTCTACCCGACTGGAAGGTCTCCACTCCACCGCTAGTTTTATTGAACAAACTACTCTACCTACCAGTAGCGAAGAGGGGATCTGTAGGAGGGAAGCCGGGTCTAAACTTTTAACTGAATGATGTCAGATTACGCCTATTATTTTATCATCTTAAAAGGTAACTCGATGGAAATCTCGTTCTTAAGTATCCTCAGGCTACAAGGTAGCTGTAGCGAAGGGTCTTAAGAACGCGATTCTCGTCGAGTTCCTTTTTTGTCTAGGATGATAAATTTTAGTCTCGGCTTCCCTTCTACAGAAATCAACTCTTCTCCACTAGTAGGTAGGTACTACCTAGGTATCTATTGTTTTGTCAGTTAGATGTAGTACCTACTCATATAGGCACTTATATGTGATGTCAACTTTCCTCTTGAATATTAGGTATTATTCTTATTAGGTGTAAAACAGTTTAGTTATAGTAGGAATTATTAGTTAGTGATGTGTGATGTACCTGGAGTGCATCTTGTGCATGGTGTTGTGGGTGGGAGGAGCCAGGAGGCCTATGGGGGTCGCGGCCTCCGGGGGGTCCGTGTCCGGCGGGCCCACCTCCCACCCCCCCTCGCCCCTGCACCCGCTCGGCATCCCCGCACCTCACCTCACCTCATCCTGAATCGAACCAGCACCCGCAGCTCCACCATCTGAAACATTAACACAATACATTACAATACAATACATTACAATACACAACACTTTATACAACACAATTATATTACATCACTATCACTCACTATGCTGAGGATAAATCTATACGTGTCTACAGAAATCCGTGAAAAGGTGTATGAAATACCTAAACTTATCTGTTCAATAGGCTCGCGTACCACCTGCTGTAAAAACGGCATCGGGAGTGTCACTACTCTTCTTAATTACCCCGATAATTAGATATAGATTCGACACTAATATCGATTTTTGCATGCCACCTCTCCTTACCTCTTCCCCATACATTCCCGAGTTCGATTCCCGAGACTGTTACTATTCATTTCATCGACACCGAAAACTATGGAGAAGAATCCAGGGTTGTACTCTTGCTAAACCTAGAGTATGACAATAAAGTAGCAATAATGTTGCTCCAGTCACACACTCTAAAATATTACAGGAATTATAATGAATTATATATGTAGGTACCAGTGGCGAAGGGTGGATTTCTGCAGAAGGGAAGCCGAGCTAACCTTTCTAATGGGATTACGTCGGATTAGACACTATTATACCTATATTTTTTTCCAAAAGGTAAGTCGATGGGAATCGTGTTATTAGGTAGCTTCGCGCCTGGTAGGTACCTATACTTATAACATCGGGTAGTATGTTTCATAAACTAACTTGTAGTGTAGTACTAGGAGTATACTCGTATGTAGGTGGCATCATATAAATTGTGGATAGGAACATAATAAGTAAGTAATAGTAACAAGTATTTGCATTGCATTGCATGTGATTCTATCATATCATTAGATTATATCTGATAGTTCCACTGCACATTACATATTAATATATTATACCTACCTATGTAGGGTAGCAGTACCTACCTATACTCTATACCTAGTACCTACCATCAACAAGTTGCTATTATTGTGAAAACAAAAAAATACTATATTCTATACTTAGCTGATACCATTACTATACCTTATTGTATCTAATACAGACATGAATTTAATATGTGTTATTATATAGAGTTCACTGTACACATACCTCTATCTATAGTATTATGTATGTAGTATAGTGATGTATGTATGTAGGCAACCTAACCTAACAATGTGTCGGTAATAAATATAATGATTAGAGTTATTGTGTTGCAGGTCCAGCTGTTATTTATCGGATATTTCACTTAATATTGTGTTTATTGCCTGTTAAATTATTATATGAAGTATAGAGTACCTCTACCTATTGTAATAATACTGATTCAATGTACAGAGAGTACCTAATACGCTAAGTACAATAGGTAGGTACATGATACAGCGGCTAATGCATACAAATATAAATAGATAAATATAGTCCAACACACTGGGCATACATTACATACACTACTCGAGTGACTCACTAACTAAGTATAACTTACTTAGGGACTTGGGTGTCGTCATGGATAGAAAGATGCTTTTTAGGTCTCATGTTGATAACATTATTGATAAGGCCTATAGAATGTTGGGATTTATCCTTAGAGTTTGTAGACCATTCAAGTCTCCAATGACATTGAAGGTGCTCTATTATGCATTCGTGAGGAGTCAATTGGAGTTTTCGTCCGTGGTCTGGAATCCACAGTATGTCACGTATATTGACAGGTTGGAGGCTTTGCAGAGAAGGTTCGTGCGTTGTCTGAATCGTTTGAGTGACCAACCATTTGACGACTATAAATTGGCAATTCGCCATCATGGAATTCCCTCACTTGAAAACCGAAGGACACAATGTGACATGATGTATCTCTATAAACTTATCAATAACATGGTTGATTCTCCGGAGTTGTTGGCAAAGTTATTATTTCATTGTCCATCGCGTAATACCCGTTTGAGCCATCTGTTTCGTCTTCCGCTGTGCTCTACTAATTATGTCCAGAGTTCGTATGTGCAGCGTACATGCTCCTTATATAATACATTCTTCCGAGGTCTGGACATGTTTGTTATGAGTAAGGATGCGTACAGAGCTGGCATAATTAAAGCGCTGGTTTCGTCGGTGCCACCCTGATGATGTGTGTGTGTGTGTGTGTGTGTGTGTGTGTGTGTGTGTGTGTGTGTGTGTGTGTGTGTGTGTGTGTGTGTGTGTGTGTGTGTGTGTGTGTGTGTGTGTGTGTGTGTGTGTGTGTGTGTGTGTGTGTGTGTGTGTGTGTGTGTGTGTGTGTGTGCGCGTATGTGTTTGTGTGTGTGTTTGTGTGTTTGTATGTGTGTATGGAGTATACTTATTTATATATTGCACGACTCTTTAACTTAATTTATTATTTATTGTTCATTGTTATTATTTATTCATCTATTTATTTATAATTTTATTCATTCAGTTATATATTTTATTTTATTTATTTAGGAATATATATTTATTCATTTTCTTATTTATTTTGTTTGTTTGATTATTTATTTCATTTGTTATTTATTAATATTTATATTGTGTTTCTTTGTCTGATGTTTTGTTTTTTCTAATTGCATGCTGATCTTTCCATATATTATATTGTTCACTATTGTTCTTGCATGCATGTCAAATATGTATAAATTGGTAATTTTTGAGCCTTTACTGGTCCACTTGCTGTTAATGTTCTACTGTATATGATTTTTGTGAGACTGTCTGTGCTTTAGAAAATAAAATAAAAAAAAAAAAAAAAAAAATCTAGTCTAGTGAGGTGCGCTACACAATCCCTACACACAGTATGAAGTTGTTCTACCCAACACACTTTATTCAATACTTATTTTATGTTAACTTATTTATTGAGATATCGTATAAGATATGTAATACAAGTAAGTAGGTTATAGGTATTACAGCTGGATTTGATCTGCATTGCGCAGTTGGAATCACAGTACAGTTTTTCCTCGAATCGAGAGGTAACTTCTGATGAGGAAAAATTGTAACATATTTAATTTATAGTATGTAGGCACATCGCATTTGAACTTTCCACATATGGTTAGGTTAGTCACAAACACAATGCTTCATGGCATCTTCTGTAATGAGAAGTAAACTAAACTTATACCTACTTGTAATCTAACTCTACTTTCTACGTAGAAATACTTTATTGTCGTGGAATTACAACAAAATATCTCGCTTTTTGTAGGTTAGACAACATTTCCCCTTGTATATTTACTTTATTTTTATATGTTACATATGTATTGGTATTGCTATAATATGTATTCGCGTATATTGTAGTGTAGGTATAATTCCTCCGGTAATAATGTTGTTCACTGTACAGTACAGACTATAGTAGACTCATATAGAGGATATGTCGGTTGATGATAGCTAATATAATAATATTATTTATGTTTAATGTTTAATGGTTAGTGGAGTTGATTGAAAACTCATACAAATAAACTTAATGTAATATTATTATCTACACGCAAATCAACACAACTCACACAGACATATAGGTAGTAGGTTACCTAACATAATATAATACTACTCCAGTCCACTACTAGACATATAAATATATAACATAATGTAATATCGCATGTGTATAAAGTATTTATTAATGAATTATTTTTACCTAATGACATGTTTATATAAACTAATAGACGTGGTATTTATATATTATATGTAGGTACTACACTGTATACAGTGATCCATCAGTTTATTACATATATTACATCTGGTAGACATGTACTTTGCTAACAGTGAATTATAATTTCAGCAGTGTAATATTCCTATTAGGTGGCTTTCTACTCTTAGAGAACTCTACTACGAACTTACTTATTATATAATTATACTTAATTTTACGAGTAGCAATCCATCCACATGGGGGATGATTTGTCCCCTTCTGAAGATAAAAGATATAACAAATGCGACACGTTAGACCACATAATATGTTATCCTAATATTCCATACCAACCAACGTATTTCAGAAAATTTATTTTTGTAATTCCATCTTACTATAAAGTGCTGGACGTAATATTAAAATAGCCTACCAGTATAATAGCGTATTATTGTATTATATATAGACAATACAATAGAAATTTGTGAGAAAATAAATAAAATATGTCAAGTTTATAGCCTCCGCAATGTACATACAGTCTATCTGTATCACTAAAGTTGAATCAATTAGGTATAACTGGCGAACGCAGTAATAAAAATGTGACCGAGAAGGGACGACTAACTGTTTTATTCGCAGTTATGCCAGAACCGTAAGTGCGAATAAAGCAGGTAGTCGTCCTTTCTCGGTCACATTTTTATTACCGTGTTCGCCAGTTTGAATTACCAATACTATAATAACTAATAACTAGAGACTGGAGAATTTCGCGATCGCGAGAAAACGAATTTATTCGAGAATTTCATGTTTTTTACACGAATAACTCGAATTTTGAACTTTTTACAGTTAAAACACCTATTTTAGCATTTTTTACAAGAATAACGCGACTTATCGCGTATTTGACGCGAATTTCGGCCTTAAATGGAAAGGCAAATAACTTTTAGATTAAGAAAAAACGCAATGAAATAAATCCTTGTAAAGAGGCGTTTTTGTTTTTCGCAAACATTTTTGTTTTATTTTATTGTTTTAGGGATTTTTTTAAGTAGAAGATATTATTCACATTTAAATTTATTTGCATTCTTGTATTAAAAGCTGTGAAGACAATTGTCTACTTTAATGTTATAAATGTATGAAATATAACACACAAATTTTCAAGTTCCTAAAGTCTACGTAGAGATATTCTGGAGTAGGTTCTATATATTATATACTGGCAATACAAGAGATAATATATATGTCTGTCATATACCTAGTACCTACCATGGAACAGTGACATCATATTACCTAATGTATTTATACTAACTGGTATAGTACCTATAATACATACAGCAGGTAGTAGAAACTCAAGTCAATATCAAACTTACGGACAAACAACTGGAACTTTAAACACAACACGTCTATATAACATAAACATACTATAATATACGCTATACAACATACTATGTAGGTAGGTATAGTAGGTAAATAATATTAGACACCTTTACACCCAGTCGTGTTTTGTATATAAACATACTCGTACAAGCGCAGCATTCACATGGCGCAAATATTTATATATCATTCAGATGGGATGACGGGCTTCACTGCAAATAAACATGTGAAATGTCTTATGCAAGTTTTATAAACATACTGACTAGTACAGGACACTCGAAAATATATCAAGAAAAGAGTGGAAGCCTATTCTACAGCCCGGGTTAACTACTTCGATGTTCTACTCACGTATTTTAGAAATAATGAATATTGTGAGTAAAACAGTCTATAGAACTGAAAGAGAATGCGAGCTTTTAGAGAAAATGTGATACAGATGTTGCATAAATCCAGGAAAATCACTTTTGTTGTACCAGTAACGTTGGGAGTTACGTAGGCCTAGGCACACATTACACAACAATCTAACAAATATCTCTCACAAGGTATCATTTTCAGAAGTAGGTAATATTTATGTAAATAGTTACCTATCTTTTTATACAATAGAAGACACTTATAGTCTTTCGAATTAACAGCGTTCTCCCATAATTTTATATCTACTATCTACCTATGCATTCTAACTTCTACTAGATACTGTAATACAATAGAGCATGGAAGGTTATTATGGGCTCCTAGATACCTACTTCATGGTAACCTTTACTTGTATGGAATATGAATATTGGGACACCCTGTATGTAAATATGTATAATAAATCAATATGGCATATTAAGTACTATACTACCTACATTATGCATACATTAGGTAATATTATTATTTACAATCCACCATACATACATTAATATCACGTATTGAATGTGACAGAATAATGTAAGGTACATATTTAATTATTTATTGCGACTACTGATAATAATATGTTGTACTTTACATAATACAATATATACCTTCCTACCCTGCTAGGGGTGCACTCGCTAAATATGCAGTACCGGAACGCTTGTTTTACTTATTGAACGAAAATCCGTGTGAAAAAAATACTGGTTAGGTACATTTTTTCATAAGCCCCTTCCGGCACCATTGTTATTATTATGTTGTGAACATCCTACTAGTAGCCTCAGCATCTCTCATATAATTTCCTCTACGAATTCCCATCTAAATTGAGAAAAAACAACCCATTTAATTCTATTCCACATAATACTTAATATACCTAATTATTTTGTTTGCATATTCCTCATTATCAATGTTTATATTCTGTATGTGTACGTATGTAAGTATATAATATGTTTAGCTAATTTCTTGTTATTTTCTTTATATGATTTCCTTCCTCTTCCTCTACTTCCTTTACGTAATGATTTCATAATGAATAAATCATGACAGTAATGTTCCTTTCTAATTCTTGGCAATCTTCTTAATCGCTGCAGCTTCCCTCTCCCCCCCTACCTCCTCCCCCCCCCCCCCCCCCCCCCCCCCCACTATATAATATCATATGAGATGTATCCACTAGCACTTTCCAAATGGTAACTTCTAAATCAAGTGTATAATTCCACGAGGGGAGGCCACCCCCCCCCTAGCCCCCCTCCCATGAGACAGGCACCCCGCCATGCTGTCGGAAACTAAATATGAAACTACGTGTAGATACTTTGTTTGGGATTTGTTCAGCTTATTATACATACCTACTACACTAGTATATTATACAGTGGGATATCATGCTGTACCTGAAGTTTCATAATCATATCTCTACATAGGTAGGGTAGGTACATATACTCGTATAGTAGTAGGTAACATATGATATATGATGTATCCATGTTAAGTAGAGAGCTGTGTTTAGTGATAGTATGTTAGTATTGTATAATGTGGTATGGTATGGGATAATACTTTCTGATAAGAAAAGGATCGATATACATTCACAATAGTAATTAGTATTATTACCTTTAGTTAGGTACCTCTACCCAATACTAAACCATTACTCCGTTAAAGCTGTGGAGCTCAACTATTTCCCACTGCGTTACTGTTTAAAATTGCATGAATAATCGCACGATGAAATGTTTAAAAATGCGTTTTTTTTTTTACTTTTTTGGAATACATAATATCGCTTCATTAAAAAAAGTTACGCACCATCACTATATTTTAATGAATATTATCAATACGAAAAATATTTTCTCTTTGAGACTTTCATTGTTGCCTTTCGAAAAAGAAATTCAGAGTGTTTTTCCATTTTTTTTTTTTTTTGAGAAATCTATAAATACCTTTCCTGTCATTCCCTAGATGAAGGTTTAATATATCTACCCTATTTTTTCTAAAGCATATTTAGTAATGTTGTCGAGATCTTAGGTCTCAAAAATCTATTTTTTTTTAAATGTCAATATATGCCTAATTTTAATGAACACACATTACATATATATTTCTAGTGGACTTTTCAGAGTTATATTATATGGCATACGTATGTACCTGACTAATTTTTTAAAATAAAATTCGTATCTCGTAACATTTCCATACAAATGTGAAGTGAATGATAAGCCTTCATATAATTATGCTTCAGGACATGGGTTACTCTAAACCGCCTGAGGTGTGGGGTTGGGAACTGCCGCGATAATAGGGAGCGATGGGGCTTTCTACAGGAAGAATCCGGTGCATGCGACTGCGGGGCAGCGCAGACCATGCAACATCTGTGGGAGTGCCCGTTGTGCCCTGTCACATGTACTGTGGAAGATGTTTTTGCCGCGTCTCCATGTGCTGTGCGCTTCGCACAGCACTGGAAATCAATATAAGTTTTCTGGTTTGACACGCTTAATAATAATAATTATGCTTCACAAAATGTGATTTGCAAAATATCATCACATCACCGTAGACTGTAAAGTTGTAAGCTGTAAGGTAACTCATTCTATAACTTACTGTTTTGTAACTTGTAACACAGCATGTAATACTTAATAACAGTTAGAAGGCATTGTATAATACTATTGTAATCCACGTACATTATGTATTATGTATTGATATATAACAGATGTACCTAACATGGTATACAAACTAACACGCGACAATTTCGGGAGTGGATCGATTCAAAAAACAAAATTACTAAAGTAGAGGGGGATGAGGGGGGCGTGTTACTATTTATGTTGCCCCCCCGGCCCCCTCCCTCCTAGCAACCCCCTGCTCCGAGTACAAGTGCCTCTAGCACTACTAGGCACTAGAGGCTACAACATTCTTATAATACGAGGCGCCGATATTATACTCGTAAAATCTCGTAGCATTATATGTAGAAATAGTTTGCATTTAACTTGTTGTAACAGATAACAGATTGTAGGATATACATAGTACATAGCGTACCTACACAACCATACTCAACCTGCATATACCTACACGTAAAATACACATCATATATTTTCTTTTTGAAAGTCTCCATTATATGTGCACCGTACATGTCTCATATTATTTAATACGTATATAATAAGTATCAAAAATACATATATACTATAAGTGAGGTTTGGTCATGCATTACCTACTTGGAGTGTAATGTAAATAATTTTGATTAGGTACTTCGATGTTCAAAGCCTTCTTGTAACTAAAAACTGCGGTGCAATATGAACGTACCTATGCCCATAGTAATAGTAGAATAATCTCGAGGTTTTGGACCGTCGCCGTCGGTACATAGTGGAAGTCCATTTTTACGGTAAAATGAAAGACTAAATATTTAATTTAAAATCCACAAAAAACGACTTTAGAATACGTGACTAGTGTTGGAAGATTTGCACCATTATCATCAGGCGATTGTGAATAAAGATGATGATGGTGTAAATCCTCGAACACTAGTCGCACAACCTAAAGTCATTGTTTGTGGATTTGAAACTAATAGTATAGTGTTAGTAGGTATATATAGTGCGTGGTATACCTAGTGTTAGTTAAGTAGGTACCTATCTACTATATAATGTATGGAATAGACAGTCATAACTCATATAAGATACACTGTAGAGTGTAGAGTGTAGACACAATGTCTCTCAGCTCATCACATCTCTATAGTAACATTGCCTCAACTCAACAGCAGCTGTAATTTACTAATTAGTACTAGGCTATATATTATTCTATTTGTAAAACAATAGAGGGAGGATTTCCTTATATATCCTATAAGATTGTTTTGCTAGACACATTATCTACTGTAGTCCTTATTGTACCTACACGTATGAGATGAGGTCGATGAGTTCAGGTGCTCGTCATAACTTCTACTATAGCCGACAATTCACAATTTTATTTATCGCAGCGTACAAATGTGACGGAGGCTAGGAATGTGTATAAGGATCCTCTCTGCCTACCCTGCAAGGGACGTGGCGTGAAGGTATAGATAGATAGACATTGTACAATGTACATCAGTAGTTATAATAATAGCACAACCATTCACATTCTCATACATCAAGAGAGACTATCAGAAAGCTCGGGAATTCCGTAGTGCAGATTTCACCTGACATATTATATGACTTGAAATGATATATGAGTCTATCGCTATGAATGACGTGCAGAAAGTTAAAGTAGGTACCGCACCAATGTTAATGATACCTAATGTATTGAGTGTTTTTTTGTGAGTGAACGTCCATGGTGGAAGTCCATTGTAATATTAATAAAATGAAATCCAGGAGACAGGAGATACTAAATACAGTTTAATATTATCTAATGTAGCTGGCTTGGTTTGTAGCTCGCCCAGTCCCCAGTCCCTACAGACATATCTGGTCTATATGAATATTATATGTATAGGTACTTTGTGAAGAAAGGGTTTGTTTTTGTTTTCCCGTACGAGTACAACCTGCTAACTACTAGTACATTTATTTATTTATAACACAACTGACAACATACGCACGGTCACGCGGTTATTCAGTATACTTTGTATAGTAACTTACATTACTTAAGGAATAATTCAGTATTTTGGACATTAATTATTATGTGTTCCATAATATTAGGTATTATAGGACATACATGTGTATTATGTATAGTACCTACTAGTATATAGTATATGTTGTGGTTGATGGGTACAATATGTTATTTCTAATTCTAATATTCGTACATCAGCTGTTCAGCTCAATTAATATAATATAGAGAATATCTGTAGGTATAGATAAACTAAATGTAGCGTAGATATATACCTATAGGTACATATAATATACATGTTATTTGCTTATGTATTTTTGGATCGCATATTTCTTTGACTTGGCAACGCAATATAATTTTTCAGTTTCTGCTAACGACATCTTATAATAATAATACTAAATATTCCTACTACATTACATACATATTATATATACTTGCAATACATATCGATACATATGTTCCTCAGCTCCTCCACACACTGCATCAGATAATTGTACTCTATTCTATCTGTGTATCCCACCACGCAGTGTAGGCAAAGAGGACACAAAGCCACACACTACTATCCTCACATATAGTCTTACACTTCCATCACTTTATTCACAAACCAATACAAACATCTCGGGGATGTACATAGAAATAACCAACCCTACTCGCTCATATCGTTTTATATAAAATAATAAAAATAATTCCTATACTAGTCAGATGTTCAGTGTAAGATATTTCACATCTTTCAGGTACCTACATAGTTTAAATTTCTACATCCTAGGATAAGCGGTTTGGGTTGTGTGCGAGTCACCTCTGAGGACACTAATTTTATTTATTTGTCACTAGAGGTATAGATGATACAATGTTTTATCTTGTGAAGGTATGGTACCTACATATTATATATGTTAGCTATATAGTTAGGTGTGTATATAGAGTAGTGTGGAATATGAGCGTCGCGACGCCACGTGGATTATAATAATATTTATCTAGAGGTACCTACCTGTCTATATACTACACAGTGGCGTATATAAGGGGGGGGGCGAGGGGGCCCGGGCCCCCCCCGAAATGTTGGACAATTCTTTAAAAAACGTTACTATAAAACATGAAAGTTACTCAAGTTTACATTATTCAAAAAAATTTCGCTATTTTTCTTTGTATTTTCTGCACAAAATGTTGATACCAACCTAAAACACGACCATTTTCACTTACATTCACGAAAAAAATTTGCCTGCGGCGCTATTATAATTTTTATACTGTACAAATATTAGATCGGGCTCCCCCCGAAATGAAATCCTATATACGCCACTGATACTACACTCTATACATCACCTACAATATATAAACACAGCTTCGATTTATTATTATTTATTTATTTTTCTTGAATAATGTGTTTTCCTTTATTTTAACTCTCTATGTATTCCAGTGACTCAGAGGCAAGCTTCCTCTGACTATTCAGTTAATGTTGCTGCCTATAAGAGTGTATTGAGTGCTGATCTGAACCATTGACTCCTAATGATACGTGGATTTAATAACTAATAATATATGTAGTAATTGTCTTTGAATGTTACTTTGGACTATTGGACTAATTACTTGCCTACTACATTTAACATGAAACATCAAACAGCCCTAATATGTTGTGTATTGTGTTATACACGCAGCATCTAGTGGTTACCTCATTACGCCATGGTATACGTTACAAAAGATAATACATGTTATATCTTATAGTATGCATTGCTCTATAATATTATTAGGTATATCTACTGATTGTAGGCATTGTGATTATAAAGAAGGAAGGTACACTGTACAGTATAACGTCACACTACATACATATTGTTATCCATTACATTATTAATTGAATTTACTAATTAATTACCCTAAACTATACACGCAATGGGACAGAATTTACTGTGAAGAATATGTTATGTAGGTATACCTAAGTACCTGATACATCAATTCATTATACACAGAGGTGCATGTAATCATACGGCAATTATATCACATTAATATTAATTAGTAGGTAGGTACCTAGACCTAGAAATTGTACGGAGGAACCTTAACATGTCCAAACCTCCAAACACAAATAGTATAGTAGAAAGTTTGTGTACATAAGTTGTATAATAAATTAAATAATTACAATGAGATCCCACTACAGTATTAGAAATGCAAAATATAGTGCAAAGTACGAGTGTGTGGCAATTCTATTATCTCATCCAAACTAAATGTCTCTGTTGTATAGGAATATATGGGGGAGTCTTGTAGTCTCAGTGTGCTGTGCTGTGCTGATACCATGTGTTCAGTTCAGTCTAAGAGGAGAGTGTAAAGGGTGAATTACCTATCTACATGGTGCATACCATACAGTCGGAGTAGAGGTGTACTATATAGAATGTCCTTTCATATCTTACTGGTACACAATGACATGTAACATTATCATATTGTAATGTAAGACAATCAATAGAAGAAAGTATCTATACCTCCACTAGGTAGGTAGTGGTACCTGCCTTACTGTCTCATTCATAATAAATACAAGAGCCCCTAGACTCAACACTACGTACATATAATGTATGAGGTCTAGTAGGTACACATAACTCATAGTAATGATTCTTTCATTACAAGAATATTGCAATATAAATGTAATGTCACAATACACCTTATATTACATCGAACTCCTCTTTAACTTGTATTATATCTCTAGACATAATATAATAATAAGTAGCGAGTACAAGACACAACAAAGGAAGTAATGTAACGTCCATACGAGTATAAAGAATTACATTACTAAGCTCACCTCTCTGTAATACACTAACAATTCTCCACAAATGATTGAACTGAATTCAGTAGACACTTGGATATTATGTTCACTATACACTGCACTAATATAATATAATAAGATGACCACTAGGCACTAGAGCAGTTAGTCGATTACACTGGTATGGTACTCTTATATTGAGTTGACATTTGTACTGACACTGTACCACTGTAGTGTAGTGCAGTGTAGTGTAGTGTAGTGTAGATATAATGTAATGTAATGTGAAGTGATTTGATATTTATAGAGAGCTTTAGCGGAGGAGCGTCGCGGCGCTGTAGGGAGACGTCCGCCACGGGGATACTCCACTCAGCACTGTCTATATAACCCTAACCCACTCTATGTAGCCTATATATATCGTATTATATACTACATGCACTCTACCTAGCTATAGCTCTATGTTAAATGTTTCTATATAGAGAAAACGTGCGCGCGTTTCAAAGTTATGCGCGGGAAAACGCATGCGCTAAACATAAAATTACATCTTGTTGAAAATGATTTTCTTTATATGCTTCTATTATATCGGTGAGGGGGAGGGAGTGAGGGTGAGAGGTAGGGGGTGTAACAATAATAACTACGTAACGTAACAAACTCTAATATTTGATTCATGTTACTAATTATCTATAGACAGGTACCTACAGCCCTACTTACACCATAACACTTTATTCTACTCCTGTATCGTATTGTTCTCGTCCCCTCAGGGGAAGCCCCTCCGATTAAAATAATAATTTCTTATAATGTGGCTTTTATATACCTATACCTTAAAAAAGCGCGATCTTGAGAATGGAAATATGTACGTAGGTACCCAAGTATAAATAAAAAATATCTACAAAAGATTCCGATTCTTTTTAAGAAACTTATCAAACGATAGGTACCTACTCCCTATTATAGGGCCGAGTATAAATATACACAATACATACATAATATGGCGGCCCTAATAGAAAATTCATAATTGACCTTGAATATGACTACTTCCGGTTGGTTAAAAAACGGAAATGAACGACTTTTCGTACAGAGCATGATTATTATTCTCTGACTTTGAAAATCATGTCTGGCAATTCAACGCCTGTCATGTGAACGTAAGTAGGTACCTACTACCTACCCCAATTCTCACGTAACCGGGTCTGAATGGAAGGCAGGACCATGGAATTTTTTGTAAGTAGTACGGTATTTAAAAAAAAATCGCGACTTAGCACCTTCAACTATCGTCAAAAAATATTCAGTCACGCTTGAAGTACACTAAGTATGTTTTTTTAAAATATGGAATCCTTCAAACAAATTTGAGTTGTACTTTATTTTTATGCTGAAACTAAAATAGGTATTGAGTATCAGTGAGCCTAAAGTGAAATGGGGAAAGTGGAGCCTTGTGTCCTCCTAGTCCTGATGTCACCTTAGTCCAAGAGCCCGCTGCATAATTTATGACGTATCTGTTTTTTGATCGAAATGTGGTATAAATGATAGCTTACCAATAGGGTATTACATCGCACTAGGGTTGCCTATCAAAATCTTGCCGCAACCCCTCCTGCCCCCCCCCCCCCCCCCGAAAAGGTCCCCTTCGCGGTTTTTCGCATTTAATAGGAATATGGTAAGAGATAGGAGAAAGTAGTCAATGACAAAAATAATACTTGCTAAATTCTCTATAAAAAATGTAAAGTCAATTTTTTCGTAGAACTAGCAGTTTACCCGCAATGGCCGGTGCAAAACCGAAATTCATTTATAATACTAAAAAAATGTATTTAAACTAAATTGGTTGAAAATTCATAAGAGCTACAGGAAAATAGTCTGAGAACGAATTAATAACCATAGTCTTAGCTACAAAACGAGCTATAATTTATTTTCATACATCTAATAATTTTGAGAGTTATTGCAATAAAACTCAGTGACGAAAATTCTTAAAATTCAGTTTTTCATAAAATAACCAGCGATATAGCGCCGCAGGCCAAATATTTTTTTCCATAAAATGTTGAGATTATGGGTGGAAGAATGTTAAAGAAAAAAAAAACAAAAAATTTTTTTTTTTGGCAAAAAATATCCTGGTTTTTGACCGGCCATTACGGGTAAACTACTAGTCCTAAGGAAAAATTTACTTAATATTTTTTTGTAGAGAATTTAGCAAGGATTATTTTTGTCATTGACTACTTTCTCCTATCTCTTACCATATTCCTATAAAATGCGAAAAACCGCGAAGAGGGACCTTTTCGGGGGGGCAGGGGGGGTTGCGGCAAGATTTTGATAGGCAACCCTAGTGCGATGTAATACCCTATTGGTAAGCTATCATTTATACCACATTTCGATCAAAAAACAGATACGTCATAAATTAAGCAGCGGGCTCTCGGACTGCTGGAGGCTCGAGGAAATATGAACCTCAGGTAGTAGGTAGGCTGTACGTGGATGTCCTCTGTACAATACTTATACACTACAAAGTGAGACAGATAATTCCCCATTTAATATTTTAGTACCAGGTATTAGGTATTGGTTGACTTATATGTTGCGCCATCATTTAGTAGAGATGAGATCACCTCAAGGGCGCTACCAGTCTGTCTATTCACTATTGCAGTTGATCCACATTTCATCAATATTCAATTTGGTTGTTTCGATGTGATTTTAATAATATCGTGTGTAGGTGTATAGTATATGTATATGAGTGTAGAGATATTGAAGTGTGTGTGTGGTGTGACATGAGATAACAGGTGGTGCATGATGCCGGTGTGGTATTATGGTTCTGTTCTGCTGACACATCGCATCACATCAGGTCGGCTATTATTGGATTGTACCTACTTACTTACTACTAAGTATCTACTGATAGGGTACCTACCTACCTATCACCTACAGGAAGACCGATATAGAAATAGTACCATACACTCTCTACATATTCAATCTTCATGTCGCCTATAATCCTCCCAACTAACTCTGCATTCGGTAGGTCAAGGACTAATTCTTATATCAGCTATCCCCTAAATACCTACCTATAGTACATATAAGTATAATATATACTTGGGAATCCCCTTAAGATATGGTAGAATTATTTCAAAATATTTTTCATGGGAACTATTTGAAATCTAAGTATCAAGGTTCGAGGTTGTTTAAAATTATCAATCTTTATATTTTATGTATGCGACAAACAATAATTGTGAATAATTGGAGACCAATTTTGATTTTAATTTGTTCTGAACTTTGAAGATTTAGAATTTGGCACGAGAAAAGTGTAACGACTAGCGCTACAATGTCTAGTTTTAGAACTACAATAGAATATGTAATCTCTTTGGTCTATGGTCAACCGAGGCCGGCGCCATATTGGTCATACAGGCCGGGCCCAACTGACATTTGACGATGATGACGTCACCAATAGTGGGAGAAAATGTATGGGAAAAAATATTCCGTAGTTCAAGTGTTTGTCACCGAGACAAGGTGTTTGTCACCGATACAAGGTGACGTCACCGATAATGGCGAAGATGGAATCCGAGGATGTAGGCTTGTACTCTACTATCATGCTACTATCGCAGGCTTCGGGACAACAGCTGTCAGAGGCGCGAGATTTCAAATGGCAAAATACTCATAGTTCAAAAATTCACCACGCGCGGCGCTAGTAATTCCTTCATGTCTCTTACCTACTCCTATATCATGACATTGTCAGTAAATTGTTCTATCTATCTATACACTCACGCCACGTCCCTTGCAGGGTAGGCAGAGAGTAAATTAAAGTAAATTGTTTCGTTAGGAAATTTAAGGAAATTGTATAAATAATGCCACATCTAGAATAGAACATTTTATTATGGTATTTTCAGACTACCGTTTGTTTAGATCAACACCAAAAATAAAACAAAATAATAAGGAAAGTCTTTATCTTAATTTCTTGATTCTAACTTTTTTTTTCACTGAAAAAAGTAGTCCTCTCCAAATCATGCGCCAAGTAGTAATAGAGTATAGATCTAATTAATCGTTAATCTAATCCGTTTTTAGTCTTAAATCATAAATAAAAAATTATTGGTCGAAGAGAAAATTATCATTTAATTTATACAATAGTGCTAAAAGGTTGGCTATTACAAGCATGTCTTACAGCCAACCCACAAAACAAATTACAAATAATAATAAAACAAATAATTAATATTAAATAAGTAATACATACATGATAGAGCATAATATTACTAATACACAAGGTATCAATGAATAGGGTACTTGCATTTTTTTTTATCGTTCAAAAAATATACCTATTAAATCGATAGTTCTACTTACTAGAATTACAAATAAAATTAAATTATGTAATTTTAATTTACCGTTATAATAATTAATTGAAAATGTTAATTTGACGATTTTTTCTATGGTGCTCTGAAACGAGCGGCCATTGTTAAACGTGACTGTGACGTCACGACTCGATGAAATTCATAGAAAGAAATAGGATTGTTTGTGGTTTATGTATGGAGGAATTGGGGAAAGTGACGTCACAACATGGCGGCCAGTCAAAAACCTGTTTTTGCGCTAGATCGAATATGAGACTTTATTTTATAAATATATCCACAAAGACAGAGAATTAAAATCTCAAATTTTCGGAAAACCTTAATTTATAGTTAATGTACCGAAAACCAAAATAAAAAAAAAAACATGCAAGGACCCTATTATAAGAATTGAATACAAGATTGCCTGAAATATAACTACAGCGCATGATTTGGAGTGAACTACTTTTTTCAGTTAGCATTATTGTATATCGCCGCTCGTTTTTTACTTTGACTTAAGCGCCACTTAGGTATAAAATGAGTTATATATATCGTTGGAATCGTCTCGGCGAGCTTTATCGAATGGTCCAAGTTCAAGGTCAATCAGACAACTTTTTTGGTCGTTTAGTCAAATAAAAAACCAACTTTTATCTTTCAAAAAATAGGTAAAGCGACGAAAATAACAACTTATAAATCGCGAATGGCGCTTTGTTTCGCCAAATTTTTACAATTCATGAATGTTTGGTTTATAAGAAAAACAAACTTGACACATAAAACAATGCGAGTGGCGCTTTAGCTTTTTTGACTTATCAAAATTATTTAGACAGATGCACTTTAGTCAAATCGTATAATATTAAATCTAAACATGTTCTTCGTTTAGTCACATTTACATGATACTAAATAATGTTAAGTTGTCGTTTAGACTTTTTGAATTTTGGATATTACTCTTTACATGTCTTTTAAGTCATTTCTACTTAATACTGAATTTAATTGAAATGGCCATTAGTCACATTGGATTGTTACTTTTTAATTTTATGTTATTTAATCGTTCTAACTAATTGTTTATAATTGAATTTGCACTTTAGTATTTTTGCGGTTATAACGATAGCTGATATTTGGTACATCTGTCGTCGTTTAAGACAAAATGTTTGAAACAGAATTATAAGGTTTGAAAATATTATTATCGGTCGTTCAACTAACAACTTCATTGTCAATACACGTGTTGGTTTTGTGTGCGATGGGCGCGAACGTATATACCTTTTTAGAATATATTTAAGAAATATTTATGAATAATATAATATTTAGAAAACTTTTTCTTTCCTTCTTTTTGAAACAGATATGAAGATGAATACTTAGAGTTCCAATACATTGATCTTCAGCTTTTATTACTCACAAAATTGTATATAAAATACAAGAGTTTGTGTGTTAGCCATTTTAACTTGGAAGTGTTTGGAAAACATGGTTGCATTAATCACTTTGAATTATAACGATTTTATTTTCAGTGCTAATTTAGACGTTCTGCTTGATACAGTTTGTCACAAAAAGTTCTATTAGCCATTTTGAATTATTAGAAAAAATATATAACTGACGTGTTAGTCATTTTGATATTTTTGAGGAAGAGTACAAATGGCGTGTTAGTCATTTTGAATTATTAGAAAATATATATAAATGACGTGTAAGTCATTTTGTTTTTTTGGTGGAAGAGTACAAATGGCATGTTAGTCATTTTGAATTTTCATGATTTTAAGGAAAGTGGTCATTTACTTGTTTTGAATTAATAAATTTCGAATTATACTAAATATCAGGTTAGGCATTAAGGGATTAAGCGCCATCTAACTCACACAAAAGAGACTATATTTATTAACATTATATACTAAAAAATAGAAAAAAAATCCATGAACAAAACCCCCATACAATTTATTTAAATCGGTTCATAAATAAAAAAGTTATCAGGGTTTTTCTGTTTTTTTTTAACTTTAAATCGCTCTCCTGAAAAGTTGACCCTGTGTCGCTTTAGTCAAAGTAAAAAGCGAGCGGCGATATTATTTTTAATTTGTTTTGTGGGTTGGCTGTGAGACATGCTTGTAATAGCCAACCTTTTAGCACTATTAATTGTATAAAATAAATGATAACTTTCTTTTCGACCAATAAAGTTTTATTTATGATTTAAGACTAAAAACGGATTAGATTAACGATTAATTAGATCTATACTCTATTAGATTACTTGGCGCATGATTTGGAGAGGACTACTTTTTTCAGTGAAAAAATTTTAGTACGTCGAACTTGGTTAAAGCGAACACGAAGGGACCGCGTATATTTGTTCACTATACCCGTGAAACGCTATAGCCGTGAAGTAGGTATACTATGTAGGTACATCGTTCTTACCTGGTTATAAGCCAACATATATGTACTAAGACGGACGATTGTGATGATTTCTACATTGTTCAAGCCAATCATTATTACGCCTGAAACGGTTTTGTATGCGGGGGCGTCCGAGGCTAACCTGGACCGACCATGTCGACCAAATCCTTAAAAATTTACGTTTTTTGAATAAGAGAAATCAAAGAATGTGTGTGATACGGAATTAATGTGACGGAAGCAAGGAGTGTGTGAGAGTATAGGGCGGTCTGGCGTTCTGTTCTCTTTGCCTGCCCCGCAAGAAACGCGACGTGAATTAGATTAGATAAATTAGATAGCGGAAGGTGGTAAATTGTTTTTTTGGACGCATCAACATTTTTCACTCCATGTTCAATGTCATGTAGACTTATTTTTTGAGTGTCAAAGGTACAAATCGATAATTTAAACTGACCGAGTATCTAAAAACAACTTTATTACTAAAAACAAAACGAGAGAGTGGGGTGCAGTAAAAAGATTACAATTACCCAAAACATGAAATTTTTCTATTGGCTGATGCACTATAGGTAGGTACATTGCAACAGCCAATAAATTGCCCAGGTATTGTATTCAATCGATGTTTTGAAAACATTGAGAACATACCCCCTTGAACTTTTGAATGCCTAATGTCGATTATTGGATGAAAGAGTTGAAAAAAGATGGAGTTTACTAAAACTATGGGCGGAGTTAAGGGATTAGATTTAAAGAAAACTTTCCTTTTTATTATCACCTCATAAACATTACAAAGTAAACAAATGACTAAATGACTATGAGGTAGCATTGTATTCTAATGTGGGGTAATACCCGCATTATAAAAACAATGGTCCCTAACAGTTTGCGATGTTTAAGCTTACGAAACATAATCCTACAATAGATCTAGGATTCATTGTTCTTTTCCGTGCAACAATTTAATGCCGTATTTGAAGACAATGGTAGGTACCTGAACCTGATCCCTATCTTATGTTATGATTTCGACACTTAACATAAACATTACGATAATTTAGTTTTCTGTTCTTCCAATAATCCAAGTAATCGGTATGTAACGTACATAGTAAACTGAGACAAAAATAACCTAACATTATATGAATTTTTGTGTTTTTTGAATGATAATATTGTTCCGGGAATTAAATTTGTGCGCTATACCCGTGAAGCGTCTTCGTTATAGCCGTGACGATTTACGTACAAAATACAAAAATTCAAACGAATGTCGAGCATTTGTTCGCTATGGCCGAGAATTCACTATACCCGTGATCGCTATATCCATGTTCGACGTATTAAAAAAAATGTAACTGGTTAAGAATGTTAAGATAAAGACTTTCCTTATTATTTTGTTTTATTTTTGGTGTTGAAAAATTCTAAACAAATTGTAGTCTGAAAATACCATAATAAAATGTTCTATTCTAAATGTGGCATTATTTTTACAATTTCCTTACGAAACAACAGAACTTACTTTAATTTACTATCTGCCTACCCTGCAAGGGACGTGGCATGAGTGTATAGATATATAGAACAATTTACTGACAATGTCATGATATAGGAGTAGGTAAGAGACATGAAGGAATTACTAGCGCCGCGCGTGGTGAATTTTTGAACTATGGGTATTTTGCCATTTGAAATCTCGCAATGCAGAGCAATGTCAGAGTAGAGCTGTCAAAAATTAAACAAAATGTCATTTATCTGCGACGGTGTATTGTAGACAAAAGGAATTTAAATTATTTTAGGAAGAAAATAGTAAATTTATTGAATGCCATAATATGTGTGAAGTATAAAGTGATTCACTTACAGACTCTGAGGAGAAGTAAAATGTGAATTCTGTGTTAATCTGGTGTTGTGGAGAACTAATAGGGGATGAACTGTATTGTGTTTATTATCGATCCCGCGTAATCTGTCTGTCATGTCGAATTCTGGGAAGATTTCAGGTCAAGGGTTATATTCTCCCTTAAGGCAACACATCAGTGATTCCGAGTCTGAGGAAGACAGTCATTCTTCAGTAAAGGGAAAGAATAAAGTAGTCCTGATGAACAACAATACAGGAAGTAATGTCATGAATGGAAAACACTTTGGAGATGAGCAGGAAGGAAGGGGATACAAGGGGATGAGTGTAGACAGCAACCTGGACAGTGTGAGCATCCTACCCAGTGAGGGGAGTACTTGCCCTCGCACTCAGGGAATGTCTCCCGTAAGGAAGGTTATGTTTGTTTGCTCCATCGTCTTATGTTTTCTTACTGTGGTAATATTTGTATGGGTAGTGCCTTGTGGGGAGAGAGGAGAGTGCAGCCAGCGTATGGCGGCCAGTGGCAGAGGAGGAAGCAGTTGGGAGAACTCTTACCAAGACATGGAGTTGAAGGGAGCTATTAATGTAGTGAGTGGCGCCGTTGGTAGAGATAAAAACCTGGTACTTTTATTTCGAGGAGACGTGATGAATGCGGCCCATCCCGAGGGGGGCCGAGAATCAAGTGACAGTGGTGTAGTCCTCCTTGTCGGTGCTTCTGGTAAAGTTGGTTGGTTCATCACCCAGCCCAGATTACCTACAGACATCGACTGCACTCTCATAGATGTGAATCGTGACGGCACTAAGGATTGCATCCTCATAGGTGACAGAGGATTGTTGGCAGCCCTGGACCCGACCGCCGGTACTGTATTTTGGTATTTACACGGCCATCCAGAACAGACCGTCACGTCGGTGGACTTCCCAGTTATAATATTGGACGTAGATAATGACGGAGTGAATGACTTGGTGGCCGCCTGCAGTATGGAGGAGGGATCTCACTCACAGAATTCACTTCTGCTTGTGTCAGGATACTCGGGGAGTGTCATAGGACAACCTTTCACAATATCTCAATGCACCTCCATTAACAAACTACAGATTGATGAGAATCATATGATTAGTTACACTTGTAAGAACATCACTACTCTAGCCGAGTCTCTGAGAGTTATAAGTCTAGAAGATCTGTATAAAGCAATCACTAACAAGCCCTACAAGTGGCAGTGGGGGCACTGGGCCGTAGGGAGGCAGCACGTCATGTATGGCCAGCGGAGAGAAATAGAAAACCAAAGGAATGTTTATACAATAGACGGCAGGAAGTTAGTGGTGGAGAATCAGGGGCACTGCCCTAACAACTGTAAAGTCACAGTACAACTAATAGATGAGAGATCAGGCAAGGAGAACATCTCCTGGCAGTACTCAGCTCCTCAAGTATACGGAATGGTCCCAGCTACTTTACTCTTTAATAATTCCGCTAATAATAATATGCTCAAACATCACATCTCAGGATTTGTATTGAAATTCTGGCAATGGAATGTTAATTTTAGAAACACCAACAGATATGATCGCAACACGGATACTAATTTCAATTTATTTAGTAATATGGAGAGTAAACATGAGAGTAATATGGGGGCGGGGGTGGGGGGGGAGAGACTCTCTCAGTGGATGGCGACTCAACAATCCAAGAATAATAATTCCAATATAACGGCTAATCGTCTCACAGAGAGAGTAGTCCTGGTGACATTCAACTCAACAGACTTCCACATAGTGAATGCCAGTCAGAGTGACGTGTTCCAGATATGCTCTCCCGAGGCACGCACCTGCCAGCCGGACCTCACGCACCAGGAGAACTCCCTCCTCATTGCAGACATAGACGGAGACGGCCTGCAGGAGCTCATCACCTACCTGACGACCTTCACATGCCCCGACTTCACTTCCCTGGAGGAGCTCCCCCACCAGGATGTCAAGTGCAATGAGAACTGGAAACTCCACTCCTCAGTGAGAGTAGTCCGCCTGGAAGCTGAACTTCCTAAGCTGTATGAAGCTGTGTCACATCACTAGACCAGATGTTATATTCCCTACTATAGTACTGCCACTGGGTTTATATGAGCAGCTCTCTCTATGTTTATATGAACACAACATTTACTTTGAGATTGTTAAGACATTAGTTTGTATTATTTCCTGTCTCTCTCTTCTGCCTAACTTAATATTCCTCAAGTAATGGTATGTTCTGGTCCATACAATACAATCACCTTAATAATAATTCCTTCTAGTCAACATGTCCCTAGTGTGTATCAGGTAGGTACCTGAATGTCTTATGTTGGGATCAGTTGGGACAACTGAGGTGTAAGGTTTATAAAGTTGTAAGGAGGGGTGTCCCCCCCCTACTAGTGGAATACATTAATTATTATATTATAGTCTTTAGGTATTTGTGTGAAATTACAAATCTTATGTTTACAATGTTAATTTATGTTATGTATACCTACTTATATATACAGTGGAGTCTCACTAATCTGGCACTATTAAAAACCAGAGGGTGATAATTATTGGAAAGTTGAGACCACTATTACAATTCGTATTAGGAGATTCAATAATTTGTATCAAAATATGTGGACATTAATTGAAAGTAGTACTCAGCGGAGGGGATGCGGGTGGAGAGAGGGTGCAGGATTACTGGAGGTGTGATGTACTGAAGTGCCTGTGTGGATTAGTGAGACTCTACTATACTAGAGATATATATTTTGATAGTACAAACTCATACTAGTCATTATTATTATTACAAATCAATTTTTATTGTCACAAAAGTATATAAATAAATATGATTGTTATATTACGTAAATGGTTGCACTTCTATTATGTGACTACATATTATATTGTATGCCACATGTAGATCTATGTACCTAAATATAACACGAAGGTGAATAGAGGAACATGGAGATAGTAATAACATTTTGTATGGAAAGCTGTCTCCACAACTATTTAAGAACATTTGTACATCAGTTATGTATGTAGTTATATAATACTCGTGTATGCAGCACCGCACCTGTATTCCTGTGGATTCACTTCATACAATTATTTAGTAGTAGTAAACAATCAACTGTGTGTAGAGAGAGAGAGAGAGAGAGGAAGTACTTGTTCCCTTTCCTAATTTTATAATTACACTTGTCTACAAGATAATCTATATCTCTCTCTCACACAGATGCATGCACACGCGCACACACACACATACATGTAATTTGATACAATCATTCACACTTTGTGTCCTTGTGATATTATCTCTGTTTGTCTCTATAATGTACCTAAGTATGCATGTATATATGTGTGTATGTACAATCTGTCCAAAAAGAGTTGGTTTTCGATGAGAGCACCGCATGTAGTTTTTTAGCAACCATAATGGCAACACTTGTATAATTTCAATAGCAGTAACCTCATTACTAGCAAACAAAATTGTACTTCCAATTTAATCCGACACCAAGTCTTTTTTGACAAACTGTATAATATATATGTGGGAAGGGTGTATGGGTGTATGTATAGTTCTGTTTAGTTATTGATTGTAAAGACATATTATGAAGATGGTCAACTTAATATTATATTTATTGTTTGGAAATTATTGTCTTCTTTTTATCAAAGACCCTATGATGTCCTGCCAGAACTACTCCTCCTACCTCAGAAACTCTTAAGACTTTACAATGAGGACGTGGAATAGTGTGGATGAATGTGGGGCAGCCTAACTCCTAGCAGCCTGGGGAGAGAGCCTCTTGTGAAAGATATTCAGAATCCATTTGAATATTTCTTGGTATTAGTGAGATGTAATATTAGGTTACAAATATTTACTTTCTTCATTTAGCATTTTGCAATAAATTGTATTCATCTGGTATCTCGACTAGACACACCATTTTCGAAATTTTACTGACTACAAAAAATATCATCTTACATATAATAAAAATGCATGTATTTATGTATGTATATTTGTTCCACCATAATATTATCTCTGGAACACCTGGAGCAATTTTGACCAAACTTGGTACATGTTTGCCTTGCTCTGTGGAGACGAATACCTGTGTGGTAGAGACTTCTGAGAAATTTTGCTGATGAGAGGATCCAAGGGTTGTGTGGTATCGTATGAAAGGGCATTAAAAAAGAAATTCAGATCGCAAATTATATTTTGTCCAGCTCAAGTCATCGGGTCTTTCACATATGGGCAGATTAATAACTACAATTTTATTAGCTGACCGCAACGATTTTTTTATTGAAATTCTATAAGGGTCGTTACTATAGCTGCCATAAAGCTACAAGCAGCCCTCTACCCTCGTCGAAAACCATGTATTTCTTGACACACTGTGTATTATATTTCTAATTTCGAAACTCAAAAAATACCGCTGCTTATTGCCATCTATCACATAGTTTCAAAATTAATATTATTCCATACTCCAACCCGTGAACCTAATACAACCATACTCCAACCTTATACTGCCATCTATTGAATTCATACAGAATATCTTGACGTTTATGTACATCTCAAACAGATTCCTGTTTTAAACACTTGTTCTAAAGCAGGAACAATCACACAGTAGCAGTCATTATTAACTCGGTTTTACCAAGTTTTCTACGTAACGCTAAAAGAAAAGCGAGAGAGCAATAAATTGTTTTATTTTGAGTTGATCGAGTGACAGTTGTCCTAAATACCATCTATTCTGTATTCATATTCAACTTATTGTCATGTTGTGAACGTCAAGTGTAAATATTGGAAGGCGGGGAGATAGTGAGTGATTGTTAGATATTTGTATTTACTACATACAAGATAAGTTCCACGGTGTTTCCTTTAATTATAATGGCCACCACCTCGGAAGAAGAACAAAGTTTAAGAGATTGTGAGAATTACATTCAGACTCACAACATTCAAGTGTTAATTAAAGATTGTATCGTGCAACTGTGTGTCAACAAACCAGAGAATCCAGTCATATTCCTCAGGCAGTATTTCCAGAAACTTGAGAGAGTAAGTCAACTTAGCTGGCATTTACAGTATTCATGGCTCCTTATTAATCTATGTGTGTATAGGACAACATATAACTTATAGGACATCACAGGTTAGCTGACATTAACCCCAATCAAATATCTAAATAATAAATCAGACAGGCATTGTCTAGTCCACCTCTTGAACTCTCAGAACTTGTTGTCTGTTAGTGTCTCCACTCCACATACAGATGTATGCAGTATGATGTCACATGATATGATAACAACTGAGTCTAATAAATGTGACAGTGTGAAGAGTTCTGCAGTGAGACCTGCTCGCATTTGTGATTCATATGTCAAGTATTGTAGGTTATGTATGTCTGTATATACATATATATTATAAGAATAAACCGTGCTCTAAATAGAAAGGAATCTCATAGATGAGAGTTGATTCTTCCTCATTATTTGGAGTTGATATTACGTAGAATTCTATAGGTAGTACCTGTAAGGTATAATATCTGATTACATTAGGTAGGTACCCACGTAATAATAAGTAGGTACCTACTTGTATTATCTATTTACTTTGATGTTGGTCACAGATTAGCATTCATGCGGAGGTAACCTGGTGTGTGTAATGTAGTGTAATCTCCCTGCCCTCCCCTCTACCTACATAGTATACTATACATACAATCATCCCTCCAGTGGAGTGTGAAGTTTACCCCGGGTGATCTCAATATGGCTGGCATCTTTACCATCTAAAAATATACCATCAGGTAGGTAGGTACCTTACATATAATGTCACTGAATATCTCCATTCCTCATCCAATTAGTTGTGCATCCCATACAGGTACAGTACAGTAGCAAGTAAACTTATACGAGACGCACATTACCTACCTGCCTGTAGA
Organism: Ceraclea dissimilis; assembly: GCA_963576895.1. Lineage (NCBI taxonomy): Eukaryota > Metazoa > Arthropoda > Insecta > Trichoptera > Leptoceridae > Ceraclea > Ceraclea dissimilis. The sequence goes on along the minus strand of OY756367.1, from coordinate 55,138 downwards.
GTGTAGACCTATTGTGGGAATAGTGTAATAGATGTGGCAGAATATTTCATTTAAAATATCCTTATATTGTGTCACAATACACATAGTGTGATGTCATATAAGTAGGTTGTATTATAATGTAATGGATTAGAGTGGCAGAGTGTATATTATCTGAGTCACTCAGGTGCAGATAACAAGTTGTCAGTGAGATAACATCACCTATTCCCTTCCCCTCCCTTCCCTTACACTACACTAGAGTCTCTATAGTCAGGTGTAGTGTGTCACATGTACCTGGTACATGGCAGCCTCCCTATATGACACACATTGTGTCTTGTGTTGGACCCTGACTATTCACCCGCAATACTTATTGAATGTTCTTAATATTGGTTGTTGATTACCTGGGGAATGGTGAAGGAGTATAGTTGAGTTGAGATGATGTTTATCTTATAGGCACACAGTTGTGTTATGTAACATGGTGTAGTTAGGATGATAAGGCCTTAAGACTAAACAGCCGCCGTCACTTATTGTATAATGTTCTGAGTTTTTCAATAGTGTACAACAAAATAACTAAGTACCTACCAGGCGCGAAGCTACCTAAGAACACGGTTCCCATCGAGTTACCTTTTGGATAAAATGATAGGTTTAATAGTGTCTTATTTGACATAACCCAATGAGAAATGTTAGCTCCGGCTTCCCTTCTACAGAAATCTACCCCTCGCCACTGGTACCTACCTACCTAATTAATTTCCAATTAACGTGCCATCCATTGCGTGAAAACTTGTTGGAAAATAGTTAGGTTTGCATCGTATATTTAAAAATGAAGCACCACATGTATTAAAAAAATTTACAACATACTCGTGTACGTACAACGACAACCATCAAGTGAGCAGGAAGCATTTCCAAATTTTTACATAGAGGCTATTTATTTTAACTTGTTATATAAATAATATCCCTAGTGAATCTATCTTCAAATCTCGTATTCATGTGAGGAATAACTCTGAAGGGGGTATAGACAATATAGACATACACTCGGCTGACTAATAATGTATTATATATATATATACACCTTTAATATGAACATGAGGAGTGGTATGGAGGAAGTACTTGTGAGATGAAGTAAGACTCCACTGGAGACTTACATATAAGTACAGATATAGTTTGAAATATTGTAGTAATAAGTGACATTTTGTAACCTCCTTGGACAAATGGACAAGGATATTGAAGGAACGTAATTCGGGGGTGGGGTTTGCCGGGGGGTTCCCTTAAGGCTAACCCTGGGCCTACCTCTTAAAAATATTTTGCTAGAAGTGCGGGTAAAGAGGTCGCTATTAATGCGCCTGAGCTACCCGGGGATGTGGAGGGCCTTAAGCCCGCGGGATTTTCCTTCCACTGGAGTCCAGGTGCTTTGCCTGAAGGAGAGAGAGAGATGATGTGGAGTTGAGGATTAGTAGTCCACTACTGTACTGTACTGGTAGAGAGATACAGAGATAAAGATTATAGATAGGTGAGGTGAGGTACCTGCTTATAATACATTATGGTTGATTGGTTATACTATACATTACAGATACAGGTGGAGGTGCAGGTAGTTTATTCAATCAGATTATTTCTTGCTTTCTCCCTGCCTTGTGCTCAGAGTGCAGTCAGCAGTGTCTTATATCATGTAGTACCTACTTGCCTATACATTGTATAATATTATATAGTGACAGTGTGTGTGTGCGTGTAGTGTTAGTGTGTGTGGGTGTGTGTGTGTAACACAATATGGGGAATTATTGCTGTTGTTGTTTGAGCCTGGGCTCCCCCTCCCCCTCCTCGCCACCAGCCTCCTCTAATGAAGGGAAGAGGAAGTGGAGTCACAGGGAATATATTAAAGTAGCCACCAATCAAGTGACTCTACCAACTGACTCTAATGATATTCTACAGAATCAAGTCAAGGTACAGTACAGCATACAGTAGAACTAATATCAACTCATTACAGTCCATATGCCTGATCTGATTAGATACTAATTTATTTCAATACACTTTTCTATTTATATTAGATCTCATTGTATGGGGAAGTCTACAGTCAGGAGGGAATGCATTCCTTATAAGTAGGGACTGGAAAAATTCGGTGTTATTTTTCGAGAAATGTGGCGTTATTTTTTTGCAAAAAAGGGTGTTATTTTTCATACATTTGTATCATTAAAGTGGACGATTTTGCAGGTACAAGAATACAAATACAATACAAGAATTAAAAAAAAGATCGTAAACAATATTTTATACAAAAATCCCTATAACAATAAAATAAAACAAAATACCTATTTGAGAAGAAGTTCTTCTTACTAGCCACATTCCTTTTGATAATGTTTCAATTAGGTGCCTACGATATTTTCCATAATAAACGAAGAATTTCGCGTCAAATACCTATATGAAAATTCTCGTTTTTCCTGTAGAAGAATGCTGAAATTCGCATATGTGTACAAAACACGAAATTCGCGAATAAATTAGTTTTATCGCGATCGCGAAATTTTCCAGTCTACTTATAAGGCGCCAGATAGTGCCATAAATAAAGAAGAAAAAATAAATTATTTGTATGAATCGGATTATTATTTAAATATGTAATATACTCCATAATAACGCATCTACCCCCATCCCCACTCCGCGTTGGTGAGAAGAATGATGAAAGTAGTTTCCTCTCCCTCCCATGTGACGTCATAACAAAACTAATACACCTACCCCTATACAATACAGACTGGGAATTCTCTCCATGGGATAATATTAGATACCTACTAGCTATAGGTAGGTACTTAGCAGGGTGGGAGATTATCAAGATACCTAATTGTTTTTATTGATAATTGTCTGATTCAAGTAATTGTCATCCCTCTTGTTTCAAAATTATTTTACTATTTATAACTAACTAGCTGTATTACCCAGCGTTGCCCGGGTAGCTTTATTGGTTATACTAAGAAATTGTTCTTAAAAAAACAAACTACCCCACCCCTTTAGCCTTAATACCTAATTGATTTTTTTAGAATGGAATAATAAATTGCATTTTTTTTAAAACTGTTTTATGGAAATTTCCATAAAATAAAGAGACACTCAAAAACATCCCCTTTCTTTATGCCCATTTTCGTATACGTGACGCGGTAGTGCGCCGTAGGGAACCTGTATACAGGTTCCTTAGTGCGCCGTTTTCCCAAGTGTTGTTTCTATCGCCACATAGATGTCTCTCTCAGTATGATTTGTTCCAGAAGCCAAGTACATACTACATATTGTACCTATACGTAGTGCGTCGCGTTAAAAACATACAGACATCTGCAAAACCTAATAACTTTTTTCAGCCCTTAGACTAAATTTTTGGTAAAACAATTGAAGACGTTTTTTTTCTAAAAGAAGGATGCAAATGTATAATTACAGCATTCTACCGTGTTTTCTTACTCTTAAAACCAAATAAGTACTCCCACCCCTTTACCCCTAACGGCCCTAACAATTGACTTTTTTGGGAACGAAATAACATATTTTGACCATTTCTAACTAATTTTTTTTTTGAAATCCCTAAAAATTATTTTTTTAGCTTATTAAGAGACATTCCAAAAACATCCCTTCTCTTTATGCCCTTTTTCATCCCTTTAAATAAAAATACGGAACGAATAAAAAACGGCCAAACACCCTATTAGATACTTACTAATTTCGATATAGAAGAACCTACGTGCCAAAATGTCAAGTTCTTACCACGTCTGGTTTCCGAGATATTCGTATACTCTGAAAAACATTCAATTCTATTATTTACCCCCATTAGGGCCGGTATTTCCAAAAATCCTTTCTTAGTGAAATGTTTTGAATAAAAACTTACCTGTCTTCAAAATTTCAGTTTTCTGGGTTTAGCCGTTTGGGCTGTGCGTTGCCGAGTGAGTATGTCTTTCAGTCAGTCACCCAGTCAGAAATGAGATGATTCAATGCTTAGAAAAATTGAAGGAAAATTATCCCTTCCAACTTCCAACCTTGTTACTAAGTGTTATAGCACCTCCTTCCACCTACCCTCTACTTGTCTATACTATACTATTGCACTGTACTATCTGCAGAGTAGAGAGTAGAGATACAACTCCGACATATCACATGACATTAGACTCCCACCACATGTGCTCCGCGTTCTGCGTGCACTCAACTGAATATCAACTACAGGCTACACGACATACCTATTATTATACATCCACTCCAGGTATACTCATTACCATTACAATACTCCTGGTGGAGTAGAGGACATGATCAGGACCAGAGATGACTGCACTACTGTCCCCACTCCCCACCTTCCATTCCATTGTCCCATACACTCTCTGCTCTAGAGTAGAGACTCAATGTGTGATATATATATGTAGGTAGCAGTGGCGAAGGGTGGATTTCTGCAGAAGGGAAGCCGGGGATAACATTTCTTATGGGATTACGTCAGATAGACACTATTATACCTATCATTTTTTCCAAAAGGTAACTCGATGGGAATCGTGTTCTTAGGTAGCTTCGCGCCTGGTAGGTAGTAATGTATTGCCAATTAATATTTTATTATAATATCAACATTATACTATACAATACTTGTTGCCTGCTGCTGCTGAACTCTAACGCTGCATATTCTAACACTAATCTGCCATTAGTACATTATGTAGTGCAGTACATTAGCTATTATAAAAATTAATCCCTATATTTAAAAAAAATGTCTAGATATAGTCTAAGTCCGACTCCTCAAAAAATGACCTATCGTTTTTTAATTTAAATGTGATACAAATAAAGGTGTACACATAGGGTCACACATCGCCATAGGGTTGCCGATTTAAAAAATGTAAAAAATTGTTTACCTGTTCGGGCGGGGAGGGTATCTATGATGTATGTGTAAACATTAATTTAGGTATATCACATTTTTAATTAGAAAACAGATAGGTAATATATTTTGTTTGGCTGGATCTTAGGATGACACAATGAATTATCATAGATGATGAAATATTTAATGCAAAGGGGTTAGTTATAATATAATATAAAGCATTGAGGTAGGGGCGGCATTGGTTGATCTGGGGACAGTGAGGAGTGGGGAAAGGATCATTAGAAGTTAGGATCAGCACCTTAGTAATAATATTATATGCAACCTCTATATCACAACATTACATACAACACACTTAGCTCAGTCATCCTAGGAATCGATGTATGGAGAAGTCGGCAAAATTAATAACAGATTGGACTCTATGCAGTATGATACCTTAGGTTGGTGTGTTTCAGAATATCAGGTCTCCCCCCTCCTCCCCCTGACGCGTCACCCCCCTGCCCCCCCGAATAGGTCCCCCTATGTGGTTTTCCTCAATTTATCGAAAAACAGTAAGAGATGGAAGAAAACTGTGAACGACGAAAATAGTTCTTAATAAATTCTCTACAAAATGGGTTTGACGCATTTTTTGATAGGACTAGTAATTTACCCGCAATAGCCGGTGAAAGTCACGTATTTTTTTGTTAACAACATACAAATATTTTACATACTCATATTGTTGAAAATTCATAAGTGCTACAAGAAAATGGCCAAAGAATGAAATAATTGTTATAGTTTTAGCTATAAAATGAGCATATTTTTATTTTTGCACGACTCATAGTTTTTGAGTTATTACAAAAAATTACAGGGACAAAAGTCTTTAAAATGGAACTTTTCATACAATTTGTATTGAAATGCTATGATATTAAAATTTAGGTTACGCCTGTTTTTCACAAGTATGTGAAAGATAAAAAATGTATTGGAGTACGATTGGGTCTTTTTATTATTTTAAGATATAATCCTTTCGAAGTTGAATACACTTTTGCCAGTCATGTTTCAAAGCCATTATCCCAGTTTTCCAGAAGGATTCGTCAAGGTTAGGATGGGTCAAAAGCATTGGCACCCAGCGATTCGAGGGTTTCTACAAGTCCTGTTCTGAAGTTAAGATGAACACTTCTGATTTAAATCAGATCAATGGAATCTCTGCTATCACCTAAGCAATAATTCAGCGACCTTTGAAAAATTAATCCATGATTTTATCGACGTTCTCCGGAACTACTGCATATTATTACCTACCACTTCGAGTATTGTCTTTGACACCATGCTGTGCTCATTCAAAATCTGCCACTTATTTTCTAATCATTGCATATGATGGAACAGACTCCAGTAATGAATCCGACATCTCTTTTATGGTTTGTATCGGTCTATAACCTTATATAAAATAATATTTTATCACGGATTGCGGCTGAAAATTTCATATATTCACAAAAATTTCAAACACGTTGAAAAATAAATGGTGCCAAGAGTGCTAGATTCATCCTATCGTTCTCAAATTTTGTAAATAGCCCTAATGAGGTTTATATTATGTATATCAATAATAAACTGAAACTGGCCAGTACATTTTTTTCTCAGGGCTACGAAGTGTTCAACCAGCCATCGTATATAACACAGATATACACTAAAGTTTCTTCTATAAAGATCTTGACGAATCCTTCTGTAAAACTGGGATAATGGCTTTGAAACATGGCTGGCAAAAGTGTCGAAAGGATTATATCTTAAAATACTAAAAAGATCTAATCATGCCCCATTACAGTTTTTATCTTTCACAGATTTGTGTAGTGTATATTAAACAGACGTAACCTAAATTTTAATATCACAGCATTTCAATACAAATTGTATGAATAGTTCGATTTTAAAATCTTCTGTCCCTGGAATTTTTTGTAATAACTCAAAAGAGTCGTGTAAAAATAAGTAATAGCTCATTTTATAGCTAAAACTATAACAATTAATTCATTCTTTGGACATTTTCTTGTAGCACTTATGAATTTTCAACAATATGAGTATGTATAATATTTTTTTGTTCTCAATAAAAAATTACGTGACTTTCACCGGCTATTGCGGTTAAATTACTAGTCCTATCAAAAAATATGTCAAACCCATTTTGTAGAGAATTTATTAAGAACTATTTTCGTCGTTCACAGTTTTCTTCCATCTCTTACTGTTTTTCGATAAATTGAGGAAAACCACATAGGGGGACCTATTCGGGGGGGCAGGGGGGTGACGCGTCAGGGGGAGGAGGGGGGAGACCTGATATTCTGAAACACCCCAACCTAAGGTATCATACTGCATAGAGTCCAATCTGTTATTAATTTTGCCAACTTAGGGCTGCATTTTGACTGAGCTAACTATATACAGTGTAGACTTACTTTACTTATTATAATGTCATATTTATTATCTGATATTATGTATGTTTATATATAGTAGTGGACCTAATGTGTGTCAACAGGTGTCGTATTATTATACACAGTATGTAACCCCGAGCACATGACATTACCATGCCTAGGGCTAGCCCTCCCCCCTCCCCCCCCCCACTAACTAGCCCTCAGTACTCGGTAGTTTGTTAATTCAGTAAACTGAGATTTTTCCTACAAAAGGTTGGGTAGTCAGTTAGAAGGTAAGTTTTGGAACTACAACCCCGCTACACTGTTGACTTTATACACCTAACAAGCTTACATGAAATTAGGTATTTTAAGGTTCTAAAATTTATAATAAATGCATCGATTATGAAGTTTTTCGTGGTGATTAAAGGCGCGGCCCGAGGAAAATTGTAGAAATTAGGATTGTCCATTACCCATTCATTATTACTACACAATAACTCCATAATACTCGTACTAAGGAAATGTCTTTTGATCGGAGTGTTGTATGTGAATAGCTGCGTGGAAGCCTACAAGTGGTGGGTGTGTGTGGGTAGTGCCTCTGCCTCCAGCCACCCTCAGGAGACCAGGGCGGGGAGGCCACAATATTATGTAGGCACACAGTACACTACTAATAGCAGAGTCTACACACCACAGTGATTCGGCCTTCCAGTAAGTTGACTTCAGTTCAGTAGAGTAATGTAAGAGTACACTGTACAGACTAGAGACTACAGAGGAAATCAGTATGCGGCCGACCGCTATACACTCTGCACTGTGCCCGTAACGTCTCAGTCTTACATTACACTCGCCCTAACATCATACCGTACCTTACCTTACCGTACTCTACTGCTAGTATATATACCTAATCTATTATTAATTAATACTACAATCATTATAATTATATTTCCCGATTAAATTTGTTATCGTGAAATTCTGTCAACTACAATATACTCGTGTATATATTTATAGTATAAATAGATAATATAGGTACCTACACCTACCTATATAATACTATAAGTGTGTTGTTTATTAATTAGGTATAGGATATATATTTTTATTCGTTGTATTAAAATATTCCGTGAAACATTCAGATCTTCGGCCAGAGAATCTATTTTGGTGGATCATGAGTTAATGTGTATAATGTGTTAGTATAATATTCCTAGAAGTTGTCACATCGTGGAAATATTTGAATATAAAGGTAGTAGGTGCCTACCTAATAATATTCTCCTAGAATAGAAATAGATCAGAGTGTGGAGTAGTGTGTGACAGTAGTGCATAGTGTAATATGTCCTGGTGGTGAGTGGTGAGTGGTGAGGTGATACAGTGACTAGTCTAGTGTAGTGTAGTGTAATGATACAATACAATATAAATAAATAACATATTAATTAGTGCATGTGTGTGTGTGTGTCAGTGCATTGTCTACTCTTAGGATTATTTCCCTCTGTACTTAGAAGAGAGTAATGGCTGAAGTGAAGCAGGTACCAGTACCTATATAATAATACATTCCCCTTACACCTCTGCAGATTCACTGAACACACTACACTACCCACTTCCTTAATGATGTATCACTCTCCAATAACTCCTGCACCTGCACCCCACACACTGCCTGCCCCCCACACACTACCTGCCCCACCTTGCATTTCTCATTTATGTATTCTTTAAGTTAAATGAACATTACATTCAGTCACATATGTACAATATAGATATGTATGTACCTATACCTAGTTATGATAATAATCAGTAGGTAATGCTCACTAGGGCGAACTAATCACCATACAGAGATCTCTTCTAGTTAACCCAGTAACCCAGTGATAAATATAATTGTAAGCTACAAGAGAATATGTATGTATATAGATATCAGGCGCGAAGCTACCTAACAACACGATTCCTATCGAGTTATCCTTTGATTTAGAATGATACATAAATAATAGTTAGAATTATGTATAATCAAAAACGCATTAAAAACATAACATTCAAATTTTGCAGATTATCTATATCAGCCATGCCAAACTCAAAGTCACTGGTGAGCTAAAAGCATGAAGACTATAGACTAGGTGGGCCGCAAAACCTAATCTTAAAGAAGACAAACTACTGAAAAGCTTTACGAAAACGGGACTTAAAATCCTGAAAACGCTTTTCAAATTCAATGAAAATGGGTAACACACGTGAACAAAAAATGAGACATTTTAAAAATAGTTTTTCGGTTATGAACACGCGCGGGCCGAATTATCTGGCCGTTTTCAAAATTTATTCGGGCCTCAGGAAAATGCTCAGTGGGTCGCATGTTTGACATGGCTGATCTATATATTATTATGAGTATCAAGCCATATTACCAGATGATTGTAACTGTAACGTATTACTCCATTACCCACTTATTAAGATAGCATTAGGTATAACCGCAGGTGAATTGATGTTGTACCTTCTGCCTAAAGGGAATCTTATTTTATTCTTTATCAGTTAGGTGCAGTTACCAGCGTTACAGTCCCTCGTGCTGTGTGTGAATGTGACGGAAGCAACAAGTGTGTGTAGTGTCCTTAGTAGTAGTCCTCACATGGTGTAGTTGGTGTTGGTGGTGTACACTGTACCACATAACATAATAATATCTAGATGTGTCTCGTGTGATTAGTGAGAGTATAGAGGTACCTACTTTACCTATAGTACTGGATGATATGAAGGGTGAATGTCGTAATGGTTTGCTAGTAAGATGCCTCCCTCCCTGCCCTACTGCTTGACTAATTGGCAGCCACTAGACAATATTATTACAAGAACTTTATACCACCACCACCACCACCCAACTATACTGCTTCAGGTCCGGATATACTGTGTTGTATTGTATTGTGAGGGATGTCATCAGTCACCACCTCAGCCAACATCTTGAGAGCTCTCCATACACTACACAACTAGATATAACATTATACTACCTAATTGTAGACAGCTATGCACATCCAACTACTAACTCGGGGGAGGGTAACGGTCGATTTCTACACAAATTCTTTTAGTCAGCTTTTATCTGAAGCCTTAGCTGAACTTGTACGAACACCCAAGTCTTACAGACCACTGGACAATAAATAAAAGAGTGGAGAGCAATTCTATAACGGAGGACGGTTTGTGTCATACAGCTTAGGTACCTACCCGGTACTCCCTACTAGGTGTGTGTGTAGGTAGATATACAATTAGTGAAATATTATTAAAATCTATTTGAAGTATAGGCATTGAATTATACTGAGTGAGTGATATAATAAACATGAGATATACAAGTGTAATGTAGGTTAGTTAGTAGTGCAGTACAGTGCAGTGTTTATCTGACTAGTGAGTAGTGAGTAGTGATTAGGACTAGGAGCCAGTGGCATGTGATCTCTGTGCTCCACACATTACTTACTTATCTACAATGGCATATTAATTAAGTACCTCTCTATCAGCATGCTGCATGCTGTATCATGTCCCTGTGTAGTGTAGTATGGTATGGTATACTAGATGCAGTGTGAGGTGTACTCTACTCAGTAGGCAGTAGGTAGTGGTGACATAATATTATTACTTAGTGATTATACAATATTATATTATGGTTGATTCATTGTGAGACAATTAATATGCCATTGTTATTCTAACATGGAATCTGGTTGACTTACGTATACACTACACTTCACTATATACAATCTCTCTCTCTCTCTCTCTCCTGTCGATTTCCTCACTGCTGAGGGTCGCGATCTCCAGACCCAAACACCCGTTGCTTGACCAATCCCCGCCACGCAGCTCTGTCCTCGGCAAGATGCACTGCCCTGTAGATGGAGGGGGCAACAGTCTGCGTAACTTGGTCCGTCCATCGCAAAGGTGATCGCCCTCTGGGTCTCCGTCCCGGCGTGTTTCCCGTGATTATTAGCTTCTCGAGACTATCTCCCCCTCTGCGAGCGATGTGTCCAAAAAATTGGAGAATTCTTTCCAAGCATAGAGATGACAATCTCGATGTGATTCCAAGTTCTTGTAGGATAGAGGCATTTGTCCTTCTTGCAGTCCATGGGATCCGCAGCATGCGCCTCCAACACCACATCTCGAAAGCGTCAACTCTAGCTTTGTCCCTCGCTCGCAAGGTCCAAGATTCCACCCCATAGAGGAAAATAGAGAACACAAGCGACCGCACCAATTTAATTTTTAGCCCTCTGGATATACTTCGGTCCTTCCATATTTTATCAAGGCGTGTCATAGCGTTCTTCGATACAATACCTACTCATATATATTAACATCACTTACTTTATACTTACTATACGCCAGATACAGTTGAACTCAACTGTACCGAGCTAATCACAGAACCTCAACATTCTAATCTTCACTGGAAGGCTTATTTAGTTCCCCTCACTTTCCTTCTTTTTCAACTTGGGTCGAGATATAATAAAACGTACGATGGAAACATTGAAAAACTCGTATATTATCACATGAGGTCTTATGTTCTCATGCTCACCATAGAGATAGAGTCTGTGTTATTGTTTTATCATCCTGTATCACCCCTTAATATATTAGGTAGTTTAGTTGTGAAGACAACACCCTGTGATATACAGTGCCTGTATAGTGTATTATAATACAATATAATGTAGGTGCAGTGCACTGGTGCAGTAGTGCAGTGCACCTAGTTAATCTGTAGCAGGTGTAGCTGTACTGTGTGTAGTACTCCAGTGTATGTACTAAGTAATATAATAAGATTGTCTATACTCTATACTCTATAGTATGTATTGTATTAATTAACTTCACACATTGTATGACTGATGGACACTGGACACGGGAGTAGGCCACCCAGGCTAGTACACTACATACTACATATCTCCTCACTATACACCATACTGCATACACCATACACCATACAGTAGGTTACCATAGGAACGGCAGGCGTCTCGTAGGCACTAGTCAGCTGCTGTGTTCTCTCTCTGTATCTGTATTAGCTCCACACACTATACACACTACCCTCCCCTACTCCAATTCAATATAACTAGAAGCACTTACTGAAACAACTAACAGAGTAGTGAAGTTTAATACCTAAACCTAAATAAATTCATTAATAAAGTTTTATTGAAAACTATTTTTGAAATGGCGGGTTTATAGCCGTAGGCAATGTCCGTATAGATCTGTACTGGTAAATCTAGTATTGAGTAGATACATTATATTACTAGCACACGGTGTATCTTGTTTAGTGTGTAGTGTGTGCACTATCAACATACCTTGTAAGTAATGCAAGATATGACAGTCCCCAACATAATATGTGTTAGTTATATAGGGAAGGTAAACAGTATTCCTACTCTACTCCCATATTGTTCCTTCCTTGCCATGTTATTAGTTCATTGAATGTTCAGGTGATGGAGGACTTCGGCTTCCTACAAAACACGATAGCTTTAATAAAGTGGGTGTTGTGTATTATATGTGTGTTGTGTGTGACACGAGTGTATAGTGTCGGTGTGTCACACTGTGGTGTCACATCACATCACATCACATAGCAGCTTAGCTGATCTAGTAGACACTACACTGCACTGGGTATATACAGTACTACATTTGATGGGAGCACAGCACAGTCCACTATGTATAATAACACAAGTAGTTTTATTAATCCATAACTTATATAGGAATATAACCTCCCCCTCCCCTCCCCTCCCCTCAGTAATATATTCACACATTTCCTGAATATTCCCTTATACTCTGTACGTGTGTATATGCATGTATGTACCTAGTATATAGTATGTATATAATATCTGCGTGTTTAATTTATTTGTTTCTATTCTAAGTTTGTTTTGACATGAAACTGTTAAGTTCCACTATCCTTGCCTTACAATATCAATCATACCGCATACGATATATTATATAGTGTCTACTCCTACACACGTATTACATACATACATACTGATACTATACTGGTATATTATATCACACACACTAGACTAGGCTAGACTAGAATGCTGTTTAGTCTATATACGAATAGGTAGTAGACTATATTTAGTACTAAATACTTTGTATTAGAGGGTAGGCACTAGGCAGTGGTACTCCGCACTACTCTGTTTAGCAGAGTAAGCTTCTAAGTAAGTTGGAAGGTGTCAACTCCATGTAAGTGAGAGTGTACTGTACATATTATAATCTCGATATATGATCTTCTCATAGTGTATACCTAGCTACTGCTAGACCTAGTATAGGTAATGATGGATAACTTGGGTTGTGGTGTGTTGGGACTAGACTAGTACTGCCTGTCGCCTCATGGGACTCTCTGGATGTTAAGTCCTTCATACCATCTTGCCATGGCATTCCTCGCAATCTAATGTAATATGTTGGAGGCCTCTACAGCCATACACCATTCCACCCATAAGACAGACACGCTCTAACTCGTTCTGTTATCCTGTGAAAGTCATCTCACGAAACATTCCGCGAAATGATGATTTGTGATGTTGCCTGCTGTGTGTGTGTGTGTGTGTGTGTGTGTGTGTGTGTGTGTGTGTGTGTGTGTGTGTGTCCTATCACTTGGCATGAGATGTGTGAGACACAAATAGCACAGGGAGTTATTATTATCACATCACATCGCATCCAAGATAACTCCACACTCTATATCTGTCTCTGTACTCTATCTAGTTACTACTGATACTATATAGTATATACACTATACACCATACAGCTACACGTACTTCCTCATGAGATGAGATGAGATGAGCTATGAGAGATATTACCTCTCTATACTATACCACTATATATAACTTACACAGGTTTTTTAAAGTGTGATCTTCTTCACTTATTTTTTAGCACTACCTATGTTTCCCAAACTGTTTCTAGACATCTTGAAAACGAGAGTTTATTATCAACCATATTATTACTTATATTAATTCAGTTTCAAATTGGGGAAATACGTTACAGCGGTTTAAATGCACAAGCATTTAATACCTAATATTTTATTAATTCCATGCAGATTCCCCAGGAAGCAGTTTTTAAAACGGTGAAAGATATCAGCATCTGAGCATCGTATCCTTTCAGAAAGAAGTGTCCAATGATATAATACTTGGCCTGGCCTTCCTGGAAACTGGAAGTATCACTTATTCTTTCGTATGCGAAAACGATCATTGTGCAAACGATCTGGGAGTCTGACTCAGAGCTCCGCGTCAATATTTCTCAGATATTCAATTGCCCTTGGCGTCACCTCATGGGTTTCCTAAATATCCCTCTCGAACTCCTTGATGGGACAGTGCCCCACAATGTGATCTACCGTCTGCGTCTCTATCTGCCCGCACTGGCGTTGGGAATGTTCCCTCTTGCCCCATTTATGGAGTATCACTAAACGATTCCTTAATAGGCGCGAGATCATCAAGATACTTTGTCACCTTGGAGAGAATGTCTGGTACAGTTGCTTTACTAGTATTAAGTACCTAGTGACTTATTATCTACCTGCAATAGGTATTTATTACTTATTAGTAAATCATATTATGTTCCTTGTCTTGAGGGTTGTTTAAATGTTTTTATATAAATAGATAGATGAAGTATTCCACTGAGACAATAATAGATAGATTGATTGTATTATGTTATGTTATAAGAAGACCGTGCAGATATTATAAACAAAGTAACTCTCAGCTGTTCCTTAATTAGTATTTCCTCTTCTCCTCCCGTGGGTAGGCACCAGGCACTCACCAATCCCAGTAAGGTAATATTACTATATGATATCCTCTCCAGCTCCAGCTAGGGAATCTGATTAAACATTATTCATTACATTACAGGCTGAGGCTGAGGTATTACACTTTAATTGTATATACTATTGTACTTAGTGTTCGTATGTATCCTACTCCCATTAGTAGGTAGGTACCCAGTACCCGCACAGCACAGCACAGGGCAGAGTGCGTGTGAGGGACCTACCTATATTACCTGCTAATAGCATGTAATGGCACAGCTCAGGTTGCTAACTGTTTCATGTTATTATACCAGCTCCTACCTACACACACTACACAACTCACCTTACCTTACCTTACCTCGCGATGTATTCTTATTATTGGTGGAGTACCTACCTGCCTACCTACATGCTACCTCCCAATCACAACAAATACCTATGTATTATAAACACACCACAGCCCTATAAATACTCTACTTTATGTTCTACAAATACTCGGGTAGTTAACTATACTCATCTCATACAGCCTGCACTGTCCTGTCAGATATACTCACACTGTATGGGAACTCCCTGCTATATATGTCACTCTCTGGAGGCGCTGGGCTGGGCAGGTACCCAGTACCCACTGTGTGTAGTACACAGCATTCATTATGTTTGATTACTGAGTAGGTAACTACCTGGTTTGATTTGAGAAAACATAATACGTCGTGTTATTGTAATATTGCTTATATTATATATACCTCCCCTAGGTACTAACTAGGTAGTGTGCAACATACCGCAGGCGCAGGGTGTAATTATATACTAAGTACCAGGTACCTACCTCCACCTCCACCTCTAGCTCTGGTTGTATCGCGTGCTAAACAATGTTTTGATATAAAAATACAACAGTGTGACCTTCTCAACTCGACTCGCTAGCTACCTGCCTATATATAGTACCTACTTACTATACCTAATCACTATATCATGTAATGTATGATGACCTATGTACAGGTAGGGTTGACAGATTTGTCGGACAAAAGAACAAGACGAAATTTAATTTTTGCCCCTCCCTCCATCTCTATAAAAAATATTTTTGAAACATGCACATACAATTTGCACCGCATGCGGAATTTTCACTGATACTGAGCTCTAAAGAGTGATATTGTCCCTAAAGAAGATATAAAAAATACGCTTACTTAATTAAGTAAGCTCCTTGTTTAACAAAGTGTTTTATTTTATGAAAAAATGCTAGTCTATTTAAATACTCAGGATTTCAAAAGGAATGTAGGTAGCTACTACGTATATAAAAATAAGAACATAATGGAAATAATAAATATGAAAATAATTTGATGAGGTACTTACTTCGATAATCAAAGGAAATAACAAAGATTGTATTCCCTTGAAGGACTTTGTGAAAAATAGGTACCTACTTGATAAGCCTATAAAATTGATCGCGTTGACCTTCTTGAAGTCCGATCCAAACCCTGACATCTGGCAACCCTACCTACAAGGTATAAGCACTGTATCCTCCTGTAGTACATACAAGCAGTACCTACATATACCTATACCTAGATACTCCATACACACACACACAGTATAATTATTCAATTAAACAATCAAAGGTTTAATACTCCATTGATCTTGCTCTGAAATTCCCTACATAAAGTAAGAACCCTAATATAATATCAGTTGTTTCTAAACCCCATGGACCTCTCTCCATAATCCAAACTTGCAAAGCGAAAATTACAAATTATTCAAATTTGACTCCTTCAATGATAAATTTGTATTATCATAAAAACGCCTTTAATCAGCGCCGCAGGCAATTTTTTTTGTGAAATGTATAATCAATTTAGGTACTTATTGGATTTTCATAATAATTTTAGAAAACTCATTATTATTATGACTATGAGAAAACGATATGTGATTTATTTTAGCATTTAACAGTTAGACCTATATACTCATACCTGAATGTTCCCAGGGACCAGGGACCCCACCACTACTAATAGTACATACAGCATATTACCTAGTCTAGTAATATTATCATATGTTATGTTAGGTAGTCCTCTTACTCCGGGAGTTGAGAGGATCTATATGAGGAGCCAGTGTAGTTAGTTACATAATACAATGTTATATTGGTTCCAGGAGCAGGCTCATTCTGCAGCTCTGGCAGCCGCAGCTCCTGAAGAGAATGAGGAACTCTCTCCTCTACCACAGCCAACTGCAAGGCCTGCCAGGCGCCGCGGTGGCATCAGTGCCGAGCCCGTCACTGAGGAGGATGCCACCAGTTATGTTAAGAAGGTAATATATCTCTGAGCACTGCTATATCCCCCACCCCCATACTTACACTCACATACTGGAGGCTGGAGGCAGTACTAATAGTCATTATATGTTGCAGGTGGTTCCCAAGGACTACAAGACAATGGCAGCCTTGTCTAAAGCCATAGCTAAGAATGTCTTATTCTCTCACTTGGATGAGAACGAGAGGTCAGACATATTTGATGCCATGTTCCCTGTCACTTTCCTCCCGGGTGAGAATATCATCAACCAGGGAGATGAAGGAGACAACTTCTATGTGATTGACAGTGGGGAAATGGAATTCTTTGTGAACGGTGAGATGGTGACAACCATAGGAGACGGAGGAAGCTTCGGGGAACTAGCGTTAATATACGGAACACCACGCGCCGCCACTGTGAGAGCTCGCACGCACGCTAAACTATGGGGACTAGATCGGGACTCTTACAGACGCATCCTAATGGGCTCTACCATACGGAAACGTAAAATGTACGACGAGTTCCTGTCCCGAGTGTCCATTCTAGAAAGTCTAGAGAAGTGGGAGAGACTCACAGTGGCGGACGCTCTGGAGCCCGTAGCCTTCGAGGACGGTGAGACAATAGTGCGGCAGGGAGAGCCGGGAGATGACTTCTACATCATAGTGGAGGGGTGCGCCCTGGTGCTGCAGCAGCGGCAGGAGGGCGCGGGGCCCCGGGAGGAGATAGAGGTGGGGCGGCTGGGGGCCTCCGACTACTTTGGGGAGATTGCCCTCCTGCTGGACAGACCCCGCGCCGCCACTGTGCGGGCAGTGGGCCCCCTCAAGTGTGTGAAGCTGGACAGAGCGAGGTAGTAGACTAGGATGTTACAGTATTGTATTATACATGTAATATTCATTGCTTGGGGATAATATGAACTGTACTTGATTGATTGTTGCAGGTTTGAGAGAGTGCTGGGGCCCTGTGCAGATATTCTCAAGAGGAACATCACGCAGTACAACAGTTTTGTCTCATTATCTGTATAAATCATTACTTCCCACACACTGTATTGTATGGACTACATGCCACTGCTTCCTTATGTACAACTCTAATATAGTTCCCTCATATCTGCCAGGCTACCAGTACTACACATATATATTATAGTAAGGGGCGAAATTTCATTTAAGGGTTTTCCCTTGCCGTATTGAAGAAGCTCAAAATTAAAGTGAGGCTTTTATTGAACACATGGATTTCAATCCAGTGTTGACTACCTTTTAAGCAAGTCTCCAATATGTTAGAGTTGGTGGCCATACTTGTTGTTTGGTTCATGTTATTTCAACTTAGATAAGCTCCACTTTGTAAGGATGTGTTCCTCCTTACCACCACAGTTATTCATATTGTGTTATTTTCTGTTTGGTTCACTGGACCCATGCTTTGATTATTTGAATAAACAAATGCAGATTTATTGTAGTAAGTAATCTCACAATTCAACAATTTCAACTATCTGGCACACGAAACAAGTAAACATAATTTTTTTCCTGAATTGTACAATTAAATTTTTGTGAGAACATTTGTAGAGCTATCCTTTGTTGTACATCTGTTGAGATTACTATTTATTTATGTTTTAGTGGTCAAATATTCAAAGCACAGATCAATGACAAGGAATTAAAACAAATATTAATGGAAATGAAATGAAACTAACAGTGAAGGTAAACAAATATATAATGTCCGCAGCATACCTGCCACGTGTTGTTAGCGCCTCCTGGTGGTAGATGATGGAACTCAAGTAGAGGAGAAGCTAATGTGAACCTTAAGAGTTAAAGACTAAGATAAATTGTTTTAATGAGGAGGCATTGAAATGTAGTAATTAGAGCATAATGTTCGTATCCTACTAACATTACAGGTGAACCTCGAGCCGACATTGAAATCTCGCCCCTAAAATTTTAGTACTAAGGCAGGATATGATTGAACTAGCTCCACCTCTTTCTCTCACTTTATATTGATGGGGGGGAGGGGGGGCCCCGTGCAACATGTGAACCAACTGTGTACTAGACAAGTGTTTTGTTTATATAAATATGTAGAATGTGTGTGTGTGTGTGCGAGTGTGTATATGTAGATGTTATATAGATAGAATGGTAGGTTTATGTAATGTTATTGTTTAATTTGTTAGTTATTATTACATATTATAATATATATACCATGATGTACAGCAGCAGGTCTGCTTAGTGTTACATGCTATAACAGATTATATTATATTTAGGTAATTATACTCCACTCCTGTGTAACATCAGTGAGGAGATATTGTACTGTATGTATGTATAGTGTATATGCATGTGGGTGGTGTGTGAATGTATTGCAGGTAGGTACTACACTAGTATATAATATATTATATGATCACACAGCCACCAGGTAACTCCTCATGGATCCCATATTGTATCCCTACTGTATTATATCATCCTACTATGAGGAAGGGCAGCCCATCTTATCATCTGTTGATATTCTAATAAATCATTCAACCATATTATATTACTGTTGTTATTTACACAACACTCAACCTGAGGGGCGGGGGGGGGGGGGGGGGAGGAGCAGACAAACAATGTTTCACTTTTTTTAAGTCTTGTTTTATTAAATAAAATATTTGGTTTGCATTTATTTTAGTAAGATTCTAAAACAAATGCAAACTAGTATATATGAAGAAACAAAATCATAAAAAGATAAATATACAATAGGGACATTGGGATGGAGGAAGTTGTCCCCCATGTGGGGAGAGAAGAGAGCCCCTCCTCCGCTGTGTGCTGCAGACTGCGTGTGTGGTGCAGGTGTAGTAGCCTCCCTCTTGTGATTGTATAGGCTGTAGTAACCTATGGCATGGCATCCTGTGTATATTACATTAGGTACATATAAAATGTTCATTGATTGATTAATATTCACATAATTCTATTTACACAACACATCACAACATTATACTTTAACTAGAATATGCATTGTCTCTTTCCCTCTCATTATCATGGCATTACAGTCCATAGCCACTAGATACTAGACACCAGACACTATATAACATGTAGCAGGCCTAGTAGTAGAGGAATATATGTATTGGATTAGCTCGCTCACTACATGTGATTATATATTATTAATAACAGCCATGCTAGTCTTGCAGTCCAAGTGCTGCCTGGAGGCGTCAGTGAAGCTGAGACTAAAGGGAGTCAGGAAGTCCATAAGAGTCTCCTCCGTATCAAACGCCATCTCACATCTCAAATACTCTACTGGAACATTCTGTCTGTAGCTAAACATTAATAACAACATTAATAACTTCACACCATTCTACCTACACACATACCACAAGTGTGCCATTCCCTAGTTACCTCACTTCACTAGGGGAGGGGGCACTTGTAGCATCGCTTCAATCAGGGGGGGGGGCTGTGATACCATCACCTCATTATGTTTATACAATAATGTAAACAAAACTATGCATGTGTGTTATATAATATCAGTCATTTCAATATTAAAATGCATCAACAAAATATAATTTGTATCTTGTTGAACAAGTCAAGTGTTTTTATCCCATTATAATGATCTATGTAAGTTTATCCTAATATAATGATCCCTTACAGCCCACCCTTACATACAGTGATACTTATAGGAGGACAACCTGTGTACTTCACATGTAGTAGGGAATGTACATCAACAGGCACACCTAATATACATAGTATGCGAGTGTGTTATATATGTTGCAGTATAAGCCTTCATTTCGTGAATACATGCACTAACTAGCCAATGTATACATTGACTGACGCATTCACTTAATGTGTTCACAATCATGTAAATACATTTTGACTAGTTAGTGTGTACATTCACATTCAGTCAAAGTGTGCACAATGTATTTAACAAGTAAAATGGCCACCATTAGCAAACAGCTGTTATATTACACACACTGTTGTCAGCTGTCAGTGAGTTATATTAAAATTTGATTGATTTAATATTCCTTAGTGGGATTACCTCAATAAATACATTTTTTTGTAACACAGGTCTCATTTATCTAGAATACTCTTCGAAAATGTATCTTAAACCTTTAAAAAAAATACAGCATTGGTCGTTGTTTATGCTTAAACGAATCCACAATAGAGAATGCATACATTAACGGCAGTTTAACTGTAAGATATATAATACTACACATACATATGTATAGGTAACAACATGATGAAGGTAAAACCAAAATAAATAGTAACATGTGTGTAGTGCAGTGCCTACCTAATACTGTATAGTGTATAGTATATAGGCTGGCCATACTACACACAATATGAAGTGATATAACAAGACAAGGTAAGTTACTGGACCCAGTGAGATGTGGAGCTACTACCTACGGAACCTATGTAAATGTAGGAAAACTTAACGGATAAAGCCGTAGACAATGATTTTGATCTGATAATGATTTTGTTATTGTTCATTGTGAAATATCATATTATCTGTAAAAATTGACAAGTCCAGGTGCCCGAATGGGCCTACGGACGATATAAAACAAAACTTGACGGCCACCATTGTTGCTACTAGCATATCCACTAGGTATACGCCATTTTTTCTCCATGTAAAGTACGCTAATTTACTATTTAATTACATAGGTTATATTCCAAAGGTAATTTCCATACTGATTATACATAATAAGTCTCCAAAATCACTGAAATATCACCAGGTTTCATGCAATTGTGGACAAGCAATATGACACGCAATCATATGTTTGTAGCTCCCATGGCGTCCACCATAGTTAATAGAAGGGGCTCAATGTTCAATAGTTCTTCCCACATTATATAGGTTCCTTACTACTGTGTAATATCACATCTCTCCGCTGAGTAATGACCACTAGGTATATTTATACTAAACATTGCCACAAGGTAAATTGTATAATTAATTTTCACAACTTTTCCCCATACATTTTCAAACAGTATTGGAAAATCATAATAATTACTTTTTCCTTTTCTTCTATGTATTTATATTAGTATAATTTCTATATAAACAGGTGTCTAAGTGTACACCCTTGTTTGTTGTTTGAAGCATCCTGATGTAAGATGTTTAGTGGCAAAAAACTCACAATTGAAAATAAAGAATTCTTTGGAGTTTGAAAGCTTCGCTGGTCATAGCAAAATTTTATAAGAAAAAGTTTAAGGAAACTTATGATTTACAAATCAGCAAACGTGTAACTATTTATGATATAAAACAACCAAGTTATAATGCATACTTTAAAAGAAGTGGAAGGATATTTCAAGATGGAAGAAATTTGTGAAAATTAGTTTTCTTCATTAGTCAATTGACACAACGTACAACTTCCTGATCTAATATTGTTAGTATAGTGACTGAGATTATATCTCCATACTTATGTAGTAATATGCAGTACATAGGGTATGGTATATTATTGAGGTTACTAATAGAGATGAAGAAATATGCAAGAACACTTGATATCTGCCCTATGTGTGTGCACTACTGAGTACATCCTGCCTGCCTGCCTATGCTCTAGGCTACTAGGCACCACTCACCAGGCAGTACAGTACACTACAGTATATAGTTAGTTAGTTATACAATGTGTGACATACGCTTTGATAATGCACTTGAGGTAGGCCCTCCTCTCCCTTGCAATGAACCAGTCCACTAAGTAGGCGGCCATGAGGGGAGCTCGGGAGTACAGCTGGAACAGCCTGTGGTAGTTCCCTGTGGCCCAGGCACTCCTCAACTGCAGAGCATACTTGATGCTCTCCACCTGCTTCTGTTCAGCCGACAGGGACTTTAGTATTGTTATTAAATCTACAAACAAACCATACAATGTACTAAATATAAACCTGATGTAGATACATACTGTACTATATACACACATATATACAACTCACCTAATGTATTCTTAGTGAAGATATAATAGAGTATTCTATAAGCAGTGAACTCGTGAGCACATCCAACTCCAGGCAACTCAGCATATAACATCTTGAGTTGTGTCTGACATTGATTAAACTCCTCATGGTCTCCTTTCTCCAGAGCTATTCTAGCATGAGTCTCATATACTTGTACTGTGACCTCATCTCTCACACCTTGCACCTGTAATCACATCATGTTATATATTATATTATACTACACATACTACTCCATACAACATTATTATATATACGTATAGTAGGTAGGTACTCACAGTAAGGTCCTGCCTGATTGACTTGAGTTGATCACAAGCGTAATGGTAATCCTGATTCGCCACCCAGCGTTGTTTAACATTCTGCAATGACTTGGTAAGGACGTGGACGGGGCGCACTTCACAAGGCTCCGGGGCCTTAGTGAGTCTCAGGAAGGACTTCTCCAGGTCCGTGCAAGTCCCCACGATGTGTAACTCTGTCCAGTCCATCTCCCCGGTGGTGTCCTCCACCATGACCACCTCACTCCGCCTCTGCTTGTTGGGGGCGGCAGAGGGGGCGGGTGGGGTGGTAGTGGTGCCCCTACTGAACCTAGCGGCTCTCTGCTGTAACTTCTCAGACACCAGGGCCTCTCCATTGAATATACTACAAGTTGAATTGACATTCTGTTTGTGTTTCCTTTGTGATTTATTATTATTCTTATTATTCTTAGTCTTCTTGTGGAAGGAAAGTCTGTCTTGTATTTTCTTACTGCGAACTTTAATAGGAGGAGGAGCCTTGTAGGAGTCTCTGCTGGAGGAGGAGGAGGAGCGGGAGGGGGAGCGGGGGGAGCGCCGGGCCCTGTGGGGGGAGCGGGAGCGCGCCCTCTGCTGGTACTGGGCCAGGCTCCCCACCACAGGGGTGGGCCTGCGCACCACCACATTGTTCCTCTCACTATGGACACTAGGGATGGGCTCCTTGTCCCAATCTTTGATCCACAACTCGTCTCTACTGGCCGCCGCCGTGATTCTTCCTTTCAAACAAATCTCTATCTGGTCACGATCCAAGTCCGTCTTACACTTCTCGTAGCACCGCATTATGTACTTGTTGAGACTCTCGGGCCACGCTCCCGAGGAGTCCTCTAACATGGTGGGGGGCTTGGAGATGACAGGGGCCGGGGGAGGGAGAGGGGGGCACGGGGAGGGCGGGGTGGGCAGCAGGGGGGCGGCCCGCAGGGGAGACGGCGGTGGTGGAGGAATGTCTAGAGGTGGGGGGGGCGGTGGCGCACTAGGGGGGGGACACGGGGGTAAGGGAGGGGCTTCACCCATGGAGACGTTTGTGTTTTGGTTTTGGAACTGTTGATTGTTTTGATTATTCCTGTTTCTCTTTCTCTTCTTCTTGGCTCCCCCGCTATTGTTAAGAGGATTTCCGGGGAAGCCGCCCCCCGCGCCGGGATTCTTTTTGGCACCAATGTTGAACCTGATGGGGGGTCCTTGATGTGCAAACGGTGGCGCAGGCCCGGGGGGGAGAGGTGGGAAATTAGAATTGAAGGGAGTATTGTTATTCCTCTGTCCCTGAGCCTGTCCCTGGTAGTTCATATTGTTGGCTTGGTTCATCTGATTGTTCTGCATTTGGTTATTATAATTCTCCATAGGATAGTATTGCTGGTACATGCCATATCCATACTGCTGGTACATATTGTTGAACATCCAAGGATTCTGTTGCATTCCATTCTGGTTCTGGATGTTCACTTGGTTGTTTCCTTTATCAGCCATCGTCATGTGTTACCTACACCTACTTACTTAGCTAATTATATATCATGTGGCTATCTTGTAACTGGGGACCTATCACTGTACAGAGTACACTGTACAGCCGAAACTAAATATAGAAATGCACTCTTACCAATACAGTACTGCGATATCTATTCTATACAAACTGTATTATTCCAACACACTTTCATAATTTACTTTTACACCATCAGACACTTTGGTATTGAAGTAAAAAATAATAACGACACAAAAACTTCGCGCCCGCCTCGATTAAAATGAAAAACGGAAAACTCAAAAGCTGTCACGCTCCCAATTCACCCCAACGATTCGACACGACAATTTACAAAATGGCGCTCGGACAAGAGAAGAGACAAGACGAGGCCTTCGAGAGAAATTACATACAGGCCGTGTCTAAGTAACATAATAAACTGGTAACGTAACATATTGTAGTAAGAAAATGTACGCGTGAAAATATTTCACATATCGAGTGTTTGTCACCAGAATAAGTTTAACGCAGCGACATAATATATTAAGTACTACCTAGACAGAGTATTGAATGCTAGAAGTGTAACAAAACTGGTGCCCACAAACTGTCAAATCGTTTGGAAAATTTTGACAGTTTGTACTCAATATGTAATCTCTTTGGTTTAACGCATGGATGTACAATACTTCTAGTAAACTGGATTCATCTCTTGGCCGACTATTGCGGTTCTAGGAGAAATGGCCAGTTAGGCAAAAGAAGCAAAATGGAGGATTTTCCATACTAAACGGGCTATAGGAAACTGCGGTTTTCACATGGATTTTTGGTTTTCACTGTTTATATTTTAACTGAAAATGAATTATAGACATCATATTGACATAATTATAGGACCAAGGGATGTAAATAGTCCGTTAATCAGGATTTATAAGCAATTTTTTTTACAGAGGAAACAGCGTACGATGGAAGTAAATTAAATAACTTTTATTTTATTGTCATTAATTACAACATAAATCAAACATTGCACAAAAATTCATAAATACATACACATTAGCTTTAAATAACAAAAAATATGAAAAAATAAATTCCTACATAATAAATGATATATTTAAAACGTCTTCACATCCGTGATATTCAATATCATAATTAGTGATAGGCAACTACTGAAAACACATTTTTTCACCATTTTTTCTTTCTTAAATTATGCAAAAGCTTTAATTAATAAAGGGAAATCTGAAAAAAGAATAAGAAAAATAAATAAAAGTAATTTAATTTACTTCCATCATGTGCCGTTTCCTGTGTTATAAAATTGCTCATAAATTCTGATTAATGGACTTTTTACATCCCTTGGTCCTTTAATTATGACAATATGATGTCTATAATTCATTTTCGGTTAAAATATAAACAGTGAAAATCAAAAATCCATGTGAAAACCGCAGTTTCCTATAGCCCGTTTAGTATGGAAAATCCTCTATTTTGCTTCTTTTGCCTAACTGGCCATTTTCCCCAGAATCATACAGAATGTATAGACAAACACCTATGTTCTCCATCCAGTTTACTAGAATAGTATTATAGATCCATGGTTTAACGTCACGTTAAGGCGAAGATACACACGAGAGATTTTGGCCTCCCGGATACCAAAATGACAGGTCTCTTGTGTGTAAACACATCGGAGACGCGAGATATCTCTCGATACCGCGCGCCTCCTGAGACGGTCTGCGCACGCAAGTCTCGCGTCGTGTATTTTACATATTTTCGTCTCAGGGGACGCGTCTCCGGTCTTTTGACATGTTCAATTTTAATCTGAGGTCTCTTGGAGATGTTTGCAACTGAATTGGATTGGCGCGCGTGGGCACGTGGTTTTTGTATTGATATATAATTTTAAACATTCCTGCGATTGTGACGATATTAGTACATACATTGTTAATAATAAAATTGTTAGTTGATTATAATTATAATATTATTTTTAAATAATGGCGGATTAATAACAGAGTTGCATTTGCATTTGAAATATAAATACAGTTGTGAAAAATACATTAACATTACGTGTTTTGTTATTCCCTTCATGTCCTACAACATTTATAGCAAACTATGTAGTTACCATTTCACCCTTTAATATTCATCGAAGGAACATGGGGAAACAAAATTTCGCTACTCACAACGGCTTCGGCGGGTATGTAGTGCATACCGATACTTGCTTTGGCTTATGTCACTGATGTCATAGGAATGGTGTACATTAAAAGAAGGTCCAATTAAGTATTCTATTTCATTTACTAACGCAGAAAAGGAAATATACACATACGCATGTAAGTAAAGTACCGACCGACATTATGTACATTACTGAATCGATAAATAATTTCAAAGCGGTATATAATTATATTTTTTAATCACAATACTCGTAAATACATGACACTAGAGTATGTACACAAAACCAAACGCCATTATGGCGCCAAAAATACTAATAGAATGAATGCAGCAACAGACCAAAGTCTCGCGTCTCGAGATAGTCCCGTGTATTTTAGAATTTGATGACAGGAGGCGATTGACGGCCATTTTTACTAGAGATGCCGTCTCTAGAGACGAAAATCTCCCGTCGTGTATTTCACTGAAGAGACTGACGCCATTTTGTCAGTGCCTGGAGGCGCGTCTCCTGAGACCCCGTATATCCACACCTTTAGTGGTTGGGGATCCGATAGTTCTCACACCATTTCTGAAAATATCGACGCTCGGTACCTCTAGCGATGCGTCGCTGTAAACACTAAACTTAGCCGATAACTCCTGTGGATAACTCTCGTAAAAATGGATTGATACTAATTTTAAAAATCTATAGCTCGTAATATGTTCCTCAAAAAGCATAAAATGTTTTAGAACACAACACACATATGTACCTACTTCAATTTTAAAAAGCCTATATCACTTTTTATTCTTGATATACTTATGTAGTAGGTACTATTCCACCTCGCTTGTTTACATAATTTTATCTAATTGTAAACAATCAGCGAACTAAAATTATTTTTGTGGTGGAGTTATAACTGCGAAGGTCCTCTCAAACACCCTTGGTAGATGGTACCTAGAATATTTTTTATCTGTAGCTTTAAAAATATACCTAACCAAATCATCGCGGAACATATTCCCCACTATCGGCCAAGTTTAGTGTTTACAGCGACGCTTCGCTAGAGGTACCGAGCGTCGATATTTTCAGAAATGGTGTGAGAACTATCCGATCCAGTGGTTGGCTACAATGGTGATGTTAGGGCCTCTTAACTATATATCACGGGGGTCTCGGCATGAACAAACAAACCATAGATCGTTGTCGTGGAGGTGAAGAAAGCTAACCCACAAGTGGTTAGTTTCGAGCACAGAACACATATACTCTCTAACGAGAGAAGAATGCCAACTTCATAGAAAATATATGCAAACACGAAAATGACAGATCTCATCTAGCTTTCTCTCTCATTCATTTCTTGCCCACATAAACAATGGCGCCTTGATAAATCGATTATTGAGGTTTTATATGGATCAATACGCATTAGCGATTAAAAATAGTTGTACTCTAATACAAAAGCGGGACATATCCATATCATATATCCCATTTTTACACTACAATACAACTATCTAATCATTAATGCGCACTAACCCTTTGGAAATAAGTATAATAACCAAAGAATTAAAATGCAGCAGTAGGTAGTATGACATTGGCATTTATTGTAAGTAAATAATACACACATATTGTATAAACATTACGTAGAGACAATTAAAAAAGATGTTCAAAAGAACCATTAACAAAAATAATACGAAATAATGAGTCTATCAGAGCGTTTCACCAACTTTTTGATTGAGGAATTTCAGTAAGTAAAGATTGCAGTCGCGTGTCAACATTTCTCGTACAAAATTTGTCACAGATGGCTTTTCCGAACCTAAAGTTTGTGAAATCCAGAATATTTCTCACAAAACTATAACACAAAACAAGTTACACGAGTCTCTGGTCTCGACAATAATTGAATATAGAACAAGTCTCCATCATAGAATTAGTCTCCATTTCTCACACACAAACGAGTACGTATATTTCTCCCAAACACAGGATCCCGAAATGACGAATCATACATGTCTCGCAAAAACACAAAAAAGAAGTTTATATTTTACACAAACCTAGTTCAAGAGAAAACGGGCTTTGAAGTTTTGGAGTCGTATTTCCACAGAACACATATACTCTAACCGTATTTCTCAACACGATTTTTACGTATATCTACGGTGTTATTGAACAGATCTTGATGAAATTTTCACACAATATTATAAGCATAATTATTTATTAAATACATTAAAAAGTGAATCAATAACTATTGTAACTTCGGAGTAATTACGTATTTTGTGGCTTAGCTGATTTCACTTCTATTCAGATAACTACGCTGCGTGTGGTGGTGAATAAAGCTAAGCCTCATAGATCGTGTTTTTCACCGTTATTTCTTTGTAATGTGAAAGAGCAACTAAGCTGAGCGTGGTGGTGAAGTAAGCTATGTGAGCCATTTAATCAATATTCATTTGTAAGCAGAAAATTATTTTATTAAATGTGACATTTTATAAACTATGCCTTTATTATAATACCTAATAACTATGCCTAATAATTATATTTGCGCCTTAGAGCAGGAGTCTCGGTCATGATTCATGAATCACATCCATCCTTCTGTAGTGAGAGAAACTCTGCCTTGACATCCTACACAGCGTGCTGGCTAATTTTAAAGCAGTTTTAAACACTAGGTACCATTTTATTTGTTTTATTTTAATAAGTGGGATTTAATGTGTCTTGCAATCTATAAGATTTATTGCATTCCCTCAGTTTGCCTATGTTGTGACAACCAATCTAGAGCAGCCGCTCCATTTCTAGACCTCTTACGAAGTTTAGGACTCCGAGGAGGTCGAGGGTGAGAAACGATTCTACCTCCATCTGGTGTCTACCTAAAGTCCTCAACCTCATGTATTATACAGTACCTATAATATAAGACGGGAGAAAAATCCTCATCACCTTCTAACGGAGTGTGATCTTAAAGTCCCAGTTTGTGGAGGCACTCCCTGTGCCTCCACAAGAGGTGTGAGGTTAATTGTATGCATCTTTCCATAGCAAGACATGTCTGCCTGGAAGACTCTTGGGAATCTACCCATCGGGTCCGAGTATTTGGTCAGTAGTCCGTAAACTCATGCTTCAGTAGACTCTTCTCTATTTGAGGGTATCCCTTTAAAGAGATTTTATGAAATTCTATTTCCACTCTTTCGTTGTATCCAGTCACTCAACTATTTGGAACAACCCTGGTTTTTCATTTTATACGAGCGTATTTCTAGAAAATTCTGTACCTATTACAAAATTTGATCAATTTTGGGATGAGCATCCAAATACGTTTTTTATAGTTTTAATCACAATTTTTTGCCTAAATATCTTATAAAATACAACAATGGATCATTGAATAATTAAATAGCTAGAAAATAATGATAGAAATCCACATCACTGACACGTACCCAATAAAAATATTTATTACTCGGATCGTTCTTGTATAACATTCAGCATCAAATGAATGGTATTGAGTAAATTGCAATTTGATTATAAGATTATAATTTCCACTATTTCTTAATTATTGGGCTTTATAATCAAGTTAGGTACATACCTAAATGATAAGTGGCAAGTTAAAAAATATACCTAAGTGGGATTCAAAAATATTTTTTTTATTATTTGTTAATTTAAAATTACTTAATCAATTAAGAATTATTAATTATAATAATTCTCGATGTGTAAATTACCTACTTATTAATGAATTTTTATTTGCAGAAATGATATTAGAATTTATTATTGAAATACTTAATCAAATTATTTTCGTCATGATAATACTATATCAATAGAATGACTATTGACTTAAGTAGGTAGTATTATTACCTAATTATAGTTTTTACGGTGGTCTTTCATAAAAGAACCCAACACGTGTTGACCAAAACTTCATTTTAGGTACCCGTACGCCACCCGATAATAAACCATTGTGCACTACTATAATGCAGGCAATAAAGACCTCTAATAAAAAATACAATAACGTCCAGTATCGTGTAGCGGTGTTGTTGTTTTTGAGTATTGTATTGTAGTACCGCTACTTTAGTTTCGGGGAATAAATTACATCTGTATGCCACTTAGCTTACTTCACCACTATTCAAAATCGGACAAATCGGAGAATGTGAAGTGAGCTATGCGTTTTAACTTTCTTCACCACGCTAATAACTTTATATAAATACACTTAGATCATACCACTATTATTAATAAAATCAATATAATTAATCAAGATATCGATCAGATCTTTTCACCACTGAAAATTTGAACCTTTCTGAACAATATGGTGTAAAAATCTCATTTTTCGAAATTTGTGGCTTAGCTTTCTTCACCTCCACGGCAACGAGATTAAAGATATTCGACAAGAGAGTTGACTTTGGACTGGTTT
The DNA here is from genome assembly GCA_963576895.1 of Ceraclea dissimilis. Lineage (NCBI taxonomy): Eukaryota > Metazoa > Arthropoda > Insecta > Trichoptera > Leptoceridae > Ceraclea > Ceraclea dissimilis. The sequence continues at coordinate 24,069 of OY756367.1, read as the reverse complement.
GGAGGGAAATTTGAATTATACATAATATTTGATTTAATCAACGACCTTTATAATACTGGATGAAAAACATTGTTGTTTGTCTATACATTCTGTGCGATCTGGCCATGGATTTATGGGTATGGTCGCGAAAAAATGTACAGTAACGTACGTGAAGTAACGCACGTGAACTTTATAAAGGTATGTTTTCATAAGGTGACAAACCGTCCATATAATCATGAAGCGTGGCGTACAATTAATACTAGGTATATACCAAGGAGCAGACTAATTAATTTATGAATCTTATTCATAAATGGCTTATAGCCTTTTGATACAATTAAAAAATAATAAATAAAAAACAAGAGAGAAAAAATATTTTTTTAATTATTTCAAAATACTTAACAAAAATCTTAATAAATAAATAAAAACGACATTTTTAATCTATATCGCCATTCCGGTATCGCCGTTCTCGGTATCTTTTCTGCTTTTCTGCAGCAGTCAGAGGCATCTAAAAAAGTATAGATATACATATATTATCAAATATGGAAAATCAAAATGATACGAAATTAGGTCTCTCTAATTAAAGAAACGGTATTTCCTATGTATTTTTGCATATTTCAGTTTAAAATACAATAATGCAATGCTAGCTCTGTACATTGAAGAGTTTGTCAACTAAAATAATCGAATACTAAAGATTTAGCAAAATCAGTTAGGGTTCCTTAATGTCCGTAAGTAATGTTTTACGAGAACATCATTTACTAAATGTTACAATTAACTTGAATATAACATGGAACACGCGTACATTCCCTATCAAACAGATTTATCTGTAAATAATATCAGTAAAATATTAATTTTAATATTTTGATTTATTACTAATGTCTACTCTGCTTTACAATTCTCGGGCACAAAAAAAGTAACACACGGTAACGATCGTGAAGAAAAAACATGCTTGACATAACCTTAATGTATATTTATTTCATAATTAAAAGTGATTCTTAAAGATTACAATGCCTAAATTATTAAAATATTAACGTATCTATATGAAAAACAATGTGAAACATACAAAATTTATATAAATACCTTAACAATTCCAATTGAAAATGAAGAAAAATTAGGATGACAAATTCTCGACCAACACAAATAAAATCATATCTCAGGAAATAAAATAGCGATTAAAATTTTTAATGTTGGACAGCCTGTTGGATGATATTGCAATACGAAAAAACTAATTAGATAGCCCAGCTGCCCACTATTTGTGGTAGAAAATTAGTAACATACGCGAAGTAACGTACGTGAACGAAAAATGGGACATTTATAATATAATATAAATATTTCTTATTATTAGGTATTTTTACATAGCTTTCCCTAAAATAACAAAATCAATTAATTAAGAAAGCCATTCAAAAAGAATTTTTAAAATCGGTGGACTGGATTTCTTATAATTCCAGTTTTGAGTTCGCAAGTCGGGAGTGGGACACCATATTTTTGTATGGAATAAAAAATACTGAGTGCACAAAAATATTTTTCAAAAATCAAGCATAGCTTAAATTAGAGAATGGTGGGTATTTTTGAATAATATACAAGTTTTCCTACGAGAATAATTAAATTTAGTGTAGGAACAACATCATATTGTGTATATATATCCAAATTGGCCCCCCACCCTCCCCCCCGCCCCGAAATTCCTCAGCTAACCTACTGTTTTATACATATGTGAAATGAATCACATTGTTACCACATCGTTTCTCCATCATGTCATGAATTTTTAATATAATTATTGTGAAAATCTATTAAAAAACAGTTGTTCAAATTTTTTTTTTTGTCTGCGGCGCTAATCTAATTAAAGTGAGGGTTTGTTTACATAAAATAAAGTACCTTATCTATTAAACGATTCTGTTTAATCTACCCTCTTACGTTTTATGAAAAAATTTCGCCTGCGGCGCTAATCTAATTGTGCTAAAAAAACGGCGCTAATCTATCTAGTTAGGTTAGGTTAGGTCACGCTCAGGTTAGGTTAGGTTAGGTCACGCTCAGGTTAGGTTAGGTTAGGTCACGCTCAGGTTAGGTTAGGTTAGGTCACGCTCAGGTTAGGTTAGGTTAGGTCACGCTCAGGTTAGGTTAGGTTAGGTCACGCTCAGGTTAGGTTAGGTTAGGTTAGGTTAGGTTAGGTTAGGTTAGGTTAGGTTAGGTTAGGTTAGGTTAGGTTAGGTTAGGTTAGGTTAGGTTAGGTTAGGTTAGGTTAGGTTAGGTTAGGTTAGGTTAGGTTTGGTTAGGTTAGGTTAGGTTAGGTTAGGTTAGGTTAGGTTAGGTTAGGTTAGGTTAGGTTAGGTTAGGTTAGGTTAGGTTAGGTTAGGTTAGGTTAGGTTAGGTTAGGTTAGGTTAGGTTAGGTTAGGTTAGGTTAGGTTAGGTTAGGTTAGGTTAGGTTAGGTTAGGTTAGGTTAGGTTAGGTTCCCGTGTGGGGTTTTCGGTCCCCCATCGGGCGCGTCCTCAGGTGGTGGATAGAGGAACGGCTTCACGGGAACATTCCTGTGGTGCTACCAGGGAAATAAAATACCTGGCGCGAACCAAAACCGAAACTGTCCCAAGCTAAGGTGTGAGATTCCGTGCCGAAGGCTGAATGGCACTGGGGACAGACCATCAATCCCAGTGTCGCGAACGGATCCCTGGGGGCACCAGGCGACACCCCCTTGTAACATAGCCCTCCATGCATAAGAGGCTCTGTGTGTGGCGACTTTATTTTTCCTCATGACTCGTGGGAACAGAAATGGAAATTAATACCGAAAATGGAAGTGGAAATGGAAATGGTGACGACATCGGAACGACTATGGACTTGACTAAGGATTACAAAACGGCGGATAGGAACGCAGCAGAAGAGAGGAGGATATTTGCACGCAGGGATTCCCTACGTAGAACCCCACCCCCAGGCTCACCAGTCGTACCTCTCGACATCAGCCTAGAGACGACACCAGGCGACAGGGTGCCAAAAAAGAGAAAGGTTGCCCCCAGCCCTGACCAGCCACCGGGAATTGAAGGGCGCACGGAAAGTAAAAAGCTCCCACCTAAAGAGCTAACCAGACTTAAAAGCAAAATAGAAGAACTCTCCCAGTATGTGAAAGCGAACAAAAATGTCCATAAGGATATCAAACAGATGACTGCACAGCTAACGGGATTGATGACCCAATATGTCACTAGACAAAAAGCGGACGATGAATTGCTCGAGGAGAGGATGTCTAACCTAAACCGAAGATTGGACGAACAAGAGCAAAAAATAGGGACTCTAGAGGTGGAGCTCTTAGCTCATAGAAATAAAGGCAACAACACATTCCTCGAAGAGGCACTTCTCGATTACAAAAAGACAGATCAGACGAGCTGCCTCAAATGCAGGGACAAAGAAAAATTGGAGCCATTCGATCCGAGCTCGTGCGACGAGCTGGACTTCCCGGCACTGATGATTAAAGTGAGAGAAAAATGGACCGAGGAAAGCCTGAAGAGTGTACAAATAAAGAGAGAGGATTTGCTCAAAGCATACAATGGAAGACTCGTATACGTGCATGGCGAGGAAGACAATAACAGTGACAGCACGAAAATATTCGACAGATATCCAGAAATCTTGGAAAGTCGAAAAACAGCGTGCCAAAATGGCAACTGCGCGCATATCACGCAGGCAATCACTTACGACTCTGACAGCTCACCAGTGACTATTAAAAGGAGTGTCTCAGTGTTTTTCGCGGCTACTCCCCTGGAAGATGAAAAAGGACTCTCTGACTTCTATGACTTTTTATGTCAAATAAGAGAATTAACCTTTAAAGAAAAGGAGACAAATATCACAATAGTGGCCCCAAAATCAGTCAAAATAAATATTCTTAGGAAATTGGTAGCGGCTATCTTTCTAAAAATGGAGTGCGCAATTGACTTAAGGATAACTCATCGCAATCCAAAAGCAGAGACACGTGAAAAGCGACTCGAATCGCTGGAAGGTGACACAATATTAATAGAGACAAACGAGGCATCATACGCGGATGTGGCCCGGAAGTTGAAGGATGGTCTATGTAACAAAGAAGATGCAGAAAATATCAACAATATAAGAAAAACTAGAAAAGGAGGGATAATCCTCAAAACATCTAAGGAAGCAAAGAACCTGTCAGAAAACATCAAAAGTATTCTTAATGAAAGCAAAGTTAGAATTCTTCCAAAGGTCAAAAAGAAGGTCCTGCACATAAAAAATATAGACCCTTCGGCCGATACCGAAGATATCAAGAGGTCCCTGCAGAAGATCGGTATCGCACATCCAGATCTATGCGAAGTCAGATCTTTAAGACCAATTGGAGAGGAAAATCAAGCTTGCACAATAATTATGGAAAAGGGTGATGGAGATAAAATTTTGCAACACAGAAGACTTAGAATCGGTTTCTCAACTTGCACAGTGCGAGAGAGAACACACATCCAACAGTGCTATCGATGCTGGAATTTTGGACATAAGGCGTCATCGTGTGCGGAAAAGGACCGGTCCAATCTATGCAGAAAGTGCGCACAAGAAGGCCACAGCGCAAAAGAATGCACAAACCAACCATTCTGCTCGCTGTGCGAGGTAGCAGGACACGCGGCGGGGTCAAACCGATGCGCCGTTCTAAAAAAGGCGATTGAGGAGAATCAAAGAGCAGGGAAAAAGACGGACCATAGTTCAAATAGAAATAAAAGAGAAACAAAACAGACAGCTCGAGATAACAATATACATGAAGGACACATTTAACATCTTGCAAATAAACACGGGCAGAAGTCTGGCATCGCATGACATGGCTCAGATAGTGGCCAGAAACACACAGGCGGACATACTGGTTATAAGCGAACCAAACCTGAGTAAATGCAGAGGGACGCACTGCTACGCAAACGAAAAAAAGGACGTTCTTGTACAAAACATTAGCAAAAAATATAACATAACAAAATATAAATCTATTGACGGGGCAGTTAGAGTAGAAATCGAAGATATTGTCATATACAAGGTATACTTGAGCCCAAATACCTGCACGATACAGGACTTTGAAAAACAGCTCCACGAAATACAAACGGATATGGCCGACAAAACACACAAAAGGCTGATAATACTTGGAGATTTTAACGCAAAGCATCCAGCATGGGGGGGAGACAAGACGAATAAAAAGGGTGTGTGCCTGTTAGAATGGGCAAACAGTCTTAACCTTAATATACTAAATGATGGCAAAAAACCCACCTTTGTTGGACATAACGGCATATCATACATAGATATCACATTAGTAAACACGCAAGCCATGAAAGATACCACATGGGAGGTCCTGGAGGACGAGCCTTTGAGTGAACATCGGTTTGTATTGACAAAATTGGGACATGGAAAAACCAAACTAAAACGCAAATACATATACGGAGCCACAAATCCGACAACTCTGTGCGATGAATTCAAAAGAATTACGATAAATAAAGAAATAAACGCAGAAGAGTGCGAAAGGGCAATGGTAGAAGCTTTCAAACGAAGTACAGCAAAAATAAGAGCTAACGATGAAGGGAAGATGCCCTACTGGTGGACAGCAGAAATACAGGACCAAATAAAAGAAACGCGAAAGAAGAGGAAGAAATTCCAGAAGTGCCAAAATAACTCCGAAAGAATGATCCTAAAAAAGGAATACAAAGACTCAAAGGACGCCCTTAAAAAGGCTATAGTAACATCAAAGAGGAGAAACTGGGACCAGCTATGCACAAAACTGAATGAGGATATCTTCGGGGACGCGTATCAAATAATAAAAAATCAGCTACGCAGACCAAGTCCTAGGACTCAACTCCAAAAAGAAGAAAAAGAAGAGGTTTTTAAGCAATTATTCATGACAAAACCGGCTAAGCTCCTACCCAAAGTCTATGGCCCAGAAACGTCAGACGTCTGGAGGACGGTCTCCGAAAGAGAAATGAGAGAAGCCATAAGAAAAATCAAGCCAGGCAAAGCCCCAGGTCCGGACACAATCACACCGGACGTCGTGAAATTATTAGTGTTAAAGAACATGGAATATTTCAAGGTACTGTTTGAAGACCTTATAAGAAATCAAAAATTTCCCAAGTCATGGAAAACCGCCAGACTGGTTCTCATCGAAAAACCTAAAAAGTCAAACGCAGAGGAAACAAAATACAGGCCGATATGCCTGCTAAATGTTCTTGGAAAACTTTTTGAAAGTGTGATCAATAATAGACTGATAGCGGAACTCGGTGAATCCGGCTTGAATGAAAATCAGTACGGTTTCAGGAAAGGAAGATCCACAATTGATGCTATAAATAAGATAATACACCTAGCAAAAGAGGCAAAAAAGCAAAATAAATTAAACGCCTTAATTCTGATCGATGTTAAAAATGCCTTTAATACAGCGTCTTGGCCCACTACAATCAATAAATTAAGAGCTAAACAAGTAAGCCCCTACATGGTGAATATTATTACAGAATATTTCACAGAAAGGCAGGTAATACTGGAGAAAAATAATAGCAAGGAGATAGGCGGTGGAGTCCCACAGGGCTCGGTCCTCGGACCCACACTTTGGAACGTCATGTATGATGACATCATGTCGCTAGACGTACTTGAGGGAGTCGAGCTGGTGTGCTACGCAGACGACCTCGCGATATCAGTAACTGCCGCGACACAGACGGATCTGGTAATCAGGACAGAAACGGCTCTACATTCCGTTGCTTCGTGGATGAAAACCAACCACCTAGAAATAGCAGCCCAAAAGACCGTAGCCATAATTCTCAGCGGAGAGAGGCGCGTACGAAACATACTGTTTGAGATGAAAGAAGAGAAGGTGACCCCCTCAAAGGAGGCCAAGTATCTCGGAGTAACGCTGGATTCCGGAATGAATTTCGGCAAACATATAAAGAACGTCGGTGAAAAAGCACAAAAGACGGCAAAAGCGCTTTGTTCAATACTGCCAAATACAAAGGGACCGGCACACAAAAAACGCGCAGTATTGGCATTGGCAGTCCAATCGGTGATTCTGTATGCCTCACCGGTGTGGGCAGAAGTAACGAGAAAAGAAAAACATGCAGAAGCTCTCCTAAACACACAGAGGACAATGGCACTAAGAATATGTAGGGCGTACAGGACAGTATCTACCCAAGCAGCTTTGGTGTTATCTGGACTGGTGCCGGCTACACTAGTGGCGGAGGAAAGAGCCCGTATATACCGTAAGAAAAATGAAATAACACCAGATGAGGTAAAGGAAGAGAGGAGACTCACTATCGCCAAGTGGCAAGAGATATGGAACACCGCCCCAAAAGGCAGATGGACGCACACACTAGTAAATGACCTAACAACATGGACGGAGAGGAAGCATGGTGAGACTACATACCGCATGACGCAGTGCATGACAGGACACGGCGTGTTTGGAGAATTTCTCTATAAAATACAGAAGGCCCCTAGTAGGGCTTGCACGTACTGTGACGCGGAGATAGATGACGCCAAACACACAGTCTTTCAGTGCCATAGATGGAACACGGAGAGAAAAAACCTAGAAAGAAAAATAGGAACGACGTCTCTGACACCAGAGAACATAGTTCCAGCGATGTTACAAAAAAAATCAAACTGGGACGCTGTAGCAGAATTCTGTGAAGAAGTAATAAGTGCAAAAGAAAAAGACGAAACTACCTAATTAAACAAGACAGATGCTGCACCAAGGTAGGCCAATAGGCGGGGACTTGGCTGCAAGCAGGAGAAGAGGGGGGGGTTTTAGCCGGTGCGAGTCCGGCACTACCCGACCATAATGGCCGGGTGTCCATAAGGGATTTCCCCTCCACAAAAAAAAAAAAAAAAAAAAAAAAAAAAAAAAAAAGGTTAGGTTAGGTTAGGTTAGGTTAGGTTAGGTTAGGTTAGGTTAGGTTAGGTTAGGTTAGGTTAGGTTAGGTTAGGTTAGGTTAGGTTAGGTTAGGTTAGGTTAGGTTAGGTTAGGTTAGGTTAGGTTAGGTTAGGTTAGGTTAGGTTAGGTTAGGTTAGGTTAGGTTAGGTTAGGTTAGGTTAGGTTAGGTTAGGTTAGGTTAGGTTAGGTTAGGTTAGGTTAGGTTAGGTTAGGTTAGGTTAGGTTAGGTTAGGTTAGGTTAGGTTAGGTTAGGTTAGGTTAGGTTAGGTTAGGTTAGGTTAGGTTCCCGTGTGGGGTTTTCGGTCCCCCATCGGGCGCGTCCTCAGGTGGTGGATAGAGGAACGGCTTCACGGGAACATTCCTGTGGTGCTACCAGGGAAATAAAATACCTGGCGCGAACCAAAACCGAAACTGTCCCAAGCTAAGGTGTGAGATTCCGTGCCGAAGGCTGAATGGCACTGGGGACAGACCATCAATCCCAGTGTCGCGAACGGATCCCTGGGGGCACCAGGCGACACCCCCTTGTAACATAGCCCTCCATGCATAAGAGGCTCTGTGTGTGGCGACTTTATTTTTCCTCATGACTCGTGGGAACAGAAATGGAAATTAATACCGAAAATGGAAGCGGAAATGGAAATGGTGACGACATCGGAACGACTATGGACTTGACTAAGGATTACAAAACGGCGGATAGGAACGCAGCAGAAGAGAGGAGGATATTTGCACGCAGGGATTCCCTACGTAGAACCCCACCCCCAGGCTCACCAGCCGTACCTCTCGACATCAGCCTAGAGACGACACCAGGCGACAGGGTGCCAAAAAAGAGAAAGGTTGCCCCCAGCCCTGACCAGCCACCGGGAATTGAAGGGCGCACGGAAAGTAAAAAGCTCCCACCTAAAGAGCTAACCAGACTTAAAAGCAAAATAGAAGAACTCTCCCAGTATGTGAAAGCGAACAAAAATGTCCATAAGGATATCAAACAGATGACTGCACAGCTAACGGGATTGATGTCCCAATATGTCACTAGACAAAAAGCGGACGATGAATTGCTCGAGGAGAGGATGTCTAACCTAAACCGAAGATTGGACGAACAAGAGCAAAAAATAGGGACTCTAGAGGTGGAGCTCTCAGCTCATAGAAATAAAGACAACAACACAGATCAGACGAGCTGCCCCAAATGCAGGGACAAAGAAAAATTGGAGCCATTCGATCCGAGCTCGTGCGACGAGCTGGACTTCCCGGCACTGATGACTAAAGTGAGAGAAAAATGGACCGAGGAAAGCCTGAAGAGTGTACAAATAAAGAGAGAGGATTTGCTCAAAGCATACAATGGAAGACTCGTATACGTGCATGGCGAGGAAGACAATAACAGTGACAGCACGAAAATATTCGACAGATATCCAGAAATCTTGGAAAGTCGAAAAACAGCGTGCCAAAATGACAACTGCGCGCATATCACGCAGGCAATCACTTACGACTCTGACAGCTCACCAGTGACTATTAAAAGGAGTGTCTCAGTGTTTTTCGCGGCTACTCCCCTGGAAGATGAAAAAGGACTCTCTGACTTCTATGACTTTTTATGTCAAATAAGAGAATTAACCTTTAAAGAAAAGGAGACAAATATCACAATAGTGGCCCCAAAATCAGTCAAAATAAATATTCTTAGGAAATTGGTAGCGGCTATCTTTCTAAAAATGGAGTGCGCAATTGACTTAAGGATAACTCATCGCAATCCAAAAGCAGAGACACGTGAAAAGCGACTCGAATCGCTGGAAGGTGACACAATATTAATAGAGACAAACGAGGCATCATACGCAGATGTGGCCCGGAAGTTGAAGGATGGTCTACGTAACAAAGAAGATGCAGAAAATATCAACAATATAAGAAAAACTAGAAAAGGAGGGATAATCCTCAAAACATCTAAGGAAGCAAAGAACCTGTCAGAAAACATCAAAAGTATTCTTAATGAAAGCAAAGTTAGAATTCTTCCAAAGGTCAAAAAGAAGGTCCTGCACATAAAAAATATAGACCCTTCGGCCGATACCGAAGATATCAAGAGGTCCCTGCAGAAGATCGGTATCGCACATCCAGATCTATGCGAAGTCAGATCTTTAAGACCAATTGGAGAGGAAAATCAAGCTTGCACAATAATTATGGAAAAGGGTGATGGAGATAAAATTTTGCAACACAGAAGACTTAGAATCGGTTTCTCAACTTGCACAGTGCGAGAGAGAACACACATCCAACAGTGCTATCGATGCTGGAATTTTGGACATAAGGCGTCATCGTGTGCGGAAAAGGACCGGTCCAATCTATGCAGAAAGTGCGCACAAGAAGGCCACAGCGCAAAAGAATGCACAAACCAACCATTCTGCTCGCTGTGCGAGGTAGCAGGACACGCGGCGGGGTCAAACCGATGCGCCGTTCTAAAAAAGGCGATTGAGGAGAATCAAAGAGCAGGGAAAAAGACGGACCATAGTTCAAATAGAAATAAAAGAGAAACAAAACAGACAGCTCGAGATAACAATATACATGAAGGACACATTTAACATCTTGCAAATAAACACGGGCAGAAGTCTGGCATCGCATGACATGGCTCAGATAGTGGCCAGAAACACACAGGCGGACATACTGGTTATAAGCGAACCAAACCTGAGTAAATGCAGAGGGACGCACTGCTACGCAAACGAAAAAAAGGACGTTCTTGTACAAAACATTAGCAAAAAATATAACATAACAAAATATAAATCTATTGACGGGGCAGTTAGAGTAGAAATCGAAGATATTGTCATATACAAGGTATACTTGAGCCCAAATACCTGCACGATACAGGACTTTGAAAAACAGCTCCACGAAATACAAACGGATATGGCCGACAAAACACACAAAAGGCTGATAATTCTTGGAGATTTTAACGCAAAGCATCCAGCATGGGGGGGAGACAAGACGAATAAAAAGGGTGTGTGCCTGTTAGAATGGGCAAACAGTCTTAACCTAAATATACTAAATGATGGCAAAAAACCCACCTTTGTTGGACATAACGGCATATCATACATAGATATCACATTAGTAAACACGCAAGCCATGAAAGATACCACATGGGAGGTCCTGGAGGATGAGCCTTTGAGTGAACATCGGTTTGTATTGACAAAATTGGGACATGGAAAAACCAAACTAAAACGCAAATACATATACGGAGCCACAAATCCGACAACTCTGTGCGATGAATTCAAAAGAATTACGATAAATAAAGAAATAAACGCAGAAGAGTGCGAAAGGGCAATGGTAGAAGCTTTCAAACGAAGTACAGCAAAAATAAGAGCTAACGATGAAGGGAAGATGCCCTACTGGTGGACAGCAGAAATACAGGACCAAATAAAAGAAACGCGAAAGAAGAGGAAGAAATTCCAGAAGTGCCAAAATAACTCCGAAAGAATGATCCTAAAAAAGGAATACAAAGACTCAAAGGACGCCCTTAAAAAGGCTATAGTAACATCAAAGAGGAGAAACTGGGACCAGCTATGCACAAAACTGAATGAGGATATCTTCGGGGACGCGTATCAAATAATAAAAAATCAGCTACGCAGACCAAGTCCTAGGACTCAACTCCAAAAAGAAGAAAAAGAAGAGGTTTTTAAGCAATTATTCATGACAAAACCGGCTAAGCTCCTACCCAAAGTCTATGGCCCAGAAACGTCAGACGTCTGGAGGACGGTTTCCGAAAGAGAAATGAGAGAAGCCATAAGAAAAATCAAGCCAGGCAAAGCCCCAGGTCCGGACACAATCACACCGGACGTCGTGAAATTATTAGTGTTAAAGAACATGGAATATTTCAAGGCACTGTTTGAGGACCTTATAAGAAATCAAAAATTTCCCAAGTCATGGAAAACCGCCAGACTGGTTCTCATCGAAAAACCTAAAAAGTCAAACGCAGAGGAAACAAAATACAGGCCGATATGCCTGCTGAATGTTCTTGGAAAACTTTTTGAAAGTGTGATCAATAATAGACTGATAGCGGAACTCGGTGAATCCGGCTTGAATGAAAATCAGTACGGTTTCAGGAAAGGAAGATCCACAATTGATGCTATAAATAAGATAATACACCTAGCAAAAGAGGCAAAAAAGCAAAATAAACTAAATGCCTTAATTCTGATTGATGTTAAAAATGCCTTTAATACAGCGTCTTGGCCCACTACAATCAATAAATTAAGAGCTAAACAAGTAAGCCCCTACATGGTGAATATTATTACAGAATATTTCACAGAAAGGCAGGTAATATTGGAGAAAAATAATAGCAAGGAGATAGGCGGTGGAGTCCCACAGGGCTCGGTCCTCGGACCCACACTTTGGAACGTCATGTATGATGACATCATGTCGCTAGACGTACTTGAGGGAGTCGAGCTGGTGTGCTACGCAGACGACCTCGCGATATCAGTAACTGCCGCGACACAGACGGATCTGGTAATCAGGACAGAAACGGCTCTACATTCCGTTGCTTCGTGGATGAAAACCAACCACCTAGAAATAGCAGCCCAAAAGACCGTAGCCATAATTCTCAGCGGAGAGAGGCGCGTACGAAACATAATGTTTGAGATGGAAGAAGAGAAGGTGACCCCCTCAAAGGAGGCCAAGTATCTCGGAGTAACGCTGGATTCCGGAATGAATTTCGGCAAACATATAAAGAACGTCGGTGAAAAAGCACAAAAGACGGCAAAAGCGCTCTGTTCAATACTGCCAAATACAAAGGGACCGGCACACAAAAAACGCGCAGTATTGGCATTGGCAGTCCAATCGGTGATTCTGTATGCCTCACCGGTGTGGGCAGAAGTAACGAGAAAAGAAAAACATGCAGAAGCTCTCCTAAACACACAGAGGACAATGGCACTAAGAATATGTAGGGCGTACAGGACAGTATCTACCCAAGCAGCTTTGGTGTTATCTGGACTGGTGCCGGCTACACTAGTGGCGGAGGAAAGAGCCCGTATATACCGTAAGAAAAATGAAATAACACCAGATGAGGTAAAGGAAGAGAGGAGACTCACTATCGCCAAGTGGCAAGAGATATGGAACACCGCCCCAAAAGGCAGATGGACGCACACACTAGTAAATGACTTAACAACATGGACGGAGAGGAAGCATGGTGAGACTACATACCGCATGACGCAGTGCATGACAGGACACGGCGTGTTTGGAGAATTTCTCTATAAAATACAGAAGGCCCCTAGTAGGGCTTGCACGTACTGTGACGCGGAGATAGATGACGCCAAACACACAGTCTTTCAGTGCCATAGATGGAACACGGAGAGAAAAAACCTAGAAAGAAAAATAGGAACGACGTCTCTGACACCAGAGAGCATAGTTCCAGCGATGTTACAAAAAAAATCAAACTGGGACGCTGTAGCAGAATTCTGTGAAGAAGTAATAAGTGCAAAAGAAAAAGACGAAACTACCTAATTAAACAAGACAGATGCTGCACCAAGGTAGGCCAATAGGCGGGGACTTGGCTGCAAGCAGGAGAAGAGGGGGGGGTTTTAGCCGGTGCGAGTCCGGCACTACCCGACCATAATGGCCGGGTGTCCATAAGGGATTTCCCCTCCACAAAAAAAAAAAAAAAAAAAAAAAAAAAAAAAAAAAAAAAAAGGTTAGGTTAGGTTAGGTTAGGTTAGGTTAGGTTAGGTTAGGTTAGGTTAGGTTAGGTTAGGTTAGGTTAGGTTAGGTTAGGTTAGGTTAGGTTAGGTTAGGTTAGGTTAGGTTAGGTTAGGTTAGGTTAGGTTAGGTTAGGTTAGGTTAGGTTAGGTTAGGTTAGGTTAGGTTAGGTTAGGTTAGGTTAGGTTAGGTTAGGTTAGGTTAGGTTAGGTTAGGTTAGGTTAGGTTAGGTTAGGTTAGGTTAGGTTAGGTTAGGTTAGGTTAGGTTAGGTTGACCAATTGGAGAGGAAAATCAAGCTTGCACAATAATTATGGAAAAGGGTGATGGAGATAAAATTTTGCAACACAGAAGACTTAGAATCGGTTTCTCAACTTGCACAGTGCGAGAGAGAACACACATCCAACAGTGCTATCGATGCTGGAATTTTGGACATAAGGCGTCATCGTGTGCGGAAAAGGACCGGTCCAATCTATGCAGAAAGTGCGCACAAGAAGGCCACAGCGCAAAAGAATGCACAAACCAACCATTCTGCTCGCTGTGCGAGGTAGCAGGACACGCGGCGGGGTCAAACCGATGCGCCGTTCTAAAAAAGGCGATTGAGGAGAATCAAAGAGCAGGGAAAAAGACGGACCATAGTTCAAATAGAAATAAAAGAGAAACAAAACAGACAGCTCGAGATAACAATATACATGAAGGACACATTTAACATCTTGCAAATAAACACGGGCAGAAGTCTGGCATCGCATGACATGGCTCAGATAGTGGCCAGAAACACACAGGCGGACATACTGGTTATAAGCGAACCAAACCTGAGTAAATGCAGAGGGACGCACTGCTACGCAAACGAAAAAAAGGACGTTCTTGTACAAAACATTAGCAAAAAATATAACATAACAAAATATAAATCTATTGACGGGGCAGTTAGAGTAGAAATCGAAGATATTGTCATATACAAGGTATACTTGAGCCCAAATACCTGCACGATACAGGACTTTGAAAAACAGCTCCACGAAATACAAACGGATATGGCCGACAAAACACACAAAAGGCTGATAATACTTGGAGATTTTAACGCAAAGCATCCAGCATGGGGGGGAGACAAGACGAATAAAAAGGGTGTGTGCCTGTTAGAATGGGCAAACAGTCTTAACCTTAATATACTAAATGATGGCAAAAAACCCACCTTTGTTGGACATAACGGCATATCATACATAGATATCACATTAGTAAACACGCAAGCCATGAAAGATACCACATGGGAGGTCCTGGAGGACGAGCCTTTGAGTGAACATCGGTTTGTATTGACAAAATTGGGACATGGAAAAACCAAACTAAAACGCAAATACATATACGGAGCCACAAATCCGACAACTCTGTGCGATGAATTCAAAAGAATTACGATAAATAAAGAAATAAACGCAGAAGAGTGCGAAAGGGCAATGGTAGAAGCTTTCAAACGAAGTACAGCAAAAATAAGAGCTAACGATGAAGGGAAGATGCCCTACTGGTGGACAGCAGAAATACAGGACCAAATAAAAGAAACGCGAAAGAAGAGGAAGAAATTCCAGAAGTGCCAAAATAACTCCGAAAGAATGATCCTAAAAAAGGAATACAAAGACTCAAAGGACGCCCTTAAAAAGGCTATAGTAACATCAAAGAGGAGAAACTGGGACCAGCTATGCACAAAACTGAATGAGGATATCTTCGGGGACGCGTATCAAATAATAAAAAATCAGCTACGCAGACCAAGTCCTAGGACTCAACTCCAAAAAGAAGAAAAAGAAGAGGTTTTTAAGCAATTATTCATGACAAAACCGGCTAAGCTCCTACCCAAAGTCTATGGCCCAGAAACGTCAGACGTCTGGAGGACGGTCTCCGAAAGAGAAATGAGAGAAGCCATAAGAAAAATCAAGCCAGGCAAAGCCCCAGGTCCGGACACAATCACACCGGACGTCGTGAAATTATTAGTGTTAAAGAACATGGAATATTTCAAGGTACTGTTTGAAGACCTTATAAGAAATCAAAAATTTCCCAAGTCATGGAAAACCGCCAGACTGGTTCTCATCGAAAAACCTAAAAAGTCAAACGCAGAGGAAACAAAATACAGGCCGATATGCCTGCTAAATGTTCTTGGAAAACTTTTTGAAAGTGTGATCAATAATAGACTGATAGCGGAACTCGGTGAATCCGGCTTGAATGAAAATCAGTACGGTTTCAGGAAAGGAAGATCCACAATTGATGCTATAAATAAGATAATACACCTAGCAAAAGAGGCAAAAAAGCAAAATAAATTAAACGCCTTAATTCTGATCGATGTTAAAAATGCCTTTAATACAGCGTCTTGGCCCACTACAATCAATAAATTAAGAGCTAAACAAGTAAGCCCCTACATGGTGAATATTATTACAGAATATTTCACAGAAAGGCAGGTAATACTGGAGAAAAATAATAGCAAGGAGATAGGCGGTGGAGTCCCACAGGGCTCGGTCCTCGGACCCACACTTTGGAACGTCATGTATGATGACATCATGTCGCTAGACGTACTTGAGGGAGTCGAGCTGGTGTGCTACGCAGACGACCTCGCGATATCAGTAACTGCCGCGACACAGACGGATCTGGTAATCAGGACAGAAACGGCTCTACATTCCGTTGCTTCGTGGATGAAAACCAACCACCTAGAAATAGCAGCCCAAAAGACCGTAGCCATAATTCTCAGCGGAGAGAGGCGCGTACGAAACATACTGTTTGAGATGAAAGAAGAGAAGGTGACCCCCTCAAAGGAGGCCAAGTATCTCGGAGTAACGCTGGATTCCGGAATGAATTTCGGCAAACATATAAAGAACGTCGGTGAAAAAGCACAAAAGACGGCAAAAGCGCTTTGTTCAATACTGCCAAATACAAAGGGACCGGCACACAAAAAACGCGCAGTATTGGCATTGGCAGTCCAATCGGTGATTCTGTATGCCTCACCGGTGTGGGCAGAAGTAACGAGAAAAGAAAAACATGCAGAAGCTCTCCTAAACACACAGAGGACAATGGCACTAAGAATATGTAGGGCGTACAGGACAGTATCTACCCAAGCAGCTTTGGTGTTATCTGGACTGGTGCCGGCTACACTAGTGGCGGAGGAAAGAGCCCGTATATACCGTAAGAAAAATGAAATAACACCAGATGAGGTAAAGGAAGAGAGGAGACTCACTATCGCCAAGTGGCAAGAGATATGGAACACCGCCCCAAAAGGCAGATGGACGCACACACTAGTAAATGACCTAACAACATGGACGGAGAGGAAGCATGGTGAGACTACATACCGCATGACGCAGTGCATGACAGGACACGGCGTGTTTGGAGAATTTCTCTATAAAATACAGAAGGCCCCTAGTAGGGCTTGCACGTACTGTGACGCGGAGATAGATGACGCCAAACACACAGTCTTTCAGTGCCATAGATGGAACACGGAGAGAAAAAACCTAGAAAGAAAAATAGGAACGACGTCTCTGACACCAGAGAACATAGTTCCAGCGATGTTACAAAAAAAATCAAACTGGGACGCTGTAGCAGAATTCTGTGAAGAAGTAATAAGTGCAAAAGAAAAAGACGAAACTACCTAATTAAACAAGACAGATGCTGCACCAAGGTAGGCCAATAGGCGGGGACTTGGCTGCAAGCAGGAGAAGAGGGGGGGGTTTTAGCCGGTGCGAGTCCGGCACTACCCGACCATAATGGCCGGGTGTCCATAAGGGATTTCCCCTCCACAAAAAAAAAAAAAAAAAAAAAAAAAAAAAAAAAAAAGGTTAGGTTAGGTTAGGTTAGGTTAGGTTAGGTTAGGTTAGGTTAGGTTAGGTTAGGTTAGGTTAGGTTAGGTTAGGTTAGGTTAGGTTAGGTTAGGTTAGGTTAGGTTAGGTTAGGTTAGGTTAGGTTAGGTTAGGTTAGGTTAGGTTAGGTTAGGTTAGGTTAGGTTAGGTTAGGTTAGGTTAGGTTAGGTTAGGTTAGGTTAGGTTAGGTTAGGTTAGGTTAGGTTAGGTTAGGTTAGGTTAGGTTAGGTTAGGTTAGGTTAGGTTAGGTTAGGTTAGGTTAGGTTAGGTTAGGTTAGGTTAGGTTAGGTTAGGTTAGGTTAGGTTAGGTTAGGTTAGGTTAGGTTAGGTTAGGTTAGGTTAGGTTAGGTTAGGTTAGGTTAGGTTAGGTTAGGTTAGGTTAGGTTAGGTTAGGTTAGGTTAGGTTAGGTTAGGTTAGGTTAGGTTAGGTTAGGTTAGGTTAGGTTAGGTTAGGTTAGGTTAGGTTAGGTTAGGTTAGGTTAGGTTAGGTTAGGTTAGGTTAGGTTAGGTTAGGTTAGGTTAGGTTAGGTTAGGTTAGGTTAGGTTAGGTTAGGTTAGGTTAGGTTAGGTTAGGTTAGGTTAGGTTAGGTTAGGTTAGGTTAGGTTAGGTTAGGTTAGGTTAGGTTAGGTTAGGTTAGGTTAGGTTAGGTTAGGTTAGGTTAGGTTAGGTTAGGTTAGGTTAGGTTAGGTTAGGTTAGGTTAGGTTAGGTTAGGTTAGGTTAGGTTAGGTTAGGTTAGGTTAGGTTAGGTTAGGTTAGGTTAGGTTAGGTTAGGTTAGGTTAGGTTAGGTTAGGTTAGGTTAGGTTAGGTTAGGTTAGGTTAGGTTAGGTTAGGTTAGGTTAGGTTAGGTTAGGTTAGGTTAGGTTAGGTTAGGTTAGGTTAGGTTAGGTTAGGTTAGGTTAGGTTAGGTTAGGTTAGGTTAGGTTAGGTTAGGTTAGGTTAGGTTAGGTTAGGTTAGGTTAGGTTAGGTTAGGTTAGGTTAGGTTAGGTTAGGTTAGGTTAGGTTAGGTTAGGTTAGGTTAGGTTAGGTTAGGTTAGGTTAGGTTAGGTTAGGTTAGGTTAGGTTAGGTTAGGTTAGGTTAGGTTAGGTTAGGTTAGGTTAGGTTAGGTTAGGTTAGGTTAGGTTAGGTTAGGTTAGGTTAGGTTAGGTTAGGTTAGGTTAGGTTAGGTTAGGTTAGGTTAGGTTAGGTTAGGTTAGGTTAGGTTAGGTTAGGTTAGGTTAGGTTAGGTTAGGTTAGGTTAGGTTAGGTTAGGTTAGGTTAGGTTAGGTTAGGTTAGGTTAGGTTAGGTTAGGTTAGGTTAGGTTAGGTTAGGTTAGGTTAGGTTAGGTTAGGTTAGGTTAGGTTAGGTTAGGTTAGGTTAGGTTAGGTTAGGTTAGGTTAGGTTAGGTTAGGTTAGGTTAGGTTAGGTTAGGTTAGGTTAGGTTAGGTTAGGTTAGGTTAGGTTAGGTTAGGTTAGGTTAGGTTAGGTTAGGTTAGGTTAGGTTAGGTTAGGTTAGGTTAGGTTAGGTTAGGTTAGGTTAGGTTAGGTTAGGTTAGGTTAGGTTAGGTTAGGTTAGGTTAGGTTAGGTTAGGTTAGGTTAGGTTAGGTTAGGTTAGGTTAGGTTAGGTTAGGTTAGGTTAGGTTAGGTTAGGTTAGGTTAGGTTAGGTTAGGTTAGGTTAGGTTAGGTTAGGTTAGGTTAGGTTAGGTTAGGTTAGGTTAGGTTAGGTTAGGTTAGGTTAGGTTAGGTTAGGTTAGGTTAGGTTAGGTTAGGTTAGGTTAGGTTAGGTTAGGTTAGGTTAGGTTAGGTTAGGTTAGGTTAGGTTAGGTTAGGTTAGGTTAGGTTAGGTTAGGTTAGGTTAGGTTAGGTTAGGTTAGGTTAGGTTAGGTTAGGTTAGGTTAGGTTAGGTTAGGTTAGGTTAGGTTAGGTTAGGTTAGGTTAGGTTAGGTTAGGTTAGGTTAGGTTAGGTTAGGTTAGGTTAGGTTAGGTTAGGTTAGGTTAGGTTAGGTTAGGTTAGGTTAGGTTAGGTTAGGTTAGGTTAGGTTAGGTTAGGTTAGGTTAGGTTAGGTTAGGTTAGGTTAGGTTAGGTTAGGTTAGGTTAGGTTAGGTTAGGTTAGGTTAGGTTAGGTTAGGTTAGGTTAGGTTAGGTTAGGTTAGGTTAGGTTAGGTTAGGTTAGGTTAGGTTAGGTTAGGTTAGGTTAGGTTAGGTTAGGTTAGGTTAGGTTAGGTTAGGTTAGGTTAGGTTAGGTTAGGTTAGGTTAGGTTAGGTTAGGTTAGGTTAGGTTAGGTTAGGTTAGGTTAGGTTAGGTTAGGTTAGGTTAGGTTAGGTTAGGTTAGGTTAGGTTAGGTTAGGTTAGGTTAGGTTAGGTTAGGTTAGGTTAGGTTAGGTTAGGTTAGGTTAGGTTAGGTTAGGTTAGGTTAGGTTAGGTTAGGTTAGGTTAGGTTAGGTTAGGTTAGGTTAGGTTAGGTTAGGTTAGGTTAGGTTAGGTTAGGTTAGGTTAGGTTAGGTTAGGTTAGGTTAGGTTAGGTTAGGTTAGGTTAGGTTAGGTTAGGTTAGGTTAGGTTAGGTTAGGTTAGGTTAGGTTAGGTTAGGTTAGGTTAGGTTAGGTTAGGTTAGGTTAGGTTAGGTTAGGTTAGGTTAGGTTAGGTTAGGTTAGGTTAGGTTAGGTTAGGTTAGGTTAGGTTAGGTTAGGTTAGGTTAGGTTAGGTTAGGTTAGGTTAGGTTAGGTTAGGTTAGGTTAGGTTAGGTTAGGTTAGGTTAGGTTAGGTTAGGTTAGGTTAGGTTAGGTTAGGTTAGGTTAGGTTAGGTTAGGTTAGGTTAGGTTAGGTTAGGTTAGGTTAGGTTAGGTTAGGTTAGGTTAGGTTAGGTTAGGTTAGGTTAGGTTAGGTTAGGTTAGGTTAGGTTAGGTTAGGTTAGGTTAGGTTAGGTTAGGTTAGGTTAGGTTAGGTTAGGTTAGGTTAGGTTAGGTTAGGTTAGGTTAGGTTAGGTTAGGTTAGGTTAGGTTAGGTTAGGTTAGGTTAGGTTAGGTTAGGTTAGGTTAGGTTAGGTTAGGTTAGGTTAGGTTAGGTTAGGTTAGGTTAGGTTAGGTTAGGTTAGGTTAGGTTAGGTTAGGTTAGGTTAGGTTAGGTTAGGTTAGGTTAGGTTAGGTTAGGTTAGGTTAGGTTAGGTTAGGTTAGGTTAGGTTAGGTTAGGTTAGGTTAGGTTAGGTTAGGTTAGGTTAGGTTAGGTTAGGTTAGGTTAGGTTAGGTTAGGTTAGGTTAGGTTAGGTTAGGTTAGGTTAGGTTAGGTTAGGTTAGGTTAGGTTAGGTTAGGTTAGGTTAGGTTAGGTTAGGTTAGGTTAGGTTAGGTTAGGTTAGGTTAGGTTAGGTTAGGTTAGGTTAGGTTAGGTTAGGTTAGGTTAGGTTAGGTTAGGTTAGGTTAGGTTAGGTTAGGTTAGGTTAGGTTAGGTTAGGTTAGGTTAGGTTAGGTTAGGTTAGGTTAGGTTAGGTTAGGTTAGGTTAGGTTAGGTTAGGTTAGGTTAGGTTAGGTTAGGTTAGGTTAGGTTAGGTTAGGTTAGGTTAGGTTAGGTTAGGTTAGGTTAGGTTAGGTTAGGTTAGGTTAGGTTAGGTTAGGTTAGGTTAGGTTAGGTTAGGTTAGGTTAGGTTAGGTTAGGTTAGGTTAGGTTAGGTTAGGTTAGGTTAGGTTAGGTTAGGTTAGGTTAGGTTAGGTTAGGTTAGGTTAGGTTAGGTTAGGTTAGGTTAGGTTAGGTTAGGTTAGGTTAGGTTAGGTTAGGTTAGGTTAGGTTAGGTTAGGTTAGGTTAGGTTAGGTTAGGTTAGGTTAGGTTAGGTTAGGTTAGGTTAGGTTAGGTTAGGTTAGGTTAGGTTAGGTTAGGTTAGGTTAGGTTAGGTTAGGTTAGGTTAGGTTAGGTTAGGTTAGGTTAGGTTAGGTTAGGTTAGGTTAGGTTAGGTTAGGTTAGGTTAGGTTAGGTTAGGTTAGGTTAGGTTAGGTTAGGTTAGGTTAGGTTAGGTTAGGTTAGGTTAGGTTAGGTTAGGTTAGGTTAGGTTAGGTTAGGTTAGGTTAGGTTAGGTTAGGTTAGGTTAGGTTAGGTTAGGTTAGGTTAGGTTAGGTTAGGTTAGGTTAGGTTAGGTTAGGTTAGGTTAGGTTAGGTTAGGTTAGGTTAGGTTAGGTTAGGTTAGGTTAGGTTAGGTTAGGTTAGGTTAGGTTAGGTTAGGTTAGGTTAGGTTAGGTTAGGTTAGGTTAGGTTAGGTTAGGTTAGGTTAGGTTAGGTTAGGTTAGGTTAGGTTAGGTTAGGTTAGGTTAGGTTAGGTTAGGTTAGGTTAGGTTAGGTTAGGTTAGGTTAGGTTAGGTTAGGTTAGGTTAGGTTAGGTTAGGTTAGGTTAGGTTAGGTTAGGTTAGGTTAGGTTAGGTTAGGTTAGGTTAGGTTAGGTTAGGTTAGGTTAGGTTAGGTTAGGTTAGGTTAGGTTAGGTTAGGTTAGGTTAGGTTAGGTTAGGTTAGGTTAGGTTAGGTTAGGTTAGGTTAGGTTAGGTTAGGTTAGGTTAGGTTAGGTTAGGTTAGGTTAGGTTAGGTTAGGTTAGGTTAGGTTAGGTTAGGTTAGGTTAGGTTAGGTTAGGTTAGGTTAGGTTAGGTTAGGTTAGGTTAGGTTAGGTTAGGTTAGGTTAGGTTAGGTTAGGTTAGGTTAGGTTAGGTTAGGTTAGGTTAGGTTAGGTTAGGTTAGGTTAGGTTAGGTTAGGTTAGGTTAGGTTAGGTTAGGTTAGGTTAGGTTAGGTTAGGTTAGGTTAGGTTAGGTTAGGTTAGGTTAGGTTAGGTTAGGTTAGGTTAGGTTAGGTTAGGTTAGGTTAGGTTAGGTTAGGTTAGGTTAGGTTAGGTTAGGTTAGGTTAGGTTAGGTTAGGTTAGGTTAGGTTAGGTTAGGTTAGGTTAGGTTAGGTTAGGTTAGGTTAGGTTAGGTTAGGTTAGGTTAGGTTAGGTTAGGTTAGGTTAGGTTAGGTTAGGTTAGGTTAGGTTAGGTTAGGTTAGGTTAGGTTAGGTTAGGTTAGGTTAGGTTAGGTTAGGTTAGGTTAGGTTAGGTTAGGTTAGGTTAGGTTAGGTTAGGTTAGGTTAGGTTAGGTTAGGTTAGGTTAGGTTAGGTTAGGTTAGGTTAGGTTAGGTTAGGTTAGGTTAGGTTAGGTTAGGTTAGGTTAGGTTAGGTTAGGTTAGGTTAGGTTAGGTTAGGTTAGGTTAGGTTAGGTTAGGTTAGGTTAGGTTAGGTTAGGTTAGGTTAGGTTAGGTTAGGTTAGGTTAGGTTAGGTTAGGTTAGGTTAGGTTAGGTTAGGTTAGGTTAGGTTAGGTTAGGTTAGGTTAGGTTAGGTTAGGTTAGGTTAGGTTAGGTTAGGTTAGGTTAGGTTAGGTTAGGTTAGGTTAGGTTAGGTTAGGTTAGGTTAGGTTAGGTTAGGTTAGGTTAGGTTAGGTTAGGTTAGGTTAGGTTAGGTTAGGTTAGGTTAGGTTAGGTTAGGTTAGGTTAGGTTAGGTTAGGTTAGGTTAGGTTAGGTTAGGTTAGGTTAGGTTAGGTTAGGTTAGGTTAGGTTAGGTTAGGTTAGGTTAGGTTAGGTTAGGTTAGGTTAGGTTAGGTTAGGTTAGGTTAGGTTAGGTTAGGTTAGGTTAGGTTAGGTTAGGTTAGGTTAGGTTAGGTTAGGTTAGGTTAGGTTAGGTTAGGTTAGGTTAGGTTAGGTTAGGTTAGGTTAGGTTAGGTTAGGTTAGGTTAGGTTAGGTTAGGTTAGGTTAGGTTAGGTTAGGTTAGGTTAGGTTAGGTTAGGTTAGGTTAGGTTAGGTTAGGTTAGGTTAGGTTAGGTTAGGTTAGGTTAGGTTAGGTTAGGTTAGGTTAGGTTAGGTTAGGTTAGGTTAGGTTAGGTTAGGTTAGGTTAGGTTAGGTTAGGTTAGGTTAGGTTAGGTTAGGTTAGGTTAGGTTAGGTTAGGTTAGGTTAGGTTAGGTTAGGTTAGGTTAGGTTAGGTTAGGTTAGGTTAGGTTAGGTTAGGTTAGGTTAGGTTAGGTTAGGTTAGGTTAGGTTAGGTTAGGTTAGGTTAGGTTAGGTTAGGTTAGGTTAGGTTAGGTTAGGTTAGGTTAGGTTAGGTTAGGTTAGGTTAGGTTAGGTTAGGTTAGGTTAGGTTAGGTTAGGTTAGGTTAGGTTAGGTTAGGTTAGGTTAGGTTAGGTTAGGTTAGGTTAGGTTAGGTTAGGTTAGGTTAGGTTAGGTTAGGTTAGGTTAGGTTAGGTTAGGTTAGGTTAGGTTAGGTTAGGTTAGGTTAGGTTAGGTTAGGTTAGGTTAGGTTAGGTTAGGTTAGGTTAGGTTAGGTTAGGTTAGGTTAGGTTAGGTTAGGTTAGGTTAGGTTAGGTTAGGTTAGGTTAGGTTAGGTTAGGTTAGGTTAGGTTAGGTTAGGTTAGGTTAGGTTAGGTTAGGTTAGGTTAGGTTAGGTTAGGTTAGGTTAGGTTAGGTTAGGTTAGGTTAGGTTAGGTTAGGTTAGGTTAGGTTAGGTTAGGTTAGGTTAGGTTAGGTTAGGTTAGGTTAGGTTAGGTTAGGTTAGGTTAGGTTAGGTTAGGTTAGGTTAGGTTAGGTTAGGTTAGGTTAGGTTAGGTTAGGTTAGGTTAGGTTAGGTTAGGTTAGGTTAGGTTAGGTTAGGTTAGGTTAGGTTAGGTTAGGTTAGGTTAGGTTAGGTTAGGTTAGGTTAGGTTAGGTTAGGTTAGGTTAGGTTAGGTTAGGTTAGGTTAGGTTAGGTTAGGTTAGGTTAGGTTAGGTTAGGTTAGGTTAGGTTAGGTTAGG